>OZ007598.1:11105215-12305215 GCA_963931845.1 Maratus michaelseni
AACTCGCAAACCCTCTGTTTCTCAAAAAAGCTGCAGCGTATACTCTAAACCATGACTGCTCATATTGTTTAACGCCCTGTATTTATATTTTGAGGTTTCTGAAATAGAAAGTTTTTAAGGGGTAAGGTGATTGGCTTTATGTCAACCCCATCCAACTCTAAAAGTAGCCACTTTGGATTTGAGAACAGCTTAACGAATATAAACTTGGATTTTTAACTAAACCTTTCTTATCTAAATTAATCTAGTTTATGTAACTCGACTATTTGAATTTTACAATACGCAGTACTAAATATTAGGCAACATTTCAACATTAGGTAACTCGTACAACTGTTTTTCAACATCGACTATACCACGTGACAGTGTTTCACCCAATACTTTTAGAAATAGCTTCTTATAGGAAAATCTCTATCACATAAAAAATTCATCTATTACATATAAATTTCACTAATGAATGAAAACAAATATACAAGTTAGTAAAAAATTTCAATTTTGCTCAAAATATTTAGAAGTTAACAAAAAGTTTAGAAAAATATTTACAAGTTAACAAAAAAGTTTTAAAAATATTTACAAATTAGAAAAAATGATTAAAAAAATTAACACATGAATTACAAAATACAAAATATACAAGTCAGTAAAAAATTTTGATTGTTTTCTAAAAATAAATAAATAAATAAATAGAAATAAAAATAAAAACCAATTTTTTAAATGTTTTCTAAAAAAAGTTAAAAGTTAGTAAAAGAATATTCAAAGCAAAGTGGTCAAAAAATATTTGCAAAAGTTTGTAAAAATTTACAAGTTAGTAAAAAAATTCAATGTTTTCTAAAAAAGTTTAAAAAAAATAATAATCGATGAATGAAAAAATATACAAGTTAGTGAAAAAGAAATTCGAAATTTTCTGAAAATATGTCCAACTTTCAAAATATGTTCAACAAAGCTTTCAAGTACTCCAAAAAGTTAAAAAAACATTTACAAAATATCAAAATCTTTCAAAATTTTCTAAAAATATTTACAAATTATCAAAAAAGTTTTCAAAAAATAACAGTTGAAAGAAAAAATTTTCAAGTTAGTGAAAAAAAATTCAGAATTTTCTAAACAAGTTAACAAAAAATTACAAGTTAGTAAAAAAAATTTCTAAATTTTCTAAAAACATTTACAAATTAACGAAGAGTTAACAAATTACAAATAACTACTAACAAAATTAATTATACATTAAATATTAAATAACTATGTGTCTGAAACTTAACACTGTATGGAAGTACTAAACATCAATTAAAATAATCAATTAACTAAAAAAATTAAAAGTCAAACGTAAAATTATCAGATGAATGAAAACAATACAAGTTAATAATTAAACAAAATCAACTATTAATCAAAGATTTAATTATTGAACAAAAATAGAAAAGTTAGTAAAAAAAATTTAACTACCACATAAAAACTTCACCTATTACATACAAATTTCACTAATGATTGAAAAAAATACAAGTTAGTAAAAAAAATTCAATATTCTCTCAAAATATTTACAAGTTAACCAAAAGTTTAAAAAAATATTTACAAGTTAACAAAAAAGTTTATAAAATATTTACAAGTTAACAAAAAGTTTTTAAAATTTACAAGTTAGTAAAAAAATTCAATGTTTATTAAAAAAGTCAAAAAATTAATCGATGAATGAAAAAATACACAAGTTAGTGAAAAAGAAATTCGAAAATGTCTGAAACTATGTCCAACTTAGTACAAAGATTTCAAATACACCAAAAAGATTAAAAAATATTTTTAAAAAATCAAAAAATTTAAAAAATTTCTAAAAATATTTACAAATTATCAAAAAAGTTGAAAAAAAAATAACAGTTGAACGAAAAAAATATACAAATTAGTGAAAAGAAAAATTCAGAGCTTTCTAAACAAGTTAAGAAAAAATTACAAGTTAGTAAAAAAAATTTCAAAATTGTCTAAAAATATTTAAAAATTAATGAAGAGTTAGCAAATAACATCTAAACACTAGCAAAATTAACTATACATTAAATATTAAATAACCATGTGTCTGAAACTTAACACTGTAAGAAAGTACTAAACATCAATTAAAATAATTAACTAAAAAATTGAACGTCAAACGTAAAATTAACAGATGAATGAAAACAATACAAATTAATAATTAAACAAAATCAGCTTTTACTGAAAGATTTAACTATTGAACAAAAATATAAAAATTTGTAAAAAAAATTCAACTATCACATAAAAATTTCACCTATTACATATAAATTTCACTAATGAATGGAAAACAATACAAGTTAGTAAAAAAAATTTCAATGTTTTCTCAAAATGTTTACAAGTTAACAAAAACTTTTAAAAATATATTTACAGGTTAACAATAAAGTTAAAAAAATTATTTACAAATTAACAAAAATGTTTTAAAAAATTAGCAGATGAAAGAAAAAATATATTTACAATAAATTACAGTTAGTAAACAAAAAAATCATTGTTTTCTTAAAAAAAAAAAAAAAAAAAAAAAAAAGCTGCAAGTCAAATATTTTACAATGTTCTCTAAAAAAAGTTTAAAAATGCAAATTAGTAAAAAAAAAATTCAATGATTTCTAAAAAATAAAAAAAAAACAGATGAATGAAAAAAATGTACAAATTAGTAAAAAAATTCCAACACACAAAAAAGTTAAAAAATATTTACAAGTTAACAAAAAGATTCAAAATTTTCTAAAAATATTTACAAATTATTATCGAAAAAGGTTAAAAAAGTAACAGTTGATTGAAAAAATAAACAAGTTAGTGAACATTTTTCAATGTTTTCTAAAAAAGTTTTTTAAAAAATCCATGTTAGTAAAAAATTCAGAGTTTTCGAAAAATATTTACAATCAACAATAAAGTAAACTTATTTTTACAAATTAACAGATGAATAAAAAAAATATCCAAGTTACTAAAAAATTTAAAAATATATTTACAAGTTTACAAAATAACATGTTTACAATTTACATGTATCCATTTTTTTTTACTTATTTACAAGTTAACAAAATAAATTACAAATTTACAAATTAAACAATTTACAAGTTTGTGAAAAAAATTTCGTTGTTTTCTAAAAAAGTTTTTTAAAAAATTAACAGATGAATGAAAAAATATACAAGTTAGTAAAAATTTAAAAAATATATTTACAAGTTTACAAAAAGGTTTAATAAAATAATTTCAGTTCTCTAAACAATATTTACAAATTAACAAAAAAGTTTTTAAAAATGTACACGTTATAATTTTTTATAAAAATATTTACAATTGAACAAAAAAAAATTCACAAGTTTACAAAAATATTTTTTTTTTTATTTACAACTTAGTGAAAAAATTTCCATTGTTTTCTAAAAAAATTTTAAAAATCAACAGATGAATCAAATAATCTACAAGTTAGTAGCAAATTAAATATATATATTTTTTTCAAATTAAGAAAAAAGTTTTAAAAAATATTTTAAAGTTAACAAAAAGTTCTATAAAGTTTTCAAAAAAATTTAACTACTGAGCGAAAAATATATGCAAATTAGCAAAAACAAAGTTAAAAAATTACAGTTTAGAAAAAAAACAACAAGATTTAAATAAAAATATCATCAACTGCAAATTATCTTTAAACAAAAAACAAAAACACACATTCACTTTAAGTTAAATGCTCCACTTAAAAACAATCAAAGAAAAAATTCACTTTTACATTTGACTAAGAAAAAACCTTCAACTATACCAAACTTATGCAGTTACGTCTAGTTGTTTACAAAAGAGATCTTTTAAACAACTTCCACAACTCCGATTCCATTAACATATTTCCCCCTTAAGCTATACCTATTACCGAATACACTACATCTTTTAAACGGGAATGTTTATTTGAAAAGAAGAAAACTATGTTATTTTATCATTTTACATGCATCGGCAAACCATTTTTAATCCTAATCTATACTATTATATAAAGAGGAAACGGTGACTGACTGACTGACTGGGTGACTCATCAACGCCCAGCCGAAACTACTGAAGTCAGGGTCACGCAATTTGGACTGTAGATTGCTGTTATGGCCTAGGCAAGCAATAAGAAGGGATTTTTGAAAATTCCCCCCCGAAGTTTTAAGTCATTTTGCCATATCTCAGCAGCAGTTATAGGTAGGAGCTTGAAATTCCAGAAAACAAATCTACTAAAAAAATGATTAAACACCTATTTCAGCGATTTTCGAAATTCCCCACAGAAGGGGGTTAAAGGGGGGTGGTCGAAAGTTTTAGGTCATTTTGACATATCTCAGCAGCAGTTATAGGTAGGAGCTTGAAATTCCAGAAAACATATCTACTAAAAAAATGATTAAACACATATTTCAGCGATTTTCGAAATTCCCCCCAGAAGGGGGTTAAACGGGGGTGGTCGAATGTTTTAGGTCATTTCGTCATATCTCCGCAGCAGTTATAGGTAGGAGCTTGAAATTACAGAAAACACATCTACTAAAAAATGATTAAACACCTATTTCAGCGATTTTGGAAATTCCCTCCAGAAGGGGGTTAAAGGGGGGTGGTCGAATGTTTTAGGTCATTTCGCCATATCTCAGCAGCAGTTATAGGTAGGAGCTTGAAATTCCAGAAAACATATCTACTAAAAAAATGATTAAACACCTATTTCAGCGATTTTGGAAATTCCCCCCAGAAGGGGGCTAAAGGGGGTGGCGAACGTTTTAGGTCATTTCGCCATATCTCCGCAGCCATTATACGTAGGAGCTTGAAATTACAGAAAACACATCTACTAAAAAAATGATTAAACACCTATTTCAGCGATTTTGGAAATTCCCCCCAGAAGGGGGTTAAAGGGGGGTGGTCGAATGTTTTAGGTCATTTCGCCATATCTCAGCAGCAGTTATAGGTAGGAGTGCGAAAATAGGGAAAACAAAGCTACTAAAAAAATGATTAAACACATATTTTAGCGATTTTAGAAATTCCCCCAGAAAGGGGTTAAAGGGGGTGGTCGAATGTTTTAGGTCATTTTGTCATATCTCAGCAGCAGTTATAGGTAGGAGTGCGAAAATAGGGAAAACAAAGCTACTAAAAAATGATTAAACACATATTTCAGCAATTTCAGAAATTCCCCCCCCCCACCCGAAGGGTGTTAAAGGGGATGGTCGAATGTTTTAGTCATTTCGCCGTATCTCAGCAGCAGTTATAGGTGGGAGTGCGAAAATCAGGAAAACAAATCTACTAAAAAATGATTAAACACCTATTTCAGCGATTTTGAAATTCCCCCCCAGAAAGGGGTTAAAGGGGGGTGGTCGAATGTTTTAGGTCATTTCGCCATATCTCAGCAGCAGTTATAGGTAGGAGCGCGAAAATCAGGAAAACAAATCTACTAAAAAAATGATTAAACACCTATTTCAACGATTTTAGAAATTCCCCCCTGAAGGTGGTTAAAGAGGGTGGTCAAATGTTTTAGGTCATTTCGCCATGTCTCAGCAGCAGTTTTATGTAGGAGCGCGAAATTAAGGAAAACAAATCTACTAAAAAAAATTGGTTAAACACGTATTTCAGCGATTTTAGAAATTTCCCCCCAGAGGGTGTTAAAAGGGGGATCGAATGTTTTAGATCATTTCGTCATATTTCAGCAGCAGTTTTAGTTAGGAGCACAAAAATCAGGAAAACAAATCTACTAAAAATGAATAAAACACATATTTCAGCAATTTTGGAAATTCCCCCCCAGAAGGTGGTTAAATGGGGGGGGTTGAATTTTTTAGGTCATTTCGCCATATCTCAGCTATTCTGTAGGAGGGCGAAATTAATTAAAACAAATCTACTAAAAAATTGGTTAAACACGTATTTCGGCGATTTTGGAAATTCCCCCCAGAAGGTGGTTAAAGGGGTATTCAAAAGTTGTGGGTCATTTCGCCGTATCTCAGCAGCAGATTTAAGTAGGAGCGTGAAATTCAGAAAAACACATCTACTAAAAAATGGATAATTACGCATTTCAGTGATTTTAAAAATTCCCTTCGAAGGGTTTTAAAGGGGCGGTTTCGAAAATTTTAGGACATATCGCCATATCTCAGCAGCTGTTTTATATAGGTGCGCGAAATTCAGGAAAACAAATCTACTAAACAAATGATTAAACACGTATTTCACTGAATTTAGAAATCCCCCCCCCCACCCGAAGATGGTTAAAGGGGGATTCGAAAGTTTTAGGTCATTTCGCCATATCTCAGCAACAGTTTTTGGTAGGAGCGCGAAATTCAGGAAAACAAATGAACTAAAAAAATTACATTGTCTACCCGTGCAAAGCCGGGACGGGCCGCTAGTCCTAATAATATTATAAATCTGATTGTGTGCAAATATTAGGCTGAAGCCAGCGTCAAAATGGAGCATTTAATGATCCGGTATCTTTGCATATACGTTGATTATAACCCTCAGATGAACATAAGCCGGTTTTTGTTCATTTTATTCAAATATTTTTCTTAATAATTCAAAATTTCGTTATTTTCATAGAGAATAAATGGACATTTTCCCATAAAATTTAACCATTTTACTTTATCGTTGCTAGGGCTTTGATCGTTGCCAATAAATAAAAACACGGAAAAATAATTTTTCCTCAACAATTAATTTTCAATTGAATGATTTTCCCGTGAAAAATGAAAATGAAAAAGAATTCAAAAGAAGAAGAATTTCCGTGATGTTTGAAACAAAAATATGGAGTATTTGTTATTATACATGAATAAATGAATATCGGTTACATTAAAAATATCTTTTTCTGTCAAAAAACTGCGTTATAATTAGAAGGAAAAATGAACAATAATTATATTATTAAAAATAGATTTCGCTTGGACCATGGAACTATGAAAAGGATCCTCCTTGGCTTGGACAAATATGACGTCATAAATAAAACATGTATTTTCAAATAGTCGTAATAATACAAAAGGAGCAAGAATATCAATGTATAATCATCATCATTATTATTAATGTCCGTATACGTCTGTGTGTCTGTGTGTGTGTGTGTGTGTGTGTGTGTATCTGTACCCGGATAAACTCTGCGAGCGTAGCGAGTAGCGAAGCGCTTTTTGTGTCAAAAAATTCAGAAAAATCCGGTCCTCCAGGAATTGCAGTTTCGAAAAAATCGGCCCTTAATTAAGGGAGTTATTAACGAACAAAGCTGTTTTAATTGCTTCAAAAGAAACCTATGTGGAAAGTCCTCCGCGCATGCGCAGAAGAGCTCAATCATCATCTTCCGCAAAAAGAAGAAGGAAAGATCGCTTCGGCCGGTTTCGTTTTACGAATCTCTAAACTCGCCGACGGCGAACCGACAGAAATACGAAAAAACCGTCAACATATTCTCAAAGAACGTATTTTTACGTCTCTAACGATCTTGTCGGTTCGAAAAAATTTCGATATTAACCCTTTCAAAAAAAATAATCAAAAAGGGTCGAATTGGTGTTTTTTATTGTCTCCCTTTTTCCGAACCTCGCATCCGCCGGACTAAGAAAGATTCGGATAAACGGATTTCACCAAATAAAAGATCTGTCTTTGTCCTCTCCAATGCCAGCTTGCATTAAAAATATACGTCAGTTAACCCTTCGAAAATGTATATTTTCCGTACACAGTTTCGCGATTTCGGCAATTTGGACGATTTAAAAAAAATCGCAGCGGCGGTTCCAAACGAGTCAATGAAAACTAAAAATACCAGACGAGATCTACATTCTTTTTCCTTTCGAAATCTGCGATCCTTTTTGAAAAATACAAATATTAACCCCTCCAAAAAAATTCGCGCGCAGACTCACTTTTGCAAATTCCGATTCTCTGCGATTTTTAAAATCGCGCATCGGCTCTCTGAAAGAACAAAAAAACAAACAAACATACCCAGGTACATTTTCGTTCTTTCGAGATCACTATAAAACCTTTAGTTAAAAAAAATATTTCAGTTAACCCTTTCGAAATCGTTTTTTTCCGTAAGTCTCTTTCGGTTTTTCAGCTATTTCTGCAATCTTTAAAAATTCATTTCTGGGCTTCTAAACAAGATACGACAAAATAAAAATACCGAGCCTAATCTACGTTCTTTTTCCTTTTAAAATCAGGTATCAGTTTCGAAAAATTCGTTTTTTAACCTTTCTAAAAAAATGGTTTCCGAGACTCACTCGCGTGAATTTTCGTTTTTCGGCCCATGTTTAAAAATCCGCATCGACTCGGAAAATGTGAATAGAGACAAATAAAATACACCAGATCATAGCCACGATCTTATTCTTCGAAACATATATTTCAGTTTTAAAAAATATGTACATTAACCCTTTAGAAACCGATCGTTCCCGTACGTCACTTTCGTGTTTCCTCTAATTTGCCAATGTATACCCCCCCCCGCCGCAGCTATTTTTTATCAAATTACATAAATTCCTAGAGAAGAAGCTAAAAGTGCATACATTCAGCTCTAGAAAGACACCTTTCAGTTAAAAAAATTCGAGTATTATCAATTTCAAAAAAATTCTTTTGTGAAACCCGTTTCTAGAAATAAGCGTTTTTCGGCGCAAGCACAGATTAATCTAAGTGTAATAAGTGACTTTGCTTTGGAAGTAATTATCTAATTTATTAACGATTTTATTTAAAAAATCGTTGTTCATTTTGCGTACAGAATTGAATGGGCTTTCCGAATATATGATTTATTTTGAGAAATAATTATATTTTCATAGTTAAAATTCTATTCTACTAGGATATTTGTATTCTCAAGCAGCCGATTGCACTCCAAATACTTGCTTTGTTTACTTTTTACGGATGCTCCAAAAGATATCAAAATAATTCTTTTTTATTTCTATTTTTTAGATATCGGATTCTATATAGTTTATTTAACACCCGGTTTATGATTTTGTGTTTGTGTGGGGATGCGATATATTTAAATTTGTCATTTTAAAACGCATCCTTTTTTCATTTCGTCGGAAAGAAATGTTGCCATTTGAGTTATAGAAACTTTCTATTCGATGGATCAGAGATTATATACTATGTAAAGAATCAACTTCATTTCGATCGTAGTAAAATAAACCAGAGAGTCAACACAGGAACATCACCACCAGGGGGCGCTTTCGGAAATCGGGTTCTATGGGCCCGATTACAACGTGGTTTGGCTCTTTCGACTGGATTTCGATAGCTTTACAGATTTCGGTGATGTTCGTATAGAACAGATTGCACCCCCTGGTGGTGGAAGGTGTAATTAAAGGATTTTTCATCCAACTCGGGTTCTATGGGTCACATCACGACGCGGTTTGGCTCAATCGACTCAACGTCGATAGAGGATACTAGAGCTTATCGATTTTTGCTCTGAGTCTCACCACCAGGGGGCGCTTTCCTATCTCCGGTTCTACGGGCATGAAAACGACGGGGTATGGCTCATTCGACTCGACATCGAAAGCCTTAACGATTTCAGTTATGATCGTATAAACAGATTGCGCCACCTGGTGGTGGAAGGTGGAACTAACGTATACTGCAGCGCGTGCGCAGCACGACTGCTATACGGTGCCGCAGGCAGCTGGAACCCGAACCGGAGGTTCGTTCAGTTAGAGGTTTATACTGTTGTATGTGCCGGTGCGTGCGTAGCACGACCGGTTTACGGTGCCGAAGGCAGCGGGGACCAGGGCCAGGGTCGGAGATTCGTTCAGTTAGAGGTTTATACTATTCGATGTGCAAATTAAGGTATTATATCCGGTGCCGAAGTCAGCGGGGACCAGGGTTGGAGGTTCTTCGGTTAGAGGTTTATACTACTCAATGTGCAAATTAAGGGATTATCCGGTGCCGAAGGCAGCGGGGACCCGTGTCGGAAGTTCGTTCGGTTCAAGGGGGGTGCGAGCCGGAGAATACAAAAGATTCGAGGCACCGATGTAAATTAGGGATTTTATCGATTTTAGTTACCGATGTGAATTAGGGGCCCGCTGGCGGGCGAAGCCAGCTAGTCCTTATTATTAATGTTCGTAAACGTCTGTGTGTCTGTCTGTGTATCTGTACCCAGATAAACTCTGCGAGCGTAGCGAGTAGCGAAGCGCTTTTTGTGTCAAAAAATTCAGAAAAATCCGGTCCTCCAGGAATTGCAGTTTCGAAAAAATCGGCCCATAATTAAGGGAGTTATTAACGAACAAAACTGTTTTAATTACTCAAAACTAAACATTTTTTCTGCGACAAAGAAATAAATTCATTCCTGACTAGATTCAGACCTCGAGGCGAGGCTAGCGAATAGAGCGACGACCAATCGGCTTCCGTCTTTTTCGGGGCCTTTTGGCGAGGCTAGCAGGAAATCCAGTAAACATCACGTGATTTTTATAGACTACGGGTATTCAGGGGGCCGCCCTATCTGAGAATCTGAGGGGCGCAGACCTTCCGTGCTCGCGCATTTCGACGTAAAAATATATCAGCTTTCAGAGAATCTAAAAATTATTCTGATATCTTCATTACGAGCTTAGATATTAATTATTACGAGCTGAGACATTATTTAATTATTGATATTTCAACTATGCCGAGACAAAAATAATAAATTAGAAGCAGACGATTCTCTGGTAAGATGTTCAAGCTGAGTGTGGGCGAGATATTATGATTTTAATTCAAAATTTTTTTTTATTCGTCCCTAGCGTTTGATTGTGTTTATGTATAGAAATTACCAGTATTTTCGAATAGTAAATTCGGAGTTTTTTTTTTTTCAGTTCTAAGTTTTTCAAGTCGTCTTTGAACAAGTACTCCGGTAGTCTAATAGTCTAATTCAGTTGTTTGAGGAAAAGTAGTGTCATCTTTTTCTTTTAGAGTGGCAAATAGATATTATGACAGAGAAAAGCGGGCTTCGTCCGTTATCGATTTTTTTTTTCAGTTTTAAGTTTTTCTACAGGTCCCTGTCTTTGAACTAGAACTCAGGTAGTCTAAATCAGTCGTTTGAGGACAAGCAGTGTCATCGCTCCCTCCCCCCCTCCCCTTCAGGTTTTTTTTCTCTTAAGTATGGTCCGTTTCTATAGCTAAGAAACTATGTTACGGATTTCCACCAAACTTATTCCAAACATCATAATTAAAGTAATAAGGACCCTCTATAACATTTTTAAAAGTTTCTGAGTTTATACCACTCTTTTCGAATAATAATATCAGATTTTATATTTTGATTTCACAATATCTCGAATTCTACGAGTCAAATCGGAACGCGGTTTGGCTTATTCGACTCGATATCAATAGAGGATACTAGAGCTTATCGGTTTTAGTTCGTTTTTCACCACCAGGGGGCGTTTTATTATCTCTGTTTCTATGACCCGGATTACGACGGGGTATGGCTCATTTGACTCGACATCGAAAGCCTTGACGATTTCAGTTATGATCGTATAAACAGCTTGCGTCACCTGGTGGTGGAAGGTGGAACTAACGTACACTGCAGCGCGTGCGCAGCACGACTGCTATACGGTGCCGCAGGCAGCGGGGACCCGAACCGAAGGTTCGTTCAGTTTGAGATTTATACTATTCGATGTGCAATTTAAGGGATTATCCGGTGCGTGCGTAGCACGACCGGTATACGATGCCGAAGGCAGCGGGATCCAGGGTCGGAGGTTCCTTCGGTTAGAGATTTCTACTATTCAATGTGCAAATTAAGGGATTATCCGGTGCCGAAGGCAGCGGGGACTCGGGTCGGACGTTCGTTCGCCTCGAGGGGGATGCGAGCCGGTGAATACAAAAGTTTTGAGGCACCGATGTAAATTAGGGGCCCGCTGGCGGGCGAAGCCAGCTAGTCCTTATTATTAATGTTCGTATACGTCTGTGTGTCTGTCTGTGTGTGTATCTGTACCCGGATAAACTCTGCGAGCGCAGCGAGTTGCGAAGCGCTTTCGGTATCAAAAAATTCAGAAAAATCCATACCTCCAGGAATTGCAGTTTCGAAAAAATCGGCCCATAATTAAGGGAGTTATTAACGAACAAAACTGTTTTAATTACTAAAAAGAAACCTACCGGGAAATTATTCCGCGCATGCCCAGAAGAGCTCAATTCTCATCTTCCGCAAAAAGGAGAAGGAAAAATCGCTTCGGCCGGTTTCGTTTTACGACTGTCTAAACTCGCCGACGGCGAACCGACAGAAATACGAAAAAACTGTCAACATATTCTCAAAGAACGTACTTTTACGTCTCTAACGATCCGGTCGGTTCGAAAAAATTTCGATATTAACCCTTTCAAAAAAAATAATCAAAAAGGGTCGAATTCGTGTTTTTGATTTTCTCCCTTCGTCCGAACCTCGCATCCGCCGGACTAAGAAAGATTCGGATAAACGGATTTCACCAAATAAAAGATCGGTTTTTGTCCTCTCCAATTCCCCCTTCCATTAAAAAAAATACGTCAGTTAACCCTTCGAAAATGTATATTTTCCGTACACAGTTTCGCGATTTCGGCAATTGCGACGATTTTCAAAAATTCGCAGAGGCCGTTCCAAACAAGTTAGAGAAAACTAAAAATACCAGACGAGATCTACATTCTTTATCCTTTCGAAATATGCGATCGTTTTTGAAAAATACAAATATTAACCCTTCGAAAAAAATTCGCCCGCAGACTCACTTTTGCAAATTTCGATGCCCTGCGATTTTTAAAATCGCGCATCGGCTCTCTGAAAGAACAAAAAAACAAACAAACACACTCATGTACATTTCCCTCCTTTCGAGATCACTATAAAACCTTTAGTTTTAAAAAATATATCAGTTAACTCTTTCGAAATCGTTTTTTTCCGTAAGTCTCTTTCGGTTTTTCAGCTATTTCTGCAATCTTTAAAAATTCATTTCTGGGCTTCTAAACAAGATACGAAAAAATAAAAATACCGAGCCTAATCTACGTTCTTTTTCCTTTTAAAATCAGGTATCAGTTTCGAAAAATTCGTTTTTTAACCCTTCTAAAAAAATGGTTTCCTAGACTCACTCGCATGAATTTTCGTTTTTCGGCCCATGTTTAAAAATCCGCATCGACTCGGAAAATGTGAATAGAGACAAATAAAATACACCAGATCATAGCCACGTTCTTATTCTTTGAAACATATATTTCAGTTTTAAAAAATATGTACATTAACCCTTTAGAAACCGATCGTTCCCGTACGTCACTTTCGTGTTTCCTCTAATTTGCCAATGTATACCCCCCCCCCCCCCGCCGCAGCTATTTTTTATCGAATTACATAAATTCCTAGAGAAGAAGCTAAAAGTGCATACATTCAGCTCTAGAAAGACACCTTTCAGTTAAAAAAATTCGAGTATTATCAATTTCAAAAAAATTCTTTTGTGAAACCCGTTTCTAGAAATAAGCGTTTTTCGGCGCAAGCACAGATTAATCAAAGTGTAATAAGTGACTTTGCTTTGGAAGTAATTATCTAATTTATTAACGATTTTATTTAAAAAATCGTTGTTCATTTTGCGTACAGAATTGAATGGGCTTTCCGAATATATGATTTATTTTGAGAAATAATTATATTTTCATAGTTAAAATTCTATTCTACTAGGATATTTGTATTCTCAAGCAGCCGATTGCACTCCAAATACTTGCTTTGTTTACTTTTTTCGGAAGCTCCAAAAGATATCAAAATATTTTTTTTTTTTTTTCTATTTTTTATATATCGGATTCTATATAGTTTATTTAACACCCGGTTTATGATTTTGTGTTTGTGTGGGGATGCGATATATTTAAATTTGTCGTTTTAAAACGCATCCTTTTTTCATTTCGTCGGAAAGAAATGTTGCCATTTGAGTTATAGAAACTTTCTATTCGATGGATCAGAGATTATACACTATGTAAAGAATCAACTTCATTTCGATCCTACTAAAATAAACCAGAGAGTCAACACAGGAACATCACCACCAGGGGGCGCTTTCGGAAATCGGGTTCTATGGGCCCGATTACAACGTGGTTTGGCTCTTTCGACTGGATTTCGATAGCTTTACAGATTTCGGTCATGTTCGTATAGAACAGATTGCGCCGCCTGGTGGTGGAAGGTGTAATTATAGGATTTTTCATCCAACTCGGGTTCTATGGGTCACATCACGACGCGGTTTGGCTCAATCGACTCAACGTCGATAGAGGATACTAGAGCTTATCGATTTTTGCTCCGAGTCTCACCACCAGGGGGCGCTTTCCTATCTCCGGTTCTACGGGCATGAAAACGACGGGGTATGGCTCATTCGACTCGACATCGAAAGCCTTAACGATTTCAGTTATGATCGTATAAAGAGATTGCGCCACCTGGTGGTGGAAGGTGGAACTAACGTATACTGCAGCGCGTGTGCAGCAAGACTGCTATACGGTGCCGCAGGCAGCGGGGACCCGAACCGGAGGTTCGTTTAGTTAGAGGTTTATACTATTCTATGTGCCGGTGCGTGAGTAGACCGGTTTACGGTGCCGAAGGCAGCGGGGACCAGGGTCGGAGGTTCGTTCGGTTACAGGTTTATACTACTCAATGTGCAAATTAAGGGATTATTCGGTGCCGAAGGCAGCGGGGACCCATGTCGGAAGTTCGTTCGGTTCGAGGGGGGTGCGAGCCGGAGAATACAAAAGATTCGAGGCACCGATGTAAATTAGGGATTTTATCGATTTTAGTTACCGATGTAAATTAGGGGCCCGCTGGCGGGCGAAGCCAGCTAGTCCTTATTATTAATGTTCGTAAACGTCTGTGTGTCTGTCTGTGTATCTGTACCCGGATAAACTCTGCGAGCGTAGCGAGTAGCGAAGCGCTTTTTGTGTCAAAAAATTCAGAAAAATCCGGTCCTCCAGGTATTGCAGTTTCGAATAAATCGGCCCATAATTAAGGGAGTTATTAACGAACAAAACTGTTTTAATTACTCAAAACTAAACATTTTTTCTGCAACAAAGAAATAAATTCATTCCTGACTAGATTCAGACCTCGAGGCGAGGCTAGCGAATAGAGCGACGACCAATCGGCTTCAGTCTTTTTCGGGGCCTTTTGGCGAGGCTAGCAGGAAATCCAGTAAACATCACGTGATTTTTATAGACTACGGGTATTCAGGGGGCCGCCCTATCTGAGAATCTGAGGGGCGCAGACCTTCCGTGCTCGCGCATTTCGACGTAAAAATATATCAGCTTTCAGAGAATCTAAAAATTATTCTGATATCTTCATTACGAGCTTAGATATTAATTATTACGAGCTGAGACATTATTTAATTATTGATATTTCAACTATGCCGAGACAAAAATAATAAATTAGAAGCAGACGATTCTCTGGTAAGATGTTCAAGCTGAGTGTGGGCGAGATATTATGATTTTAATTCAAAATTTTTTTTTATTCGTCCCTAGCGTTTGATTGTGTTTATGTATAGAAATTACCAGTATTTTCGAATAGTAAATTCGGAGTTTTTTTTTTTTCAGTTCTAAGTTTTTCAAGTCGTCTTTGAACAAGTACTCCGGTAGTCTAATAGTCTAATTCAGTTGTTTGAGGAAAAGTAGTGTCATCTTTTTCTTTTAGAGTGGCAAATAGATATTATGACAGAGAAAAGCGGGCTTCGTCCGTTATCGATTTTTTTTTTCAGTTTTAAGTTTTTCTACAGGTCCCTGTCTTTGAACTAGAACTCAGGTAGTCTAAATCAGTCGTTTGAGGACAAGCAGTGTCATCGCTCCCTCCCCCCCTCCCCTTCAGGTTTTTTTTCTCTTAAGTATGGTCCGTTTCTATAGCTAAGAAACTATGTTACGGATTTCCACCAAACTTATTCCAAACATCATAATTAAAGTAATAAGGACCCTCTATAACATTTTTAAAAGTTTCTGAGTTTATACCACTCTTTTCGAATAATAATATCAGATTTTATATTTTGATTTCACAATATCTCGAATTCTACGAGTCAAATCGGAACGCGGTTTGGCTTATTCGACTCGATATCAATAGAGGATACTAGAGCTTATCGGTTTTAGTTCGTTTTTCACCACCAGGGGGCGTTTTATTATCTCTGTTTCTATGGCCCGGATTACGACGGGGTATGGCTCATTTGACTCGACATCGAAAGCCTTGACGATTTCAGTTATGATCGTATAAACAGCTTGCGTCACCTGGTGGTGGAAGGTGGAACTAACGTACACTGCAGCGCGTGCGCAGCACGACTGCTATACGGTGCCGCAGGCAGCGGGGACCCGAACCGAAGGTTCGTTCAGTTTGAGATTTATACTATTCGATGTGCAATTTAAGGGATTATCCGGTGCGTGCGTAGCACGACCGGTATACGATGCCGAAGGCAGCGGGATCCAGGGTCGGAGGTTCCTTCGGTTAGAGATTTCTACTATTCAATGTGCAAATTAAGGGATTATCCGGTGCCGAAGGCAGCGGGGACTCGGGTCGGACGTTCGTTCGCCTCGAGGGGGATGCGAGCCGGTGAATACAAAAGTTTTGAGGCACCGATGTAAATTAGGGGCCCGCTGGCGGGCGAAGCCAGCTAGTCCTTATTATTAATGTTCGTATACGTCTGTGTGTCTGTCTGTGTGTGTATCTGTACCCGGATAAACTCTGCGAGCGCAGCGAGTTGCGAAGCGCTTTCGGTATCAAAAAATTCAGAAAAATCCATACCTCCAGGAATTGCAGTTTCGAAAAAATCGGCCCATAATTAAGGGAGTTATTAACGAACAAAACTGTTTTAATTACTAAAAAGAAACCTACCGGGAAATTATTCCGCGCATGCCCAGAAGAGCTCAATTCTCATCTTCCGCAAAAAGGAGAAGGAAAAATCGCTTCGGCCGGTTTCGTTTTACGACTGTCTAAACTCGCCGACGGCGAACCGACAGAAATACGAAAAAACTGTCAACATATTCTCAAAGAACGTACTTTTACGTCTCTAACGATCCGGTCGGTTCGAAAAAATTTCGATATTAACCCTTTCAAAAAAAATAATCAAAAAGGGTCGAATTCGTGTTTTTGATTTTCTCCCTTCGTCCGAACCTCGCATCCGCCGGACTAAGAAAGATTCGGATAAACGGATTTCACCAAATAAAAGATCGGTTTTTGTCCTCTCCAATTCCCCCTTCCATTAAAAAAAATACGTCAGTTAACCCTTCGAAAATGTATATTTTCCGTACACAGTTTCGCGATTTCGGCAATTGCGACGATTTTCAAAAATTCGCAGAGGCCGTTCCAAACAAGTTAGAGAAAACTAAAAATACCAGACGAGATCTACATTCTTTATCCTTTCGAAATATGCGATCGTTTTTGAAAAATACAAATATTAACCCTTCGAAAAAAATTCGCCCGCAGACTCACTTTTGCAAATTTCGATGCCCTGCGATTTTTAAAATCGCGCATCGGCTCTCTGAAAGAACAAAAAAACAAACAAACACACTCATGTACATTTCCCTCCTTTCGAGATCACTATAAAACCTTTAGTTTTAAAAAATATATCAGTTAACTCTTTCGAAATCGTTTTTTTCCGTAAGTCTCTTTCGGTTTTTCAGCTATTTCTGCAATCTTTAAAAATTCATTTCTGGGCTTCTAAACAAGATACGAAAAAATAGAAATACCGAGCCTAATCTACGTTCTTTTTCCTTTTAAAATCAGGTATCAGTTTCGAAAAATTCGTTTTTTAACCCTTCTAAAAAAATGGTTTCCTAGACTCACTCGCATGAATTTTCGTTTTTCGGCCCATGTTTAAAAATCCGCATCGACTCGGAAAATGTGAATAGAGACAAATAAAATACACCAGATCATAGCCACGTTCTTATTCTTTGAAACATATATTTCAGTTTTAAAAAATATGTACATTAACCCTTTAGAAACCGATCGTTCCCGTACGTCACTTTCGTGTTTCCTCTAATTTGCCAATGTATACCCCCCCCCCCCCCCCCGCCGCAGCTATTTTTTATCGAATTACATAAATTCCTAGAGAAGAAGCTAAAAGTGCATACATTCAGCTCTAGAAAGACACCTTTCAGTTAAAAAAATTCGAGTATTATCAATTTCAAAAAAATTCTTTTGTGAAACCCGTTTCTAGAAATAAGCGTTTTTCGGCGCAAGCACAGATTAATCAAAGTGTAATAAGTGACTTTGCTTTGGAAGTAATTATCTAATTTATTAACGATTTTATTTAAAAAATCGTTGTTCATTTTGCGTACAGAATTGAATGGGCTTTCCGAATATATGATTTATTTTGAGAAATAATTATATTTTCATAGTTAAAATTCTATTCTACTAGGATATTTGTATTCTCAAGCAGCCGATTGCACTCCAAATACTTGCTTTGTTTACTTTTTTCGGAAGCTCCAAAAGATATCAAAATATTTTTTTTTTTTTTTCTATTTTTTATATATCGGATTCTATATAGTTTATTTAACACCCGGTTTATGATTTTGTGTTTGTGTGGGGATGCGATATATTTAAATTTGTCGTTTTAAAACGCATCCTTTTTTCATTTCGTCGGAAAGAAATGTTGCCATTTGAGTTATAGAAACTTTCTATTCGATGGATCAGAGATTATACACTATGTAAAGAATCAACTTCATTTCGATCCTACTAAAATAAACCAGAGAGTCAACACAGGAACATCACCACCAGGGGGCGCTTTCGGAAATCGGGTTCTATGGGCCCGATTACAACGTGGTTTGGCTCTTTCGACTGGATTTCGATAGCTTTACAGATTTCGGTCATGTTCGTATAGAACAGATTGCGCCGCCTGGTGGTGGAAGGTGTAATTATAGGATTTTTCATCCAACTCGGGTTCTATGGGTCACATCACGACGCGGTTTGGCTCAATCGACTCAACGTCGATAGAGGATACTAGAGCTTATCGATTTTTGCTCCGAGTCTCACCACCAGGGGGCGCTTTCCTATCTCCGGTTCTACGGGCATGAAAACGACGGGGTATGGCTCATTCGACTCGACATCGAAAGCCTTAACGATTTCAGTTATGATCGTATAAACAGATTGCGCCACCTGGTGGTGGAAGGTGGAACTAACGTATACTGCAGGGCGTGCGCAGCACGACTGCTATACGGTGCCGCAGGCAGCGGGGACCCGAACCGGAGGTTCGTTTAGTTAGAGGTTTATACTATTCTATGTGCCGGTGCGTGCGTAGCACGACCGGTTTACGGTGCCGAAGGCAGCGGGGACCAGGGTCGGAGATTCGTTCAGTTACCGGTTTATACTATTCGATGTGCAAATTAAGGTATTATCCGGTGCCGAAGGCAGCGGGGACCAGGGTTGGAGGTTCTTCGGTTAGAGGTTTATACTACTCAATGTGCAAATTAAGGGATTATCCGGTGCCGAAGGCAGCGGGGACCCGTGTCGGAAGTTCGTTCGGTTCGAGGGGGGTGCGAGCCGGAGAATACAAAAGATTCGAGGCACCGATGTAAATTAGGGATTTTATCGATTTTAGTTACCGATGTAAATTAGGGGCCCGCTGGCGGGCGAAGCCAGCTAGTCATTATTATTAATGTTCGTATCCGTCTGTCTGTCTGTCTGTGTGTGAGTGCATCTGTACCCGGATAAACTCTGCGAGCGTAGCGAGTAGCGAAGCGCTTTTTGTGTCAAAAAATTCAGAAAAATCCGGGCCTTCAGGAATTGCAGTTTCGAAAAAATCGGCCCATAATTAAGGGAGTTATTAACGAACAAAGCTGTTTTAATTGCTTCAAAAGAAACCTATGTGGAAAGTCCTCCGCGCATGCCCAGAAGAGCTCAATCCTCATCTTCCGCAAAAAGAAGAAGGAAAGATCGCTTCGGCCGGTTTCGTTTGACGACTGTCTAAACTCGCCGACGGCGAACCGACAGAAATACGAAAAAACCGTCAACATATTCTCAAAGAACGTACTTTTACGTCTCTAACGATCCGGTCGGTTCGAAAAAATTTCGATATTAACCCTTTCAAAAAAAATAATCAAAAAGCGTCGAATTCGTGTTTTTGATTTTCTCCCTTTGTCCGAACCTCGCATCCGCCGGACTAAGAAAGATTCGGATAAACGGATTTCACCAAATGAAAGACCGGTCTCTGTTCTCTCCAATAACACCTTCCATTAAAAAAAATACGTCAGTTAACCCTTCGAAAACGTATATTTTCCGTACACTGTTTTGCGATTTCGGCAATTTCGACTATATTGAAAAATTCACTGCGGCGGTTCCAAACGAGTCAGAGAAAACTAAAAATACCAGACGAGATCTACATTCATTATCCTTTCGAAATCTGCGATCGTTTTTGAAAAATACAAATATTAACCCTTCGAAAAAAATTCGCGCGCAGACTCACTTTTGCAAATTCCGATTCTCTGCGATTTTTAAAATCGCGCATCTGCTCTCTGAAAGAACAAAAAATCAAACAAACACACCCAAGTACATTTCCCTCCTTTCGAGATCACTGTAAAACCTTTAGTTTTAAAAAATATTTCAGTTAACCCTTTCGAAAACGTTTTTATCCGTAAGTCTCTTTCGGTTTTTCAGCGATTTCTGCAATCTTTAAAAATTCAATTCTGGGCTTCTAAATAAGATACGTCAAAATAAAAGTACCGAGCCTAATCTACGTTCTTTTTCCTTTTAAAATCAGGTATCAGTTTCGAAAAATTCGTTTTTTAACCCTTCTAAAAAAATGGTTTCCGAAACTCACTCGCGTGAATTTTCGTTTTTCGCCCCATGTTTAAAAATCCGCATCGACTCGGAAAATGGGAATAGAGACAAATAAAATACACCAGATCATAGCCACGTTCTTATTCTTCGAAACATATATTTCAGTTTTAAAAAATATGTACATTAACCCTTTAGAAACCGGTCGTTCCCGTACCTCACTTTCACGATTTCCTCTAATTTGCCAATGTAAACCCCCCCGCCGCAGCAATTTTTTATCGAAGTACACAAATTCCGAGAGACGAAGCTAAAAGTGCATACATTCAGCTCTAGAAAGACGCCTTTCAGTTAAAAAAATTCGAGTATTATCAATTTCAAAAAAATTATTTTGTGAAACCCGTTTCTAGAAATAAGCGTTTTTCCGTGCAAGCACAGATTAATCAAAGTGTAATAAGTGACTTTGCTTTGGAAGTAATTATCTTATTTATTAACGATCTTAAATCAAACATCGTTGTTCATTTTGCGTACAGAATTGAATGGGCTTTTCGAATATATGATTTATTTTGAGAAATAATTATATTTTCATAGTTAAAATTCTATTCTACTAGGATATTTGTATTCTGAAGCAGCCTATTCCACTTCAATTACTTCCTCTATTTACTTTTTTCGAAAGCTCCAAAAGATATCAATTTTTTTTCTTCTGTTTTTTATATATCTGATTCTATATAGTTTGTTTAACTCCCGATTTATGATTTTGTGTTTGTGTGGAGGCACGATATATTTAAATTTGTTTTTTTAAAACGCATCCTTTTTTCATTTCGTCGGAGAGAAACATTGCCATTTGAGTTATACAATATTTCTATTCGATGGATCAGAGATTATACGATATGTAAACAATCAACTTCATGTTCTATCACAGTCAAATGAACCAGAAAGTCAACACAGGAACATTTATTTTTTAAAGTTTTAATATTTTTTAAATAATTGTCACTTTTGCATAGGGGGAAAAAAAAAGCTAAGAAATTTTCTATTTTTTTTCAAAATATCTCCCTTCGTATGGGTCCCATCGCGAACTGGTTTGACTCATTCGACTCGATATCGATAGTGCTTACATATTTTAGTTCCAAGTTTCACCACCAGGGGGCGCTTCCGGAAATCGGGTTCTATGGGCCCGATTACGACGGGGTTTGGCTCTTTCGACTGGATTTCGATAGCTTTACAGATTTCGGTCATGTTCGTACAGAACCGATTGCGCCTCCTGGTGGTGGAAGATGTAATTAAAGGATTTTTCAGCCAACTCGGGTTCTATGGGTCACATCACGACGGGGTATGGCTCATTCGACTCGACATCGATAGCTTTTCGAGATTTTACAATTAGGGGCCCGCTGGCGGGCGAAGCCAGCTAGTCCTTATTATTAATGTTCGTATACGTCTGTGTGTCTGTCTGTGTGTGTATCTGTACCCGGATAAACTCTGCGATCGTAGCGAGTAGCGAAGCGCTTTTGGTGTCAAAAAATTCAGAAAAATCCGGTCCTCCAGGAATTGCAGTTTCGAAAAAATCGGCCCTTAATTAAGGGAGTTATTAACGAACAAAACTGTTTTAATTACTAAAAAGAAACCTACGTGGAAATTATTCCGCGCATGCCCAGAAGAGCTCAATCCTCATCTTCCGCAAAAAGAAGAAGGTAATATCGCTTCGGCCGGTTTCTTTTGTCGACTGTCTAAACTCGCCGACGGCGAACCGACAGAAATACGAAAAAACCATCAACATAGTCTCAAAGAACGTACTTTTACGTCTCTAACGATCCGGTGGGTTCGAAAAAATTTCGATATTAACCCTTTGAAAAAAAATAATCAAAAAGCGTCGAATTCGTGTTTTTGATTTTCTCCCTTCGTCCGAGCCTCGCATCCGCCGGACTAAGAAAGATTCGGATAAACGGATTTCACCAAATTAAAGATCGGTCTTTGTCCTCTCCAATTCCACCTTCCATTAAAAAAAATACGTCAGTTAATCCTTCGAAAACGCATATTTTCCGTACACCGTTTCGCGATTTCGGCAATTTCGACTATATTGAAAAATTCGCTGCGGCGATTCCAAACAAGTCAATGAAAACTAAAAATACCGGACGAGATCTACATTCTTTATCCTTTCGAAATCTGCGATCGTTTTTGAAAAATACAAATATTAACTCTTCAAAAAAAATTCGCGCGCAGACTCACTTTTGCAAATTTCGATTCTCTGCGATTTTTAAAATCGCGCATCGGCTCTCTGAAAGAACAAAAAAACAAACAATCACACCCAAGTACATTTCCCTCCTTTCGAGATCACTGTAAAACCTTTAGTTTTAAAAAATATTTCAGTTAACCCTTTCGAAAACATTTTTTTCCGTAAGTCTCTTTCGGTTTTTCAGCGATTTCTGCAATTTTTAAAAATTCAATTCTAGGCTTCTAAACAAGATACGAAAAAATAAAAACACCGAGCCTAATCTACGTTCTTTTTCCTTTTAAAATCAGGTATCAGTTTCGAAAAATTCGTTTTTTAACCCTTCTAAAAAAATGGTTTCCGAAACTCACTCGCGTGAATTTTCGTTTTTCGGCCCATGTTTAAAAATCCGCATCGACTCGGAAAATGTGAATAGAGACAAATAAAATACACCAGATCGTAGCCACGTTCTTATTCTTCGAAACATATATTTCAGTTTTAAAAAATATGTACATTAACCCTTTAGAAACCGATCGTTCCCGTACGTCACTTTCGTGTTTTCTCTAATTTGCCAATGTATACCCCCCCGCCGCAGCAATTTTTTATCGAATTACAGAATTTCCTAGAGAAGAAGCTAAAAGCGCATATATTCAGCTCTAAAAAGACACCTTTCAGTTAAAAAAATTCGAGTATTATCAATTTCAAAAAAATTCTTTTGTGAAACCCGTTTCTAGAAATAAGCGTTTTTCGGCGCAAGCACAGATTAATCAAAGTGTAATAAGTGACTTTGCTTTGGAAGTAATTATCTAATTTATTAACGATTTTATTTAAAAAATCGTTGTTCATTTTGCGTACAGAATTGAATGGGCTTTCCGAATATATGATTTATTTTGAGAAATAATTATATTTTCATAGTTAAAATTCTATTCTACTAGGATATTTGTAATCTCAAGCAGCCGATTACACACCAAATACTTGCTTTGTTTACTTTTTTCGGAAGCTCCAAAAGATATCAAAATAATCTTTTTTTATTTCTATTTTTTATATATCGGATTCTATATAGTTTATTTAACACCCGGTTTATGATTTTGTGTTTGTGTGGGGGTGCGATATATTTAAATTTGTCGTTTTAAAACGCATCCTTTTTTCATTTCGTCGGAAAGAAATGTTGCCATTTGAGTTATAGAAACTTTCTATTCGATGGATCAGAGATTAAACACTGTGTAAAGAATCAACTTCGTTTCGATCGTAGTAAAATAAACCAGAGAGTCAACACAGGAACATCACCGCCAGGGGGCGCTTCCAGAAATCGGGTTCTATGGGCCCGATTACGACGTGGTTTGGCTCTTTCGACTGGATTTCGATAGCTTTACAGATTTCGGTCATGTTCGTATAGAACAGATTGCGCCCCTGGTGGTGGAAGGTGTAATTAAAGGATTTTTCATCCAACTCGGGTTCTATGGGTCACATCACGACGCGGTTTGGCTCAATCGACTCAACGTCGATAGAGGATACTAGAGCTTATCGATTTTTGCTCCGAGTCTCACCACCAGGGGGTGCTTTCCTATCTCCGGCTCTACGGGCATGAAAACGACGGGGTAGGGCTCATTCGACTCGACATCGAAAGCCTTAACGATTTCAGTTATGATCGTATAAACAGATTGTGCCACCTGGTGGTGGAAGGTGGAACTAACGTATACTGCAGCGCGTGCGCAGCACGACTGCTGTACGGTGCCGCAGGCAGCGGGGACCCGAACCAGAGGTTCGTTCAGTTAGAGGTATATACTATACTATGTGCCGGTGCGTGCGTAGCACGACCGGTTTGCGGTGCCGAAGGCAGCGGGGACCAGGGTCGGAGATTCGTTCAGTTAGAGATTTATACTATTCGATGTGCAAATTAAGGGATTATCCGGTGCCGAAGGCAGCGGTGACCAGGGTCGGAGGTTCGTTTGGTTAGAGGTTTATACTACTCAATGTACAAATTAAGGGATTATCCGGTGCCGAAGGCAGCGGGGACCCGTGTCGGAAGTTCGTTCGGTTCGAGGGTGGTGCGAGCCGGAGAATACAAAAAATTCGAGGCACCGATGTAAATTAGGGATTTTATGGATTTTAGTTACCGATGTAAATTAGGGGCCCGCTGGCGGGCGAAGCCAGCTAGTCCTTATTATTAATGTTCGTATACGTCTGTGTGTCTGTCTGTGTGTGTATCTGTACCCGGATACACTCTGCGAGCGCAGCGAGTAGCGAAGCGCTTTTGGTATCAAAAAATTCAGAAAAATCCGGACCTCCAGGAATTGCAGTTTCGAAAAAATCGGCCCATAATTAAGGGAGTTATTAACGAACAAAACTGTTTTAATTACTAAAAAGAAACCTACCTGGAAATTATTCCGCGCATGCCCAGAAGAGCTCAATTCTCATCTTCCGCAAAAAGAAGAAGGAAAAATCGCTTCGGCCGGTTTCGTTTTACGAATGTCTAAACTCGCCGACGGCGAACCGACAGAAATACGAAAAAACCGTCAACATATTCTCAAAGAACGTACTTTTACGTTTCTAGCGATCCTGTCGGTTCGAAAAAATTTCGATATTAACCCTTTCAAAAAAAATAATCAAAAAGGGTCGAATTCGTGTTTTTTATTGTCTCCCTTCTTCCGAACCTCGCATCCGCCGGACTAAGAAAGATTCGGATAAACGGATTTCACCAAATAAAAGATCGGTCTTTGTCCTCTCCAACGCCAGCTTGCTTTAAAAAAAATACGTCAGTTAACCCTTCGAAAATGTATATTTTCCGTACACAGTTTCGCGATTTCGGCAATTTGGACGATTTTTAAAAAATCGCAGCGGCGGTTCCAAACAAGTGAGAGAAAACTAAAAATACCAGACGAGATCTACATTCTTTTTCCTTTCGAAATCTGCGATCCTTTTTGAAAAATACAAATATTAACCCCTCGAAAAAAATTCGCGCGCAGACTCACTTTTGCAAATTCCGATTCTCTGCGATTTTTAAAATCGCGCATCGGCTCTCTGGGAGAACAAAAAAACAAACAAAGACACCCAGGTACATTTCCGTTCTTTCGAGATCACTATAAAACCTTTAGTTTAAAAAAATATTTCAGTTAACCATTTCGAAATCGTTTTTTTCCGTAAGTCTCTTTCGGTTTTTCAGCGATTTCTGCAATCTTTAAAAATTCATTTCTGGGCTTCTAAACAAGATACGAAAAAATAAAAATACCGAGCCTAATCTACGTTCTTTTTCCTTTTAAAATCAGGTATCAGTTTCGAAAAATTCGTTTTTTAACCCTTCTAAAAAAATGGTTTCCGAAACACACTCGCGTGAATTTTCGTTTTTCGGCCCATGTTTAAAAATCCGCATCGACTCGGAAAATGTGAATAGAGACAAATAAAATACACCAGATCATAGCCACGTTCTTATTCTTCGAAACATATATTGCAGTTTTAAAAAATATGTACATTAACCCTTTAGAAACCGATTGTTCCCGTACGTCACTTTCGTGTTTCCTCTAATTTGCCAATGTATACCCCCCGCCGCAGCTATTTTTTATCGAATTACATAAATTCCTAGAGAAGAAGCTAAAAGTGCATACATTCAGCTCTAGAAAGACACCTTTCAGTTAAAAAAATTCGAGTATTATCAATTTCAAAAAAATTCTTTTGTGAAACCCGTTTCTAGAAATAAGCGTTTTTCGGCGCAAGCACAGATTAATCAAAGTGTAATAAGTGACTTTGATTTGGAAGTAATTATCTAATTTATTAACGATTTTATTTAAAAAA
Source organism: Maratus michaelseni (assembly GCA_963931845.1). Taxonomy (NCBI): domain Eukaryota; kingdom Metazoa; phylum Arthropoda; class Arachnida; order Araneae; family Salticidae; genus Maratus; species Maratus michaelseni. Next base: position 11,131,693 of record OZ007598.1, read on the forward strand.
TCGTTGTTCATTTTGCGTACAGAATTGAATGGGCTTTCCGAATATATGATTTATTTTGAGAAATAATTATATTTTCATAGTTAAAATTCTATTCTACTAGGATATTTGTATTCTGAAGCAGCTAAATACTTGCTTTGTTTACCTTTTTCGATAGCTCCAAAAGATATCAAAATATTTTTTTTTTTCTATTTTTTATGTATCGGATTCTATATAGTTTATTTAACACCCGGTTTATGATTTTGTGTTTGTGTGGGGATGCGATATACTTAAATTTGTCGTTTTAAAACGCATCCTTTTTTCATTTCGTCGGAAAGAAATGTTGCCATTTGAGTTATAGAAACTTTCTATTCGATGGATAAGAGATTATACACTATGTAAAGAATCAACTTCATTTCGATCGTAGTAAAATAAACCAAAGAGTCAACACAGGTACATCACCGCCAGGGGGCGCTTTCGGAAATCGGGTTCTATGGGCCCGATTACAACGTGGTTTGGATCTTTCGACTGGATTTCGATAGCGTTACAGATTTCGGTCATGTTCGCATAGAACAGATTGCGTCCCCTGGTGGTGGAAGGTGCAATTAAAGGATTTTTCATCCAAATCGGGTTCTATGGGTCACATCACGACGCGGTTTGGCTCAATCGACTCAACGTCGATAGAGGATACTAGAGCTTATCGATTTTTGCTCCGAGTCTCACCACCAGGGGGCGCTTTCCTATCTCCGGTTCTACGGGCATGAAAACGACGGGGTATGGCTCATTCGACTCGACATCCAAAGCCTTAACGATTTCAGTTATGATCGTATAAAGAGATTGCGCCACCTGGTGGTGGAAGGTGGAACTAACGTATACTGCAGCGCGTGTGCAGCACGACTGCTATACGGTGCCGCAGGCAGCGGGGACCCGAACCGGAGGTTCGTTTAGTTAGAGGTTTATACTATTCTATGTGCCGGTGCGTGAGTAGACCGGTTTACGGTGCCGAAGGCAGCGGGGACCAGGGTCGGAGGTTTGTTCGGTTACAGGTTTATACTACTCAATGTGCAAATTAAGGGATTATTTGGTGCCGAAGGCAGCGGGGACCAATGTCGGAAGTTCGTTCGGTTCGAGGGGGGTGCGAGCCGGAGAATACAAAAGATTCGAGGCACCGATGTAAATTAGGGATTTTATCGATTTTAGTTACCGATGTAAATTAGGGGCCCGCTGGCGGGCGAAGCCAGCTAGTCCTTATTATTAATGTTCGTATCCGTCTGTGTGTCTGTCTGTGTGTGTATCTGTACCCGGATAAACTCTGCGAGCGTAGCGAGTAGCGAAGCGCTTTTGGTGTCAAAAAATTCAGAAAAATCCGGGCCTTCAGGAATTGCAGTTTCGAAAAAATCGGCCCTTAATTAAGGGAGTTATTAACGAACAAAGTTGTTTTAATTGCTTCAAAAGAAACCTACGTGGAAAGTACTCCGCGCATGCCCAGAAGAGCTCAATCCTCATCTTCCGCAAAAAGAAGAAGGAAAGATCGCTTCGGCCGGTTTCGTTTGACGACTGTCTAAACTCGCCGACGGCGAACCGACAGAAATACGAAAAAACCGTCAACATATTCTCAAAGAACGTACTTTTACGTCTCTAACGATCCGGTCGGTTCGAAAAAATTTCGATATTAACCCTTTCAAAAAAAATAATCAAAAAGGGTCGAATTCGTGTTTTTGATTTTCTCCCTTCGTCCGAACCTCGCATCCGCCGGACTAAGAAAGATTCGGATAAACGGATTTCACCAAATAAAAGATCGGTCTCTGTCCTCTCCAATAACACCTTCCATTAAAAAAAATACGTCAGTTAACCCTTCGAAAACGTATATTTTCCGTACACCGTTTCGCGATTTCGGCAATTTCGACTATATTGAAAAATTCGCTGCGGCGGTTCCAAACGAGTCAGGGAAAACTAAAAATACCAGACGAGATCTACATTCTTTATCCTTTCGAAATCTGCGATCGTTTTTGAAAAATACAAATATTAACCCTTCGAAAAAAATTCGCGCGCAGACTCACTTTTGCAAATTCCGATTCTCTGCGATTTTTAAAATCGCGCATCGGCTCTCTGAAAGAACAAAAAAACAAACAAACACGCCCAAGTACATTTCCCTCCTTTCGAGATCACTGTAAAACCTTTAGTTTTAAAAAATATTTCAGTTAACCCTTTCGAAAACGTTTTTTTCCGTAAGTCTCTTTCTGTTTTTCAGCGATTTCTGCAATATTTAAAAATTCAATTCTGGGCTTCTAAACAAGATACGAAAAAATAAAAATACCGAGCCTAATCTACGTTCTTTTTCCTTTTAAAATCAGGTATCAGTTTTGAAAAATTCGTGTTTTAACCCTTCTAAAAAAATGGTTTCCGAAACTCACTCGCGTGAATTTTCGTTTTTCGGCCCATGTTTAAAAATCAGCATCGACTCGGAAAATGTGAATAGAGACAAACAAAATACACCAGATCATAGCCACTTTTTTATTCGTCGAAACATATATTTCAGTTTTAAAAAATATGTACATTAACCCTTTAGAAACCGGTCGTTCCCGTACATCACTTTCACGATTTCCTCTAATTTGCCAATGTATACCCCCCCTCCCCCACGCCGCAGGACTTTTTTATCGAATTACACAAATTCCGAGAGAAGAGGCTAAAAGTGCATACATTCAGCTATAGAAAGATGCCTTCGACTTTAAAAAATTCGATTATTATCAATTAAAAAAAAACTCTTTTGTGAAACCCGTTTCTAGAAATGAGCGTTTTTCGGCGCAAGCACAGTTTAATCAAACTGTAATAAGTGACTTTGCTTTCGCCGTAATTATCTTATTTATTAACGATCTTAAATCAAAAATCGTTGTTCATTTTGCGTACAGAAATGAATGGGCTTTCCGAATATATGTTTTATTTTGAGAAATAATTATATTTTCATAGTTAAATTTCTATTCTACTAGGATGTTTGTATTCTGAAACAGCCAATTGCACTCCGAATATTTGCTATACAATACCTGACTAACTTACTATACAATATTTCTCTTCGATGGATCAGAGATTTTACGATATGTAAAGAGTCAACTTCATGTTCGATCGCAGTCAAATAAACTAGAGAGTCAACACAGGAACATTTATTTTTAAAAGTTTTAATATTTTTTAAATAATTGTCATTTTTGCATAGGGGGAAAAAAAAAAGCTAAGGAATTTGCTATTTCTTTTGAAAATATCTCCCTTCGTATGGGTCCCATCACGACGGGGTATAGCTCATTCGACTCGACACCGATAAAGCTTAGTAGAGATTATCGACTTTAGTTCCGCATTTCACCACTAGGGGTGCTTTCCGAACTCTGTTTCTATGGGCTGGATCACGACGGGGTATGGCTTATTCGACTCGACATCGATAGCTTTAACGGTTTCAGTACCCGAGGTTCGTATAGAACAGATTGCGCCCCCTGGTGGTTGAAGGTGTAATTAAAGGATTTTTCAGCCAACTCGGGTTCTATGGGTCACATCACGACGCGGTTTGGCTCAATCACCTCGACATCGATAGAGGATACTAGAGATAGTCGACTTTAGTTCCGCATTTCACCACTAGGGGGCGCTTTCCGAACTCAGTTTCTATGGGCCGAATCACGACGGCGTATGACTTATTCGACTCGACATCGATAGCTTTAACGGTTTCAGTGCCCGAGGTTCGTATAGAACAGATTGCGCCACCTGGTGGTGGAAGGTGTAATTAAAGGATTTTTCAGCAAACTCGGGTTCTATGGGTCACATCACGACGGGGTATGGCTCATTCGACTCGACATCGATAGCTTTTCGAGATTTTACAATTAGGGGCCCGCTGGCGGGCGAAGCCAGCTAGTCCTTATTATTAATGTTCGTATCCGTCTGTGTGTCTGTCTGTGTGTGTGTGTATCTGTACCCGGATAAACTCTGCGAGCGTAGCGAGTAGCGAAGCGCTTTTGGTGTCAAAAAATTCAGAAAAATCCGGGCCTTCAGGAATTGCAGTTTCGAAAAAATCGGCCCTTAATTAAGGGAGTTATTAACGAACAAAGCTGTTTTAATTGCTTCAAAAGAAACCTATGTGGAAAGTACTCCGCGCATGCCCAGAAGAGCTCAATCCTCATCTTCCGCAAAAAGAAGAAGGAAAGATCGCTTCGGCCGGTTTCGTTTGACGACTGTCTAAACTCGCCGACGGCGAACCGACAGAAATACGAAAAAACCGTCAACATATTCTCAAAGAACGTACTTTTACTTCTCTAACGATACGGTTGGTTCAAAAAAATTTCGATATTAACCCTTTCAAAAAAAATAATCAAAAAGGGTCGAATTCCTGTTTTTGATTTTCTCCCTTCGTCCGAACCTCGCATCCGCCGGACTAAGAAAGATTCGGATAAACGGATTTCACCAAATAAAAGACCGGTCTCTGTCCTCTCCAATAACACCTTCCATTAAAAAAATACGTCAGTTAACCCTTCGAAAACGTATATTTTCCGTACACCGTTTCGCGATTTTGGCAATTTCGACTATTTTGAAAAATTCGCTGCGGTGGTTCCAAACAAGTCAGGGAAAACTAAAAATACCAGACGAGATCTACATTCTTTATCCTTTCGAAATCTGCGATCGTTTTTGAAAAATACAAATATTAACCCTTTGAAAAAAATTCGCGCGCAGACTCACTTTTCCAAATTCCGATTCTCTGCGATTTTTAAAATCGCGCATCGGCTCTCTGAAAGAACAAAAACACAAACAAACACACCCAAGTACATTTTCCTCCTTTCGAAATCACTGTAAAACCTTTAGTTTTAAAAAATATTTCAGTTAACCCTTTCGAAATCGTTTTTTTCCGTAAGTCTCTTTCGGTTTTTCAGCGATTTCTGCAATCTTTAAAAATTCAATTCTGGGCTTCTTAACAAGATACGAAAAAATAAAAATACCAAGCCTAATATACGTTCTTTTTCCTTTTAAAATCAGGTATCAGTTTCGAAAAATTCGTTTTTTAACCCTTCAAAAAAAATGGTTTCCGAAACTCACTCGCGTGAATTTTCTTTTTCGGCCCGTGTTTAAAAATCCGCATCGACTCGGAAAATGTGAATAGAGACAAATAAAATAAACCAGATCATAGCCACCTTCTTATTCTTCGAAACACATATTTCAGTTTTAAAAAATATGTACATTAACCCTTTAGAAACCGGTAGTTCCCGTACCTCACTTTCACGATTTCCTCTAATTTGCCAATGTAAACCCCCCCCCGCCGCAGGACTTTTTTATCGAAGTACACAAATTCCGAGAGAAGAAGCTAAAAGTGCATACATTCATCTATAGAAAGATGCCTTCGACTTTAAAAAATTCGATTATTATCAATTAAAAAACAACTCTTTTGTGAAACCCGTTTCTAGAAATGAGCGTTTTTCGGCGCAAGCACAGTTTAATCAAACTGTAATAAGTGACTTTGATTTGGTCGTAATTATCTAATTTATTAACGATTTTGAATCAAAAATCGTTGTTCATTTTGTGTACAGAATTGAATGGGCTTTCCGAATATATGATTTATTTTGAGAAATAATTATATTTTCATAGTTAAAATTCTATTCTACTAGGATATTTGTATTCTGAAGCAGCCGATTGCACTCCGAATATACTTGCTTTTACTTTTTTCGAAAGCTCCAAAAGATATCAAAATATTTTTTTTTCTATTTTTTATATATCGGATTCTATATAGTTTGTTGAACTCGCGGTTTATGATTCAACGCAGGAACATTTATTTTTAAAAGTTTTAGAATTTTTTAAATAATGGTCATTTTTGTATAGAAAAAAAAAAGAAAAAGCTAAGGAATTTGCTATTTTTTTTTCAAATAATCTCCCTTCGTATGGGTCCCATCGCGACCTGGTTTGGCTCATTCGACTCGACATAGATAGAGCTTACCGAATTTAGTTCCGAGTTTCCCCACCAGGGTGCGCTTTCCTATCTCTGTTTCTATGGGACGAATCACGACGGGGTATAGCTCATTCGACTCGACACCGATAGAGCTTACTAGAGATTATCGATTTTAGTTCTGCATTTCACCACTAGGGGGCGCTTTCCGAACTCTTTCTATGGGCCGGATGACGACGGGGTATGGCTCATTCGACTCGACATCAATAGCTTTTCGAGATTTTACAATTAGGGGCAGCGGGAACCCGAGCTGGAGGTTCGTTCAGTTAGAGGTTTATACTATTCGATGTGCAATTTAAGGGATTATCCGGTGCGTGCGCAGCACGACCGGTATACGGTGCTGAAGGCAGCGGGGACCAGGGTCGGAAGTTCGTTCGGTTAGAGGTTTATACTATTCAATGTAAAAATTAAGGGATTATCCGGTGCGTGCTTAGCACGACCGGTATACGGTGCCGAAGGCAGCGAAGACCCGGGTCGGAGGTTCGTTCGGTTCGAGGTTTATCTTATTGGAGGTTTTACAAGATTCGAGATTTTACAAGATTAGAGGTTTTACAATTAGGGGCCCGCTGGCGGGCGAAGCCAGCTAGTCATTATTATTAATGTCCGTATACGTCTGTGTGTCTGTGTGTGTGTGTGTGTGTGTGTGTATCTGTACCCGGATAAACTCTGCGAGCGTAGCGAGTAGCGAAGCGCTTTTTGTGTCAAAAAATTCAGAAAAATCCGGTCCTCCAGGAATTGCAGTTTCGAAAAAATCGGCCCTTAATTAAGGGAGTTATTAACGAACAAAGCTGTTTTAATTGCTTCAAAAGAAACCTATGTGGAAAGTCCTCCGCGCATGCGCAGAAGAGCTCAATCATCATCTTCCGCAAAAAGAAGAAGGAAAGATCGCTTCGGCCGGTTTCGTTTTACGAATCTCTAAACTCGCCGACGGCGAACCGACAGAAATACGAAAAAACCGTCAACATATTCTCAAAGAACGTATTTTTACGTCTCTAACGATCTTGTCGGTTCGAAAAAATTTCGATATTAACCCTTTCAAAAAAAATAATCAAAAAGGGTCGAATTGGTGTTTTTTATTGTCTCCCTTTTTCCGAACCTCGCATCCGCCGGACTAAGAAAGATTCGGATAAACGGATTTCACCAAATAAAAGATCTGTCTTTGTCCTCTCCAATGCCAGCTTGCATTAAAAATATACGTCAGTTAACCCTTCGAAAATGTATATTTTCCGTACACAGTTTCGCGATTTCGGCAATTTGGACGATTTAAAAAAAATCGCAGCGGCGGTTCCAAACGAGTCAATGAAAACTAAAAATACCAGACGAGATCTACATTCTTTTTCCTTTCGAAATCTGCGATCCTTTTTGAAAAATACAAATATTAACCCCTCCAAAAAAATTCGCGCGCAGACTCACTTTTGCAAATTCCGATTCTCTGCGATTTTTAAAATCGCGCATCGGCTCTCTGAAAGAACAAAAAAACAAACAAACATACCCAGGTACATTTTCGTTCTTTCGAGATCACTATAAAACCTTTAGTTAAAAAAAATATTTCAGTTAACCCTTTCGAAATCGTTTTTTTCCGTAAGTCTCTTTCGGTTTTTCAGCTATTTCTGCAATCTTTAAAAATTCATTTCTGGGCTTCTAAACAAGATACGACAAAATAAAAATACCGAGCCTAATCTACGTTCTTTTTCCTTTTAAAATCAGGTATCAGTTTCGAAAAATTCGTTTTTTAACCTTTCTAAAAAAATGGTTTCCGAGACTCACTCGCGTGAATTTTCGTTTTTCGGCCCATGTTTAAAAATCCGCATCGACTCGGAAAATGTGAATAGAGACAAATAAAATACACCAGATCATAGCCACGATCTTATTCTTCGAAACATATATTTCAGTTTTAAAAAATATGTACATTAACCCTTTAGAAACCGATCGTTCCCGTACGTCACTTTCGTGTTTCCTCTAATTTGCCAATGTATACCCCCCCCCGCCGCAGCTATTTTTTATCAAATTACATAAATTCCTAGAGAAGAAGCTAAAAGTGCATACATTCAGCTCTAGAAAGACACCTTTCAGTTAAAAAAATTCGAGTATTATCAATTTCAAAAAAATTCTTTTGTGAAACCCGTTTCTAGAAATAAGCGTTTTTCGGCGCAAGCACAGATTAATCTAAGTGTAATAAGTGACTTTGCTTTGGAAGTAATTATCTAATTTATTAACGATTTTATTTAAAAAATCGTTGTTCATTTTGCGTACAGAATTGAATGGGCTTTCCGAATATATGATTTATTTTGAGAAATAATTATATTTTCATAGTTAAAATTCTATTCTACTAGGATATTTGTATTCTCAAGCAGCCGATTGCACTCCAAATACTTGCTTTGTTTACTTTTTACGGATGCTCCAAAAGATATCAAAATAATTCTTTTTTATTTCTATTTTTTAGATATCGGATTCTATATAGTTTATTTAACACCCGGTTTATGATTTTGTGTTTGTGTGGGGATGCGATATATTTAAATTTGTCATTTTAAAACGCATCCTTTTTTCATTTCGTCGGAAAGAAATGTTGCCATTTGAGTTATAGAAACTTTCTATTCGATGGATCAGAGATTATATACTATGTAAAGAATCAACTTCATTTCGATCGTAGTAAAATAAACCAGAGAGTCAACACAGGAACATCACCACCAGGGGGCGCTTTCGGAAATCGGGTTCTATGGGCCCGATTACAACGTGGTTTGGCTCTTTCGACTGGATTTCGATAGCTTTACAGATTTCGGTGATGTTCGTATAGAACAGATTGCACCCCCTGGTGGTGGAAGGTGTAATTAAAGGATTTTTCATCCAACTCGGGTTCTATGGGTCACATCACGACGCGGTTTGGCTCAATCGACTCAACGTCGATAGAGGATACTAGAGCTTATCGATTTTTGCTCTGAGTCTCACCACCAGGGGGCGCTTTCCTATCTCCGGTTCTACGGGCATGAAAACGACGGGGTATGGCTCATTCGACTCGACATCGAAAGCCTTAACGATTTCAGTTATGATCGTATAAACAGATTGCGCCACCTGGTGGTGGAAGGTGGAACTAACGTATACTGCAGCGCGTGCGCAGCACGACTGCTATACGGTGCCGCAGGCAGCTGGAACCCGAACCGGAGGTTCGTTCAGTTAGAGGTTTATACTGTTGTATGTGCCGGTGCGTGCGTAGCACGACCGGTTTACGGTGCCGAAGGCAGCGGGGACCAGGGCCAGGGTCGGAGATTCGTTCAGTTAGAGGTTTATACTATTCGATGTGCAAATTAAGGTATTATATCCGGTGCCGAAGTCAGCGGGGACCAGGGTTGGAGGTTCTTCGGTTAGAGGTTTATACTACTCAATGTGCAAATTAAGGGATTATCCGGTGCCGAAGGCAGCGGGGACCCGTGTCGGAAGTTCGTTCGGTTCAAGGGGGGTGCGAGCCGGAGAATACAAAAGATTCGAGGCACCGATGTAAATTAGGGATTTTATCGATTTTAGTTACCGATGTGAATTAGGGGCCCGCTGGCGGGCGAAGCCAGCTAGTCCTTATTATTAATGTTCGTAAACGTCTGTGTGTCTGTCTGTGTATCTGTACCCAGATAAACTCTGCGAGCGTAGCGAGTAGCGAAGCGCTTTTTGTGTCAAAAAATTCAGAAAAATCCGGTCCTCCAGGAATTGCAGTTTCGAAAAAATCGGCCCATAATTAAGGGAGTTATTAACGAACAAAACTGTTTTAATTACTCAAAACTAAACATTTTTTCTGCGACAAAGAAATAAATTCATTCCTGACTAGATTCAGACCTCGAGGCGAGGCTAGCGAATAGAGCGACGACCAATCGGCTTCCGTCTTTTTCGGGGCCTTTTGGCGAGGCTAGCAGGAAATCCAGTAAACATCACGTGATTTTTATAGACTACGGGTATTCAGGGGGCCGCCCCATCTGAGAATCTGAGGGGCGCAGACCTTCCGTGCTCGCGCATTTCGACGTAAAAATATATCAGCTTTCAGAGAATCTAAAAATTATTCTGATATCTTCATTACGAGCTTAGATATTAATTATTACGAGCTGAGACATTATTTAATTATTGATATTTCAACTATGCCGAGACAAAAATAATAAATTAGAAGCAGACGATTCTCTGGTAAGATGTTCAAGCTGAGTGTGGGCGAGATATTATGATTTTAATTTAACATTTTTTTTTATTCGTCCCTAGCGTTTGATTGTGTTTATGTATAGAAATTACCAGTATTTTCGAATAGTAAATTCAGAGTTTTTTTTTTTTTTTTTTTCAGTTCTAAGTTTTTCAAGTCGTCTTTGAACAAGTACTCCGGTAGTCTAATAGTCTAATTCAGTTGTCTGAGGAAAAGTAGTGTCATCTTTTTCTTTTAGAGTGGCAAATAGATATTATGACAGAGAAAAGAGGACTTCGCCCGTTATCGAATTTTTTTTTTTTCAGTTTTAAGTTTTTCTACAGGTCCCTGTCTTTGAACTAGAACTCAGGTAGTCTAAATCAGTCGTTTGAGGACAAGCAGTGTCATCGCTCCCTCCCCCCCCCCCCTTCAGGTTTTTTTTCTCTTAAGTATGGTCCGTTTCTATAGCTAAGAAACTATGTTACGGATTTCCACCAAACTGATTCCAAACATCATAATTAAAGTAATAAGGACCCTCTATAACATTTTTAAAAGTTTCTGAGTTTATACCACTCTTTTCGAATAATAATATCAGATTTTATATTTTGATTTCACAATATCTCGAGTTCTACGAGTCAAATCGGAACGCGGTTTGGCTTATTCGACTCGATATCAATAGAGGATACTAGAGCTTATCGGTTTTAGTTCGTTTTTCACCACCAGGGGGCGTTTTATTATCTCTGTTTCTATGGCCCAGATTACGACGGGGTATGGCTCATTTGACTCGACATCGAAAGCCTTGACGATTTCAGTTATGATCGTATAAACAGCTTGCGTCACCTGGTGGTGGAAGGTGGAACTAACGTATACTGCAGCGCGTGCGCAGCACGACTGCTATACGGTGCCGCAGGCAGCGGGGACCCGAACCGGAGGTTCGTTCAGTTTGAGATTTATACTATTCGATGTGCAATTTAAGGGATTATCCGGTGCGTGCGTAGCACGACCGGTATACGATGCCGAAGGCAGCGGTATCCAGGGTCGGAGGTTCGTTCGGTTAGAGATTTCTACTATTCAATGTGCAAATTAAGGGATTATCCGGTGCCGAAGGCAGCGGGGACCCGGGTCGGAGGTTCGTTCGCCTCGAGGGGTATGCGAGCCGGTGAATACAAAAGTTTTGAGGCACCGATGTAAATTAGGGGCCCGCTGGCGGGCGAAGCCAGCTAGTCCTTATTATTAATGTTCGTATACGTCTGTGTGTCTGTCTGTGTGTGTATCTGTACCCGGATAAACTCTGCGAGCGCAGCGAGTAGCGAAGCGCTTTTGGTATCAAAAAATTCAGAAAAATCCGGACCTCCAGGAATTGCAGTTTCGAAAAAATCGGCCCATAATTAAGGGAGTTATTAACGAACAAAACTGTTTTAATTACTAAAAAGAAACCTACCTGGAAATTATTCCGCGCATGCCCAGAAGAGCTCAATTCTCATCTTCCGCGAAAAGAAGAAGGAAAAATCGCTTCGGCCGGTTTCGTTTTACGACTGTCGAAACTCGCCGACGGCGAACCGACAGAAATACGAAAAAACCGTCAACATATTCTCAAAGAACGTACTTTTACGTCTCTAACGATCCGGTCGGTTCGTAAAAATTTCGATATTAACCCTTTCAAAAAAAATAATCAAAAAGGGTCGAATTCGTGTTTTTTATATTCTCCCTTCTTCCGAACCTCGCATCCGCCGGACTAAGAAAGATTCGGATAAACGGATTTCACCAAATAAAAGATCGGTCTTTGTCCTCTCCAATTCCCCCTTCCATTAAAAAAAAATACGTCAGTTAACCCTTCGAAAATGTATATTTTCCGTACACAGTTTCGCGATTTCGGCAATTGCGACAATTTACAAAAATTCGCAGAGGCCGTTCCAAACAAGTTAGAGAAAACTAAAAATACCAGACGAGATCTACATTCTTTATCCTTTCGAAATATGCGATCGTTTTTGAAAAATACAAATATTAACCCTTCGAAAAAAATTCGCCCGCAGACTCACTTTTGCAAATTTCGATACCCTGCGATTTTTAAAATTGCGCATCGGCTCTCTGAAAGAACAAAAAAACAAACAAACACACTCATGTACATTTCCCTCCTTTCGAGATCACTATAAAACCTTTAGTTTTAAAAAATATATCAGTTAACCCTTTCGAAATCGTTTTTTTCCGCAAGTCTCTTTCGGTTTCTCAGCTATTTCTGCAATCTTTAAAAATTCATTTCTGGGCTTCTAAACAAGATACGAAAAAATAAAAATACCGAGCCTAATCTACGTTCTTTTTCCTTTTAAAATCAGGTATCAGTTTCGAAAAATTCGTTTTTTAACCCTTCTAAAAAAATGGTTTCCGAGAATCACTCGCATGAATTTTCGTTTTTCGGCCCATGTTTAAAAATCCGCATCGACTCGGAAAATGTGAATAGAGACATATAAAATACACCAGATCATAGCCACGTTCTTATTCTTCGAAACATATATTTCAGTTTTAAAAAATATGTACATTAACCCTTTAGAAACCGATCGTTCCCGTACATCACTTTCGTGTTTCCTCTAATTTGCCAATGTATACCCCCCCCCCGCCGCAGCTATTTTTTATCGAATTACATAAATTCCTAGAGAAGAAGCTAAAAGTGCATACATTCAGCTCTAGAAAGACACCTTTCAGTTAAAAAAATTCGAGTATTATCAATTTCAAAAAAATTCTTTTGTGAAACCTGTTTCTAGAAATAAGCGTTTTTCGGCGCAAGCACAGATTAATCAAAGTGTAATAAGTGACTTTGCTTTGGAAGTAATTATCTAATTTATTAACGATTTTATTTAAAAAATCGTTGTTCATTTTGCGTACAGAATTGAATGGGCTTTCCGAATATATGATTTATTTTGAGAAATAATTATATTTTCATAGTTAAAATTCTATTCTACTAGGATATTTGTATTCTCAAGCAGCGGATTGCACTCCAAATACTTGCTTTGTTTACTTTTTTCGGAAGCTCCAAAAGATATCAAAATAATTTTTTTTTATTTCTATTTTTTATATATCGGATTCTATATAGTTTATTTAACACCCGGTTTATGATTTTGTGTTTGTGTGGGGATGCGATATATTTAAATTTGTCGTTTTAAAACGCATCCTTTTTTCATTTCGTCGGAAAGAAATGTTGCCATTTGAGTTATAAGGAAAGGGCATGTTTACAAACAAACAGTTCCATCAACCAATTTACCACTGCATTTTTGTCGCAGCTATCATTACAGGAAACGTCATGGCGACGTAGGCCAATCATATCATAGACCGGTTTAACATAGACCAATCAAATTCCTCCATCTCATGTGTACTGTAGGAGCCGTAAAGAACGAACAAGTTTTTCTCCCAAACCAACAGTAGTTTAACCAACAGTGACGTCAGGTGCCCTTTCCTTATAGAAACTTTCTATTCGATGGATCAGAGATTATACACTATGTAAAGAATCAACTTCATTTCGATCGTAGTAAAATAAACCAGAGAGTCAACACAGGAGCATCACCACCAGGGGGCGCTTTCGGAAATCGGGTTCTATGGGCCCGATTACAACGTGGTTTGGCTCTTTCGACTGGATTTCGATAGCTTTACAGATTTCGGTCATGTTCGTATAGAACAGATTGCGCCCCCTGGTGGTGGAAGGTGTAATTAAAGGATTTTTCATCCAACTCGGGTTCTATGGGTCACATCACGACGCGGTTTGGCTCAATCGACTCAACGTCGATAGAGGATACTAGAGCTTATCGATTTTTGCTCCGAGTCTCACCACCAGGGGGCGCTTTCCTACCTCCGGTTCTACGGGCATGAAAACGACGGGGTATGGCTCATTCGACTCGACATCAAAAGCCTTAACGATTTCAGTTATGATCGTATAAACAGATTACGCCACCTGGTGGTGGAAGGTGGAACTAACGTATACTGCAGGGCGTGCGCAGCACGACTGCTATACGGTGCCGCAGGCAGCGGGGACACGAACCGGAGGTTCGTTTAGTTAGAGGTTTATACTATTCTATGTGCCGGTGCGTGCGTAGCACGACCGGTTTACGGTGCCGAAGGCAGCGGGAACCAGGGTCGGAGATTCGTTCAGTTAGAGGTTTATACTATTCGATGTGCAAATTAAGGTATTATCCGGTGCCGAAGGCAGCGGGGACCAGGGTTGGAGGTTCTTCGGTTAGAGGTTTATACTACTCAATGTGCAAATTAAGGGATTATCCGGTGCCGAAGGCAGCGGGGACCCCTGTCGGAAGTTCGTTCGGTTCGAGGGGGGTGCGAGCCGGAGAATACAAAAGATTCGAGGCACCGATGTAAATTAGGGATTTTATCGATTTTAGTTACCGATGTAAATTAGGGGCCCGCTGGCGGGCGAAGCCAGCTAGTCATTATTATTAATGTCCGTATACGTCTGTGTGTCTGTGTGTGTGTGTGTGTGTGTGTGTATCTGTACCCGGATAAACTCTGCGAGCATAGCGAGTAGCGACGCGCTTTTTGTGTCAAAAAATTCAGAAAAATCCGGGCCTTCAGGAATTGCAGTTTCGAAAAAATCGGCCCTTAATTAAGGGAGTTATTAACGAACAAAGTTGTTTTAATTGCTTCAAAAGAAACCTACGTGGAAAGTACTCCGCGCATGCCCAGAAGAGCTCAATCCTCATCTTCCGCAAAAAGAAGAAGGAAAGATCGCTTCGGCCGGTTTCGTTTGACGACTGTCTAAACTCGCCGACGGCGAACCGACAGAAATACGAAAAAACCGTCAACATATTCTCAAAGAACGTACTTTTACGTCTCTAACGATCCTGTCGGTTCGAAAAAATTTCGATATTAACCCTTTCAAAAAAAATAATCAAAAAGCGTCGAATTCGTGTTTTTGATTTTCTCCCTTCGTCCGAGCCTCGCATCCGCCGGTCTAAGAAAGATTCGGATAAACGGATTTCACCGAATTAAAGATCTGTCTTTTTACTCTCCAATTCCACCTTCCATTAAAAAAAATACGTCAGTTAACCCTTCGAAAACGTATATTTTCCGTACACCGTTTCGCGATTTCGGCAATTTCGACTATATTGAAAAATTCGCTGCGGCGGTTTCAAACGAGTGAGAGAAAACTAAAAATACCAGACGAGATCTACATTCTTTTTCCTTTCGAAATCTGCAATCGTTTTTGAAAAATACAAATTTTACCCCTTCGAAAAAAATTCGCGCGAAGACTCACTTTTGCAAATTCCGATTCTCTGCGATTTTTAAAATCGCGCATCGGCTCTCTGAAAGAACAAAAAAACAAACAAACACACCCAAGTACATTTCCCTCCTTTCGAGATCACTGTAAAACCTTTAGTTTTAAAAAATATTTCAGTTAACCCTTTCGAAAACGTTTTTTTTCGTAAGTCTCTTTCGGTTTTTCAGCGATTTCTGCAATTTTTAAAAATTCAATTCTGGACTTCTAAACAAGATACGAAAAAATAAAAATACCGAGGCTAATCTACGTTCTTTTTCCTTTTAAAATCAGGTATCAGTTTCGAAAAATTCATTTTTTAACCCTTCTAAAAAAATGGTTTCCGAAACTCACTCGCGTGAATTTTCGTTTTTCGGCCCATGTTTAAAAATCCGCATCGACTCGGAAAACGTGAATAGAGACAAATATAATACACCAGATCATAGCCACATTCTTATTCTTCGAAACATATATTTCAGTTTTAAAAATATGTACATTAACCCTTTAGAAACCGGTCGTTACCGTACCTCACTTTCCCGATTTCCTCTAATTTGCCAATGTAAACCCCCCTGCCGCAGGACTTTTTTATCAAAGTACACAAATTCCGAGAGAAGAAGCTAACAGTGCATACATTCAGCTTTAGAAAGATGCCTTCGACTTTAAAAAATTCGATTATTATCAATTAAAAAAAAAATTCTTTTGTGAAACCCATTTTTAGAAATGAGCGTTTTTCGGCGCAAGCACAGTTTAATCAAACTGTAATAAGTGACTTTGCTTTCGCCGTAATTATCTTATTTATTAACGATTTTAAATCAAAAATCGTTGTTCATTTTGCGTACAGAATTGAATGGGCTTTCCGAATATATGATTTATTTTGAGAAATAATTATATTTTCATAGTTAAAATTCTATTCTACTAGGATATTTGTATTCTGAAGCAGCCGATTGCACTGCTAATACCAGCTTTGTGTACCTTTTTCGAAAGCTCCAAAAGATATGAAAATAAAAAAAAAATTATTTCTATTTTTTATATATCGGATTCTATATAGTTTGTTTAACTTCCGGTTTATGATTTGGTGTTTGTGTGGGGGCGCAATATATTTAAATTTGTCGTTTTAAAACGCATCCTTTTTTCATTTCGTCGGATAGAAACGTTGCCATTTGAGTTATACAAAATATCTATTCGATGGATCAGAGATTATACAGTATGTAAAGAATCAACTTCATTTCGATCATAGTAAAATAAACCATAGAGTCAACACAGGAACATCACCGCCAGGGGGCGCTTCCGGAAATCGGGTTCTATGGGCCCGATTACGACGTGGTTTGGCTCTTACGACTGGATTTCGATAGCTTTACAGATTTCGGTCATGTTCGTATAGAACAGATTGCACCCCCTGGTGGTGGAAGGTGTAATTAAAGGATTTTACATCCAACTCGGGTTCTATGGGTCACATCACGACGCGGTTTGGCTCAATCGACTCAACGTCGATAGAGGATACTAGGGCTTATCGATTTTTGCTCAGAGTCTCACCACCAGGGGGCGCTTTCCTATCTTCGGTTCTACGGGCATGAAAACGACGGGGTATGGCTCATTCGACTCGACATCGAAAGCCTTAACGATTTCAGTTATGACCGTATAAACAGATTGCGCCACCTGGTGGTGGAATGTGGAACTAACGTATACTGCAGCGCGTGCGCAGCACGACTGCTATACGGTGCCGCAGGCAGCGGGAACCCGAACCAGAGGTTCGTTCAGTTACAGGTTTATACTGTTCTTTGTGCCGGTGCGTGCGTAGCACGACCGGTTTACGGTGCCGAAGGCAACGGGGACCAGGGTCGGAGATTCGTTCAGTTAGAGGTTTATACTATTCGATGTGCAAATTAAGGTATTATCCGGTGCCGAAGGCAGCGGGGACCAGGGTTGGAGGTTCTTCGGTTAGAGGTTTATACTACTCAATGTGCAAATTAAGGGATTATCCGGTGCCGAAGGCAGCGGGGACCCGTGTCGGAAGTTCGTTCGGTTCGAGGGGGGTGCGAGCCGGAGAATACAAAAGATTCGAGGCACCGATGTAAATTAGGGATTTTATCGATTTTAGTTACCGATGTAAATTAGGGGCCCGCTGGCGGGCGAAGCCAGCTAGTCCTTATTATTAATGTTCGTATCCGTCTGTGTGTCTGTGTGTGTGTGTATCTGTACCCGGATAAACTCTGCGAGCGCAGCGAGCAGCGAAGCGCTTGTTGTATCAAAAAATTCAGAAAAATCCGGTCCTTCAGGAATTGCAGTTTCGAAAAAATCGGCCCATAATTAAGGGAGTTATTAACGAACAAAACTGTTTTAATTACTAAAAAGAAACCTACGTTGAAATTATTCCGTGCATGCCCAGAAGAGGTCAATCCTCATCTTCCGCAAAAAGAAGAAGGAAATATCGCTTCTGCCGGTTTCGTTTTACGACTGTCTAAACTCGCCGACGGCGAACCGACTGAAATACTAAAAAACCGTCAACATATTCTCAAAGAACGTACTTTTACGTCTCTAACTATCCGATCGGTTCTTAAAAATTTAGATATTAACCCTTTCAAAAAAAATAATCAAAAAGCGTCGAATTCGTGTTTTGTATTTTCTCCCTTCGTCCGAACCTCGCATCCGCCGGACTAAGAAAGATTCCGATAAACGGATTTCACCAAATTAAAGATCGGTCTTTGTCCTCTCCAATGCAAACTTCCATTTAAAAAAATACGTCAGTTAACCCTTCGAAAACGTATATTTTCCGTACACCGTTTCTAGATTTCGGCAATTTCGACTATTTTGAAAAATTCGCATCGGCGGTTCCAAACGAGTCAGTGAAAACTAAAAATACCAGACGAGATCTGCATTCTTTATCATTTTGAAATATGCGATCGTTTTTGAAAAATACAAATATTAACCCTTCGAAAAAAATTCGCGCGCAGACTCACTTTTGCAAATTCCGATTCTCTGCAATTTTTAAAATCGCGCATCGGCTCTCTGAAAGAACAAAAAAACAAACAAACACACCCATGTACATTTCCGATCTTTCGAAATTAATATAAGACCTTTAGTTTAAAAAAATATTTCAGTTAACCCTTTCGAAATCGTTTTTTTCCGTAAGTCTCTTTCGGTTTTTCAGCGATTTCTGCAATTTTTAAAAATTCAAATCTGGGCTTCTAAACAAGATACGAAAAAATAAAAATACCGAGCCTAATCTACGTTCTTTTTCCTTTTAAAATCAGGTATCAGTTTCGAAAAATTCATTTTTTAACCCTTCTAAAAAAATGGTTTCCGAAACTCACTCGCGTGAATTTTCGTTTTTCGGCCCGTGTTTAAAAATCTGCATCGATTCGGAAAATGTGAATAGAGACAAATAAAATGCACCAGATGATAGCCACGTTCTTTTTCTTCGAAACATATATTTCAGTTTTAAAAAATATGTATATTAACCCTTTAGAAACCGGTCATTCCCGTACCTCACTTTCGCGATTTCCTCTAATTTGCCAATGTATACCCCCCCGCTGGAAGACTTTTTTATCAAATTACACAAATTCCGAGAGAAGAGGCTAAAAGTGCATACATTCAGCTACAGAAAGATGCCTTCGACTTTAAAAAATTCGATTATTATCAATTAAAAAAAATTCTTTTGTGAAACCCGTTTCTAGAATTCGGCGCAAGCACAGTTTAATCAAAGTGAAATAAGTGACTTTGCTTTCGCCGTAATTATCTTATTTATTAACGATCCTAAATCAAAAATCGTTGTTCATTTTGCGTACAGAATTGAATGGGCTTACCGAAAATATGATTTATTTTGAGAAATAATTACTATATTTTCATGGTTAAAATTCTATTCTACTAGGATATTTGTGTTCTGAAGCAGCCGATTGCACTGCAAATATACTGGCTGTGTGTACTTTTTTCGAAAACTCCAAAAGATATCAAATTAATTTTTTTTTCTATTTTTTATATATCGGTTTCTATATAGTTTGTTGATCTCCCGGTTTATGATTCAACGCAGGAACATTTATTTTTAAAAGTTTTAGAAATTTTTAAATAATGGTCATTTTTGTATAGAAAAAAAAAAGCTAAGGAATTTGCTATTTGTTTTCAAAATATCTTCCTTCGAATGGGTCACATCGCGACCTGGATTTGCTCATTCGACTCGACATAGATAGAGCTTACCGAATTTAGTTCCGAGTTTCACCACCAGGTTGCGCTTTCCTATATCTGTTTCTATGGGACGGATCACGACGGGGTATAGCTCATTCGACTCGACACCGATAGAGCTTACTAGAGATTATCGATTTTATTTCCGCATTTCACCACTAGGGGCGTTTTCCGAACTCTGTTTCTATGGGCCGGATCACGACGGGGTATGGCTCATTCGAATCGACATCGATAGCTTTTCGAGATTTTACAAGATTAGAGGTTTTACAATTAGGGGCCCGCTGGCGGGCGAAGCCAGCTAGTGAAAGTATGAAAGTACATAGATAACAGACATAATATTTAAGATGAAAAACTGAAATATTTTTTATCGATACTGATTAATAATTAGCTTGAGTACCAGTTACATACAAATGTGAGTTTTCCGCTAAAATTTACGTCCTGATTGCCAGAAAAAGAAAATTAACAAGAATTATGGCATTAAAAAGAGATTTCTCTGAGGAAAATGTGAAGTGATATTTGAAATAAAACGGGAATTTTCAATAGTGTTTTAAAAGGCGCGGGAATTAATTCCGTACATTAATAACACAAGGATCAGTAAGTATAGGCTGTAGATTAGTTTCACGACATATTTAAAACGAAAAATTGATTTTTTTTTTTTTTTTTTTTTTTTTTTTTTAAATCTATACCGATTATTAAGGATGAATATCAGTTACATACAGATGATAGTTTTTTGCCAAAAACCACACCATGGTTATTCGGAAAAGAAAAATAAATACAAATCTATTATATTAAAATCTGACCACCTGTTTGTATTTCGCAACTACTCTTTTCAGATTGTCGAACGCAACGCGATTTACTTAACACCGGTTATCATTCATCCGAGGATGTCATAAACTCTCAGAATTTAAAAAAATGATTTAAATTCCGAGATATTATTATTATTATTATTTATTTTTATTTATTTATTTTTTTTTTTGTAAATTTTACCGAAGTTTCTCTAAAAATGGCAACTAAATTATTCCATTTTTGTGGATAAAAAAGAAAAAATAATACGGATTAATATATTTTTTGTCATTAAAACTGAAAAAAAAAAGAATTTATTTTCAATTTGAATAGATGGTGAAAGAAAAAAAAAATTGATTGCAGTAAAATTTTTGAAAAATAAACACGTATTTTCACATATTCAAACTTCATGAATCAATTTATTCTGGAGAGCAAAAATCGTCTGTCAACATATTTTCATTTAGAAATAAAGATTTTTTTTTTCAGTTATAGATTAAATCAAGGAGGCAAATTTAAGCTCCTTGCATTTAGGTCTACAATAATTGCTCCCTATTCACACGAATTGAATTTAATGAAAAAGAATATACTATTTCCATTATCTTTGAAGTATTGCTATTAAAACGTTTCACAAAGGCGTTAAAAGTAAAATGGGTTACCAGGTAAACTTGACATATGTTTTTATATAATTCGCCGATTTCCACGATTTTATTTGGCCCGCCTTTTTTCATTGGTTGCAGTTTCCTTTTCGTGATTATTTGTCAAAAAATTTCACTGTTTTAAAACTTAGTTATGTCAAGGCCTCTATAACATAGAAATACTGTATTGTCTCCAATGGAATGTGATAAAGAGTTAGTTAATTATTTATGTTTCTAATTATCGGGAATCAAATATTTTGCTTAATTAATGCATTTATTCTTCTTTTAATGATATGTGAACGAAGTCACAGGTAACAGCTAGTAATATTATAAATCCGATTGTGTGCAAATGTTAGGCTGAAGCCAGCATCAAAATGGAGAATTTAATTACCCTGTATCTTTGCATATAGGTTAATTATAACCCGGGAATGAACATAGACTGGTTTTTGTTTATTTTATTCAAAAATTTTTCTAATAATTCAAAATTTCATTAATTTCATAGAGAATAAATGGACATTTTTTCCTTATAAAATTTTAAAATGGTTAAATTTACTTTACCGTTGCTAACATTTTATCGTTGCCAACAGTAAAACAAAAACCGGAATAATAATTTTTATTCAACAGTTTAGTTTCAATTGAAAATTTTTCACGTGAAAAATGAAAATGAAATTTAAAAAAATTAAGAATTAAAAAGAAGATTAAATAACATTACTAGAAATAAAATGTACTTTTTTTTAGATTTTGATAATAATACAAGGTTTCAATTTTTTTTCAATTCACAAGAATATTAGAAAGAATAATTTCGGTTCAAAATAATTTTCTTAATAATTAAAAATTTTATAATTTTCATAGAGAATCAATGAATATTTTTTCTGTAAAATTTAATTAAACATTTTACATTGCTAAGCATTATCGTTGCCTATAAATACAAAACATGGAATAATAGTTTTTCCTCAACAATTATTTTTCAATTGAACGATTTCCACGTATAAAATGAAAATTAAAAAGAATTTAAAAGAAGATGAATTTCCATGATATTTGAAACGGAAATATGGAGTATTTGTTATTATACATGAAGTATGAATATCGGTTAGGTTGAGAAGACAGTTTCTGTCAAAGACTGTGTTATAATTAGAAGGAAAAATGAACAATAATTATTTTATTAAGAAAAGATTTCGCTTGGACCATGGAACTATGAAAAGGATCGTCCTTGGCTTGGGCACATATTACGTCATAAATAAAACATGTATTTTCAAATATTCGTAATAATACAAGGAGCATCAATATCAGTATATAATGAAAGTATATATATAATAGACGTCCTATTTAAGATGAAAACCTGAAATATTTTTTTTATCGATACTGATTAATAATAAGCTTGAATATCATTCACATACAAATGTCAGCTTTCTGTTAAAATTTACGTCCTGATTGCCTGGAAAAGAAAATTGATAAGAATTATGTCATTAAAAAGGGATTTCTCTGGGGGAAAAGTGACGTCATATTTGAAACAAAACGGGAATTTTCCAGTATGTTTTAAAAGGAGTGTGAATCAGTTCCGTACATCAATAATACAAGGATCAGTAAGTATAGAAAGTAGACGAGTTTCACGCCATATTTAAAATGAAAAATTTAAATATTTTTTATCTATACTGATTATAAAGCTTGAGTATCCGTTATATACAGATGAGAGTTTTCTGCTAAAAATCACATCACAGTTTTAAGAAAAGGAAAATGAACACGAATCTATTATATTAAAATTTGACCATGTGTTTGTGTTTCGCAACTACGCCTAGCTATCGAATGCAATGCGATTTAATTAACATCGGTAATCATTGATCCGAGGATGTCACAAAACTGTCATAATTGAACAGGTAGAATTGAATTTAAAGAAAAAGCATGTGCAATTAATTATTTTTGAAGGTTGGCTGTTAAAACGTTTCACAATTGCGTTAAAAGTAAAATTGTTTATCAGGTAAAATTGACATTTGTTTTTACCCGATTCGTCTATTTCCACGATTTTATTTGGCCCTCCTTTTTGCATTGGTTGCAATTTCATTTTCGCGATTATTTGGCACAAAATTTCACTTTTTAAGACTGAGTTTTGTCAAAATCCTATAACAAAAATACCGTAATGTGTCCTATGAAATGTGATAAAGAGTTAGTTAATTATTTACGTTTTTAACTATCGGGAGTAAAATATTTTGCTTAATTAATATATTTCTTCTTCTTTTTACGTTGCGTGAACGAAGTCACGGGTAACAGCTAGTTAATCATATATACTTATACGCGTTAAACGCGATAAAAATCCATATGCATATATTTTTAAACTAACAAATTTATCCGATCATATATGTATATACAAATACATATATATACGCACATACGTATATATACATCACTAGCGCCCGGCTAACATAAAAGTACCAAATTGTTTTATTAACTTGTAAATATTTTTTATTTTTTTTTTAACTGGTAATTTTTTTTTTAATTGTTAATTTGTAAATATTTTTTTTATTATTTTGTCAACTTGTACATATTTTTAATTTTTTTGTTAATTTGTAAATATTTTTAGAAAACTGGTTTTTTTATAAACTTGTATTTTTTAACGTTTCTTTACTTTCTTCTATCTATAATAGCAGAAAGTATTGTAATCGAAATTTTTTTCGACGGATTTACACGTTTTAAAGATCAGAGATTCCGAAAAACATGTTTTTACAAAATGTCTGTCTGTCCGTCTCTGTGTCTTCATTGTATCATCGAAAAGTGTATGAAGTTATGCTTCAAATTGAACCTCATTTTTTTTCTATGTTTTTGGCTATGGCAAGCAGGTTCTATCAGAATTTGGGGATATTTCGACGAAAGGGGGCGCTGTGATCGATATTTTTGTTCAATTTTCACTATTGTATCATCGAAAAGTGTATGAAGTTATGCTTCAAATTGAACCAAATTTTTTTTCTATGTTTTTGGCTATGCCAAGCAGGTTCTATTAGAATTTGGGGATATTTCGACGAAAGGGGGCGCTGTGATAGCCATTTAAAGATTTCAAATTCAAAAAAATTAGAAATCCTAAAACTTTTTTTCGTTAAATGTTCGGCCTTGATCAAGAGAATCCGGAGCAATTTTTGTTTTGCCTCTATCTTAAAAAATGGCTGAGATATAGCGGTTTGAAATTTTAGGGTGGCTGACATTTTCAAACAAGACAGCAGAATTCATCCATAAACGGGTTTAATTTATGAGTTTTAGGTAACATGGTTTCGGCAAATTTTCTTTCATTGTTGTAACCATTAATCCTATTATATGCTTATCACTATATATTTATATTCGCCAACATCAAATTCTCGCCAAACTTGGCGGTAGTTGGCGGAATATAGCCAAATTTGGCGACCAAAATAAGTTGCCATAAATGAAGCCAGAGGACTAATTTGGCGATATTCTCAATCAAATTCAATGTTGACGAGAACTGGGATTGAATCTCCTTTATTTAGGTTCCACGCATTTTACCTTCGTGTTTTCCAGTAAAATTAGCTAAAATCGTAAAACCAAGGAATAGGGAGGCTATCTGTTCCTGTCGGTTCAGGGGTTCAAACCCCTGTCGCGCTCGTCGATCTAACCGTTCGGAGTTTTCCGTGGTTTTCTTCGAATCTTACCGTAAATACGGGTTAGGACAACACCCCCTATAATCCCTATATATATATGTATATAGGGGGTGTTGGTTAGGATCCCTTAGAAAGACCCCCATGGAGGGCATTCGCCCCTTAGGGCCTATATCCCTCGTGTTGATAATTGGCCGTCATAAATCAACCCAACCCTCAACCCTGTCGGTTCAGGCCAGAAGGACTTTTCGTAGTTTAGTATACATCGGTTGTTCGCATCCCTGTAACCCGACGATTCGCAAGCAGCTAACATACAACAGAATGACAAAAAATATTGATTTTATTGGCGATGTGATAGCGAATTTTGAAGTATTAACATGACTGAGATAGAAGAAAGTTTTGGGATTGGCACATCCGACTAGTGTTTTTTTAGAAAACATTGATTTATTTTTCAGTAACTTGTATATTTAATTACTGTGAATGTTTTTAAACTTGTTGATAATTTGTAAATATTTTTAAAATACTAAATTTTTAATTTGTAAACATTTTTTAACTATTTTGTGTATTTATATTTTTTTACGTATGTTGCACATATTTTTAGAAAACTTGTATTATTTAACTTGTATATTTTCATTCATCTGTCAATTTTTTTAAACTTTTTTTTTACAAAATATTGAAATTTTTTTACTAACTTGTAAATTTTTAAAAACTTTTTAAAGTATATATTTTTAGAAAACTTTGAATTTTTTTTTTATTAAATTGTATTTTTTAAACATTCTTAGAAAACATTGAAATTTATATATATATATATATATATATATATATATATATATATATATATATATATATATATATATATATATATAACCATTAAATGATTAAATGAACATTACAACCACCAACAAAAATTATGAAATTATGAATAAAAGTAAAATAACTAATTGACAACAATACAGATCCCCCCAATACACTGAACATAGATTCCAAAAACATAGTAGAAAAAAAGGCAGAAATTGAATAACAGAAAGTGAATAATAGAAATTTGTGGAACTTAGACTCAGGTGCACATGGCCAGACCTTGGACTATCCACACCTAAATTTTCAGACTTCTAGGTGGGCTAGATTTTGCTAGCCATCGCAGACAAACACACACACACAGCGAAACTTTCTTTTATTAATATATATAACCATTAAATGAACGTTACAACAATCAAACAAAAACTGTAAAATTATGAATTAAAGTAAAATAGCTAATTGACAACAAAACAGATCCCCCCAACAAACTGAACATAGATACCAAAAACATAGTATTAAAAAAATATAAAATAAATTTAAAAAAAAGACAGAAATTGAATAACAGATATTGAATAATGGAAATTTGTGGAATTTAGACAGAATCATCAGGTCCCAAATGCCTAAATCTCCACAAATAAAATGTGTGGTTTCATCTTCATATTAGCCATAAACTAGCTAAAGAATATGAATTTGGGACAACCACACCCAGAATGTAGAGAAATACACAATGAAACAACAATTCAGTTCAAAATAAAACAAGATTAAAAAGGATAGGGGGGGGGGGGACATGAAATTACCACATTGAAAGCATAATCCAAACATGAATTAGCTTATAATACAAGCATTGGAGTTCACCAGCATATGTTGCCAAAAAAAGTTATTTAAAAAATGATGAAAACCAGCGCCCTTTATAGAAAATTTAAAATTGAATTACACCATAAATTCAAATGAATCAATCAGTGAGGTGCTGTCATCCATTGAATTATTAGTAAATATATACTATTATATAATAATTTATTACTATTAATGGATTAAGTTTTAAAACAAATACTGTCTTAAGACAGATAATTGATAATTAATTAGTAAATAAAATTATGTTAATAAATTTATGCAATTGTATTAGAAAAATGAATAATAGATGTATTAAAACAATAGTGAAATTGAAGATTATTGATTAATGTATCACATAAATATTTGTACCTAGCTATGACATATCACCATTTAAATTCCTGTGACAACGTTCCATCATCACTTAAGTTAATTTATAATTAATTAAAAAAATGTATAGAATTAAGATGCTAAGGAATTATTATTAATAATAATTAAATTTTGAAATTCATTAGTTACGTTTAATGATTCTACAAACTTTCTTAAAAATTAAATACACATGATTTAAGGGGAGAGGGTAGAACAAATAATAAAAAATAAAAATTAATACATGCATTATATTCTCATTTAACAAAATAAACTGTGTATTAGAAGCTAATATGATATTGTCCGCAGTGAGCTAAAATTTAAATACACGTTTATCGTAAAATTTATTAAATATTAATGAATATGAATACATTTAATATGAATTAGTAAATATATAAATATAACTACACCAATATGCATATAAAATTATCGCATCAAAGTCCATTATAAAATGCTTATTTGCATCGTAGTTCTAAATCAAATGCCCCATTCCATTTTTAAAAATTAACCATTGCGTATTATCCAGACAACTCCACCACACCTCCTTAATCTAACATCTACCCACTCATCCATCCTATTATAATTTTTATTAATATTTTACATTTTTAATTTTTAGGGTTTCGTTTATCTCACGAAACCCTATTACTCCCGCTTCGTTGTCTGTCCGTCACAGAGCCGGTTCTCAAAAACTATAGAACTTGCAGGCATGAAAAATTGTGTACTTATATCTGAATAATTACTATGAAGCTCAAAATAATAAAATTTCAAAAAAATCGTATTATTTTAATATATAGAGATAAAAAACCAAAAATCTAACAGCCTTTTCCTATTAAATTTAAACATTTTCCGCTATAGCAGTTGCCAACAATTAAAAATCCACAATAAAATTCTTTCTACAGTAATTAATTTTCTATTGAAAGATTTCCACGTGAAAAATGAAAATGAAATAAAAAGTTTCATCAATTGAAAAAAAAGATTAATAGGACCTCATATTGGTAATAAAACGGAAAATTTCAAACATTTCTCAATAATACAAGGAGTTTCAGAAGAGTTTCAAGGAGATTCAGAAAACCAGTCAATAATGGTGATTTACCTGGTGCAGTGTCCGGATAACGCTTATCAAGCCAAGCTTTTGTTTGGACGATGTTTTTTCCCATCAAAAAATAATTCTTGAAATTCTTGTTTATCAACAAAGTCGTTCAACTAAAATCACTCTAACGTTTTATCCACACGGCGAATCGTCATGACATTTTTTTTGCTACCTTTTAAAGGTTAGCATTTACTAAAAAAAGCATCGGTTCGGCGATTGCAACGCCATCTGTGTGCCAGACCGGGAACTTATCAGCCCATGTGTTATGACGTTTCAAATACATAGTTTTAAATATGACGTTTCAAATACATAGTTTTAAATATGACGTTTCAAATACATAGTTTTAAATATGACATAATTTTCATCGTTAAATGTTTTCGCACGGAATAATTTAATTATTTTAATGTTTTCTTTATTTTTAACACTTTCCAATACAGTTGAAAAATGTTTGTGAATTCCGTCTGTCTGTCTGTGCATACTCTAACTCGCGTAAATATAGTCAGATTGCCATGTAATTACAATATGTTATTGAGATTAACCATTGGGATATTCGCTGTATTGAAAATGAAGTGTGTAGCATTGATAGTTAGTTTACAGGGGAACTCGAAAGAATTTCGCTACATTATGGTCTATGGGGAAAAATCGTTTGCAGTGTACTTTAATGATGTTACACAATTTCAAACATATTGAAATTGATATACATCACTGAGATGCACTACAAGATGCTTATGTGTAAGTACAGTAGTATGTGTAAGTACAGAAAGCAGCTTAATATGACGTCATTAAATAATTACGAAAATTACTACATTAAATAATAAGAAAATTAATCTGACGCCCTATTGGAAGTTTAAATGGTTTTTCAAATGTTTGAGAATAATACAAAGAGAGTACCACTATGAGTAATAGAGAATAGAAATATATGAGTTTGAGGAACGTATTGAATCATGATAAAAAGCCGATTATGGAAATATTGGCCCATTTTAACATTTTGAAGTTCTCTATACAACACGTTTAATTTTGAAATTGATTTTTTTTTTCAAATATCCCATTTAGTCCACATGACAGATTATTGTGACAGAGTATAATAGCGGGCCGGTTCAGATATTCGAAAAAACGAGAAAAATAGACCGGTAAATTTTTACTTTATAAAAAAACATGACTTTTTTTGGAAAATGAAATTTATTTGAAAGGATAAAGTGTTTTGAAAGGAATATTAAACGAAACACTTTGTGCAATCTTCGATCACACTTACCCACTTGTTTATAATTATTTTCTTATTATATATTTTTTTATAAATTTTTTACGCATGTGATAATTTAGTTTTTAAGATCATTTAAGTACTAATTATATATTAAAGAATATATGAATTTTTTTAGAAAACCATGTTTTAATGCTTCATAAATTAGTTTTTAGGGTTTCGAAACCCTATTACTCCCGCTCCGTTGTCTGTCCCTCACAGAGCCATTCACAAAAACTATATAACTTACAGAGTTGAAACTTCGTGTATATAGATGAATACTAGCTGTGAAGAGCTCAAAATATTAAAATTTGAAAAATTCGTATTATTTTAATAAATAGAGATAAAAAACCAAAATTCTAACAGCCTTTTCCTATTAAATTTAAACATTTTTCGTTATAGCAGATGCCAAAGTTTTAAAATCCACAATGAAATTCTTTCTAGAATAATTAATTTTCTATCAGAAGATTTCCACGTGAAAAATGAAAATGAAATAAAAAGTTTCACCAATTGAAAAAAAAGATAAATATGAAATAAAATTGATTGACGTCATAGTCGTAATAAAACGGAAAATGTCTAAGATTTCTCAATAATACAAGGAGTATGAGTATGTGTTAAGTACACAAAGCAGATTAATATCACGTCATTAGAGAATTAAATAGAAAATCTGACGTCATATGGGAAGTTTAACTAATTTTTCAAATATTTGAGAATAATACAAAGTGAGTATCAATATAAATAATAAAGAATAGTAAATATATAAGTTTGAGAAACATATTGAATCGTGATCGGTGATAAAAATCCGATTGCGGAAATATTCGCATATTTTAACATTTTGAATGTGTACAATTTGCTTAATTTTGAAATTATTTTTTTAAATATTGCATTTAGTCCGTATGACGGATATTATTATGACAGAATATAATAGCGGGCTTGGACCGCTATCCGGCTGGTTTAGATATTCGGAAAAACGAAAAAATAGACCGGTAAATATTTACTTTATAAAAAACATGACTTTCTTTTGTTGTTGTTGCTAAATGAAATTTGTTTGAATTTATTAAAGAAAGGATAAAGTGTTTTGAAAGGAATATTAAACGAAACCCTTTGAGCGATCTTCGATCACACTTACCCACTTGTTTAATATTGTTGTTAATTAGATGAGAAGAAAATAAACACTTTATTTTATATATATGATTAAGGAGCATATTACGATATACAGAATTGTGAAGACAAGATTTAAAATTAGTAATTGTATTAACTTTGAATTTAAATTCTTTACGTTTGTCATATAGATCAGTTATTGTTCATAGACAGTACCGAATTATTCTGTGTGTCCCTATAAAAGAACGGTAAATACTATGCACGCACCTTATTCTATAAGCATCTTGTAGTGCATCTCAGTGATGTATATCAATTTCAATATGTTTGAAATTGTGTAACATCATTAAAGTACACTGCAAACGATTTTTCCCCATAGACCATAA
This sequence comes from Maratus michaelseni, assembly GCA_963931845.1. NCBI lineage: Eukaryota > Metazoa > Arthropoda > Arachnida > Araneae > Salticidae > Maratus > Maratus michaelseni. The sequence goes on from OZ007598.1 coordinate 11,162,028, forward strand.
TGTAGCGAAATTCTTTCGAGTTGCCCTGTAAACTAACTATCAATGCTACACACTTCATTCTCAATACCGCGAATATCCCAATGGTTAATCTCAATAACATATTGTAATTACATGGCAATCTGACTATATTTACGCGAGTTAGAGTATGCACAGACAGACAGACGGAATTCACAAACATTTTTCAACTGTATTGGAAAGTGTTAAAAATAAAGAAAACATTAAAATAATTAAATTATTCCGTGCGAAAACATTTAACGATGAAAATTATGTCATATTTAAAACTATGTATTTGAAACGTCATATTTAAAACTATGTATTTGAAACGTCATAACACATGGGCTGATAAGTTCCCGGTCTGGCACACAGATGGCGTTGCAATCGCCGAACCGATGCTTTTTTTAGTAAATGCTAACCTTTAAAAGGTAGCAAAAAAAATGTCATGACGATTCGCCGTGTGGATAAAACGTTAGAGTGATTTTAGTTGAACGACTTTGTTGATAAACAAGAATTTCAAGAATTATTTTTTGATGGGAAAAAACATCGTCCATACAAAAGCTTGGCTTGATAAGCGTTATCCGGACACTGCACCAGGTAAATCACCATTATTGACTGGTTTTCTGAATTTAAACGTGGTCGTACGGACACCAGTGATGCACCACCCAAAATAGGTGGTTACTCCGGAAAACATAAAAAAAGTCCACAAATTCGTTTTGGGGAACCGTAAAGTGAAGTTGCAGGAGATAGCTCAGACTCTGAAGATATCCAAGGAACGTGTAGGTTTTATTTTGAATGAACATTTGTCTATGAAAAAGCTGTTGTCAAAGTGGGTGCCGCGTGTGTTGACTTTTGACCAAAAACAACAACGAGTCGATGATTCTGAGCACTGTTCGGAGCTTTTTCGTTATAAAATTATGTTATTTATTATAAAATTATTATTATTATTTATTTATTAAATTATTATTATTAAATTTTTATTAAATTATTATTATTAAATTTTTATTAAATTATTATTATTTATTATTAAAGTTATGTTATTTATTAAAGTTATAAAGTTATGTTAAAAAGTTGTGTTTTCTTTATTAAACCGGGAACTTTTCAGCCCATGCGTTATTTAAAACGATGTTGTTATAGCATCTAAAATAAAACTTTTCTTTCTAGACATTATAAAAGTCAGGGAGGCAGCGATATTTTTTACTCAACCATTTTATGGAGGCTGATTTTCAAATATGTAATTTATCGTACTTAGTCAAACCCGAAAACAGCCGTCAGCTGTTGCGAAAGTGGTGGATGCGACCTATGACATTAAAAAGAAAAAAAAACAGTTAAATTAAATGATTAGCAACCCGATAACAGAAGATTGTCACTGGTCGTAATAATATCATTCAATCTTCCGTAATCGGGTAATCTTTTTAAAAACAGCAAATTAGCGTGTTTTTAGAGCTTATTGGAGGAGGTGGGGGGGGGCGAGAATAGCTCGTATGGAGCAGAGCCTCTTGCTACACAAGAAAGGCAGATTAAGTGAATATATATATCATCAAACTTGACAATAAATAAAAATGTAGGAATAAAAAAGTTTTTTTTAATATTATTATTATTATTTATTTTTTATGTATATTTTCTACTTTATAATGTTTAAAATATGTCGTTCTTGCAGATTCACAGCCAGTTGGCCTATATTGGCGAGAGTGGTTTGGCGAATAATTAACTCCATTGATTTTGTAACTCGTAAACAGATTATAAAGATTATTTATCATCTGTGGCCGGGTAACAGAAAAATACTTTAATATTAATTTATTAATTTATAATTAAGTTCTTAAAATATTAAAGTGTTGTATTCTCGTCAAAACACAACTGTGTACATTTATATATATATATATATATATATATATATATATATTAATTTATTTATTTTTTTATTTTTTTGAAAGTTTAATATTAATAAGTCTTTTAAATACTGCATTGCATTATAAAGATTGCAACACAGTAGTAATACTATTAATTTAATTAAAAAATGTTTTATATAAATTTTGAGATATTTTAATTTGTTTATGATATATTTGATATTTAAATCAATCTCTAAATTATATTATATATTTAAGTAGAAGTAAAATAAAAAATAAAACATTAATATATTTATGTAGAAGTAAAATAATACATTAAAAAATAAAACATTAATTATTTTATATAAATTCTATAATATATATATATATATATATATATATATAAGTGGATTAACACAGATGGCAGCACCAGCACTTTGTATTAAAAATAAAAATAATATCTCTTTTACATAATACATACTCTTGTTAAGAATATTTGAAATGCTGTGTAAGATGGATTTAATTCTAGGTAAATTTATTCATATAGTGGGTTTTTGTACGATTTTTATGTAAAACTACAAGGTAGTATTGTTTTTTACTGTTTGTATGCATAATTAAATCTAATATAGTGGATATGTAACTCAATCTTAATTTTGAATAATTATCATACCAATAGATGGAGGCACCTTACTTGTCAGGTACAGGGGCGGATCCAGAAAATTTTCACAGGGGGGTCAAGTTTCAGTGGCCAACGTTATACCTTCTACTTATAAAACTATCAGTAAAGTAGAAGAAAAACGAAGTATCATTTAAACATGCTTCAAAATATAATCTATTACACAGTAATTAATAAATTTACATGAAATAATATTAAATCAACCATTAAGAATTATATTAATGTTAAATTATTTTTTAAATTAAAAATTATAATACACTGCTCAAAGCTCATTAAAGGATATTTGAAGTTTTATATAAAATAAAGATATAAACGAAAATTTTTTTGCCGAAAATAGAAGAAGAGAATCACAAATGCAAATTTTTCTGGTTTTCAAACTGTGGAGTATGCAAATTTTGAGTTCGACGTCAAAAACGTCGCTTCAGCGGCAGCGAATGAAATTTGACTTTCAACTGGATAAAAGAGAATGAAGACAAGGATGATCGGCATTCAGTGATTGCTTTGTTTCGATGAGTACGATGTCTCAGCGAAGTCATTTGACAGATTCAGAAGCTTGGAGAATTGTTGGTAGGTTAGAAGGGGGCCAAACTCAAGTCGAAGTAGCGCAAGCCCTTGGAGTGTCCCAAAGTGTCATTTCCAGGATCTGGAACCGTTTTTTGGAGAGTGGATGTGCAGGCCGAAGACCAGGGCAAGGTCGTAGACGGGCAACAACGCCCAATGAAGATCGGTATTTAGCGTTAACAGCTCGGAGACACCGAAACATGAACGCTACTCTTCTCCAACAACACCTTCGCTCGGCTACAGGCACCACGATTTCAACTCAGACTGTCCGAAACCGGCTCCATGCTGTAGGTCTGTATGCTCGCCGACCGATGGTATGTGTTAGATTAACATCAAGGCATCGTCGCGACCGCAGGGAGTGGACAACCGAGCATGTCAACTGGAGGAGAAATGAATGGAGCAATATTCTGTTATCTGACTGTTGTGGTTCTTACAACCACTGCCATATTTTTAATTCAATTTAAGAAATATTTTATTAGTCCTTATTCATTTAATTTTAAAATTCACATTCAAAATTATTTTAATTCTTTCCTTTTTAAATCTTCCCCTGTAAACTTTTCTTTCTGTCATAACATTTTGCTTTTTAAAAAAAAATGATAGTGATTGTTACCTCTGTACTTCCGGTATTGGATTCTACTAGATGCTTCGATAACATTCTTTGCCTATGCCCACTTCCTGTTCTAAGCTCCGCCCCTCGCCAATCATATTCAAATGTTTCTAATACGTAATTTTTTATCTCTGCCGATTGGCGTTTTTCAATTTTTTGGCATCCCCTCCCCTCCGTTCCCAGTCAGTGCTGAGTCTGCGCGCTCACACACACACTGAGACGTTTGCTATAAGAGTGTAAAGTAATCGCTTGGCTTGCTGCTGTGAAAAATGTACAAAATGCGTACATCGAATGTTACGATATGAAGAAAATATCGTCTTCAAAAAATTGTGATGATCTGATGTTATTACAGCAAAAATGAAATTATTTTCCAACAACGTAGTTAAAAAGACGGTTGTGTGTGATGGTAGCTCACTGGAACCTGGAATATATGGCGAAAATGGCTTATTGTCATTCGAGTGGTGATACCTTTTTTTGTTCTACAATTTGCTTGATAAAGTCGTATGTTTTATATTAGCTTTAAAAATCAACATATCCGAGTTTCCCAAGAGAAAAAAAACTTCAGTAATATTTGTGATGGCGTTTATTTAAAAACGTCAGTTATGTGCTTTTAATTTAAGAAATAGAGGTGAATCTATAAAGAAGAGATTCCCTCAGAAATACTTCTTTTTCAAGATTCTTTATAAATAAAGATTTTATATTGAAGGTGCAAAATTTTAGTGCAAGTTCTTTTAGTCACGTCTCTCACTTATGTTCCTTTTTAGGTTGATGCAGGTAATATTTTAATTTTATCTTTATTGTTCTTGATTATAAATTTGCATAAATAATTTATTTAACAAATCTTTGTTTTAATAATTAATGTCATGCCGAAGTGGTCTTTTGCGGCCATAACAACACTGTACTCACTATATGCTTTTTGATCACAAGTCAAAAAAAAAAATATATTATTTGGAATATTAACAAGATTCCACTGTAAAAAAAAAAGGATCTATCGTCCAACCACCACAGATCCCTCTTTGGTGCCTAAACCGTTAAAGACCTTAACGACATGACAGTTATTAAATTATATTTTGTTATATTATAAAATTTGATTAAAAAAAATTGCATTCTTATTGAAATATTTGATTAGTGGAATATGTGATATATTTGATAAGTATTTTAAAGTGTTTGGATTTAAAATAATTTTGCCAGATAATTGCATTGTGTGTTTTATTTACTTTTGACAAGTCATTTTAGTAATGTTTAATGCATATTTTTTGAAAAATTTTATGAGAAAAATACAATTTTATTCTCAGAATTCTAAGAATTTGTTTTGAAAACAAAACGTTTTCATATGATTCTACATAATCCATGGTTTTCTTTTATGCAATTGTTGTGATTTAATTAAATTCTTTTTTTTTTTTAGTTCAAAGAATAAAGGGTGAGCTGCATTATAATTCATAATGTTCTAGTATACCCAGGTATCTGTTCTTTATTTTTTTTAAGAACATATATCTTTAATTATTTGAGCACACAGAATATATTTTCTATTTTTGTTTCTTCAGAGGATTCTATGCTCAAAAAAATAACTTAGTTGATTAATATATTTTTTTAATTTTTATCCACAAAATAACAACAACATTACATTAAAAAAAAAGGGAGACTTAATTAACTATAGGAACAGTTTATTTTTCTTTTGACGAAAATAGATATATTTTATCCTCAAAAATATGTTCACTGAATAACAATAAAAGGTTAAGTAAAATATATTTTTATATATAATACACCAATTGCTTTATTTGTGCGACTGAAACAGATTTAACTTGTAAAAAAAAAAAAGGTATATCAATGCGATGTAAAACCAAATAAGAACAAGAAAAATTATACTTATCAATAATCTTCATGTTGCTACCACTATTTTCTTAATACAAATTGTGAGAATTTTTAACGTGATATGCCAATATTAGTTTGGCTATATCCACTTCAACTGGACCAATATATATGTTAATTTATCAATAATTCCATCCCGTAACTAACCAGTGGAAAGCTGATGAATTTTAAACATTTTTTTCTTGAAAATTCGACGAACAAGACAAAATTAACCAGATTGAGGTCCACATCATACTTATTACAATATACAAGCTGACATAACATAATCTAATATGTATATGATGCATCTATGACACACAAAATTACGTATTTTATAATACACTCCATCTCCAACAACAAAACCAAAGAACAACTCCGAAATTCAAAGGAAATGTGAACCTATCATTGGCGCAAGGACAGGGTTGCCGTAACATGGAAAAACTTGCCAAACAGATGACAACTGCCAATACACGCACGGAAGCTTCATTGAGAAGATGTAAAAAAAATAAAGGAATGCCAACATAGGGCTAAAAATATGCCAAAGGGAGGGTATAATTAAAATTTAAAACAAACGGAAAAAAATATGAATCTGATTTGTTAAAAATGAAATGAAATCAACCTGACGTCACAAAGACGAAATTGAAAATAAAGAATACTAAATAAACGTTTTGAAGCCGATGGGCTAAATAGGATAACTAAATCAAATAATAATTTTTAAACAAAAAGGAAAACTATGATTAAAGTCTGCCAGGCAAATAAAAAATAAATAAATAAAAGGAGAGAGAAGGGAAAACAAAAAATAAACTGCGCTATACGGAACCTGAATGTGGTAAAATTACCACACTCACCCACACCTCCACAAAAAAAAATGGAGAAGGGGAAGTGCGAGGCACTAAAAGCACTTTCACAAGCCATTTTTTTTTTAATTGAGCCAGAGATGGAAAGGGGCAGAATGAATGATGGAGTCCAAATACAGCATAAAATATCAAGAAAATAACATACCACAACATATTTGTATATATCCTGTATCATAATGAGAAAAAGAATAAAGTAATTGTACCCAATTTTATAAGTCATAAATTATGTAACATGTTGACAGAAACAATATTTGCTTTTACAATTACATAACTATGTCAAGTAAAACCAACTTATGCTCTTTCATTTCTGTCTATGCAAACACTATATAAAACTTATAACTATAATTTTTTTCTAAAAAGAAATCTAATATAATACACAATACATAATACAATAACAAAAACTCAACTTTTACCAACACATTTTTATGAAGATGTAGCTAATAGTTATTACACAAAAATCCAAAGTGAGATGGAATACCCTAATTTCACAATACACATTATCAATGCAAAAATATAAACAACAGTAAAATACACATTCAAACAATACAAAAGTTATAACTATTCATAAAATACCATGGTTAATCATTTTCAAAAAGTTTTTGAATGAGTGGCCACTCTAGAGAAAAACCAATCTAACAGAATTGGCAAGGTACTAAACAGACCTTATTCATAATACAACATTTGCCTAGGACTTTTTAATTAAATGTCATTCAGGTCATAATATAATATACATATATACAAAAGAAAGCAATAAAATTATGAACATACCATATATAATGTACCATTAAGTTGTGCTTTCACAATTCCACTAGTAACATGATCCACATGATAAAACCATGTAAATTACAATAGGTGACAAACTGATATTGTTAAATATTTTTTAACAAAATAATTCACCCATACTTTTTTTTTTTTTTTAAACAGAATAACTATGAGAATATTGTAAGAGTTAAATAGTAACATGTATTATATATTTTGATGGTGACCTATAGCAAGTAACATTATGTAAAGAAATGCAATAAATCAAAATGCTATTGTATTGTTATTACAATTTTAGCTTAAACATATTTTAAATATGAATTATATATTTCAAAAAGAAGAAAAGTTACGAATTTTTATTATTCAGAAAGTGCAAAATGCAGAGCTTGATAATATACAGTCAAGTGGGCTATTGATGGATAATTATTAAAAGGAAAAACAAAGGAATACTTATACAGCAGGTAGTCCACATGTCTGTGATAAGAGGAGTAAAAAAAAAGACTTTCTGACCAGCAGAAAAAAGAGTTCTTAGGTTCTTATCAGTTCGATAGTGTTTAAGGCACGCGATCAAACACTATCAGCAGGCATGACTGGACAACAGCTGAAAGAGAAAAAAAAAAGGTTAATAATACTGGAATTCATCACTGTGTGGCACAAATTTTGGTCGCTTAGGTCGTAGAGCATAAGAGGAGCTGGACTGTTGATTGGTAGAAGAGAAATTTTGAGATGTAGTTGCAGCTTGATTATTATTGTTACTGTCAGTTTGTGGAATTGCTTGTGTGGTATCTTGTAGTTTAGGAGCTCTAGGATGTAATTTTATTACTCGGTTGGTATGTATAAGGATAGGTGAGGAACGGCTGTCTTTTTGTGACACAATTTGCAGTAAAACAGGTGAAATTATCTTTTGCACTATGAATGGACCTTGAGGCTTTTTCTTGAATACATTAGGGAGTGTAATGAATACTGTGTCATTGACTTTTATATCTGAAAATTTGTGCTGTTGTCTAGACTTTTCATAGACTTTCTGACGATTTGTTTCATTATTGAGATAGGATTGATAATAAATTTTATCCAAGAGATCTGTTAATTTGTAGATGTCATGGGCGGTGTCAAGAATTTTCCAAGAGGGGTGGCCTTTATAATTCATGTAAACATCATTAATTTCACGCCCAAAATGAATAAGATTAGGAGTGAATTTGGTGGCAGGATGTACTGTAGCATTGTATATTGATTGATGTATCTTGGCAGCAGTTTTGGTGTCAAAACCTTGTGAAGTCATAGTATTCAGTGATGATTTGATTTGAGAATTCACCCTCTCTGAAAGGCCATTTGCGGCTGGGTGGGCCACTGTGATGTGATTCAGCTTGATACCTAATGTTTTATTAAAAAACGAGAATATGTCACTAGTAAACTGGGATCCTTTGTCTGTCAATACTATATCAGGTCTACCATGGGTAGCAATGTAGTTTAAAAGAACATTGGTCACAGTTGGAGCAGAGATATTATTAAGAGTAGCCAATTCTAGATGACGAGAACAGTGGTCAATTATTGTTAGGACATTTGAGTGATTATTGAGAGGACCAACAATATCTAATGATATTTTTTGATTTGGAGCAGTTGGAACAGGAGCAGCCATAAATGGAGCAATTTTCTTCTTGCGATTTTTGTGAATAAGACATAGTTCACATGAATTAATATAATTCTGAGTATCAGCAATGATTGTTTTCCATGTGAAACGTTTTCGGAGGTTCTGTAAGGTTTTGTTTATTCCTGGATGAGTAATATGAGCAATGGTAAGTGCTTTGGGAATCAATGAGGTGGGTAAGACAGCACGATGCAGATCAATTTCTTCAGCAGGAAAAAAATTATTGTAGCAAAGAATATTGTTATTTGGATTGATATAATAACCCTTGTGTTTCTGGAGATTAATATTTTGTTTTAAATCAAGTATTATTTTATTTAAATTTGAATCTTTGGTTTGTTCACTTGCTATTGTTGCATCTGAAATTTCTAATAATGGATCTTGAGTAGATGAGTTTGTCTGTGACAAGCAATTAATTTGGCACTTATCTTCATGTTGCTGTGGTACTTTATCCAGCTTTGTGGGATGTGATTCTACTAGTGATTTGATTGATTGAAGTTGACCATCTATTTCATCGTGTAGATCATTTATATTCATCGTTACTGGTAGAACTTCTTCAGAATTTATAATTTCAGGATTAGATGTCAAGTCCTGTGTAGGTGGTTGAGCAGTTCTGCTAAGAAAGTCCGCTAATACATTTTCTTTGCCTGGTATATGAGCAAACGAAAAAGAAAATTGAGAGAGCTCCATGAGCCATCTGGTCGTGACATCTGCAGGAGAAGAAGAACTTTTGTAGTTGTCAAGTGGTTTAGCATCAGATAGAACGAGAAAATGTCTTCCAAAAAGGTAATACTTGAATGAGGTGATACCCTTGTATAATGCATACAATTCCAACTTTATGGCAGGGAATTTTTTTTCAGCATCAGACAAAGCCTTTGAAAAATATGAAATAGGTACCCTTAAATTATCTTGTTCCTGCATGAGGACAGCTGAAATCGCAGTTTGTGAAGCATCGGTATTAACAATAAATTCTTTATCCCAATTAGGTAGATTTAACACGGGCTTCTTAAAAAATAATGATTGTATTGTTTGAAAGGCATTTTCATGTACAGATTGCCAACTGAACTTAGTTTTTGGCTTTGTTAACTCGAGTAGAGGGCTAATTAGATCTGCAAAGTATGGAATAAGTGATCGATAAAATGAACATACACCAATGAAAGCTTTAACTTGTCGCTTGGTTTTGGGATGAGGAAAAGATGTAATTTTTATTATGTTGCTGGAAATAGGAAAAATTTTATGCTCTTGAATGTGGAAACCTAAAAAGTCTATGCTGGTATGAAAAAATGAGCATTTCTCAGGTGATAATGTTATGTTGTATTTGATGAATGTATCAAGAAGTAATTTTAAATTATGGATCATTTCTTCAAATGAGTTGGCTCCAACAATAATATCGTCTTGATAAGCATAAGCATCTACACCAGATAATTGAATTATCGTGTCAATAAGTTGCTGGAATGTAGACGCTGCTGTGCGTAAACCAAACATTAATCGCTTATAGGTAAAAACGCCAAATGGAGTTGTGAACGACATTTTATCTTGTAGCTCTTTGGGCATAGCTATTTGCCAATATGCAGAAGGGAGATCCAGCGTTGTAAAAAAATTCTTTTTAGACAATTGAACTAGTAAATTTGGAATTTTAGGTAAAGGATAGGTAGATGGAATAATTACAGCATTTAGTAGACGGAGGTCTAAGGCGAGTCTATATTTTTGAGGCTTTGATGGGTCTGACTTTTTTTTAACCAATAACATGGGACATGCCCAAGATGAATTGGAACGCTCAATGATATCAGCTTCTAACATCTCATTAATCTGTTTTAAGGCTTCTTCCTCTAATGCTTGTGGCACCGGAAATGGAAGAGATTTTATAGGATGCGAATTAAGTAGACTTATTTGTGGAATGACTAGGTCAGTATGACCAAGAGTACGCAGAGACTTCGAAAATGCTTGGGCTTTTCCACATAGCAAGGACAATAGAGTCTCTTTTTGTTTGCTATCAAGATGTTCTAATTTAAAGTCTGTAGGACTTAAATCATTTATTCTCATTTTTATAATGTCTTCTGATGGTTGGATTAAATTGCACATTTCATCAGCTTCATCATTAAAATCGTAAGGCTGAATATCTTTTTCATCAATATTTTCATATACACCCAAGACAGTTCCCTTGTTGAGGTGAAATGGTTTGTTTGAAATATTTTGTACTACAATCAGAAAAGAATTTTTTTTTATGGCTGATAAGGAATGGAGAGATTCCATAAATACAATATTACGGTTATTTAGTGTTGGAATAAACATGAAATGTTCCTCAGGTTGTGAAGAATATTGAGCTTGCATGTACATGCATGTGTTGGCTGGAATAGTTACTTTATGAAAGTTTGAAATTTTTAACTCATTTTGGGGGGAATTTGAACTTTCATGAACAATCCCAGAGCTGTCAATTTTTGTTTGCTGATGTTTACTAAAATCATTTACTGGTGCAGACATATTTATACTTTGAGGGTCCATAGTACAAGTAGAGGTATTAGGAACGTCATTTTTTTGACACATAAATACTTGTGCCTGATCCATATGAGAATCATTGGATATCTGGTGTTTGTTTACTAACGGAACAAGAATTTCTTTCAGTAGAATGGAATTAAAGGATGGTGTTATGGAAATACCATATTTACAAATAAAATCATAACCCAAAATGATATCAAAATTTCTATTACGTATGTTAGTAATATAAAATACATGATTGAAAAACAATTTGTCTATTTTGAAAGACAAACGAATACATCCAAAAAATTCAACTTGGGAGTTTATGGTCGAAATAGATACTTTTCGAGAGAGAAATTTATATTTTATAGTGGGTTTTAACATATTGAAATGTTGTTGATCAATTAAAGAAATAATAGACCCAGTGTCTAACAAAGAAATAACATTATGATGTTGTACATTTAAGGTAATACAAGGAAGAGAGTCATTGTAATTAAATGTGCTATAAATTACATAGTTTTCAATGGCATCACTATCATTTTGGGATTCAGCAACTAAAGTATTTGCGTTATCGACTTGAGAACAATTGCCAGAATTCGTAATATAATCATAAGTATTTTCATTTTGAAAAATAGTCTGTGATTCTGCATCTTTGAGCATACCATTTTTTGGTAAACATTGGTCATTTTTAAGTATACTCTCAGAAGATAAAATTCCTTGAGAAGTAACTCTATATAATTGAGTTTTTGAGGTATTTTCTGGCAAATGTGAAGTATTGGAGGACAGAGTGCCAGATAGATCTGCCTCCTGCATTAGTTTAAACGCTTATCTTTAGAAAATCCATCATTATATTCATGAGTATTTTGTTGATTAGCTTGGTATTCATTAGCAGTATTTTGAAGCATGTTAACACCATTATGAGAGTTAGCCTGGTTCATATTTTGAACAAAATTTTTAAATTCAAAGCATGTTTTCATTAAGTGCCCCTGGCGTCCACAAAAAGCACATTGATTTACAGTCCTATGACGAAATGAATTACGAAGATTTCTTTTATAGAATGGTTTTTTAAACGTAATTTGGTTAACATTTTGTTTTGGATGATGTTTGCCATAGGAAGAGAAATTTCTATCACAAAATGACTTTCGTTTATTTTTAGTTTCAGAATGTTTATAATCAGATGCACCGGGATTAGGGAACGAATTATTTGAATGTTCCATATTATATACAGGTAAAGTGACAGGAGCAGGGGTGGTTGGTGATTCAGTGAAGTTGTAAATATTTTGTAATTGTTCAGCTCTTGAAAGAGCATTAGTAAAGTCAGAAATACCTTCCTCTAATAATTTTACGTGAATATTTTTTGGTAAAGCATTCATAAAATATGTGAATTTCAAAATTTGGAGCGAAGCATCATCAACTGTTGGATGAGCTAACTTTAGATTCTTGTTTAATCGGTATGAGAAATTTCTAACTGATTCATTATGTTCCAATTTCATCTTATCTAATGAACGAAAGGCCAAATTTTTGTTCTCCTTTGAAGCGAAAAACTGGATAAATTCAGTTTTTATGTCTGCCAATTTTTTAGTTTGAGTATTAAATTGTGAATCTAAATAAAAATGAAGAGCAGGGCCAAGGAGTTTCGTTTTAAACAGTGCTAGCATTTCTTTTTCGCTATAATTATTTAGCTGTTGAATGTCTTCAAGCTGGTCGAAAAAAAATTCGACAGTAGATGGATTACCATCAAATGGTTGAATATTTAGACTAATAGTGTTCTTGGATTTCGACATGTTGCAAAAAGTTTGTGAATTAAAACAGAAATATAGATAAAACACTCAGATTTTTTTTTTTTTTTTTTTTTAAACTTAGATTAATACCGGTTCTACTTCATATATGTATATTTATTAAGAACACAACTATATTCAAGAGCACAGCCTAAATAAACAAATTTTCTCTAAAAAAAAATATTGGAAGAACATTTTTCTATTAAGAAGCCAGGCACAAAAAAAAAACGTAAAATGATCTTGAAATGGAAAATAATCCATGTTCCATCATCAATGAGAACAACTTTCGTTTTCATTTAAAAAAAAATTCTTCAGTATTTGCACACAAATAATAATAATAATAAATCCTCTAAAGAAAGTGGCCAAGGCACCAAGTGTTGTGATTTAATTAAATTCTTTTTTTTTTTTAGTTCAAAGAATAAAGGGTGAGCTGCATTATAATTCATAATGTTCTAGTATACCCAGGTATCTGTTCTTTATTTTTTTTAAGAACATATATCTTTAATTATTTGAGCACACAGAATATATTTTCTATTTTTGTTTCTTCAGAGGATTCTATGCTCAAAAAAATAACTTAGTTGATTAATATATTTTTTTAATTTTTATCCACAAAATAACAACAACATTACATTAAAAAAAAAAGGGAGACTTAATTAACTATAGGAACAGTTTATTTTTCTTTTGACGAAAATAGATATATTTTATCCTCAAAAATATGTTCACTGAATAACAATAAAAGGTTAAGTAAAATATATTTTTATATATAATACACCAATTGCTTTATTTGTGCGACTGAAACAGATTTAACTTGTAAAAAAAAAAAAGGTATATCAATGCGATGTAAAACCAAATAAGAACAAGAAAAATTATACTTATCAATAATCTTCATGTTGCTACCACTATTTTCTTAATACAAATTGTGAGAATTTTTAACGTGATATGCCAATATTAGTTTGGCTATATCCACTTCAACTGGACCAATATATATGTTAATTTATCAATAATTCCATCCCGTAACTAACCAGTGGAAAGCTGATGAATTTTAAACATTTTTTTCTTGAAAATTCGACGAACAAGACAAAATTAACCAGATTGAGGTCCACATCATACTTATTACAATATACAAGCTGACATAACATAATCTAATATGTATATGATGCATCTATGACACACAAAATTACGTATTTTATAATACACTCCATCTCCAACAACAAAACCAAAGAACAACTCCGAAATTCAAAGGAAATGTGAACCTATCATTGGCGCAAGGACAGGGTTGCCGTAACATGGAAAAACTTGCCAAACAGATGACAACTGCCAATACACGCACGGAAGCTTCATTGAGAAGATGTAAAAAAAATAAAGGAATGCCAACATAGGGCTAAAAATATGCCAAAGGGAGGGTATAATTAAAATTTAAAACAAACGGAAAAAAATATGAATCTGATTTGTTAAAAATGAAATGAAATCAACCTGACGTCACAAAGACGAAATTGAAAATAAAGAATACTAAATAAACGTTTTGAAGCCGATGGGCTAAATAGGATAACTAAATCAAATAATAATTTTTAAACAAAAAGGAAAACTATGATTAAAGTCTGCCAGGCAAATAAAAAATAAATAAATAAAAGGAGAGAGAAGGGAAAACAAAAAATAAACTGCGCTATACGGAACCTGAATGTGGTAAAATTACCACAGCAATATTTACATTTTATTACTAAAAAAATGGTTGTTTATGTTGTTATTTACAAAAGAAGATGACTTTAGAAAAATAATTTTCTTACTTATAAGTGAATGATTAATTTCGATTTATACCATTTTGTTTTGATAATATTTTTAGAACTATTGCATTCTTAAAAATTATTCTGGTGATTTGACATTATTTTAAAAGGTGATTTCATATGAAAATTAATTTTTGTTTAACTTCGGTTGTTTCATAAAGCACATTCTTTTGAAATTTATTAAGAATTATTCTCAAATTTGTCACCATGCCTCCGAAAGCAAAGTTAAACCTTTCCATTCAACCTTTTGATGGGAATCCTCAGACGGTCGAATTTTTCTTCGATCAGTTATCAGATATGCAGGAATTGTATAATTACTCAGACAAAGAAATTTTTGCACTTTTCAAGTCAAAATTACAGGGTAGTGCATTACATTTCTTTCTTGAAACACAGTTTCAATTTAAAAACTCTAACTTACAAAGCATTCGAAATGATTTTATTAACTATTTTCTGCCAAGTAAAAAAACTGACTCTCTCAAATCTCTTCAAAATTTAAAATTGGATTCGAATGAGTCCATAAAAAATTTTTCATATCGCCTGACTAAACAGCTTCGACTTGTGTATCCTACGTTAGCACCAGATGCTCTAGAAGCTTTAAAATTTACGCATTTTCTTCAAGCTTTGCCTAAACAAATAAAACGAAAAATTCAAGAAGAAAATATTTCCACTTTTGAGTTAGCTCTTGAACGAGCACAATTTTTACAGAATATATATGATTCACCACCTCTTCAAAAATCTAATCTTCAACACTATGACCAAGTTTACAGTCTGAATAATGACAATAGTAGTGAAAATTCAAAACTTTCTGATAGTTTTGTTGAACAAGCTCCTATCAGACATAGACAGGACAGAGTCTATAAAAATTCGCAAATTGCATTATCACCATCTGAATCTCATAATGAACGTTCTCCTAGACTTCGAAATGTTAAGCAAAATCATGTAACTTACTCTCCTTCTCCAGTTAGGCAAAACGTTGCTTCTAGAAGCAAAACAAACTTTATTCAGCATAAGCCATACCAAAAACGATCTTTCTTTCGGCCAAAGTTTGACAAGTTTTCTCACAAGAAAGGCTTTTCAAAGTCTTTTTACAAACAAAATGTTACTCAATGTGCCTTCTGTGGACGATTTAACCACCTTATGGAATCATGTTACAAGTTTAAAAATTTAATTGACTCATCTAGGCAAAATGCCAACCACACTAAAAACTCTCAGTTTTCTGTGAATTCTTCTCAGAGAAAGAAAAACTTTAGTTCTTTTTCTAAAAACAAAAAAGATTACAAAAATTACCATTTAAACAGGTAAGGGAGATTGGTCCCGCTGACCGCCTTCTCTCCCAATCTTCCTCGTCAGGGTCAGTACACTCCTGTGACAAAACAAACGAATGTCACATTGATAAACATCCTTCTTTGACTACTTCCCCTTCAAGCGCTGCTACACAAACGTCTCCTTTCTGTTCTGAAAATTGTTTGTCATCAAAGTACTCTTCTGAAATTGATGATCAACAACGACACGTAATTTGCAGCTCTTTTGACAACATGTATTCGCTTCCATGTATAATTATGAATGTTCAACATAATGAAATATCAACTCTCGTCGATTCAGGCTCAACCTTATCGTTGCTAGATAATGAATGCTTTAATAGCATTAAATCCAAAATTCATTATAAATGTTTATCGAGAAATGTTTCTGTATCAACTATAAACTCTAAGGTTTTCTTTAAAGGATGTATCGAGATTGCATTCAAAATAGATAAATTCTTTTTCCATCATGTCATTTATCTTACTGATATAAAGAATGTTAATTTTGAAGCCATACTTGGTTTTGAGTTTATAAATAAGCATTCTATAACCATCTCTCCAGCTTTTAAATCTATATTAATTAAGGATAAACATATACCTCTTAACATTCAAAAAGAGTCTCCTACCAGTTATTATTTGAATGCTCAGTATACTAAAGACAATATAACAGTTCCATATTCTCTTAATACACACAATGTGCCTATTTATGAAAATTCTATGTCAGTTAACACAAATAATGGTACTTATTGTGATAATGTGAATGGAAATTTTGGTGATAATTATTTGCATTTATTACATAATTATGAAAATTGTCCTTACAAATACAGTTTCCCAAATAATGGTTTGTTTATAAATAATGTTGGTAATACTGCTATGAATTATGATAATTCTTTAATGAATGCTAATATCAGAAATTTAGATGGTCATGCTCAAGTTTTTACCCAGTTTCCTAATTATTTTCCTACTGACACAAACTTTGATTATGCTAATGTTATAAATATTTTTTCTAATACCAATAATACCAAAATTACCTCTGATGACAATAATGTCACATGTGAAGGTGACAATGACATTATTTATGTTGGTAAAAAGTATACCAATTTGAAAAATGGTAATAAAAATTTATTGAATTCTAACATGGTACAAGCTGTAAATAGAGAGTTAATCCCCCCCCCCATTCTTCTGTGTATTTACATGTCAAATACTTGAATTCTCCATCTGAATATTTTATTTTTAAGCCTGCTTTGAAAAGTAAAGCTCTTGTTTTGCATGAATCATTGCATTCTAAATCTGCAATTCAAAAAGACTTATTTTTAGTTGTATGTCAGAATATATCCAAAGTGGATGTTCATTTAAATAAAAATACAATTCTTGGTGAATGCATTAATGTAGATGAGGAGGATATTGAAAAATATTCCTTTGATTCAGATTTAGAAAATGAATATTGTAATTTAATTTTACCATCTGAGGAAATTAAAAGAAAACGGATACAAGAACTGTCACCTAATGATTTTGACTTAAAACACTTGCCCCCACATGAAAGTGACTGTTTAAAAAAATTATTGTACAATAAAGCTCAAGCATTTTCTAAATCCTTTGACACTTTGGGTCATACAGACCTAGTTAATCCTCAGTTCTCAATGATGAATTCTCACCCGGTGAAAACCCTACCTTTTCCTGTGCCACAGGCATTAGAACAAGAAGCTCTTGACCAGATCAATCAAATGCTAAATGCTGGCATTATAGAAAGATCAAATTCATCTTGGGCTTGTCCCATGCTTCTTGTTAAGAAAAAAAGAACTGACATGTCAAAACCTCAAAAATATCGTTTGGCATTGGATTTACGATTATTAAATTCTATTATTATTCCATCTTCATATCCTCTACCTCGCATTCAAAATCTAATAGTACAATTGTCAAAATATAAATTCTACACTACATTGGACTTGCCCTCTGCGTACTGGCAGATCGCTGTACCTAAGGAGATGCAAGATAAGCTCAGTTTTATCACTCCATGGGGACTGTTTACCTACCTTCGTCTTGTGTTTGGCTTGAAGACAGCTGCGAGTACTTTTCAACAGTTAATTGATTCTGTTATTCAACTGTCTGAAATTGACTCTTGCTACGCATACCAGGACGACATAGTTGTCGGCGCTAATTCGTTTGAAGAAATGGTTGCGAAACTCACAAGACTCTTGGACACTCTTATTGCCAACAATATTACTCTTTCTCCTGAAAAGTGTTCTTTTATGCAAACTAGCATTAACTTTTTAGGCTTTCAACTCACAGATCATAAAATTCTTCCAATTACAAGCAATATTTTGAAAATTACTTCCTTCCCAAAGCCCAAAACTAAGAGGCAAACAAAAAGTTTTATTGGCTTATGTTCATTTTACAGGTCAATTATACCTCATTTTGCTAGATTGATTACTCCTCTTATTGAAATCACTAAACCTAAAAATAAATTCTGTTGGAAATCTGAGCAAGAAAATGCATTTAATAAATTGCAAGAAATTTTCTTCCAAAAACCCATGCTCAATCTTCTAAATTGGAATGAGACATTCTATGTGAATACCGACGCTTCAAAGACAGCAATCTCAGCTGTTCTTATGCAGAAAATTCAAGGTGAATTACGCCCCATTTCTTATTACTCCAAAACTCTATCTCAGTCTGAAAAGCAGTACCCAGCCATAAAATTAGAACTGTATACCATTTATAAAGGAATAACAGCTTTTAAATATTACATCTTTGGCAGACACTTCATTCTTTTATCTGATGCTAAACCCCTCAATAACTACAAAAAATCAACATTTCCTGCTGACATAACTACACGTTGGATGTTAGAACTGTCTGAATACTCTTACACATTTCAGCATGTTCCAGGCAAAGAGAATGTCTTGGCAGATTTTCTAAGTAGGACACCTCACATTCCTACTGAAGATCTCCATACTAATCCAGATCTCATTTATGAACAAGAAATACTGCCTATTGTTGATGATCAAAACGATCTACATAATGAAATTGTTCAGTATCCATGTGGATTAATTGGAAAAACCCATCATAATTGCCATCTCCAAATTGATTCTCCATCTACAAATAGTGCTAATAATGAAGACCCATTGCTAGAAATCTTTGATCAAACCATCCTTAATGAGCAACAAAAAGACCCTCAAATTAAGAAAATTTATGAAGATATTAAAACTAATAAAAAATCTAAAAGTTTAAAATGGTTATTACATTAATCCAAGTAATGATTTGCTATGTTAAAATGGACACTTCTCTTCAGAATACATTGATCTACATAGAGCTGTTTTACCATCCGCACTTAGAGCTAAAGCTTTAAGAATTGCTCATGTTACTCATACTGGTATTCATAAAACCATTGTTAATTTAAAGAAAAGGTTCACTTGGAAAACTCTAGTTTCCGATACAATCAATTATGTCAACTCGTGTGAAATTTGTTTAGTAAATAAACATCATAAAAAAAACACTGCTCCGTATCTCCCAGCACCACTTCCTACAGCTCCCAATCAAAAAGTTTCGATGGATTTACTTGGTCCTTTGAGAAATCACCAATTTGTTATGACTGTAATCGACCATTTTTCTCGTCATCTTGAATTATATGCCTTGAATAGCATTCATGCTGAGTCGGTTACTAAAGCTCTGTTGCATTACATTTCTACTCATGGAAAACCTAAGTTATCTCTTACTGATCATGGTTCCCAGTTTACGAGTGATATGTTTTCTTATTTCAACAAAAAACTTGGCATAAAACTAGAGCACAGTACAGTAGCGCATCCACAGGCTAATGGATTGAGTGAGAGATGTAACACTCAAATAAAGTCATCTGTGAATACATTGGCTTCCCAAGGATTTGATGTTCCAACTGCTTTAAAAATCCACCAGTCAATATATAACGCTAGACCTCATCCAGCAACAAAATTCACTCCAAATCTTCTTCATTTTGGAAGGGAGGTGAATGATATTTATGCTAATTATAAAACCCATTCTTCCTGGAAAATTCTTAACACTGCATATGAAATTCACAAATTAATGGATGTTATTGAAAAAGTATACTATCAAGCTTACAAAAATAACGAGTCTTCTAGACAAAAAGTGTATCAAAAATCAAGGGAAAAATTAAAATTTGCTAATATCAAAGTTGATGATATTGTTTATGTAAAATTTCCCAGTGTATTTAACAAAAAAGTACAAGGACCTTATATGATAAAGAAAATAATTTCACCTGTACTTATTCAAATTCAAGATTGCAACAATAATCAAGCATCACCTATGTTAATTCATACTAACAGAATCTTGAAACTCCAGAAAAGAAATGAAGCATTGCTTCATCCTGCGGATTCATCTAGAAGTGGAACACATGATCAACCAGCTGTTGATAGTGCATCTTCTCCTGTGAAACGACATATTCGTGCTCATACTGCTGATTGTGATTCTTCTTGCTCTCACACTAATAACAATACATCTCCTCAAATTCACACCTCTTCAAAGTGCCAACAAACATCTTCGCATTCACTTAGTTCAGTACATTCACAAGCATCTGGTAGTAATACTACAGTTCCAGACAAATCTACTCAAAGTAAAAACCATTATGATCTTCGCCCTCGCAATCATAAACAATATAACTTGTAAACTAATCTTTATTTTTTTTAGGATGCCTTTACCATTGTAAAAATCTTTTCTATGCTAGCTTGATTTGATTGTCAAATGTGAAGACTGACTGATTATTTTTATTTGCTTACTTCTACCAAAGCTGCAGGCAGCATTTGTGTATTTTTTTATTTTTTTTTAAGTCACCTTCGCCTTGACACAATAGAATTGTCATCCTGTAAAAGTATGTAAATCTTTTTTTTTGGTTTCTCCTGTTAACTATGTTTCTCACTGAAATATTTCTTCAAAACCATATTCATTTTTGGAATTTATGTTTAATATGAAATGTGCTGATAGCTTAAAACTCTAAAAGTCAGTGTTTGATTTAAATTGTAATTCTTTTTAAAACTTATAATTCAATATCATAGTTGGAGATGAAATGTTATTGGTTAAATTATTTTGATAAGGTAATTTCACTTAAAAAGTAAATTGTTATTGATATATGGTATGAGTACATATGTCATCACTTTCCCTGTTGTGACTTTTAGAATAATACAAAAGTCACTTCTTGCATGCCCTAACATCTAACCTTTTTTTAACATCTAAAGAGTATGCATGCTAATACTTCTAATATTATTATTGTTGGTGTATTATGTAAAAGGATTAATACATTAAGCTCTATAGGTGTTTGAAAACCCACAAATTGAAGAAAATATTTATGCATATGCAAATTATATGCTTTGGATCCAAAGTTTGTTTTAAGTCATTACATTTAAATAAAATACTTATGTATTTTATATGTAGAAAATTAAAATTACATCTTTATTCTTAAAAATGTTTAAAAATTCGAATTAAACATTCAATAAGCATTCAGGATATTTTTGTATAGATATGTTGTGTGATATTTTTTTACAAGGTCAATATTATTAAAGTTATGTGGTAGAATGATACATTTATTTATGTACTTTTCTGAGAGCTTAAATATCCTCTCTTTGCCATTATTTACTTTGAAGGTATTAATGTTGTTGTATTAGAGTTGTTCAACTAAGAAAAGTTGATTTCTTGGAAAGTGCTATATATATATATATTTCTTTTCAATGAGAGTCTAAAAATTCTCAAATGAGTAATTTATTGAATTTATATAAGCATTGTTCTAATAAAAATGTTAATGCAAAAATTGAAATATAGTTCATCGATTGTGACTGGAAATACAGTTGTGATTCAAAGGTCTTATTTTTGCTATTTCTTTTCCAAAATGGAAATGTTTTATTGCTAATGTTATGCTATATTGAATTAGGAAAGCCATTATTAGTATGATTACCAATTTGTATCATATAATATTATTTTTTTTGTGTACATTATTACAACCTTTTTTTTACTCTTTTAGTATATACTGAACTTACTTTATAGTGTTGTATTTGCTATTTCACATATCAGTGAATGGACTTTTAGCAGCTTTATTTCAAAAGACTTTGTGCACTTTTTGCTACTGAACTTACTTTATAGTATTGTATTTGCTATTTCACATATCAGTCAATGCACTTTCAGCAACTTTATTTTGAAAGACTATATTTACTATTGGACTTTCAGCATCTTTGTTTTAATAGACTGTTTACTTTTTGGACTGTTAGCAACTATATTTTGAAGGACTCTGTGTATTTTTTGCCAGAAGAATGTAAATTTATTATTATTATTATTCTTTTTATTTTGTTTCTCATTATGTCAAGTTATATGTATATTGTATATAGGTGAGAAAATATTGACTCGATGTCAAAATTGTTTAATTTCTCCATCTCACCAATATTTTCTCTTGGGGAGGCCGGAGTATATGTTGTGGTTCTTACAACCACTGCCATATTTTTAATTCAATTTAAGAAATATTTTATTAGTCCTTATTCATTTAATTTTAAAATTCACATTCAAAATTATTTTAATTCTTTCCTTTTTAAATCTTCCCCTGTAAACTTTTCTTTCTGTCATAACATTTCGCTTTTTAAAAAAAAATGATAGTGATTGTTACCTCTGTACTTCCGGTATTGAATTCTACTAGATGCTTCGATAACATTCTTTGCCTATGCCCACTTCCTGTTCTAAGCTCCGCCCCTCGCCAATCATATTCAAATGTTTCTAATACGTAATTTTTTATCTCTGCCGATTGGCGTTTTTCAATTTTTTGGCACCCCCTCCCCTCCGTTCCCAGTCAGTGCTGAGTCTGCGCGCTCACACACACTGAGACGTTTGCCATAAGAGTGTAAAGTAATCGCTTGGCTTGCTGCTGTGAAAAATGTACAAAATGCGTACATCGAATGTTACGATATGAAGAAAATATAGTCTTCAAAAAATTGTGATGATCTGATGTTATTACAGCAAAAATGAAATTATTTTCCAACAACGTAGTTAAAAAGACGGTTGTGTGTGATGGTAGCTCACTGGAACCTGGAATATATGGCGAAAATGGCTTATTGTCATTCGAGTGGTGATACCTTTTTTTGTTCTACAATTTGCTTGATAAAGTCGTATGTTATATATTAGCTTTAAAAATCAACATATCCGAGTTTCCCAAGAGAAAAAAAACTTCAGTAATATTTGTGATGGCGTTTATTTAAAAACGTCAGTTATGTGCTTTTAATTTAAGAAATAGAGGTGAATCTATAAAGAAGAGATTCCCTCAGAAATACTTCTTTTTCAAGATTCTTTATAAATAAAGATTTTATATTGAAGGTGCAAAATTTTAGTGCAAGTTCTTTTAGTCACGTCTCTCACTTATGTTCCTTTTTAGGTTGATGCAGGTAATATTTTAATTTTATCTTTATTGTTCTTGATTATAAATTTGCATGAATAATTTATTTAACAAATCTTTGTTTTAATAATTAATGTCATGTCGAAGTGGTCTTTTGCGACACTGTACTCACTATATGCTTTTTGATCACAAGCCAAAAAAATATATATATTATTTGGAATATTAACAAGATTCCACTGTAAAAAAAACAAGAACGAAAAATCATGCGTCAAGCATAGATTATGTAGCACTTTCCAATGCTTCCAAAATAATTTTACAAATCATACCGTTTAATAAGCTAAAATATAACTTCTAAGTAAACAATTTGGAAAACGCATAACATATTTAAAAACATAATTTCAGGAATTTCCAACATATACAATATTCTGAAAAATATCCGAATACTTTTATTCAGCCCTGTATAGGATCTATAGATTTGTATATATACTAGATAGGATGCTAAATTTTAGTTCAGTTAGGAAACGCGTAGCACAGTTTAAAATTCTCCGTCTGGAGTTTGTCAATAAACGGAAATGTGTTCGCGAACTTTTGTGCTGCCCTGTATAGGATCTACAGAATTTATACACATCACGTAATAGACAAAAAGCAAGTTAACATTAAAATCGCGTTCAGTAACTTAAAACGCACTTCCAGGAATTATTGTTAACAGACAGTAGATAATTCTTTTGCGTGTCCCTGTAAATGAACGATGACTGCTATACACACAATATTCCGTAGTAAGTCTCTTGTAATGCACCTTAGTGATCTATATAAATTTGAATGCGTTTAAAATAGTGAAACATTATTTAAATAAACCGCAGACGATTTTTCTCCATAGACGTAATGTAACGGAATTATTTTTACTGTCCCTGTAAAGTAACTATAAGTGCTATGCACACCCTGTTCCATATTAAGCTTCTTCTAATGCACCTTAGTGATATATATAAATTTCAATGCGTTTAAAATAGTGAAACATTATTTAAATAAACCGCAAATGATTTTCCCCCATAGACCGCAATGTAACGGAATTCTTTTGAGTGTCCCTGTAAAAAAACTATAAGTGCTACACACTTCCGTTGAAATAGGGAACATGCTATAGATAACGACAATAACATATAAAAATTGCAGAGCAATCCGAGCATATTTACGGGAGTTAGAGCACGGCCAGACGGCAGACGGCCAGACAAACCGAAGTCATAAGCACTTTTCAACTAGGTTGGAAAGTGCTAATAAAAAGGAACTATCGTCCAACCACCACACTGACGAGTCCCGTTTTTCTGTGAGTAGAGGGAAAAGGAGAGTTCGATTGTGGGTGTGGTGGTGGTGGCGGTGGCGGCGGTGGAAGGGGGCTTATTTTTGAGGGGGGCTTATTTTTGAGGGGGGCTTATTTTTGAAGGGGGGGGCTTATTTCTAAGGGGGGCTTAATTTTTTTTTTTTTTTTTTTTTTTTTTTAAATTTTAGAATTGACTTTCAGTTTGAAGGTTAAACGAAGTTTTTTTTCTTGGTTCGTTTTTTTTTTTTTTTTTTTTTTTTTTTTTTTTTTTAGGATCAAATTTAAATGTTAGTTTGAAGTCTGCTATAGAAGTGGGGCGTATTTTTGAAAAGACGGTTAACTTTTTTTAAGGTGGGCTTATTTTTGAGGGGGGCTTATTTTTAAGGGGGGCTTTTTTTTTTTTTTTTTTTTTTTTTTAAATTTTAGAATGGACTTATTTTTTGAGGGGGGGCTTATTTTTGAGGGAGGGCTTAATTTTTTTTTTTTTTTTTTTTTAAATTTTAGAATTGACTTTCAGAAGGAGAGTTCGATTGTGGGTGTGGCGGCGGCGGCGGCGGAAGGGGGCTTATTTTTGAGGGGGGCTTATTTTTGAGGGGCGCTTATTTTTGAGGGGGGCTTAATTTTTTTTTTTTTTTTTTTAGAATTGACTTTCAGTTTGAAGGCGAAACGGAGATCAATTTTTTTTTTGGTGGCGCTCTCTATCGGAAGGGAATGTAATAACGAATATTTAAAATAGGTTTTCTTGAAAAGATTTCACTGAGGTTTGAACCTGCAAAATAGCTTCTTGACTTGATAATTTGTGGTAGGTTTAACTGATCAAGCCAAGAAGCTATATATGAATGTCGAGATTTCAAGTGTTGAGAGTGACGTATCATGTGTTAAAATGACTTGAGAAAGGAAGTGATTAGCGTCGTGTGTCTGTATATAACGGTATGCATTGTGTTTTCGCTCATTTACATGCTTACCTGAAGTGAAAAGTTTAAGGTTTATTTTATACTGAATTTAAATGAAACCGGAAATTTATCTTTTTCGATATGATTGGATTGAATATTAACATATTTATTTTAAAATGTATAGTGGAAGCAATGGTAAAAAGAAGACATCTTTAGGGGTAATTACTGTTTTTATTGTGTTTGGTGTAGAAAACATAGGAAAGAGGTATAGTTGAAAAACAAATTCAATTTTATTAATAATTTTCCCAATGCAATACATGTGGACCCACTTTTCGTTTTTTAGTGGGTTTTGACAAATCTAATACAGAATCTTGTTTAATGTTTGTTGACAAATATTTATTTTTAATAAAATTTCGTGGGACATTCATTTCGTTTAATGTTTCTAGTAATTCGTTCTGTGCCTTGATCGGTTTTCTTTTATTTACAGAAAACAAAAGATTAAATAAATCTGCCAAGTTTGATTCGGGGATAGGTTTTCCTTCGAAACTTACAGTCAAATTTTTATCCTATCGAAATTTTCTTGGACGTGCCATGACAAACTGAACTAATGCTTTGATAATTTAGGATAGCTTTATCTGGATATCATGGTGGTTAGATTACGGATATTTGTGTTTGGAATAACGTGATTTTTAATTTTGCCTGTTCAGTTTCAATTATATTGTGAAATGAGGGTTTATTTTTGAAAGATAATGTTAACTTTTTGTGATTATCTTGTAACAGACTGCTTTCATTAAAAGTGTATTTTAGAATTGTAAACTACAATTTTGAAATTTTCGCCTGTTTGGAAAAAAAGCACAGGGAAAAAAAATAAAAGTATTAAAAAAATAATAACAACAACTGTTCAAAAATATAATAACAACTAAACAAATGATCAAAAATAAAAAAAAATGTTCAAATAATAATAACAACTGTTCAAAAATAATAAAAACTATTTAAAAAATAATAACAACTGTTAAACGATTGACTTTATACAACCAACATTTAAAAAAAAGATAATCGAATCTAGTTTTTTCTAACATGACTTATTTGAAATATTCACTTTTTCTAGTTAGATTTATAACACGTAAGTGATTCGATCAGTAAAATATTATTTATAAAAGCACTAAATACGAGATTAATAAGAATTTTTAACTTACAAACATATGAACTTCTGATACACAAGTGATTCGACCAGTAAAATATTATTTAGAAAAGCATTTTTGACTTACAATTGTACGAACTTCTGATATGTAACCCTTTCTGGATCAATGTGTAAGAATTAACTGACTATTGAACTTATAACAGAGTATGATAAAATAATCACGTGACTTTTTTAAACCAATAAAATTTTATTATTTTCAAACAAGCGCCCTCTATCATTTTATGAACTTCCAAGAAACGAGTTAATATGATTATATTGTTTCCTGTTACCGCTGTGAAAGGTTGTGTTTTCCGTTTTAAGTTAGTTTACATTTAAGTGATTACGGAACGAGTCATGGATTCTGCTTTGTTAAGTGCTAATGATATGTCTAACGTGAAGAGTGAACCCTCATCACCAGGATTAAATGACCATGACATGGAATTTTTAATACAGCCTAAAGAAGAACCCGTTTCGAATTGTGAAGTGAAACCCACCTCATCAGGATTAAAGAAACAGAAGTTACCCTTTGTGTGTTCTACTTGCGACAAAGCTTTTCCCCGAAAGGTTAACTTAACGTTTCACATGAAATGTCATCTGGAGAAAATACCTCTTGTGTGTATAATTTGTGAAAAAACATTTGCTAGAAAGTATCATTTATTAAATCATATGAAGGTCCATTCAAAGACCCCTGTGATTCATAATTGTAATGTATGTGGCGAAGTATTTTCACAAAAGAGTGATTTATTAAAGCATGGGAAAATTCATAATACTTCCAAGCCAAATCAAAGGAAAAGTAGACAGTCACCCAGTCACTGTAAATGCGACGACTGTTTTGAAACATTTAATAATAGATCTGACTTAGTCAAACATAGAAAAATTCATCTTTCACCTAAAGAACTTAACCCGTCTGATCAACTTTCCTTGGGAAACAGTTCGAAATATGAAATTTCAGACATCACTCAGTTTAGTAAAATATTTAAGTTTTTCGATGTTTTTACTCCTGCTCATTGGAATTTAGGTGAGGAAATGATTGTTGAAGTACAAATGAATAAGAATTATGAGCTTTATGTTCACATACAGAAATACGAAGAATTTGAAAAGAACGGTCGTGAACTTACCCCCACAAATGAAGGCATTACATTATCATGTGCAACATTCGACAAATTTGAATCGAGATTGGATAAATTTAATTTTGTTTCTGAAAAAGATACATTCGTATGTAATAATGACTTACTAATCGCTTATGTAAATAAGGAATCATGCATACTGCAAAAATTATTCAAATCGAAAAAGTTTGGGTTTTGTTTGAAGTCGGATTTTTTACTGCTTTCAAAAGATCAATATTTGAAACTAGTGAAAAATGGCTTTAAAATTACCAAATGTCTCATTGAGACGCTTTTAACCAAGCTTATTCCTGTTTCGATTTTAGAAAACTTAAACAAATGTAAATGTACCCACCTCACAATCGAAGAGACTTTGAACTATTTCTTAAAATGTTTCGATGACGAGTTAAAGTCATCCGTTTCTCGCGTGTTTGATTGCTATCGATGTTCAATCGGAGAACCAATTAATGTGAAACACGAGTGTGATAGTTATAATTTGCGTAGAAAGTATAATTGGTGTAGCGACAGTGCACTGCTAAATTTCAACGTGACTGAATTTGTAAATAACATATTCAAGAAATGTTCATGTAATTATACTCATTTATTTTTTGAAACTATGAATATGGACTTTTATAATAACCATTTAGACAATGTATTTGTAAATTAACATAGAAATGTATTTATTTAATAAATATTTGTTTTTATATCACATATCTGTTTTTATTTCACATGTCTATTTATTTTTTTATTTTTATTTATTTATGAAATCAATCTTTGAAGTTTCATTTTCTAGAAAAAAAAAATGAACATATATTTATGAGTAGGCAAAATTTTTTTAATTGTAGTCTTTAAAGTTAACACTTTTTGGTTAAATGAAATCTCTTTTTAAGAAAAATTTATTATTTTTATTTGAATAGGTATTAAACTTATTTATTGATAAGAAAGTTTAATTTTCTCTCTCCTTTTAAACAATGACATTGCATGTTTTGATAATTTCCATCCCACAGTTAACATTACAGTATTTAACATAGTTAAGAAAATGTTTAACTTAAACCGTCACTGTATTTATTATAGATAAGTAAACATTTTATCTTTAACCTAAATGTAATTTAAATGATTAACTATAACTGTGACTGCTTTTAATCTAGATAAGTAAATGTTTCCAGGAAACACAATCAGTTTACTGTAGACTTTTATCGAGATTACACCAGTTAGTGGAATGCTGATTAAAAATATTTTAGGACATTAATATGCAGAAAAGATCTCACGAAGAAGTACTTTCACCTTCAAAACGTCTACGTTTAGAAAAAAACATGGAAAATTTAAATACCTATGAGAAGGAGTTAAAAGACCCAAGATTAAAACTTTCTAAAATGGGTAATAACTGTGTAACTACTGAGGACTTACAAGATGTGAAACCCGAGATCGCTATGAATTTTTCAAACTTTGCCTATGGGAATGATACAACATCTTTCGAGAATCCCGGTCGAATGCCAAATTCTGCCACGGACTATTTGAATACATTTTTCGAAGACATGAATTTTGAAAATTTAGATTGTTTTATACTACCTTAGCGTTTCAAGAACCTACAAATAATATTTTACAGACTACTGTTAAACGCGAGGTCAACGAGCTACAAGCAAGCAACCTTTCGCAAACAAGTGGTGAATTACAAACCACCATCTCACCTGCAAATGACATTAAAAGTGATAAATTATGCAATTCCTATGTGTTTCACAAAGAACTAAGTGACTGTTTCTATTTAACTTTGAAGTTAAGAACTAAACAATATTATATACTTATACGAGAATTTAAACGCAATGTATCTACTAATGAAGAAATCCCGACAAACCGAGTGGTTAATATGGATATTCCTAGCTGGTTTGAGTTTCAATATAAACTTATTGCATTTAATTTAAGATACAAAAGCACGTCCTTTGTTTCTAATAACATGATTTTAGTGTTAAATCAAAATTCTACAATGCGAATTAAAAATTTAAAGAATCATTCTTATATTGACTTAAACGAACATCAACTAGAAAAATTAAAAGAAAGTACCTCTCATTTAAATAGTGCACTTTTACAACATATGTATACAAAACTTTTACCATCTCTTATTAAAAAGAAATGTATGGTGAGTAATATATCTATAGAAAATGATGAGGTGTTAAAGTATAAACTTAACACATGTATCGAGAATAATATGTTATCAATACTTAATCAATTGTATGAATGCCATGCATGTTCACTACGACATTCGAGCAAAAGCCTTCACTCCTGTTTCACATTTAATAATAGGGGAAAATTTAATCAATTAGGGGAAGCTTTGTTAATGCTCGTAGATTTCGATTATGTAACTTCAACGTTTCTAAACGGAGTTTATAACGTTAGTGAGCACTTTTTATGTAAGATTAATGAACAAACTATTTGTAATGAATTATTTAAGACCTGAAAATAAAATGTTTTTGATTTTGGTTTTGAAAAGTTCTGTGTGTTTATTTTTGCAAAGTGTCTATGAGTGAATTTATTAGTTTATAATTTAGTAGAAATTTTAAGTGAAGTGATGTAATCCAATTAAAAAATAAATTAATCTATAACAAAAATTAATTGTAATAAAAATATTCACATTAAAAAAAAAAGGTTAAAAAAATTAGAAGTTAATGAAATTAAAACTTATTAAAATTAAAAGTTAACAACAAAAAATAAGTAATAAAATAAAATAAAGATTAACAAAAATATAGTTTTAAAATAAAAGTAAACAAAAAAAGTTATAAAGTAAAAGTTAACAAAAAGTTAAAAGTTAATAAAATATTTAAAAAAGCAAAAGAATGTATGTGTTATGAAGAGAGGGGTTTCCTTGTGGAAGTAACTTACAAAATGTATGTGTATGTATTTATTAGTTTTTCATTTAGTAGAACTTTTAAGTGAACAGTTAGAATTTATGTTTTTATATAACTTAACACAAAATAAAATTTTTAACTATTGCAAAAAGATTCAACTATTGAATGGAAATATGCATATTAGTAAAACAATCACAAGTTAATAAAATGAAAGATTTTAAATTTCATACAATTTAACAAATATATATATATATATACGAAACACATTACGGATTTAAATATTATAAGAAATGTTTGATTGAAATTTTTAAGACAGATTTAATTCTTGGTTCTGCCATATATAGTTTGAACTTATTTTAGAAGATAGTTTTCAATAGTCTTGTGGTTCGAACTTGACAAAATGAAATCAAGACACAATGAATTGTATGTTATTTTAATCATTATGTCATGACTTCATACTTCTGAAAGTGTATTTAAAGGTTTCTCTAGCTTTATTCAATGTTATTAAGCGTTTGTGAAACCGAAAATTAATGAAAAAACAGATCGCCTTCTACCAATTGCGCTAAGAATGTTTTATTCAATTATTATAAATAATAAAACCTTTTAGAATATTACTTATTTTAAATTCAAAATAATAAAAATTTAAAGTTAACAAAATAAATAATTCCTCTGTTCATTATAAATAAATAAAAGTTTACAAAATAAAAGTTTCAAAATTAAAACATTATAAAAATTATAAGTTAACAAAAAATTAAATAAAATAAAATTTTAAAATAAAAATTATGAAAAGTAAAGTTTATAAAAATTAAAAGTTTTTAAAATTTTTAAGTTATGTTTAAAAATCTTCAAATTAATCAAAATTGACTTTTAGTTTTATGTTAATGTAAGTTTCAATGTTTTAAATATCGAGCTAACTGTTTATCCCCATAATCATTTGTTTACCCATCTTCCAACCAACCAACTGGTTGCCTAGCCAACCATATACTTTGTATCTACACGCGCAGAAAAAAAAACACTAACTTGAGTTTTACTTTAAACCTTTGCTAGATTAGATATATTATACAAGTCGAATATCTTCCATACTTAGAAAATTTATAATTTTCAACTATTCGTCCCTATTTATCTTAAAACATTAACAAATAAATATAATTTATATACTTACAAAAACAGGATAACTTAAAAAGGGGTCCATACATTTCAGCTTGCTAAAGTCAAGTGTCTGGTTTATAACAGAATGAGGTTAAACTATCAGTTTACTTCCTTATCACTCACGTGATCAAGACCTTATCAGTTACATGTTCAGGCCGATAACAGCTAAAAACAGCGTGTTGGTCATTTTAACTTCTGACTTCGCATACTGTGGTTCGGTAAGTTTTCTTGTCTAACATTTCTTTCTTTTTAAGAAATAAACTAATCGGAAAAATTTCTTTTCATACCCACTTACTTTTAAATCACAATGTTAAAAGACTAAATTTTATTATCTTAAATTATTCTTTTAAATGTCAAACAAAAGATCTTACAATATATTTGCAAATAAGTTCTTATAAAACGGTTTTAATTAGTTAAAGGATGAAAATTGTTATTTTAACTATCTATTATTTTGAAAGCGAAAAAGATTAATTCACATGAAAATTAAACTTACCTTATTTATAAGCTGGGTAAGCAGGGTCTGGCTTTTGTGACGACTTGTAGAGATTTGAAAGATAGTACAAACGTATATCAGTTAATCTCACGTGATATGATGACGTTACTAAGTGACGTCATCCACAACAGGTTAATCACGTGACTACGCGACCATAACCTTCACATTAGTAGTGATGTTTAGATCACGTAGCTAATTGTAATTATCATAAAATATACTTATAATATATTTATAAAAATATATTCATAAATTAATAATTAATTTATTTATTATTTTAAAATGCTATGCTTTTCAAAATATTACGCAAATAAATTAGTTATTAATTTATGAATATATTTTTATAAATATATTATAAGTATATTTTATGATAATTTAAAATAACAATTTTCATCCTTTAACTAATTAAAACCGTTTTATAAGAACTTATTTGCAAATATATTGTAAGATCTTTTGTTTGACATTTAAAAGAATAATTTAAGATAATAAAATTTAGTCTTTTAACATTGTGATTTAAAAGTAAGTGGGTATGAAAAGAAATTTTTCCGATTAATTTATTTCTTAAAAAGAAAGAAATGTTAGACAAGAAAACTTACCGAACCACAGTATGCGAAGTCAGAAGTTAAAATGACCAACACGCTGTTTTTAGCTGTTATCGGCCTGAACATGTAACTGATAAGGTCTTGATCACGTGAGTGATAAGGAAGTAAACTGATAGTTTAACCTCATTCTGTTATAAACCAGACACTTGACTTTAGCAAGCTGAAATGTATGGACCCCTTTTTAAGTTATCCTGTTTTTGTAAGTATATAAATTATATTTATTTGTTAATGTTTTAAGATAAATAGGGACGAATAATTGAAAATTATAAATTTTCTAAGTATGGAAGATATTCGACTTGTATAATATATCTAATCTAGCAAAGGTTTAAAGTAAAACTCAAGTTAGTGTTTTTTTTCTGCGCATGTGTAGATACAAAGTATATGGTTGGCTAGGCAACCAGTTGGTTGGTTGGAAGATGGGTAAACAAATGATTATGGGGATAAACAGTTAGCTCGATATTTAAAACATTGAAACTTACATTAACATAAAACTAAAAGTCAATTTTGATTAATTTGAAGATTTTTAAACATAACTTAAAAATTTTAAAAACTTTTAATTTTTATAAACTTTACTTTTCATAATTTTTATTTTAAAATTTTATTTTATTTAATTTTTTGTTAACTTATAATTTTTATAATGTTTTAATTTTGAAACTTTTATTTTGTAAACTTTTATTTATTTATAATGAACAGAGGAATTATTTATTTTGTTAACTTTAAATTTTTATTATTTTGAATTTAAAATAAGTAATATTCTAAAAGGTTTTATTATTTATAATAATTGAATAAAACATTCTTAGCGCAATTGGTAGAAGGCGATCTGTTTTTTCATTAATTTTCGGTTTCACAAACGCTTAATAACATTGAATAAAGCTAGAGAAACCTTTAAATACACTTTCAGAAGTATGAAGTCATGACATAATGATTAAAATAACATACAATTCATTGTGTCTTGATTTCATTTTGTCAAGTTCGAACCACAAGACTATTGAAAACTATCTTCTAAAATAAGTTCAAACTATATATGGCAGAACCAAGAATTAAATCTGTCTTAAAAATTTCAATCAAACATTTCTTATAATATTTAAATCCGTAATGTGTTTCGTATATATATATATATTTGTTAAATTGTATGAAATTTAAAATCTTTCATTTTATTAACTTGTGATTGTTTTACTAATATGCATATTTCCATTCAATAGTTGAATCTTTTTGCAATAGTTAAAAATTTTATTTTGTGTTAAGTTACATAAAAACATAAATTCTAACTGTTCACTTAAAAGTTCTACTAAATGAAAAACTAATAAATACATACACATACATTTTGTAAGTTACTTCCACAAGGAAACCCCTCTCTTCATAACACATACATTCTTTTGCTTTTTTAAATATTTTATTAACTTTTAACTTTTTGTTAACTTTTACTTTATAACTTTTTTTGTTTACTTTTATTTTAAAACTATATTTTTGTTAATCTTTATTTTATTTTATTATTTATTTTTTGTTGTTAACTTTTAATTTTAATAAGTTTTAATTTAATTAACTTCTAATTTTTTAACCTTTTTTTTTTTAATGTGAATATTTTTATTACAATTAATTTTTGTTATAGATTAATTTATTTTTTAATTGGATTACATCACTTCACTTAAAATTTCTACTAAATTATAAACTAATAAATTCACTCATAGACACTTTGCAAAAATAAACACACAGAACTTTTCAAAACCAAAATCAAAAACATTTTATTTTCAGATCTTAAATAATTCATTACAAATAGTTTGTTCATTAATCTTACATAAAAAGTGCTCACTAACGTTATAAACTCCGTTTAGAAACGTTGAAGTTACATAATCGAAATCTACGAGCATTAACAAAGCTTCCCCTAATTGATTAAATTTTTCCCTATTATTAAATGTGAAACAGGAGTGAAGGCTTTTGCTCGAATGTCGTAGTGCACATGCATGGCATTCATACAATTGATTAAGTATTGATAACATATTATTCTCGATACATGTGTTAAGTTTATACTTTAACACCTCATCATTTTCTGTAGATATATTACTCACCATACATTTCTTTTTAATAAGAGATGGTAAAAGTTTTGTATACATATGTTGTAAAAGTGCACTATTTAAATGAGAGGTACTTTCTTTTAATTTTTCTAGTTGATGTTCGTTTAAGTCAATATAAGAATGATTCTTTAAATTTTTAATTCGCATTGTAGAATTTTGATTTAACACTAAAATCATGTTATTAGAAACAAAGGACGTGCTTTTGTATCTTAAATTAAATGCAATAAGTTTATATTGAAACTCAAACCAGCTAGGAATATCCATATTAACCACTCGGTTTGTCGGGATTTCTTCATTAGTAGATACATTGCGTTTAAATTCTCGTATAAGTATATAATATTGTTTAGTTCTTAACTTCAAAGTTAAATAGAAACAGTCACTTAGTTCTTTGTGAAACACATAGGAATTGCATAATTTATCACTTTTAATGTCATTTGCAGGTGAGATGGTGGTTTGTAATTCACCACTTGTTTGCGAAAGGTTGCTTGCTTGTAGCTCGTTGACCTCGCGTTTAACAGTAGTCTGTAAAATATTATTTGTAGGTTCTTGAAACGCTAAGGTAGTAGAACAATCTAAATTTTCAAAATTCATGTCTTCGAAAAATGTATTCAAATAGTCCGTGGCAGAATTTGGCATTCGACCGAGATTCTCGAAAGATGTTGTATCATTCCCATAGGCAAAGTTTGAAAAATTCATAGCGATCTCGGGTTTCACATCTTGTAAGTCCTCAGTAGTTACACAGTTATTACCCATTTTAGAAAGTTTTAATCTTGGGTCTTTTAACTCCTTCTCATAGGTATTTAAATTTTCCATGTTTTTTTCTAAACGTAGACGTTTTGAAGGTGAAAGTACTTCTTCGTGATATCTTTTCTACATATTAATGTCCTAAAATATTTTTAATCAGCATTCCACTAACTGGTGTAATCTCGATAAAAGTCTACAGTAAACTGATTGTGTTTCCTGGAAACATTTACTTATCTAGATTAAAAGCAGTCACAGTTATAGTTAATCATTTAAATTACATTTAGGTTAAAGATAAAATGTTTACTTATCTATAATAAATACAGTGACGGTTTAAGTTAAACATTTTCTTAACTATGTTAAATACTGTAATGTTAACTGTGGGATGGAAATTATCAAAACATGCAATGTCATTGTTTAAAAGGAGAGAGAAAATTAAACTTTCTTATCAATAAATAAGTTTAATACCTACTCAAATAAAAATAATAAATTTTTCTTAAAAAGAGATTTCATTTAACCAAAAAGTGTTAACTTTAAAGACTACAATTAAAAAAATTTTGCCTACTCATAAATATATGTTCATTTTTTTTTTCTAGAAAATGAAACTTCAAAGATTGATTTCATAAATAAATAAAAATAAAAAAATAAATAGACATGTGAAATAAAAACAGATATGTGATATAAAAACAAATATTTATTAAATAAATACATTTCTATGTTAATTTACAAATACATTGTCTAAATGGTTATTATAAAAGTCCATATTCATAGTTTCAAAAAATAAATGAGTATAATTACATGAACATTTCTTGAATATGTTATTTACAAATTCAGTCACGTTGAAATTTAGCAGTGCACTGTCGCTACACCAATTACACTTTCTACGCAAATTATAACTATCACACTCGTGTTTCACATTAATTGGTTCTCCGATTGAACATCGATAGCAATCAAACACGCGAGAAACGGATTGACTTTAACTCGTCATCGAAACATTTTAAGAAATAGTTCAAAGTCTCTTCTATTGTGAGGTGGGTACATTTACATTTGTTTAAGTTTTCTAAAATCGAAACAGGAATAAGCTTGGTTAAAAGCGTCTCAATGAGACATTTGGTAATTTTAAAGCCATTTTTCACTAGTTTCAAATATTGATCTTTTGTAAGCAGTAAAAAATCCGACTTCAAACAAAACCCAAACTTTTTCGATTTGAATAATTTTTGCAGTATGCATGATTCCTTATTTACATAAGCGATTAGTAAGTCATTATTACATACGAATGTATCTTTTTCAGAAACAAAATTAAATTTATCCAATCTCGATTCAAATTTGTCGAATGTTGCACATGATAATGTAATGCCTTCATTTGTGGGGGTAAGTTCACGACCGTTCTTTTCAAATTCTTCGTATTTCTGTATGTGAACATAAAGCTCATAGTTCTTATTCATTTGTACTTCAACAATCATTTCCTCACCTAAATTCCAATGAGCAGGAGTAAAAACATCGAAAAACTTAAATATTTTACTAAACTGAGTGATGTCTGAAATTTCATATTTCGAACTGTTTCCCAAGGAAAGTTGATCAGACGGGTTAAGTTCTTTAGGTGAAAGATGAATTTTTCTATGTTTGACTAAGTCAGATCTATTATTAAATGTTTCAAAACAGTCGTCGCATTTACAGTGACTGGGTGACTGTCTACTTTTCCTTTGATTTGGCTTGGAAGTATTATGAATTTTCCCATGCTTTAATAAATCACTCTTTTGTGAAAATACTTCGCCACATACATTACAATTATGAATCACAGGGGTCTTTGAATGGACCTTCATATGATTTAATAAATGATACTTTCTAGCAAATGTTTTTTCACAAATTATACACACAAGAGGTATTTTATCCAGATGACATTTCATGTGAAACGTTAAGTTAACCTTTCGGGGAAAAGCTTTGTCGCAAGTAGAACACACAAAGGGTAACTTCTGTTTCTTTAATCCTGATGAGGTGGGTTTCACTTCACAATTCGAAACGGGTTCTTCTTTAGGCTGTATTAAAAATTCCATGTCATGGTCATTTAATCCTGGTGATGAGGGTTCACTCTTCACGTTAGACATATCATTAGCACTTAACAAAGCAGAATCCATGACTCGTTCCGTAATCACTTAAATGTAAACTAACTTAAAACGGAAAACACAACCTTTCACAGCGGTAACAGGAAACAATATAATCATATTAACTCGTTTCTTGGAAGTTCATAAAATGATAGAGGGCGCTTGTTTGAAAATAATAAAATTTTATTGGTTTAAAAAAGTCACGTGATTATTTTATCATACTCTGTTATAAGTTCAATAGTCAGTTAATTCTTACACATTGATCCAGAAAGGGTTACATATCAGAAGTTCGTACAATTGTAAGTCAAAAATGCTTTTCTAAATAATATTTTACTGGTCGAATCACTTGTGTATCAGAAGTTCATATGTTTGTAAGTTAAAAATTCTTATTAATCTCGTATTTAGTGCTTTTATAAATAATATTTTACTGATCGAATCACTTACGTGTTATAAATCTAACTAGAAAAAGTGAATATTTCAAATAAGTCATGTTAGAAAAAACTAGATTCGATTATCTTTTTTTTAAATGTTGGTTGTATAAAGTCAATCGTTTAACAGTTGTTATTATTTTTTAAATAGTTTTTATTATTTTTGAACAGTTGTTATTATTATTTGAACATTTTTTTTTATTTTTGATCATTTGTTTAGTTGTTATTATATTTTTGAACAGTTGTTGTTATTATTTTTTTAATACTTTTATTTTTTTTCCCTGTGCTTTTTTTCCAAACAGGCGAAAATTTCAAAATTGTAGTTTACAATTCTAAAATACACTTTTAATGAAAGCAGTCTGTTACAAGATAATCACAAAAAGTTAACATTATCTTTCAAAAATAAACCCTCATTTCACAATATAATTGAAACTGAACAGGCAAAATTAAAAATCACGTTATTCCAAACACAAATATCCGTAATCTAACCACCATGATATCCAGATAAAGCTATCCTAAATTATCAAAGCATTAGTTCAGTTTGTCATGGCACGTCCAAGAAAATTTCGATAGGATAAAAATTTGACTGTAAGTTTCGAAGGAAAACCTATCCCCGAATCAAACTTGGCAGATTTATTTAATCTTTTGTTTTCTGTAAATAAAAGAAAACCGATCAAGGCACAGAACGAATTACTAGAAACATTAAACGAAATGAATGTCCCACGAAATTTTATTAAAAATAAATATTTGTCAACAAACATTAAACAAGATTCTGTATTAGATTTGTCAAAACCCACTAAAAAACGAAAAGTGGGTCCACATGTATTGCATTGGGAAAATTATTAATAAAATTGAATTTGTTTTTCAACTATACCTCTTTCCTATGTTTTCTACACCAAACACAATAAAAACAGTAATTACCCCTAAAGATGTCTTCTTTTTACCATTGCTTCCACTATACATTTTAAAATAAATATGTTAATATTCAATCCAATCATATCGAAAAAGATAAATTTCCGGTTTCATTTAAATTCAGTATAAAATAAACCTTAAACTTTTCACTTCAGGTAAGCATGTAAATGAGCGAAAACACAATGCATACCGTTATATACAGACACACGACGCTAATCACTTCCTTTCTCAAGTCATTTTAACACATGATACGTCACTCTCACGATACCTCTCTTTAAACACTTGAAATCTCGACATTCATATATAGCTTCTTGGCTTGATCAGTTAAACCTACCACAAATTATCAAGTCAAGAAGCTATTTTGCAGGTTCAAACTTCAGTGAAATCTTTTCAAGAAAACCTATTTTAAATATTCGTTATTACATTCCCTTCCGATAGAGGGCGCCACCAAAAAAAAATTGATCTCCGTTTCGCCTTCAAACTGAAAGTCAATTCTAAAATTAAAAAAAAAAAAAAAAAAAAAAAATTAAGCCCCCCTCAAAAATAAGCCCCCCTCAAAAATAAGCGCCCCTTAAAAATAAGCCCCCTCAAAAATAAGCCCCCCTCAAAAATAAGCCCCCTTCCGCCGTCGCCGCCACACCCACAATCGAACTCTCCTTCTGAAAGTCAATTCTAAAATTAAAAAAAAAAAAAAAAAAAATTAAGCCCCCCCTCAAAAATAAGCCCCCCTCAAAAAATAAGTCCATTCTAAAATTTAAAAAAAAAAAAAAAAAAGCCCCCCTTAAAAATAAGCCCCCCTCAAAAATAAGCCCCCCTCAAAAATAATCCCACCTTAAAAAAAGTTAACCGTCTTTTCAAAAATACGCCCCACTTCTATAGCAGACTTCAAACTAACATTTAAATTTGATCCTAAAAAAAAAAAAAAAAAAAAAAAAACGAACCAAGAAAAAAAAACTTTGTTTAACCTTCAAACTGAAAGTCAATTCTAAAATTTAAAAAAAAAAAAAAAAAAAAAAAAATTAAGCCCCCCTTAGAAATAAGCCCCCCCCTTCAAAAATAAGCCCCCCTCAAAAATAAGCGCCCCTCAAAAATAAGCCCCCCTCAAAAATAAGCCCCCCTTAAAAATAAGCCCCCTTCCACCGCCGCCACCGCCACCACCACCACCACCACACCCACAATCGGACTCTCCTTTTCCCTCTACTTCTGTGCATCCGGATAATAGGCGTGTTTTCATCTGGAGGGACCGTGGCAGTAGGAATAATCCTGCGTTCGTGCACGAAAGTGTCAGATTTGGCGGTGGAGGAGTGTTGGTGTATTGTGGCATCTCCATTGACGGGCGCACTGACCTCTACATCATTCGAGATGGAGCTCTGACTGGTCGCCGATATAGGGATGAGATCCTCAGACCTATTGTAGTCCCTTACGCTGCAGCAATCGGAGATAACCTCATTTTAATGGACGATAACTGCAGGCCACATCGTGCAAACCTGGTGGAGGATTTCCTTTTCGAGGAAGGAATCGTTCGAATGGAATGGCCAGCGTGTTCTCCAGACATGAATCCAATCGAGCACGTTTGGGACGCTCTAGGAAGACGAGTTTCTGGCCGCCAACAACCCCCACAAACTCTCCAAGAACTGGAAAGAGCTCTTCTGGAAGAGTGGGGCAGAATACCCCAACTCGTCATTAATAGCCTCATTGAGTCCATGCCTCAAAGGTGTTCAACGTTGCTGGCCGCCCGTGGAAACCATACCCCCTACTGAAAATGATTTTCTTTGAAGAAAACACCTTTTCTTATTCTTTTTTTCTCATATGCACAAATTGTGTTTTTTTCCTTTTGTACACAAATGCGCAATAGAATGCATTTTTTTCTGCCAAACATGTGTAATTTATTCTCATATAACCTACTATGTCTGTCGACCATGTATCAGTCAGCTAAAAAGTTTCCCAGATACAAAATCCACCTAAAACTGCAATATCCTTTAATTGTTTTGAGCAGTGTAGTATTATTAAATTAACTTTTAGTAACCAATTTGTTATCATTTTCTATGAAATATATAAATATACAATTTATTAATAGAGCTGTGCCGAGGCTAACGAAAAAGACAGACTACCGCGGTGCATTCCACTTATCTTTTTTTACAGACCGCTAGAGTGACGTGATGCTCTTTTCGTACACGTTCATTGGTGCATTCGAGCATCACGTGACTCCGGCGGTCTCTAAAAAAAGATACGCGTAAAGCACCGCGATAGCCTTTCTTTTTCGTTAGCCTCGAGCTGTGCAAGGTGTCGTCACGAACAGGTTTCTGCTGCTGCTGTAGAACAGCTATCGTTACCTTTATCAATGCTTTTTCTATTTGTGTGTCCTACAGCTTTTTTCATTGTTCTCCGGTAAAAGTCACGTGATGTGAACTGCTCTATTCTATAATCATATATATTATTTCTCCTGTCAACATCCCTTTTTTTCTGAAAATACGAGATGCAGAACGACGAATGAGATAGCATATGAAAGGATTTTGAAAACGCTTCTGACATAGCACACTTAACATTTCGTTAAAACATGTTTTCGATTAAAAATTGCTGATAATTAAAAATTAAATCGGCATTGTTTTCCTAAATGAAATGAAAGGTTTTCCTCAAAACATTGTTGCCAAAAAAATAAAATACCACATTATATGATGCTCAGCAATTATTCTAAAAA
Organism: Maratus michaelseni; assembly: GCA_963931845.1. Taxonomy (NCBI): domain Eukaryota; kingdom Metazoa; phylum Arthropoda; class Arachnida; order Araneae; family Salticidae; genus Maratus; species Maratus michaelseni. The sequence continues at coordinate 11,204,003 of OZ007598.1, forward strand.
ACACCGCACGGGTTTATTTTATATTTATGATTAAAAAGCGAAATTTCAATTGAAATGTTTAGATTTATATTTCTATGTCCCATGTTTTTCCCGAAGCGGATGACGTCATCCTCTAATGCAGTTAAAATACGATTGTTAATTTTTTATTCTCGCGCGTGCCTTTAGCAATCTTGGATCAGTTTTTACTCTAACTTTGATGGAATAAATTAGATGATATTCTGGATTGACTAACAACTAAATGTTGTTTACTGATATTTTTATCCTTGTTTTTTCTTTAGAAGTTTAAACCTGCATCTAATAACTATTACATATTGATAAAAAATGGTACTTCTCTTTTGTCCCGTCGACCACTTTTCATAACAAAAAAATATCGCAAAATAAACGGGAGAACGTTGCCATTGGAATATCAAAATAAATAAATAAAATATAAGAATTTAAGGACACATTTGTTATTTTAATTAATGAAATAACTAATAAACCAGTAAAACATAATGAAAAATACACGCAAATGTCGAATTAAAAACCACTTGATGATTTAACAAACACGTATAATGCTTCTGACATCAAGTAAATGGGACTGCATTTTTGGCGTTTAATCTTATAATTTGGCGATAGTTTTTTGTTATGAAAAGTGGTCTATAATAGAGCAGGGTATATAATAGCATAATAGAGAAGTGCCTAAAAAATATTAGATTTCAGTGCGAAATCTTCGCACGGGCCCTCTGGTATGTAGTTAATACAGAAATGTTAAAATTCTTCAATTAAATAAAATTAAACACTTTCATATTTAAGAGCTGGAGATCACTTTTTATTGCAATGAAAAAGATAATCGCAAAACATTACTGTATTACCTTAAAAATACTGCAGTTGCAATTTCCTGTGATTCTTCATTGCGAATTTATTTAATACTTCTTCAGGGTGAATTTCCTTATTGCGATGGATGTTAAGCATTGCTAAACCGTTTAGCCTTTCTTCTTTCATATTTGACCTCAAGTAAGTTTTTACCCGTCATAATGTTGAGAAAGACCGTTCCCTGGTACAGGTTGTAACAGGAAGGACACATAAAATATGGAGACGAGTCTTGATATTCGGGTACAATACTGAAGCGTGTAATATGCTTTCACTTGTACTGTGTGGAAGTTCGCTCTCCGGTTTGTTTTTCCATTGCCGCTGCCATAAGTCTATTTCTCCTCGTAATTCAGAAAATGTCCCTGGAATATCTTTCTTGTAAGGTTCAGCTGCATTCATGAAAGTTTCAGTATCCTCATTGGCAAATGCCGGGACCAATCCATGTAATGCAACGATATTTGAATTTTCAGCAGTGGAAAATCTTGTTACCAATTCTGGTATGATAAAATCCATAAACGGCAAAAATAAATTAAATTTGTAATATTCTTCAGGACTTGAAGCTGCAGTATTGGATCTGTAGTGCTGTGTTTTTCCAAATTCTCGGCATAGTAATTTCAATGGAATGTTTAGTTGCTACTTTCGATGCTTCGTCGTATATTTTCGAGTAACTTGATGATGAATTTCGATAATCATTTAAAGTATCGACCACATGCTTTACCTTTGCTTCAATTTTAACGAAGGGTATTGCAAATTACGAGATAAAGAAATAGTTAAACTCAAGATGGAGGAAATGATTTGCACTGCAATAAAGAAATCAAATCGCAGAACTGATGCTATTAAAGATGTGGATTTGGAGGACGATTCTTCTACATCTAATAATTCTAGAAAGCACACAATGGCATCAGAAACGAATAAAAATTGTAAAATTGCGTCGTGGCGTTCAATCCACCGAGTTTCACACAGTTTTGAGAGCTTCAATTGCGTTTCTTGAGGATGATGCTCTTGTATTTCCTGTCGCATCCAATTCATTCTTTTAGCAGATTCCCTTATTGCATTGATGATTTCTTTCATGACACTAACAGCGTTTCTAAGACTGCGTAATGAACAGGCTTTAGATATAGAAAAATTTAGTTTGTGAGACGCGCAATGCATGTAAATAGCAATGTCCATCTGGGAGTGAACAAAGCGCCAAGTAACAATAATCCAGAGAACGAACCCACTCTCTTTCGTGTGACGACCTGAGCGGAGCAGAAATATCTTACAGGGCCAAGAAAAAAATGGTTAACATTGATTTCCTATACTAATTTTTCGGAACTGTAAAAAATGTGTGAAATAACAAAAAATAATAAGAATGAAAATAAAATATTTTTGATAAAAAGTTCTGGCTGCGCCACTAATAAGGGTGTTTCTCATCACAGGGGGGTCAGCTGACCCTTTGACCCCTCCCTGGATCCGCCACTGGTCAGGTAGATGTTGATAATATTGTTAATATTATATTTAATTTACCTATAGAGGGCGCTATCGCTTGTATATTAATTTTACTTTTAGGGCTTAAAATTGAATGGAGTATTTGTATATTCTTGGATATAATTTTGTTATTAGTGTATTATCATAAGAATAAATTTGTGTGTTTTTGAATCAATTTGTGTTAGGGTAATATTTCAAAAGATGTGCTCTCAACTTGACTTTCAAATAATTTCTCTCAACTCGACTATGTCAACAAGTATAAAATATTTCATGATGTGTGCCATGTGGACGTGTGGTATCATTAAGAACTTGTGATGTTTAAGGATTCTCGATAATTATTGTGAGTAAAATATTTCATCTACTCTTTACGGGTTTTTATTTCCAATTTTATTATTTCAAACTGATATCAGGTAGTAATTCAGTGAGGTGTTGTATACAGATTTTAGGATAATTGATGTGAGTGAAATATTTTATCTATTCTTTACGGGTTTTTTATTTCCAATTTTATTATTTCCAATTTTAATATTTCCAATTGTTTTCTGGTAATAATTCAGTATACCTGGGTGATTCTACTGATCTTAGCATATATGCCAGTAGAATTATGAAATACTGAATTATTTTTTAAAACACATGTGGGTACATCCAGGCTGATGATTATATCTACATGTGTTTTTTCATATCCAATTCTGATTTAATTCTCTTGTTGTCCAATTTTCCATTGTATATGGTTCATATTTCATTTCTTAATCCATTTGTATTCACTTGATAGCAACTCCAAATTATTATTTTTTTTTTTCTCTCTCTCTTTTAAAATTTTCTTCATGTTTTCAGTATTTTTGGCCAATTACCATTGAAGCACAAGCTATGGTAATATTATGATTGCACTTGTTAATCTATTAGCTATGTGGTATTCTGTCTACACATTATCATTAATTATCTCTTTGGAGATTTAAGTAGAATGATACAAGAACTTGATATGTTTTTTGAAATTCATAGATATTATAATTATATATATATATATATATATATATATATATATATATAATTCTTAGCATATCAGGAAGTAAGGGCAAAGTAAATTACAAAATTTTATTTTTAAATGCAAAAATCAAGTTAAATTAAATAAAAGAGTGTAAAAAATTTTTGGATTTCTTGTCGTTCATTTAGGGTTTCGTTCATCTCCGGTTCTCAGAAACTATATAACTTACAGACCTGAAATTTTGTGTACTTATAGCTGAATACCTACAATGAAGCTGAAAGTCATAAAATTAAAAAAAATCGTATTTTTTTAATATAGAAAGATAAAAAACGAAAAGTCTAACAGCCTTTTCCTGTTAGATTTAAAAAATTTTCGTTATAGCAGTTGCCAACAATTAAAAATCCACAATAAAATTCTTTTTACAATAATTAAATTTCTATTGAAAGATTTCCGCGTGAAAAATGAAAATGAAATAAAAGTTTCACCCATTGAAAAAAGATTAATATGACGTCATATTGGTAATAAAACGGAAATTTTCAAACATTTCTCAATAATACAAGGAGTATGAGTATGTGTAAGTACAGAAAGCAGGTTAATATGATGTGATTATACAAAAGAAGACAAAATAGATGAGAGAATACAAAAGAAAATTAATCTGACGTCCTATTGGAAGTTTAACGGACTTTTCAAATGTTTGAGAATAATACAGAGAGTATCAATATGAGTAATAGAGAAAGCAAGTAGATATGACGTCAGCAAGTGATTGTAATTTATTAAAGAAAGGATAAAGTGTTTTGAAAGGAATATTAAACGAAACCCTTTGTGCGATCTTCGATCACACTTACCCACTTGTGAGTTTCGTTCATCTCACGAAACCCTAATCGTCTCGCTTCTCTGTCTGTCCGTCACAGAGTCCGTTCTCAGAAACTGTATAAGTTAGAGACTTGAAATTTTGTGTACTTACAGCTAAATACCTGTGTCACGCTGAAAATCATAAAATTTTGAAAAAGTCGTATTTTGATTAAATGTATCAATGTGATGACATCCAACCATTTATGCTATTTCAAAACACAATCTTAATTTCAACCTTTTCATTGTAGACTCGATGGTACCGTGGTAAAATGTGTTCTTTCTGACCAAGAGGTCCTAAGTTCAATTCTCTTCTGCGGAACTGAAATTTTCATTTATTATTATTTTTTTTTCATTGTCCGATGGATTTTAATTAAAAGAAAATTTCTTAAAAGTGGTTGTTGGATTTTTTTTAAATAGAATAACTGAATATACAGGATTTGCATATACAAAATGATTTATTATTAATGAAAAAGGAACGATAATGATTTCAAAAAAGTTTTGCAATAATTTATCTGTTCAACATTTTAAGGAGCAATAAATTAATCAGTGCTTATTCATCAAAATCAGTTACTTTTAATTTTCTGAAACATTCTTGTAATTCTGCAGATTACTTTTTTTATTTATTATTATTATTATTATTTTATTTTTTATTTTTATTTATTTTTTATTTTTATAATTTTTTTTTTTTTTTTGGGGGGGGGGGGGGGGAATTTACTTTGCTAACAAAGCAAAAATGTATGTTCCAATACACAAATAAGAATATTTTCCATAAAAAGCTACTTTAAAATTATTAATTTAACTTTTGCTTAATTTATGGTTCACAGAGAAGCAAAGAAACAACTAAAAATTCAATTACATTAAAAAGCCAAAAGGGGGGAAAAAAGTACAGAATTTCTTCAAAATATTAACTGAAAATTTCATTGTTTCAATCTGATTATGTAATAAATAATATGCTCCTATAAATAAGAGTAAATATCATACTTAAACTCACTTAATTTCTAAATTATATCAATGCATTGATATGTTTAACTTATTTAAGAAAATTTAGATACATTTATGTCTTAATTTTAATAGAATTCTAAAGAATTTACACATACATGAATTGAAAAAGAACATTCTTTCACGTTTGAGAGCGTCACTAGATGGCTCCAGAAAATAAGATTGGCCGGAGAAATTTATTGGAATTTTTGAAGTGTAATGAAAATAAATAGGTAAATAAATAAAAATCGGGGCAAGTACTGAATATTTAATTCTACTTTCAGAATTTGTGAAAGACTTGATAAAATATAATCAAATCCAGAGAGATATTAAACAAGTGAGTAGGTGTGATCGAAGATCGCTCAAAGGGTTTCGTTTAATATTCCTTTAAAAACACTTTATCCTTTCTTTAATAAATCCAAATAAATTTCATTTAGCAACAACAACAAAAAAAAAGTCATGGTTTTTATAAAATAAAAAAATTACCGGTCTATTTTTTCTTTTTTTCGAATATTTAAACCAGCCCAATAGGGGGCTAAGCCCGCTATTATATTCTGTCATAATAATATCTGTCATGCGGACTAAATGCGACATTTAAAAAAAATAATTTCAAAATTAAACATGTTGTACACCTTCAAAATGTTAAAATATGCGAATATTTCCATAATCGGATTTTTATCATGATTCAATATGTTTCTCAAACTCATATATTTACTATTATCTATTACTCATATTGATACGCGCTTTGTATTATTCTCAAACTTTTTAAAAATCCGTTAAACTTCCAATAGGACGTCAGATTTTCTTTAAAATTCTCTAATGACGTGATATTAATCTGCTTTGTGTACATACACATACTCATACTCCTTGTATTATTGAGAAATCTTTGAAATTTTCGTTTTATTACCACTATGACGTCAATCATTTTTATTTCATATTAATATTTTTTTTCAATTGGTGAAACTTTTTATTTCATTTTCATTTTTCACGTGGAAATCGTCTGATAGAAAATTAATTATTGTAGAAAGAATTTCATCGTGGATTTTTAATTTGTGGCATCTGCTATAACGAAAAATGTTTAAATTTAATAGGAAAATGCTGTTAGAATTTTCATTTTTTATCTCTATTTATTAAAATAATACGAAATTTTCAAATTTTAATATTTTGAGCTCTTTATAGCTGTTATTATGCTATATACACAAAGTTTCAACTCTGTAAGTTACATAGTTTCTGAGAATTGCTCTGTGACAGACAGACAACGGAGCGGGAGTAATAGGGTTTCGTGAGATGAACGAAACCCTAAAAATCAGCATTATTGATTAATTTATCCATTTAAATGGAATACTAAAAATATTACATTTAACTGTTTAGTGCTTCCATCTACAAGCACAAAAGCGAAACAAACATAATGATTTGTTGATTATATAGCAAAAACTGTAATTATAATTTGTCAACGTTAACAATTAAATAGATATATTTTTATACATTTTCAGGTACCTCTCCATTATTCCGTCGATCCTATATATTATTTTTCCTGTCAACATCCCTTTTTCTAAGAAAATATGAAACGCAGAACAACGAATGAGATACCATATGAAAGGTTTTTGAACCGGCTTCTGACATAGCCCACTTAACAATTCGTTAAAACATGTTTTTGATTAAAATTTGCTGAAAATTAAAAATTAAATCGGCAATGTTTTCATAAGAGAAATGAAAGGTTTTCCTGAAATTATTGTTGCCAAAAAAATAAAATACCACATTATATGAAGCTCAGCAATTATTATAAAAAACACCGCACGGGTTTATTTTATACTTATGATTAAAAAGCGAAATTGAAATTGAAATGTTTAGATTTATATTTCTAAGTCCCATGTTTTTCCCGAAGCGGATGACGTCATCCCTCTAATGCAGTCAAAATACGATTGTTAATTTTTTTTTTTTCTCGCGCGTGCCTTTAGCAATCTTGGATCAGTTTTTAGTCTAACTTTGATGGAATAAATTGGATGATATTCTGGCTTGACTAACAACTAAATGTTGTTTGCAGATATTTTTATCCTTTCTTTTTCTTTAGAAGTTTAAACCTGCATCTAATAAATATTACATATTGATAAAAAAAAATGATACTTTCTCTATTATCCCGTCGACCACTTTTCATAACAAAAAACTATCGCCAAATAAACGGGAGAACGTTGCCATTGGAATATCAAAAAAAATAAAAATAAAAATAAATATAAATATAAGAATTTAATGACACACAATTGTTATTTTAATTAATAAAATAACTACTAAATCAGTAAAACATAATGAAAAATACACGCAAATGTCGAATGTAAAACCACTAGATGACGTAACAAACACGCATAATGATTCTGACATCAAGTAAATGGGACTGCATTTTTGGCGTTTAATCTTACAGTTTGGCGGTAGCTTTTTGTTATGAAAAGTGGTCGACGGGATAATAGAGAAGTACCTAAAAAATATTAGATTTCAGTGCGAAATCTTCGCACGGGCCCTCTGGTCACTTTCTATTAAAAAAAAAAAAAAAAAAAAAAAAAAAAAAAAAAAAAAAACTATTGCCAAACTAGGATTTAACGCCAAAAATGCATGATCGTGCCGTCACATTCATTTGACGTCAGATGCGTTGTTGGTGTGTCATCAAATGATTTTTAATTTGACGTTTATCCACCAGGAAATTAAGACAAATGATGTAAATAATTAAATATCCAAGATTTTTTTTTCTGTTTTCATTAATATATGGTACATTTTATTGCTTAAAATTACTGATAGTTCACTTTAATGAGAGGGTTTTTCCTTTTATTTTTTTTATTATTTTTTTTTTTAATTTTTTTTTAAATAAAGATTCCAATGGCAACATTCTTCCATTTGTTTATTGGCATTATTGGCGTTACTGCTTGACGAAGTTTTTTTTTTTCTTCTTTTTTTTTTTTTTTTTTTATGGAAAGCGGTCGATGGGTTAATGAAGAAGTACCCATTTTCATTTTGAAATATTGATTTTTGTAAGCATTTAATATTTATAATTTAAAAAATACAACTAGCAATATAAAATTTAAAATGTAAACAAATCAATGATTTTAAAAAAGGGATTTTTTTTTAAAGACAAAGTCGTATTTTACCTTTTATTATTCAATATTATATAAATTTTGTTCTCAGCATTTTTAATAAATGTTTTTTTAGAATATAAAAAAGAATAAAAACACGTCTAAAAACTATCATGGCAATTGGGGTTATAAGTTGCAATACTCAATCATTTATTTGAAATGGGGTAAATAATAGTTACTCTAAAGTAAAAAGTCATTCCTTAAAACATTTTATAAAAATGCAGAGAAAATGTGCCAGAAAATAAGAACATAATTTATTTATTCACAAACTAAACAAACAACAAAAAAAACTTTAAAGTAAATCCCCCCCCCCCTCCCTAGAAAAAAAACCCCCTTAGAAATTACTATGATTTACTAAAATAATAATAATAATAATTTTAATAATAAATTAACTTATTAAAGGGTTTTCTGGTATTGCCATCAAAATCTGATGTTTCTATATTATTTCAGGAATCACTCTGTACCATTTATGAATAATACCCATTCGTATTATGCTTCGAATAATTACGAAAAAATAGATTGGTAAATTTTTATTTTTAAAAAACATGATTTATTTTTATTATTAATTTATTTATTTTGAAAATGAAATTTATTTGGATTTATTAAAGAAAGGATAAAGTGTTTTGAAAGGAATATTAAACAAAACCCTTTGTGCGATCTTCGATCACACTTACCCACTATATATAAAAAAAAAAAAAAAGAAGAAGAAGAAGAACGCAGAAAATCTGTAAATTGGCATACAAGTTGAAACTATTTAATTTACATAAACCAACAAAGCGGCACTAAAATTATAGAAATATTTTAATTTATTATTGAGATTTATTTAATTAATTGATTATGTAAAAGAAAGAAAGTTAACTTTTCAAAATTCAGTATAACGTCCTCAAATATAAGAATATTGTTTACTAGTTTACTACGTTCGTCAAGACAGATCTTTAACTTTAAATCTTCTTTTTTGAATAATTTACACATGCCACAAATTTTATTTTTGAAAGTAAATATTAGGGAAATGCAATAAGAAAATGGAATGAATTGCTTTTTAAAACTTGATTTGTTGGGAAATTTTATATTAGCAGACGATTTTTTTTTCAGGATAAATTCAACTAAATTTTGATTCTGCAATTTGTTCTAATTACGTATTTTGTAACTGATGTGTGTGCATGACATACTTGCCTTTTTTGTATGCAAGTTTTTAGAATAATTATTGTAGAAAAGAATTATCTGAATTTAAAAAAGGAAGAAATTTTCAGGTAAGACATTTTGAAGCGATTCGAATTTTGTTAAATACATAATTTGATTTGAAAACTTGATCTTGTAAGTGTTATGCTCATAAACTGTTCGAAGGAGAGAAAAAGTTCAAGATAACATCGTTTTAATTACCTAAAACTGAAATGAATAAGAATTCTGAAGTTTATCAGACTTTAAAATCTTTCCAAGAGATTAAAGAAGGAGATAAATCTGATACAATGTTTAGAGATGTGGGGAAAAATACTATTTCCACATATAACACTGTCAGTTGTTCAAATTCGTTAAATCAAGAAGATTCTGAATCAAATTTGATAAATTCTGTTGAATCAAATAATGGAGAGGATAAAAAAATGATAAAACACGAAAATCCTGATAGCGTCCATAAATTTCAAATATCATCAACTGAAGATTGCCAGTCAAAGGATAATGCTACTTATGAAGATGATTGTAAGTTTAATGAAAAACAGAAATACGTTGGTGAAAGTAAAAAACAATGGAGTAGAATACCAGAAAACGAAACTGTTATTTTGAAAATTTTTGAATCTGAGAAAAGTTATACGTTGACGAAAGAATTGGAAGATTTAAGTTTAGGTTTGCCTGAAATTGAAAAGGAGCTAATATATGAATCAAATTTGAAAGAAAATGGAGATATGAAAAAAATATATGATCTGAACGACGTCGCATCAGCTAATGAAGATTTGAAAGAAGATATTCCTGCAGAATGTAATCATTTGTTCGAATTGCCAATTAAAATGGAGTCTGGAAAGGGAACAGAAATAGATAATTTATTCAATGTTAAAGAAATAGCAGATGAACCCAATATAAACAACATTTTGTCATTTAAAAAGGCAAATGAAAGAAATATTGAAGAAAATGAATTGTTGAGAATGTCTAATGAAGATGCTGCTTTTTCTAATTACTTTGATATAACAACCCCTCGAATTGGCAATGCTGTTACTTCGAAAAAATTAGAATCTGCGAAAAATGATATATTGACTAAAGAATTGGAAGATTTCAGATTATATTTGCCTGAAATGGAAAAAGAGCCAATATTTGAAACAAATTTGAAAGGAAATGAAGATATGAAAAAAAGATATGAACCGAAAAATGTCGGATTAACTAATGGAGATTTGAAAGGAGGTATTCCAGTAGAATGTAATCATTTAATGGAATTGCCAATTAAAATGGAGTCGGGAAACGGAACAGAAAAATATACTTTATTTAAGATTAAAGAAATAGCTGAAGAACACAATAAAAACGACAGTCTGTCAGAGAAAAGTGCAGGTGAAGAAAATGAATTGCTGGGAATGCCTAGTGAAGATACTGCTTTTTCTAATTACTCTGATATAACAGTACCGCGAATTGGAAATCATGTTTTTCAGAACGAAGAAGGACCCTTTACAGAGTGTTATGACTTAGCTGTTGAAAGGAATGAAAGAAGATTTAATTGTATGAAGCAGACAGGAATGGACGATGAAATTTTAAAATTGGTAGATGAAGAGGAAAACATGTCTGAAAATGATAAGAAATTGAATAGGGTTAGAAAGCAGCGCGAAAACATAAATAAGGCACTATATGTTACAAAGTTATGTTCAAATATTTTGAAAGAATTACTCAATGGTAGTATTGATGAGAGAAAAATAAAGGATTACTTGAAGTTTCTTTATACGAATGTGACCCCCGCTGGCCTACTCTATGTCCCACATCTGGTTCACACTATATCATTTATAAGAGGTAATAAGGCATTCAGTAAAGGACTTCGATTAGCAGCTAATGAATGCTACAATTACTGCCATGCAATGTTTCCCATACCACCTGGTTACAATTTTGAAACTGTATACACATCAGAAATGAGAAAATTTCTGCCTGATGATTTTGATAAAATGGAAGGTTCTCCACTTGATTATGGCAATATAGATGATATTCTTGAGAATTATGATGATGATGATGAAAATGATGGTACAGATGGTATTCATGAGAATTCTGATGATGATGATGAAAGTGATACAGATGGTATTCATGAGAATTCTGATGATGATGATGAAACTGATTCTACAGATGGTATTCATGAGAATTCTGATGACGATGATAACATAGATGAAGATGATATTCTGGAGAACTCTGACTCTGATGGTGAGGAGGAGGACGTCTACTCAGATAATTATTCTTTAATGTAATACAGCTGTTCTCGCAACAAAACAATTTTGATATTTATTGTTCTTTTCAGTTGCTCTTATTATTTCATAATAACATTTTAGCTTAAAATATTTGTTATTTTGTTGCTGTAAATGTTATTAATTTATATTATTATATTAAAACGACTTCTGGATAGGATATCAAGTTATATAATAATATAATAACAAAGTGATTTAGTTTAATGTTATAAAAATATTATTGTTATTTTAGACAAAGTGAATTAGCATTATTAAAAAAAAGTTGCTTTTTTATTTTAATAGTTAAGATAATTATTTTCTCATCATGATTTTTCTCTGAAAAGAACAGCTTTTTCTGCTTTATTCTGGAATTAAAAACAGTATAATACTTTATCGCTAAGCTTAATTGTATTAGTATAACAGAGTGACTATTTTACATTCATTGCTAAATGTAAACAAATGTAAAATTTAATCGATATTTAGGAAAATTTTTGAAGAATTTTTTTTTTTTAATTTAAAGACTTCTTAAAAAATTACTCATACTGTACGATTTCCTTTTTTTTCTATTATATTTATAAGTATGGTTTAAATTTTAAGTTAGTTTTTGTTTCTATACTGGTAAAAATGGTAGTATTAGCAGCTTTTAATGTTGTAGCGTCTTTTTCAAGTTGATATTAAAATTTTTAGATTATATTGCAATGTTATTATTTTTAAGAATGCTTAAAAAAAATGTAATGAAATTTAAATATTTCAAACTATTTGTAAAATCATTACATAATATCCTAGTACTTTTATTTCGTTTTATGCCTAATAAAAATATTAAAAACTGAAAAGATTATACTTTTATTATTATTATTATTATTATTATTATTATTATTAAATTATTATATGTTTAATTATATGGTCAGAGGAAACGAGGAAGACCATGAAAGACCTGGATGGATGATATATATATATAAAAAAAAAAGCCGTGAGGGATAAGGGTCTGGAGAAGGAATGGACCCTTGAACGGAAGAAATGGCGTGGTCTCTTGTAGATTTTTCGGATGGCGGCACATGACTCCACAATATTATTATATATTATTTTCCAATTATATATATATATATGTGTTCAGTTGTCATAAAGGCTTCAAACAGTACATTAAAAGAACATTTAGACAATACTAATTTCTCCATTAATAAATATTGCCATTTTTTTCATTAAACAATGCTTTATTCATTAATATATATATAATTTCTATCTTATATGTTTGCATGGATTGTAAAATTATCATTGTTTTACATGACATTCGTTAAACAGCTGCATGTGCAATACTAATTCTACTAAGTGCTGAGCAGTGTTGCTAATTTAACACGTTTTTAATTCAAAATACTACCAGAATTATGATAGTAATCTTTGCTTTATTTTTGACAGACGTTCCGTGATTAAACAAAACAAAAAACATTATTATTCAGAAATACTGGTAGGTATCTTTAAAAGAAAACTGCTAAATTTTCAACATTGATCAACACAGTCCTTGATTTTTTTTTTAATTCTATTAATATAATATAGCTAATTAAAGATTTCCTCAATTGATGTGATCTCACATTTTGTGATATTGAAATTAATAATTAAGCTTCTCTAATGCTGTTACGCAGAAATACAGCGTCAGAAAATTATCAAATAATGGTGGGTCGACATTTCGAAAATTCAATATTTATACAACATATATTTCTGAGTTTGGGGATGCAATCCAGAGGATTGGCTCTGGATAGAGCCGTACTGTTCACTGCTGAGAGAGTCAAAAATCTACAACAGGCTTTAATGATGTAAGATTTATTAAGGGATAACACCATTTGACAGGATCAAAATTTCAATTTTTTGTCCCTTGGGCTCAAAGTACTCTTTATGGGGAAAATATTTCTTTATCAGTTAGAAATCGATATCGAATGCGAAAGGACAACTTTGGAGCTATAGAAGAAAAGAGCGCCATAGTGTGTCGTTTTAAAAAGTAACTAACATTTTAAGTGCATTATTCTCAGAATGACATTTCAAAATTGATGGGCACTCCAGCTCCGTCAATTTGCACTTCTGATATTTTTGAAAATTAATCGTCACACATTTTCCTAGTGAAATACGTAAGATGCTTTCCAAATATTAATATTATCATAGAAACTCGACAGAGTTTCTCGCCAAGCATAAGAAACAGCAATGCATTGAACCGTAAATGAAAGGAATTTCCGCCAATGGATGCCAAACAATTTTACAATTTTTTTTTTTTTTTAACTCTGTCTAGTTTATATTTTGCGGACGGGACAAAACGGGTTTTTGACACATCTATATCTCGCGTTCTATTTATGATAGAAACAAAATTCTTGATTCTATGGAATGGGGCGTGCCACGGGACTAAGAATTCAAAAGTAAAGCAAAATCCGACGAATAGTTTTTCAGTAAATGCGATTTTCAAAGTGCTGTTTTTTGAACTTTTTAAATCTTGTTCAGACCAAAAATCTGTTGACAGGGCTACAGCAATGTGTAATTATCGGATTTTTATGCGGTTTACGTTATTTGAATCGTTTTTATGAGTAGTTTGGACCTTTGTAAGTTTCATGTAAAAATATTAATTAGTTTTTGATTTATATCAGTTTAAAGTTGTTTATTCCTATACTTAACATAGAGCAAAAAAGTGTTGACAGGGCTACAGCAATGTGTAATTATCGGATTTTTATGCGGTTTACGTTATTTGAATCGTTTTTATGAGTAGTTCGGACCTTTGTAAGTTTCATGTAAAAATATTAATTAGTTTTTGATTTATATCAGTTTAAAGTTATTGATTCCTATACTTAACATAGAGCAAAAAACTGTTGACAGGGCTACAGCAATGTGTAACTATCGGATTTTTACGCGGTTTACGTTATTTGAATCGTTTTTATGAGTAGTTCAAACCTTTGTAAGTTTCATGTAAAAATATTAATTAGTTTTTGATTTATATCAGTTTAAAGTTATTGATTACTATACTTAACATAGAGCAAAAAAATAATAAATGACCCAACTCTTTTAGGAATGGTCGTATACACATGATATTAAGATATGTTATTACACTCGACCCAAGTAAGCTTCCTATTATAAAAAATCTTAACATTTAAGGTTCGTTTACAGGGTCTCACAAAAGATGTTTTGATATAGGGCTAAAGAGTTGTGTAATTATCCGATTTTTGCGCGGTTTGCAGCATTTGAAATGTTTTTATAAGTAGTTCAAATGTTTAATATTTCGTGTAAAAATATTAATTAGTTTTTTATGTATACCACTTTAAAGTGATTTATTCCTATACTTAAGATGAAGCAAACAAAATATTAAATGATCTAACTCTTTTCCAAAAGAACGTATGCGCATGATGTTAAAATATGTTTACTACGAACTACCTAAGTTAGATTCCTATTGTAAAACAGAATTGTAGAATTTACTGTTCGTTTACAGGGTAACTCAAAAGATTTTTTAATAAGACTAAAAAGTTGTGTAATTAGCAAATTTTTACGTTGAAGTACATGATTCCTGTACTTAACACAGAGGAAAAACAATAGTAAATTGCATAACTTTTGTCAAATTCGCTATATACACAAGATATTCAAATATGTTACTACATCCTCTCTATTGTAAAGCGGCATTGAAGCATATACGTTTCGTTTACAGAGTCTCTTAGAAGATCTTGATTACACTACAACCGATGTATATTTACTGAGTGAGATGTATTTTAATGATTTTACACTGTTTCAATCTCTGTAAGGTTTCATTATCTTGCTTTAAAATTTAATATAAGATCATTTTGTCCGTCTGAAATCTCGTCGATGTTAAGCTCTAAATCTATTAATATATAATATTTTCATCGATTAAAAAAACTGTGTTTATTTATAAATATATAATTCTAGCGTATTAGGAATTGATTGAAATAGCGATTACAAAATTCCAACTTTACGTTCATGCGCTGAGTAATAGAATGTAAAAATGTTGATACCCCAAGATTACAAGTTTTGCGTTTAAATATTTGCCGTTCATCAAATCTCCGGCTATGACGAAATTAATGCTAAATTTCGTATACAATAGGTGATCGGTAGCGAACTGTTCGGTTTACGAACAAATCGGTTAACGAACACTTTCGCGTGAGATTTTGATGTTCGGAGAACGAACTCCTCACGAAACAAAGCCATGATGAAGCAATGCCGTGTTTCATATTTGCCGAGCTATACTTATTGCCTCTATTGTCAACTTTGAGAACATTTTAACAGTTGCATACATATGTCCTAATTAATTCATGGACTGCCGGAGATTGGGGACCTATATTTTAGGATCACCGAATTGGAATGAGCAGACTATATGAACAGAAATCACTTTAATAGTTTTTATACTTTTGCAAACGTTGCGAATTTTATATTTTTCAAATTCTCGAAACGTTGAGTTAAAAAACTTAAACAAATAAAAAACTTCTAAGGTGCTCAGTAATTTTCAAAAATAATATATTTAATATGTTAGTATAAAAATCCCTGTAAATTTTTATACTAATAGAAATAGGTTCGTAGGAAAAAAAATGTTGATTATTCTCGGTAAAGTATGCTCCATAAACTTATCGTTGTAGTTGACCGAAAAAAAGTGCTTCTTATTTTTCCACATTTTTCTGAAACTGTAGTATTTTAATTAGTTTGTAAACTACTGTAAAATTGTGTAATTTTTTGTTTTTGAATGTATATAAACGGAAGGGTGATATAAACAAAAGAAAAAGGAAAATAAATATGTCATAAATAATCTGATGAATACAATGTAAGGAAATTAATATAAAAGTTTCCCAGTTGTTATGGTAGCGACATGTACATTGGAATAAGTCACTCAATAAATTGTATAATTCTGATGTATAATTCTGTTTATAGCGTCACTATTATTTTTTTTGCCCCTTTTATCTTTTCTTTTCTGAATAAAAATGGAATCCGTATAATTGAAATACAAAAAGGAGTGATATCTCATCAAAAACAACTCGTTGTAAATGATCCCGCCAAGCCACAAACCTAAAACGTCAGTCACAAAAAGAAGTGATATCACATAAAAAGAAGCGATATAGAAGCACATACTCCGAGTCCCGTGTAAAAATCTATCACCACTTATAATGTTTCCAAACGACTCGGAGTGAGGTACAGTATGTGAAAACTGCTTGGTGACCTGCAAGCTTTTATAATGTTTGCGTTTCCTGCAATTACATATGACTATATTATTTTAATTTAATTTTATTTATTTATTTATTTTGCTCCCATAAAATTGTAAAAAGTTGAAGCTTCTGTGTTTGCATGTCCTTTCTTATTTATGAGCTTGAAAAATCAATTTGTTGATTTTATTTACCATTATTTAAACTAGAAACACCACTCTTACGAAGAATATTTTTTAAGTAAACATGTAAAGATTTTGAGTTTGTAATATATATATATATATATATATATATATGATGATGATCATACGCATATTAATAACATTGTACATTATAATAAACGTTAACTAAATTGAGATATATTGCAGTAATTCTAGGGTAAGCGGAATCGCATAGATCTGGGGAAAAATCCGTTCTGTCAGTTCTTTCGCATACAAAAATACTTAAAAAATGATGTAACAAAAATTACAAATTTATTTTTTTCGATTTTCAAAATTGATATACTGCATATATTATAAAAGCCTGCAGGTCGCCAAGCAGTTTTCACATACTGTACCTCACTCCGAGTCCTTTGGAAACATTATGAGTGGTGATAGATTTTTACACGGGACTCGGAGTATGCGCTTCTATATCGCTTCTTTTTATGTGATATCACTTCTTTTTGTGACTGACGTTTTAGGTTTGTGGCTTGGCGGGATCATTTACAATGAGTTGTTTTTGATGAGATATCGCTTCTCTGTACAACTTTAAGTAACGGAATTTTTTGTTTGAAAAGTTACATTTTACTTTAAAACGATATCATTTCACTAAAAATTCATATTTTTAACACTTTCCAACCTGGTTGAAAAGTGTTTATGACTTCGGTTTGTCTGGCCATATGGCCGTCTGCCGTCTGTCCTTGCTCTAACTCCCGTAAATATGCTCGGATTGCCCTGCAATTTTTATATGTTATTGTCGTTATCTATAGCATGTTCCCTACTTCAACTGAAGTGTGTAGCACTTATAGTTTTTTTATAGGGGCCGTCAAAAGTATTCCGTTACATTGCAGCCAATGGGGAATAATCGTTTGAAGTGCATTTTGATGACGCTACACTATTTGAAACATAATGAAATTGATATATAATTATGAAGCGTTTTAAAACATGCTTTTTGTAGAATATGGGGTGCAAAGCGTTTATTATTCATTTACAGGGTCAAATAAAAGAATTCTGTTACACATCGTTGTATTGGGGAAAAATCGTTTGCAGTGTAATTTAGTGATATTTCATTATTTCATATTTATTATGCGGAAATTATATGCAATTCTGAGGTGCACTATAAATTGCTCTCTTATGTGCATTGCGTTTATTTACAGGTGTTTAGGCATTTTCCTGCTGAACTCTATTTAGTAGATTAATAGAAGTTTGTGGAATATAAATAAATTGATATACAGTGCTGCGCAAAAAAAGATACATTGTCGTTTACGTTTGGTAATTGCTGCAGGTGAGTTTTAATTTGCCTTTTAGCTTAATAGGTGGTGTGTACAAAAGTCTACAAATAATATACAGGGCTGTACAAAAGATTTCGAGTGCATTTCCATCGATTGGCGAAAATTTCTGAATGTGAATATTCTAACTGGACTAAATTTTATCATACTATATGTCCACATCTATTGATCATATACAGGGCTGCACAAAATAATTCGTCTACTTTTTTGCCACTGGAAGGTAATTTCGAAAACTGTATTTTTCAATGTGTTATATGTTTTCTAAACTGTTGATTTACATATCTTCTTTCAACTTATTTAACGGTGAAGTTTCGTTACAGTTTTCTGGCTGTGTTGGAAAGTGTTTCATAATCTATGCTTGACGCATGATTTTTCGTTCTTGTTTAAAATTACTACGTATTTTACTAGTTCATGGACTGGAAAAAAGTTTTCATTACGTTTTTCTTGGCTGATGAATTATCGTGTCCACCGCTTTTTTCGAAGCGTTTCCGCCCAACGTCATTATATGCATTTTCTTTAAGTAAAAAAATTTAAAAAAAAAAAAAAAGTTTCCTACTTTAAAATACGTATAAGAAATTAGAGTAAATGGATTTTTATAAACACTTTGCATTAAGAAAAAAAAAAAAAAAAGATATCTGTACGCAACTTCGTGGGCGCACCCCATTCAACCAGGGCTATCTCAATATACTACAAGATGGCCTTGTTTCAACTCGCATATTAGGTAGATTTCGTAAGAAATACTACCTATTACATTCTCACCTAAGTTGGAAATTTTGAAAAATTTTTGAACATCTACGCCGATCATGACTCCCAGAACCCAAAAACACCCCCAGTTAAAAACTTTATATATATATATATATATATATATATATATATGTCACTTTTTTCTGACCACGATAACTGGAAAAATTCTGCATAAATCTCTTCCAAACTGATACATAAAATCAAGGGTCATAAAATCTCGGTCAAGTTCGTTAATGGGCAAAATCGAACCAAGGGGGGGGAAATGGGGGGGCTTTTTGTGAAAACAGAAAAACCCTCATAATTTCTTTATTATTATACGTATCGAATCCGTTTAAAGTTATTATTACTTCTAGGAAAAGGGCCGAAAACTTATGTATGACAGATTTTTAATTAAAAATGGCCCCAAGGGGGGGGGGGGAAGGGGGGTTTAGAAGAAAAAAAATCATAGCTTCGTCAATTCACAAGATATCAAATCCGCGTAAATTTATTATTAATCCTCTTAGTATTATCTAAAACTTTTATATTGACAAGTTTTTTACAGGACCAACCGTTATAGCAAAAATAAATTAAAAACAACAAAAAATCCCTGCCGGCTCCGCCTGCAAACAAGTTATTTTTCGAAGTAGGCGGTTCCAACTCCCGCATCTTTTCGAAACTGATACATAAAATCCAGGGGCATAAAATCTCGGTCAAGTTCGTTAAACGGCAAAATCGAACCAAGGGGGGGGGGGGGGACTTTTTGTGAAAACAGAAAAAAAACCCATAATTTCTTAATTATGATACGTATCGAATCCGTTTAAAGTTATTATTACTTCTAAGAACAAGGCCAAAAACTTATGTATAACAGATTTTTGATATAATTAAAAATTGCCTTAAGGGGGGGGGGGAGGGAAGGGGGAGTTTAGAAGAAAAAAATTCATAATTTCGTCAATTCCCAAGATTTCAAATCCGCTTAAATTTATTATAAATCCTCTTAATATTATCTAAAACTTTTATATTGACAAGTTTTTTATAGGACCAACCGTTATAGCAAAAAAAAAATTAAAAACAAAAAAATCCCTGCCGGCTCCGCCTGCAAACAAGTTATTTTTCGAAGTAGGTGGTTCCAACTCTCGCATCTTTTCGAAACTGATACATAAAATCAAGAGGCATAAAATCTCGGTCAAGTTCGTTAATGGGCAAAATCGAACCAAGGGGGGGGATGGGGGGGGACTTTTTGTGAAAACAGAAAAAACCCCATAATTTCTTAATTATGATACGTATCGAATCCGTTTGAAGTTATTATTACTTCTAGGAGAAGGGCCGAAAATTTATGTATGACAGATTTTTGATATAATTAAAAATTGCCTTAAGAGGGTGTGGAAGGGGGGTTTTAGAAGAAAAAAATCCATAACTTCGTCAATTCCCAAGATTTCAAATCCGCTTAAATTTATTATAAATCCTCTTAATATTATCTAAAACCTTTATATTGACATGTTTTTTATAGGACCAACAGGCGCCCCACGGTCTGCGTCTTCGAAATCTACCTGTGCCTGTAGGCTGAGCCGTCAGGGATTTTTTATTTATAGCAATCGTTCACTTATACGCAATGTACGGTAATTATTTTTATTAGTACCTCTGTTTCTGAGTTATAATTTTTAATATAGCGGCTTATTTAATCGCATAATTTATAAGCCGAATATTAGTATTCAGACAGAGTGATACTCAAAAATAATTAGCTTATATATCGTATAAGTAAGAAGTGTCATTGTATATGTGTCTGTGTGTTGAGTAACTATTGCATAAATGTATAAACCCACATGGATGGATAACATAAGTGTGGGCACATGAAGATTGATAGTGGTACATTACACATATAGTATGTTTGAAAGGAATTTCAAACCTGACTAAGAGGTCCCAGGTTCGATTCTCTTCGGCGGAAGCTGAAATTTTCAATTTTAGGTAACTTTCAATACAAAAAGTATAAAGTTACCTATTGCAGCCGTTCGGAGAAAGCAATTCCAGAAAATTTCGATATATTTTCACCGATCATGAACCCCCAGACCCCCAAAACTATCCTCCGTTCAAATGTTGATATATATATATATATATATATGATCTATGCCATACGATAGCACACGTATTTATAAACCGTTTTGGATGAAAGAGTAAGCGTATGCATTAAACTCACCAATACCTCGACCGAGTTCGTTGGCCAGCTTGGTCCGCCATCTTGTTTCAAAATGGCGGCTACTAAACGATTTAAAACTAAAAAAAATATATACAAAAAAATTCGAAATTCAAATTTATTTTGTGCTTAAATATTAGGCCTTGGTACAAGGATTCCGGAGCATTTTTGTTTTTCTTCTATCTTAAAAAATAGCTGAGATATTGCAGTTTGAAATTCTAGGGTGGATGACATTTTGAAATAAGACAGCAGCTTAAAACAAATCAGGGATTTCTCGCAAATTATTATATTTCATTGTTGTAATCATTTTCCCAATCATACGCATAAAATTATATTCATATCCGCTAGCGTCAAATTCATCCCAAACTTGGCGAAATATCGTCAAATTTGACGACCAAAAATAAGTTTTCATAAATGAAGCCAAATTGGCTGTAGTTGGCTAATTTGGTGAATTTCTTATTCAAATCCAGTAATAACGAATCTTCTGTAATCGGATTCATTTCATTTTAGCTTGCTGCTTTCGAGTATAGATACGTTTATATCTTAATTTTAATAGATTTAATTCTAAAGAATTTACACATACATGAATTGAAAAAGAACATTTTTTCACGTTTGAGAGCGTTACTAGATGGCGTCAAAAAATAAGATTGGCCGGAGAAATTTATTGGAATTTTTGAAATGTAAGGAAAATAAATAAATAAAAATCGTGGCAATTACTGAATATTCTTGTATTTTCCGAATTTGTGAAAGATTTGAGAAAATATAATCAAATCGAGACAGATATTAAACAAGAACGAAAAATCTTGCGTCAAGCATAGAATATGTAACACTTTCCAACACTTCCAAAATAATTTTACAAATCTTTAGCGTTTAATAAGGTAAAAGGCATAACATATTTAAAAACCCAATTTCAGGAATTACCAACAATATTAGGAAAAATATCCGAGTTATTTTGTGCAGCCCTGTATATGATCTATAGATTTGTATATATATATAGTATATAATGCTTAATTTTAGTTCAGTTAAGAAACGCGTGTAGCACAGTTTAAAAATCCCCTTCTAGAATTTTCGTTAATAAACGGAAATGAACTCGACAACTTTTGTGCTGCCCTGTATATGATCTATAGAATTTATACAAACCAAGTAATAGACAAAAAAAATTAGTTAAACTTAGAAACGCGTTTAGCAACTAATAAGGCACTTCGAGCAATTATTGTTAGTAGACAATACCGAATTCTTTTGTGTGTCCCTGTAAATGAACGATTAATGCTATACACACAATATTCTATAGTAAGCTCTTGTAATGTACCTAAGTGATGTATATCAATTTCAATATGCTTCAAATAGTGAAACATTATTAAAATTAACCGCAAACAATTTCTCTCCATAGACCGTAATGTAACATAATTGTTTTGAGTGACCCTGTAAAGGAACTGTAAGTGCTATGCACACCCTATTCTACAGTAAGCCTCTTGTAGTGCACCTCAGTGATATATATCAATTTCAATATGTTTGAAATTGTGTAACATCATTAAAATAAGCCACAAATGATTTCCACCCATAGACCGTAATGTAAAGGAATTCTTTTGAGCGCCCCTGTAAAAAAACTATAAGTGCTACACACTTCATTTTCAATACCGAACATGCCATAGTAAACCTCAATAACATATATCAATTGCATGACAATACGCATATATTTACGCGAGTTAAAAGGCGGACAGACAGACAAACTGAATTCATAAACACTTTTCAACTATGTTGGAAAGTGTTAAAAATCAGCATTTAATGATTAATTTATCCATTTAAATGGAATACTAAAAAATTTACATTTAACTGTTTTTAGTGCTTCCATCTACAAGTACAAAAGCGAAACAAATATAATGATTTGTTGATTATACTGCAAAAACTTACAATAAATTGTAATTATAATTTGGCAACATTAACAATTAAATAGATATATTTTGATACATTTTCATTTGAAATATTGATTTTTGTAAGCATTTAATATTTATAATTTAAATAATACAACTAGCAATATAAAATTTAAAATGTAAACAAACCAATGATTTTAAAACAGATATTTTTTTTTAAAGACAAAATCGTATTTTACTTTTTATTATTCAATATTATATAAATTTTGTTCTGAGCATTTTTAATAAATGTTCTTTAGAATATAAAGAAGAATAAAAACACATCTAAAAATTATCCTGGCAATTGGGGTTATAGGTGGCAATACTCAATCATTTATTTGAAATGGGGTAACTAATAGTCACTCTATAGTAAGAGGTCATTCTTTAAATCATCAGAAAATAAGAACATAATTTATTTATTCACAAACTTTTTATGTTAAAAAAAACTTTAAAATAACCCTCCCCTCCCCCCCTCACGAAAAAAAAACTTACACATTACTACGATTAATCTAAACTAAAAAAATAAATAAAAGAATTAATTAACTTTTATTATTTTATTTACAAAAATAACCCTACGTAACTTATTAAAGGGTCTATGTGTCAGAAATTAAATATTTGCATGCTATTTTTAAATCGCCCCAGAAAGAGTTTAAAATAGACATAAATAAAAGAAATACTGGGATATTTCTGGTATTGGCATCAAAATCTGTTGTTTCTATATTATTTCAGGAATCGCTCTATACCATTTATGAGTAACATCCATTCGTGTTATGATTCGAATAATTACGAAAAAATAGACCGGCAAATTTTTATTTTTAAAAAACTAGGGGGCTCTGCCCCCTGCTCGCTACGCTCACCAACCCCCGTTCTGATTTCACAGCCTCTTAAAACCTGGTAATGTATCCTGTTTTAAAAAGATGATGGTGATATCACGAACGGCGATTTTCTTCTGTAATCAGGTTATAATGCTTTTTCATTTAATTCATCTTTTTAGGTGCGTTCGAAATTATATAAATACGTAGCACCTATAGTCGTCGCTTGGTCCGTCCGTCTGTCTGTCTGTCTGTCTGTCCGTCTGTCTGTCCGTCCGTCTGTCTGTCTGTCCGCATATAACAACGCAAAAACTACCCAACCAAATGGTTTGCAATTTAAAATATATTATCTTTGCAGAATTTTGTCGAGACATTTCAAATTTTATTAAAATCGAATCAAAACTTTAGGAGATATTAATAAAAATATTTATTAAGAAATTTGATTTTTTTTTTAAATCGGTGCTTTTTTGTTATAGGAGCTTCCGATGGATGTTAAATCGTCAAGCGACCGAGATGCTTATTTTATTACAGAAATTAATCTGCAGACGATATAATTCATTTCACAGAATTAAAAATCATCAAGATCTGAATATTTATATAACTAGCTGATACATATATATCTGAATATTTATATAACTAGTTAAGATATTTGTATGAACAGTGTCATAAAATATATACTTAACTAGCTGTTTAACCCGTTCTACGCACGGGATATCATGAATTTAATTCTAAAACGTGCCAATTTCCAACTTGTTTATTTTTAATATATTCATGTGTAAACAAAATTTTTATGACGTAATTTTCTTTTTTCCTGCTCACTCACCAAATTATACAAATTGACATAATTTTTATTTTAAATAAATAAAAAACAAAATTAGTAAAACATTATTAAATTATTAAATTAGTATAACATTAATAAAATTATAAATAAAACGTCGAAATAAAAATA
Organism: Maratus michaelseni; assembly: GCA_963931845.1. NCBI lineage: Eukaryota > Metazoa > Arthropoda > Arachnida > Araneae > Salticidae > Maratus > Maratus michaelseni. The sequence continues at coordinate 11,228,884 of OZ007598.1, forward strand.
ACTTGATGACGTAAACACGTGTTGTCAAGTGAATGTGACATTTTCGATCAACCATTATTGGCATTTAATCTTACAAGTACCTAGTAGACCAATCCTCGCTCGGTAATTTTTTTCAACAGGTATTATTTTATTTTATTTTATTTTATTTTTTTGCTAGCTTATTTTAATTACTTTTTTTTTTATTCATGGAATTTTCTAATCGATTTTTAACACAATTCCTGATAGGCAAGAATTATATAAATTATGTTAAAAAGTGTTTTGCCGATGACAATACAACATTTTAATATTTTTACAACTTAACTAGATGGAACCCGTCAAAACTTGACGCAAAAAATATACTATTACAATATCAGTAAAATAAGCTTCTTTATTATTTATGAAAGAGTGCGTATAAAACAGTCTTTCAAATATTTTATTTAAAATTTTTCCCCAGTCAAATACACTACTATATCCGATGCAAACTCCAAACAAACAATCAGTAAACAAATGCAAATCAGTTTGACATTACCACCATATTCCCCACGGCAAGAAAAAAACTCGTGGACCTATGAAGTATATACAGATAGTATATTCCTACGTTCATATCATATTCAGTAAATAACAGAACATAGTAAATAAAGCACACATCCCCCCCCCCCCTGTGATAATGCAACCGAATGAGCTCCTATGCGCATGTGCATAGCATCTGCCCAAAAGCACCGTCGAAATTCGACGTTAAAAAAGTTTTAAAATGATTAAATTAAAAGTTTTAAAATGTCCTCTTTAATCATTGTTCGTTTCAAATCCATATCTTCTAAAATGCATCCATTGTTTTAAGCTAATCAATTTTTATGCAAAGATTAAGACGTTTTTTACAGTAATAAATCTATCTGCAGATGAGGGAGATTTTTAATGTTTTCAAGTGTAATTTATTTGTATGATTTCTTCGGTTCCTTGACATAATCAGGATGATTATCCCTTTTCCATCACAGTCGGGGATATCATTTTTCCTCTTATACAGTTGGCAAATGTAAAAAAATTAAAAAATGCAATTCCTAGCATATCCTGATAACTGATGGAACATATTAATCAACGAATTCAACATATCAATTTTATGTTCAACATAAACTAAAAAAAATTTTTTTTTTCCTGACAGATTTTTGTTTAGCGCCAAAATGTTCTGTCTTATGGATAATCTGATCTTATGATTTATCACTTTTTTTTTAAATTATTATTCACTTTTTATGATGGTTAGGGAAATCTATTTTCAATTGTGGCAACTTTCACAGGGGCTATTTTACATTATTGAAGTAAACTGGTAGTCATTGATAAGATAGAATTAAAAAACTTTTCATGCTTGAATATTATTTAAAAAGTCGTTATATTAATCGGCAGTTTTCAAATAAATTTCAATCGAAAGCTAATTTTTTTTTCTAATTGATGATGTAAGAATTGAAATTGTAAAATGTAGTAAAAAATAGAAATTTGTAGTATTTCGAAGTGATGTAAGCGCGATGAAAGCTAAAGCGATAGCGCCTTTGTTGTCACAACTGTTGTACATTTCTAAAAATTGCCACTGTATTTTGGCTGGCGTCCAAAAGTGGAAAAACATTTTTTGACATCGAAAGAGAAATTCACAGTGAAAGAAATAGGACTTTGCGCTAATAAGGAACTGTTAAATGAACTTATAATAAATCTACCAAAATAATTCCTATGAAATATTAGTCTTACATTGTTTATTCTTGCTAAAAATACGATCATTATTTCAAGATTTTTTTCTACCATAACACTATTTTTAATAACTTTAAATGTCCTGAAATCCTTTATTAAATAAAGCACACATCCCCCCCCCCTGTGATAATGCAACCGAATGAGCTCCTATGTGCATGTGCATAGCATCTGCCCAAAAGCACCGTCGAAATTCGACGTTAAAAAAGTTTTAAAATGATTAAATTAAAAGTTTTAAAATGTCCTCTTTAATCATTGTTCGTTTCAAATCCATATCTTCTAAAATGCATCCATTGTTTTAAGCTAATCAATTTTTATGCAAAGATTAAGACGTTTTTTACAGTAATAAATCTATCTGCAGATGAGGGAGATTTTTAATGTTTTCAAGTGTAATTTATTTGTATGATTTCTTCGGTTCCTTGACATAATCAGGATGATTATCCCTTTTCCATCACAGTCGGGGATATCATTTTTCCTCTTATACAGTTGGCAAATGTAAAAAAATTAAAAAATGCAATTCCTAGCATATCCTGATAACTGATGGAACATATTAATCAACGAATTCAACATATCAATTTTATGTTCAACATAAACTAAAAAAAAATTTTTTTTTCCTGACAGATTTTTGTTTAGCGCCAAAATGTTCTGTCTTATGGATAATCTGATCTTATGATTTATCACTTTTTTTTTTAATTATTATTCACTTTTTATGATGGTTAGGGAAATCTATTTTCAATTGTGGCAACTTTCACAGGGGCTATTTTACATTATTGAAGTAAACTGGTAGTCATTGATAAGATAGAATTAAAAAACTTTTCATGCTTGAATATTATTTAAAAAGTCGTTATATTAATCGGCAGTTTTCAAATAAATTTCAATCGAAAGCTAATTTTTTTTCTAATTGATGATGTAAGAATTGAAATTGTAAAATGTAGTAAAAAATAGAAATTTGTAGTATTTCGAAGTGATGTAAGCGCGATGAAAGCTAAAGCGATAGCGCCTTTGTTGTCACAACTGTTGTACATTTCTAAAAATTGCCACTGTATTTTGGCTGGCGTCCAAAAGTGGAAAAACATTTTTTGACATCGAAAGAGAAATTCACAGTGAAAGAAATAGGACTTTGCGCTAATAAGGAACTGTTAAATGAACTTATAATAAATCTACCAAAATAATTCCTATGAAATATTAGTCTTACATTGTTTATTCTTGCTAAAAATACGATCATTATTTCAAGATTTTTTTCTACCATAACACTATTTTTAATAACTTTAAATGTCCTGAAATCCTTTATTTTTGTGATTTTTTTTAATTAAAAAAGGAAATCTTCTATCCTATAATTTAAAAAAAAAGCAATTGGTAACATGTAATCAAGGTATGCAATCAAGATGAAGAAATCAATGACGGCTCCAATTCTAATCTATATAATTATGAATGCAAAAATCAGTAAAATTATGTCATGTTAACACAATCATATACATTTTTCTCTTTAGTTTTATCAATGTTAAAATGCACTTCAAGCTAAACATAACGTCATTTTCACCGGCGCAAACTTTTCACACGTACTTCACATACCTTACATTAATGCTTAAACACCATGCACACAAATATAAATATATTTTGTATTTAATTGTAATGAAAAAATGGCATCAACAAAGTTATAATACATAATGATAAAATAAACCCAATGGACAATATTTCCGTGACGTCACAATAAATATGAATTTTTATTCGCTTATAAAACACGCCGATAAGTATTTTTACCGAAATTTAACTTGCAAACAAACTAACAAATTCGGCCTTAAAACCGCGTGCTTTTAATATTTATTATTTCTCTTTAATTCAACCACAGAGTTTAGAAAATAAACTCTGTGCTTCGGAACAGTAGGCGTTATCCGATTATGACGTCATTAGCAGAAGTAAAAGTTTAATTGAAAATTACGGTTAATTAATTAAATTTTCGAACAAACGAATGCACGATAACAAATCTGTGTCCAAATATCTTTCATTTAAAAAAAGAATGATGTAATTTGATGCAGTAGTTTGTTCTCACGGATTGTCGAAAGAAATCGCTTAGCATTTTAAATATATAGATTATAAATTAACCAGAGGGCCCGTGCGAGGATTTCGCACTGAAATCTAATATTTTTTAGGTACTTCTCTATTATGCTGTCGACCACTTTTCATAACAAAAAACTATCGCCGAATTGTAAGATTAAACGCCAAAAACGCAGTCCCATTTACTTGATGTCAGAAGCATTATACGTGTTTGTTAAATCATCAAGTGGTTTTTAATTCGACATTTGCGTGTATTTTTCATTATGTTTTACTGGTTTATTAGTTATTTCATTAATTAAAATAACAATTGTGTCCTTAAATTCTTATATTTTATTTATTCATTTTGATATTCCAATGGCAACGTTCTCCCGTTTATTTGGCGATAGTTTTTTGTTATGAAAAGTGGTCGACGGGATAAAAGAGAAGTACCATTTTTTATCAAAATGTAATAGTTATTTGATGCAGGTTTAAACTTCTAAAGAAAAAGCAAGGATAAAAATATCTGTAAACAATATTTAGTTGTTAGTCAATCCAGAATATCATCTAATTTATTCCATCAAAGTTAGAGTAAAAACTGATCCAAGATTGCTAAAGGCACGCGCGAGAAAAAAAAAAAAATTAACAATCGTATTTTAACTGCATTAGAGGATGACGTCATCCGCTTCGGGAAAAACATGGGACATAGAAATATAAATCTAAACATTTCAATTTAAATTTCGCTTTTTAATCACAAATATAAAATAAACCAGTGCGGCGTTTTTTATAATTAATTGTTGAGCATCATATAATGTGGTATTTTATTTTTTTTGGCAACAATGTTTTGAGGAAAACCTTTCATTTCATTTAGGAAAACAATGCCGATTTAATTTTTAATTATCAGCAATTTTTAATCGAAAACATGTTTTAACGAAATGTTAAGTGTGCCATGTCAGAAGCGTTTTCAAAATCCTTTCATATGCTATCTCATTCGTCGTTCTGCGTTTCGTATTTTCAGAAAAAAAGGTATGTTGACAGGAGAAATAATATATATGATACATTCACTTGAAATTGATTGTTCTTTTTCAATTAGGCGGTCACAGGTGATAAATCGCCAAATATCTCTGTAACTCGTGCAATTGTATGGGAGTTGAAAAACAACGGATTTAATTATGTGATATTAAAATGCTCGCCAAAATAGGCCAAAGCGCTGTGAAATGGCAAAAGTCAATATTTTAAAGAGTTAAAAGTAAAACATAAATTGTTAAAAAAAATGTAACATACAGAATACGCTTTCATCAATTAATAATTAAATATCAATAAATTTACGATTACACGATGACAAATAAATTTAAAAGAGTAAAAAGATAATTTAAATAATGTTTCATTTTTCTTTCTGATTCTCTTTTGTTGATAAATAAACAGAGCAAAAAGTATATATTTCAAATAAATTCATTATTTTGAGCTTCCTGGCAAACGTATAAAAAAGAAGTGAATTTTTCATAATAGAGGTCTTTGCCCAGGCCAAATTAATGCATTGTAATAGATATTTTACGTAAAAAATATAAATTGCGGTTAAAAATTTTCCGCGGTATTTTCAAGATGACCATATATATATATATATATATATCGGAAAAGCTGCATTTACTCAAGTGTCAACTATCAATATTTTATTAAAATAAATTTTAAAATGTATTAAGGAAAACAGAAAAAAAATAATATTGGATATTTATTTATTTACAATATTTTTCATAATTATCCCTCTCGACAGGTGAATGTTTGTGACGTCAGTAGAAATTGATCTAATCTATGTAACTATGCATCATTAAATTTTTTCAATTCTTTTACCGCTTTTAAAATTTTGTCGAGGCCGTTTAAAAACACAATTGTCTGTTAAAGAGGTTACTACACTCACACAAAAATACTCGCTGGCTTACTTTAGTCCTGTGGGATATATTTGTTTTAATATCTCGTTTGCATTTCAATATTTATGAATGTTTTTTTTCCTTTATTTCTTTTTTTGGACATTTTGGTTCGAAAAGCACCCACTTTTTTGGCACTGGATAGCTAAAGTCGATCTGGACAAAGAACTTTCTGTACTTTTTCGATTTTGTTTCAAGACTTGTTTTTTATACCACGTCGAGTTTTAAACACAGAAAACGAGTTTTCTCGAATTAGTGACCTAGCTAGATCGATTTCTTGTGCTCGAATTAGTGTAGTCATTAATTTTTGTGAAAATCGTTAGTGCCGTTTTCGATATATAGCAGCATTCTTAGTGCTGAGTTCCTTTTAATAGATCAAAATGACCTTTCCAAATGAATTCGAAACCTAGCTAGATTGATTTCTCGTGCTCAAATTAGTATAGGCAACACGTTTCGTGTAAATCGTTTGAGTATTTTTTCATTTATAACAAAAAACATTTTCAGGGCCTAGTTTGTTGTACCCTGTCAAAACGAATTTTCTTGTATTCGGAACCTAGCTAGATCTTTTTTTCGTGCTCGATTTAGTACAGGGGACAATTTTCGTGAAAATCTTCCACGTCGTTTACGATATCATTCATAATCAGGAAAATCTCTTGCTCGTTTAATATATATGAATAATCGGGAAAATCTCTTGCTCGTTTAATATCTCTATAATAAAACTGTAAGTCATGTGACTGTCCTCAACAGTTCCGGGATGCCGCATCGCTTTTTCATATGCCAAGCGGCCATTTTTATTCAAAATTATTTTTTCGAATAAACTGCATAAAAGTTACATTTTAAGAAAGATCGTTCAAAATAAATTAATATTTGAGAGATGACTTGCGTTCAATTATGTATATATTCTGCAATAACTTCAGTCGAAAGATTCGCAGTTCAAATTCTCTATTCATAAAAGTAAACAAAAAAAAGATTGATTCGTCGTGAACATTTAAAATATTAAATCATGGAGGTAATCATTCGCAAAGCAAGTTCTCCGCGAATGAATTTTTGGACCGCTGCCTCGCGTCAAAAAAATAATTCGCACCAGTGAGACAATCAAAGTTTACCATAATTATGTGCTATACAACTCAACTTTCGGACCTTTTCTTGACGTAAATTGAACTCATGTAATAATATTTAATGAATCAGATTTTTAGCATTTTTAAAATCGCTAATACAGCTTTTATTTATCGCGTGTACAAATTAGAAATGATACTTTGATTTTGAAATCAAATGTTTTGATTTATGATATTATTTCTTATTTATTTATTTATTTTCTCTTTTAAATGAAAAGTGTGAAGTATTTTAAATTTATGTAATATAAGCATTTTAGATTAAAGTTAAGTATTTTAAATGAAATGAGTGACAGGTTTATAATTTAAAATTAAATTAATTGTAGTATGAATGACGGTGATGGGAACGATATTTGGCGAATTATCATCTGCTCCCGGCTAACAAAAATACTCATAATTAAAAAAAAGAATAAAAATAAATAAATGATAGTTTGTTGTAAATAAATATTGATATACATATCAAAAATAATTTATAGAATTAAAATAAAAAATAAAAGTAAATAAACAACAATTTCCATAACAAAGTTTTCGCCAAATTGGCGGGGGAGGGGGGGGGGGAATCGCGCCAACGTGCGTATGTGACATTTGTGCCCAAAAAATATGCGAAATGCTACCATGATCGCAAAAGTTCATGATTTGTCTATTAGAATCTTCCGATTTGGAGAAGGATTAAGGGAAAATTAAATTATGAATAAATGTAACGTGTTGCAATGTTTAACATACATTTAAGGGAGACCAAACTGGTCGCCAGTGGCGGCTAGTATATGAATAATCGGGAAAATCTCTTGCTCGTTTAATATATATGAATTTGGCGACAGTAATTTGGTCAACAGGATAACTAACAAGAACCAATTGTATATATAGTGTTACGAATATTGTAAATAGCTAGTGTTTGTGCTTAAAAATAATGTAAATAGTTCAATTAAGCTCTATTCATAAGCTAATATTAATTTTTGTTGCATTGCAATATCTTAATTTGGTGATTTTTTGTAAGCGAGTAAACGCTATTGGATTTCAATAGGAGTCTACGGAAATTTGGCGAAATATTGGAAATAGCGTCAAGTTGGCGCCACTTTTGGCAGCTAATTTTGGCCGCCAAATTTGGCGATATACCGCCAAGTTGGCGCTAAAATTGGCGAGAGACTCGGGTCTCTTCCTCTTGGTAACCCCTCTAATAGCGTCCATCCTATCTAAATTCTCTACTTTCATGTTAATTCCCCCTAAGAAAAGTCAAAAAGCTCTGACCAATCAGATACGTTTCGAGGTATTAGAAGGATTAATGTGTAAACAGAATTTTTATGACGTAATTTTCTTTATTTCTTGCTTTCAACACGTGATCATTTAATTATTATTTTAAACTTTCATTATTGTTTTTAATAGTCTCGCGCAAATACATTTTTTATTTGAGATAAAATATAATCATTTGCGCTTCTTTGGCAACAATATAAAAAATGACTTTTACAATAAAAGATTCTTTACTCGATTTTTAAGGATTTTTTGAGTTTTTATTGTCCGACCGTGATAAATTTTTGAATTTCTGAAAGCTTGTTATATTTCGAGTCTGGTGGTATGATTTTCAAATCCGTAGGATGGCTAGAAAAAAAGTAATCGCTCCTCAAAAAAGTCCCTAATAAAAAAAGCGATGAGACTAACCCGGAATATCTACGCAGATTTTCATTGGTCCATTTTTAAGCCGAAACTTCTTTCTATATATAGAAAGACATGACTTTTTTTTTTTTTTTTTTTTTTTTTTTTATTAATTAAAGGATAAAGTGTTTTGAAAAAGAATACTAAGCGAAACCCTTTGTGCGATCTTCGATCACACTTACCCACTTGTTTTTAAATCACTGAGCCGGTCAATAATTTTTTATCACCAAAATAAGAGATACGGATATATAAGAAGTATATAGGCTGCATTCGTTCAGCAATAAATGCAGAATGTGGCAGTATTTTAAGTATTATCACAACTTCATGCATTAAATATTAGTAGGATAGCATACAAATAAATATATATAGAGAGAGAGAGGGGGTGTCCGAAAAGTCTGGAAACGGTCGAATAACTCAAGGAATACACACCGGGTTGTAAAACGGAAAATATGTATTCAATATTTTGAAAAATCTATTTAGGGATATTAAGTTGCCCCCCCCCCCCAACTCTGCCCCTGGGGGGCGGGAAGAGTGTGCAACTTTGAAATCTTAAATGATTGCATATTCGAATTCTACGGGAAAAAATACGTAAGTTTTGTATTTAACATTTTCTTTGGAAAATCGTAGATGGCGCTGTAATCGAGTAAAATGCAGAGAGAATAGTTTCTATTGAAAAGTCTGGAAACTGCCGAATAACTCGATAAATATACATCGGATGGAAAACTGCATGTTCACTATGTTTGAAAAGTCTACTTCGGGATTTCAAAGTTGCTCCCCGAACTCTGCCGCCTGAGGGGGGGGGGGGGGGGGGAGCAACTTTGAAATCTTAAATGATACCGCCCCCCCCCCGCCCTTTTTTTATTATTGCATATTAGGTAGCTTTCAATACAAAAAAGTATAAAGCTACCTATTGCAGCCGTTCGGAGGAAAGCAGTTCCGGAAAATTTTGATATATTTTCACCGATCATGACCCCCAGACCCCAAAACCACCCTCCGTTCAAGCACCTTATAACGAAATCGAAAGTGCTCCATAGATTTGCTCGTTATAAAGTGCTTTCGTTAAACCGTTATAACGAATTAGCTCGTTATACAGTAAGAAATCCATTTATCCGGATTAATATGGCCTGAACGTAATCTGATTATGCATAAGTCCGGATATTGGAGACAATCATAAAAAAAGTCTGTTTATTTCTTTAAGATCCCTTAAAATTGTTTTTGTTTAAAAAAAAAAAAAAAAAGCTAGATCTTATATATTCATATTAAATTAATGCTTCACAGGAAAAATTACTTTTACTAGAAAGAGTGAAAAGAAGAAAAGCGTTGATTTAATAAGAAATTTCAAGATAATTATATTTTTACGAATGTTATACGTACAATTCATATCATAAAATTTTTATTTTGTGATTATTGATCTGGATGACTGGATTTCAGATAATTAGAGTTTTGTTGTATCATTTTAACGGTATGTGTATAGTATATATTACTATGCTACACATGAAAAAAAAAATACTGGGCATATTAAAAATATATATATTATTGATTTAATTCTGTTAAAGAAAACTTTTACATACCTATATTGGTTTGAAGAATGAAGTTAACAAGCTCTGTTTTCTTTTCTTTACAGAATTATCTAATAATGTAAGCTCTATTTTGTCAACATACATATTAATTTCATTCGCTAACAAGTTTTTATCACGCATGTAACATGCAATTTTCTGTAAATACTCGAGTGCATCAGATGGTAAAAGTTTCTAGCAAATTTCTAAAAATCCTTCTTGCTCTCTGACACTGCCATCAGACAACTATAATTTAACTTTTTTTTTTTTTTTTTTTTTTTTTTGGCGCTATTCTCTTTATTGAACATTATAAAGTATTGATCAAAGTTATAAAGTGATACGCATTTTCATGCAAAATACTTCCACTAACGGTATATTTTTGGATCTTGCATCTTTAAACCATGAAAATAATACTTCCTGCATATTTTGCTGTATGTAAACGTTTAAACGATGAGAAAACTGCATCCTTTTCGAAAATTTTAAGAATTTTTTCTCGATATTTCAATATTGTGCTGAGAGTGCTAATCCTAAATTTTTTCTCTACATCACTTTTTTAGCACTTTCCAACCTAGTTGAAAAGTGCTTATGACTTCGGTTTGTCTGGCCGTCTGGCCGTCTGCCGTCTGGCCGTCTGGCCGTCTGCCGTCTGCCGTCTGCCGTCTGTCCGTGCTCTAACTCCCGTAAATATGCTCGGATTGCTCTGCAATTTTTATATGTTATTATCGTTATCTATAGCATGTTCCCTATTTCAACGGAAGTGTGTAGCACTTATAGTTTTTTTACAGGGACACTCAAAAGAATTCCGTTACATTGCGGTCTATGGGGAAAAATCATTTGCTGTTTATTTAAATAATGTTTCACTATTTTAAACGCATTGAAATTTATATATATCACTAACGTGCATTAGAAGAAGCTTAATATGGAACAGGGTGTGCATAGCACTTATAGTTACTTTACAGGGACAGTAAAAATAATTCCGTTACATTACGTCTATGGAGAAAAATCGTCTGCGGTTTATTTAAATAATGTTTCACTATTTTAAACGCATTGAAATTTATATAGATCACTAAGGTGCATTACAAGAGACTTACTACGGAATATTGTGTGTATAGCAGTCATCGTTCATTTACAGGGACACGCAAAAGAATTATCTACTGTCTGTTAACAATAATTCCTGGAAGTGCGTTTTAAGTTACTGAACGCGATTTTAATGTTAACTTGCTTTTTGTCTATTACGTGGTGTGTATAAATTCTGTAGATCCTATACAGGGCAGCACAAAAGTTCGCAAACACATTTCTGTTTATTGACAAACTCCAGACGGAGAATTTTAAAATGTGCTACACGTTTCCTAACTGAACTAAAATTTAGCATCCTATGTAGTATATATACAATTCTATATATCCTATACAGGGCTGAATAAAAGTATTCGGATATTTTTCCGAATATTGTATATGTTGGAAATTCCTGAAATTATGTTTTTAAATATGTTATGCGTTTTCCAAATTGTTTACTTAGAAGTTATCTTTTAGCTTATTAAACGGTATGATTTGTAAAATTATTTTGGAAGCGTTGGAAAGTGCTACATAATCTATGCTTGACGCATGATTTTTCGTTCTTGTTTAACATAATTCTCGGAAGCATTTTATAATTTCGACTTTCTCTTCTAAACTCAACCATTTTCTTTTGTCAGACACAGCCAGCGTACAGAGTTTTAAAAATTAACACGCCATAAATTTACAGGCAAAGCAAATGTCAATGAAATCAGTCATCGAATAAAAAAGAACATAATACAGTTCTGCTAAGCTGTCGTCTTTCTGTCTGTCTTAAAACACTGCCCCTACCACAAATCTCTCCTGGAACTATAGAAAATATGTGATTGGCCGTAGAGAAAAAGATTGAAGGTTATGTCATGGGGGGAAAAAAACTAGTAATTAAGAAAAAAAATATTTCCCGCGTTAAGTAAAAAAAAAAAAAGTGAAAAATTCGCTATATCGTTTTTATTGCACTGTTCATGCTCGAATTCTTTTCGTTATATCGTGCTTTTCGTTATAAATATTTCGTTATATCGTTTCGAATTCAGTATTCTTTAACATGCAGATCAACTAAATGGTAATGAGCATTTCGTTATATCGTGCTTTTCGTTATATCGTAATTCGTTATAAAGTGCTTCAACTGTATATATATATATATAACCATATATATATATATATATAACCATAAATGAAACATTATCATAACACCAACTTAAACAATGAAATAATTAAGTATGAAATAATTAGTTGACAATGAAAGATTCCCAACACACTTAATATGGAATCAAAAACATTGAAAGAATAAGAAATTAAATAAAAATTGAATCAATGGAATTAAATGAAATGAAATTTGTGGAATTTAGACAGAATTATCAAGTCCCAATTGCCTAAATACCACAAATAAAATGAAATGAGATGTTTCATCATCATATTAGCCATACATTGCTAAAAAATATGATATTGGGACTACATCTCAAATGCAATGATTCAAATCAGTGATAAAATAAAAAATAAAATACAATATTAAAAAGGAAAGAAGCCATACTTATAAATTACAGAGAGAACATTTAATAGAGACATTAAGTATAAAATCCATAAAGATGAAAAGAGATATAAATAAGATACCTTGCAGTTCATGAACCATCATGAAAACTCCAACATGACTGGGGAATGAATTACATAAAAAATCATAACATGTTGCCAATTTTAGAAATATAAATTGCTTTGCAGTGATGCCAGAAATAATGTTAAAATATAATGGATTATAAAATAAACAGGAACATTAGTGCTGCCATCTATTAGTAAAAGTGAATATAATCTGAATCGAAGGAATTGGATGGAAATAAATGTTTCATAATTCAACCAAATTACTATCTTAATTGATACCAATTAGTTAAATAATAAATAAATGAAATTAATTAATAAATAGAAAATCGAATTACATTAAAGGATGCATTAATGAATAATACTATGTTATAAATAAGTATTAAGATGGAAAAATTAATAATAAAAAACAACTTAAAATAGTGCTGCCCTCTAGTGGTAAAAGTAAATATAAAGGAATGGATGGAAATTAGTGTTTAATAATTAAACCAAATTACTATCTTAATGATAGCCATTAGTTAAATAATAAATAAATGAAATTAATTAATAAATAGAATGTTGAATAATATCTAAGTAATGGATGTATAAATTAATAATACTGTGTTATAAATAAGTAGTAGTATGGAAAAATTAATAATTAATGCAACATTAAAAATGTACCATTAAATGACATCAACGATTAAATAACTGTACTAAAAATGCAACATCAATTAAAATAAATTAAATTAAAATACTAAAGATTTGAATTAAGAATCAAAGAATTTAAAATTAATATTGATTAAATATTGAAATGAATTAGTCACAAATAATGTGGCTTCAAAGTTAAATTAAATAAAAACACTTAATAAAATTAAAACATATTATATTAACACTGTATAAAAGTAAACATTATCTTAGAAGTAAATGTGATATTGTCCACCAAAGGTATTAATCCAAATCATTAGATCAAATACTATATATATATATATATCTGACCTATGTCATACGATAACGCTCGTATTTATAAATCAATTTTGATGAAACTAATTGTGTGTATTAAGCTCACTAATGTCTCGACCGAGTTCGTTGGCCAGCTTGGTCCGCCATTTTGTTTCAAGATGGCGGCCATTTAAAAATTTAAAACTAAAATAAATATACAAAAAGTTAAAAAATTTAATTAATTTTTTTAATTAAGTGTTAGGCTACGAGGATTCCGGAGCATTTATTGGTTTACCTCTATCTTAAAAAATGGCTAAGATAGAGCAGTTTGAAATTCTAGGGTGGCTGACATTTTGAAACAAGACATCACATTACAAAAATTTTCATTGTTGTAATAATTTTCCCAATAATACGCATAAAACTATATATTTATATCCGTTAGCGCCAAATTCTCGCCAACCTTGGCGACATTTGGTGAAATATAGCCAAATTTGGCGACCAAAATAAGTCTTCATAAATGAAGCCAATTTGGCTATTGCTCAATAATTTGGCGAATTTCTTATTCAAATTCAGTATTAACGAATCTTTTGTAAACGTTTTCTTTGCATTTTAACTTGCTGTTTTCGTGTAACATTAGCTAAAATTTTAAAACTAAGATATAGGAAAGCTACCTTTTCCTCCCGGTACAGGCCGGAAGGACTTTTTGGATTCTACCCGAAAAAAATAGTAACTTTTGTATTTAACATTTTGTTCGGAAAAACGTAGATGGCTCTGTACTCGAGTAAATTGCGGTGAGAATCGTTTCCATTGAAAAGTCTGGAAACGGTCGAATAATTCGAGAAATATACATCGGATTGAAAAACGGAAAAATACGTGTTCAATATTTAAGGAAAATCTAATTAGGGATATCAAAAGTGCCATTTTTCTAAAATATTGAACACGTATTTTTTCGTCTTTCAATCGCCCACAGGTTTTTTTTATTAAATTTTAGTATATTTGTCGAATTATACGACCGTTTCCAGACTTTTCAATGGAAATGATTCTCTCTGCATTTTACGTGATTACAGCGCCATCTACGATTTTCCGAAGAAAATGTTCAATGAAAAAGTTACGTTTTTTTCCCCGTAAAATCCGAATGTACAATAAGAAAGATGGTTTATTATTTGAGATTTCAAAGTTGCACCCTCTTCTCCCCGCCAGGGACAGAGTTGGGAGGGGGGCAGGCAAATTAATATCCCTAAATAGATTTTTCAAAAACATTGAACACATATATTCCGTTTTTCATTCCGATGTGTATTTCTAGAGTTATTCGACCGTTTCCATACTTTTCGGACACCCTGTATATGATAACTTCATAAAAAATTTTGATATTTTAAGATTTTATTTTGATTCGCATCCATTACGGCGTTGGGAACACTTGCTGCGCACGCATTTTTAATACATATGGTTTAAAATTATTTCCATTATGATTTAAACTGAAGTAAAAACAGATTTATAGAATTTCTTTGTGCTATTAATAGAACTAGCTGACCCACCAAGCGTTGCCCTGTGCCCGTTATAATAACCTTAAACATACCTAAAATCAGTGTTGAATGTTTTTATATACTATATAAACGAAAATCTTTCCAACCGATCCTAAATGCTGGGGTACCCACTGCCTTCGGCAGCGTCTGTACACCCTCAAATTTATATTTTTAAATGAAAATATATCCAAACGTACGGCCCCACTGGCTTCGGCAGCGTACGCAATCGAATTTGCACGATTTTATATTTTTAAATGAAAATCTAATATCCAAACGAACTGAGATTCCCTAGAAAGAATCTCTCGCTCTCTGATCAAAATATACGTTTCCCAGCGCATACGAAAAAAGCAAATCTTCTAAAGCTGAAGGGAGAAACTTTTTCTTTGAAGACACTGACACGGACAAAAAAAGTGAATTTGAGAAAATAATTTTTTTGAAAGGGTTAATATTAATATTTTTATAAAATCGAAGACTTCGTTTTAAAGTTTAATGTATGCAGGTTGATTTGATATATATGTATGTATATATATTTTGTACTTCGATATGCAGATTTTTAAATATTGTAGAAAAATCACTAAAACGGCTCTCGATTTTTTTGAAAGGGTTAATATTAATATTTTTTTAATTGAAATATAAAAGTACGTAAATATAACCTGGTATTTTTTTGTTTTCTCTTATTTTGAATAGTTAACCCGATACAAGTTTCTGAAAAACGAAAAAAAAAAACAATAAAGACGTTTCGAAAAAATATTTTTTTAAAGTGTTCATATTAATATATTTTTAAACAAATTGCATCGTTAAAAAGAAAAAAGTACGTTGATGTGGTTTGGTGTCATTTGTTTGTCCGTATTTCAAAGAGTTAACCTGAAAAAGACAAAAAAAAAAAAAAAAGAATAAATAAAAAATCGTTTTATGCCCTCCTGTTCTTCAATGCGGTGTTGAGTTTTTACATATCTTCTGGAACTGCCATTTTGAGAAAAAGGCGAATTTTTGATGAGAATTCATTGTGGTTTTAAATTAATATTTCAATTAATTAACAAAAAAGAAAAATCTGAGTCTCAGAGGCTTTAGGACTATCCTCATCCAAATTTTTAGCCTTCTACGCGTGGTAGATTTTCCTAGCCATCGCACACAGACAAACATCTTTCTGTTATTAGTTCAGATTACCAAACTGCTGCAAAATATTTGTTTCGTTTTTCCTTGTGGTTGTCTTAGAATACAAAAAGTTTTAAGTGCATTAACAATAGCGGTATCAGACATAAAAAGACTGAGTATTAAATGCACAACAATAATGATTAGCATTATCAGATTGTAAAGTTTTCGAATAAATATATTTAATACTAGCTGGAGACAACCCGCTTCGCTAGGTTATTTTATTTATTTATTTATTATTATTATTATTATTATTATTATTGGTACATCTGTGCAGTTCTTTTCTATGTTTAATATAGAAAACGTGCATTAAACGACATTTCTTTTTTCGTTCTTTTGTTTTTTAAAACACTTTGGTCGAAATATGAAAATGCCCTAGGTCGAGCACTTTCAACCACTATATTGCCCACACCCCCACAGAAAGTCCTTGAACATTCCAGAACGTTCTAGATCCTTCCGGTCCGTATGTAAACCTAATAAAAAAATATGTATATGTATGTATATATATGTGTGACAAAAAATATATGTGTGTATAAAATATAAAGGCACTTTTTAGTACATTTTGAAAATTCTAGTACATTCAAAAACAGTCTAGAAATTTCCAAACACTTTTTAAAACACTCTGGTCGAAATATGAAAATGTCCTAGGTATACTACTTTCAACCACCATATCTTCCATATCCCCACACAATGTTTGTATAGCAAGAGCGTGCACTAATTCTTTGGTTTAAGGCCTAGGGCCCGGTGCCCTCCTGGGTTTCCAGCCCCGAAGCTTCTGGGGAATTCCTGTACGTTCTCCAAGTGTCTCTCGGCAGTGTCCTCTCTGCATAGTCTATGTCATCGCTCGATATGACCTTCGTCATTCGCTTGGGGTAGGAAAGTGATATGCAGGTGGCGTATGATCCGCTGGCCGAAGATCCCTCCTGCGGAGGTGCCCGGGTAAACCGGCATTCCAATGGAGGATCACTCGTATCGGTTCTCGAGAATCTGGACTCGGCGGTGAAGTACGTCCGCCTTCGGCAGCGTAGCTTATCTTTCACCCTCACATAATGGTCCTCGAACATTCCAGAACGTTCTCGATCCTTCCAGTCCATACGTAAACATAATAAAAAATATGTATATATATATGTATTCATAAAATATAAGGGACATTTTAGTACTTTCTAGAAGATTCCAAACATTTTTTAGCTCACAGGCTATCAAAGCCTGAGAGCTTATGTGCCCGCCGGTTCTGTATGTATGTACGTATGTATGTACGTACGTATGTATGTACGTAACGCGATAACTCTTGATAGAACTAACCGTTTTACTTTAAATTTTGTTTATAGGTTCCTTGTGATAAGGCGCTTCCCTGATTAGTTTTGGAGGTTCATTGGTTAAGCATAAAGGGGGAAAACGGGGGGCTAACCTCTCATAATTTAGATAAATAGGTTTTTCATGCAGAATTATCCCATTTTCTTCAAATTTTGTATATAGGTTCATTTTGATAATGCGCTTCTGTCAATAGTTTTGGGGGTTCATTGGTTAAGTATAAAGGGGGAAAGGGGGGGGGGCTAATTCCCCCTTCATTTAGATAAATGGGTTTTTCATGCAGAATTATCCGATTTTCTTCAAATTTTGTATATATATTCATTGTAATTAGAGACTTCCCTGATTAGTTCAAGGGGTTCATTAGTTAACTATGAGGGGGGTAACGGGGGATGACCCCCCCTTAATATACTGTCGATTTCTTTATTTTTCGAGGGGCTTATTTCAAATTCTTTGAATTAAGAGTATAATATACAATTAGTGTGAATAGCCTGTGAGCTCAATGCCCTCAGTTTAACTGGGCAGTTTTCTTTTTATTAGAACACTTTGGTCGAAATATGAAAATGCCCTAGGTCGACCACTTTCAACCACTATATCTTTCGCACCCCCACAGCTACCGACATGCAACCACCATAGTGCACGATGGGAGACTCGAGGCTACTACTACACACAAGACACAAACACCAGTGATCTGCGCTGGGTAGTTTCGGCTGCAAAGTAAAATACAAGGACACACACGTTTTGTAATATTTCCAAATTATACACGTTCAATATTTCCAAATAAGCAATAGTATTATTTATCTGTTACGTTAAATAATGCTCCCCCTGTAATTATAAAATGCGAATAAATATTTTCAATCAATATTTCCAATTAACAGCTAAATTATATGCATTTCATTTTTACCACTGTGATCAACTTACTTTTTTATGTAATTCAGTAAATTTGGCGTTAGAAAATCTCTAATCATTTACTTGTAAAATGATTAAAATAGTTAGTTTTGCGTTTTTCTTCTGCAAACCCGAAAGAAAAACTAACTTGGGTTTTGATTTCACATTTCAAAACTTCTAACATCTATGAAGCATTATAAACTCTGCGTTTTGAACATATATATATATATATGTTATATAAAAATTTTATTTCCTTCGCATTTATTTCGCATTATTCCTTTAAATTAATATAACTTCTGACATAGTCAGTATTTCCTTAATTCTTAATAATATTTATTCCTATTTAATAGCCTTTTAAAAGTAATAACCCGTATATTAATAATTATCTTATTCCAAATCTTAATCTAAAACTTTAAGTTCATTCGTAACTTTTATCAATTCCCCAATCTATAAATTTCTGAGAGACGCTTGTGTCATTTCAAATGTTTTTAAAAGCCATTTTTTTTTTTTTATTCCATGCTCTGCTTTGCGCGCTGGGTATTTTTCACGTCAAAATCAATGCGCATCTACGATGGGGATTCTTTCGTGTTAAATCTTCTCCCTCGCACCTCATTCGCTTAGCTTAAATTTGCCTCTCACTCATTGGATCGTGCGCTCGTTGCGTCGTTGTCAGTAACCCTACGCGCGGTTAACAAAACGCGCTATCAAGAATTTAGAGCAGATTTTTGTCGTGTTTGGAAGTGCTGACCAAATGGTTATCTGGTGTTGAAGTAACGTAGAATTTTCATAACAGCTCTGTAAGATCTATTGAATGATGTAGTGTGCCATCGTCAAGCCTTAGGGCTATAAGTTTATACCGGATACTGTAGGAACTGTTACTTGCATCGCTCCTGTTCATTAATAAAAGATTTATCTAGAAATTGGCTGCTCCTTATTGAAGAAACTCTTGTGGTGTCTCATCATTGCCTAACCTCCTCGCCATGACTCTTGATATAGACTGCAAACATTCTACATCTTTAACAAACTGCAATTTTCTCGTGGAATACTAAATCATCTTCGTAAAAATTTCACATATATATATAAGTTTGATGTACAATTAGTTATCTGTCATCATTCGGTATGCGATTTTTCAGTGTTTACATTTCTTTCTGTGTTGTATCAATCACATAATCTTAATCAATTGCTTTGTGTAAAGTGAAAATCATTACGAATCGAAAATCATAAATATAAATCACATTTTTAGCCTTTCTCATACTATCAAACAAGTTTAAAGGGGGTACAAGTTGTTCCGCACTTTTAAATTTTGTTATTTAACAAATGCAACCAAGTATTTTTCATCATTTTTTTAAATTAACGAATTAAAAGCTGAATTTTATTCATATATTTTTTGCAACTTGGAACAATGTGCTGTTTTATATTCGTCAGTAAATTTAATGTTAAAAAAATTCTACTCATCTTCTTGTAAAAGACTTCATCATCATCATCATGTTGAAAACGAAAGTAGTTAGCTTCCGCAAACCCGAAAGCAAAACTAACTTGAGTTTCGATTTCACATTCCAAAACTTTTAACATACATAAAGCCTTGGTTTACAAACTATAAATTGCGAACGTAATTTTTCCAAATACTATGAATCGAATTTCATATGTCGTTTTTTTTTTTTCAAAAACTAAGCAATTTTCAAGAAGTTTGATGCAAAATTATTTGTCATTCAATTAAAAAATTCAGTACGCATTTTCTTTCTGCGTAATTATCATCCACAGAATATCAACCAATTCATTAAATTTTATTTGAAAGTGAATTATTTAAACTAAGATTAAATCTAAACCCCTTTAATTTTCTTAAATTTAATAATTTAATTTTACGTATTTTAAATGTTTCCGCCCTTTTTTCCGATTTTCATTCATCTTCTTCTCTCAAACCGCATAATTTTTACAGTGAAGTGAATATAGATTTCAGTTTCTATTTTTAAACCTAGCCTCTGCCACTGACGTCTTTTATTTGTACGATTAAGAAGTGTATGGCTTTGCTAAACATATCCTCCCACTAAGCATTTTGCTTCGTAGTTTAATGTATATGCTGTGAAGCGATCGTGTTCGCGAGTGTAGAATAATAGAAAAATGCTATAAGGATGATAGTCGTGTGACTCGTTTTATATATACACATAAAACCAGTTTTCGCCAATGAGCGATTCTACCGTGCATTTTGTGTAATCTTCGGTCTGGGCGCCAAGTGCTGAACCGCTCTTCCTAATTACTCAAGTGTAAATCATGGATTAGGATACAAGATATTTTATTATAAAACGGGATTGTAACTACTTGTTTGACTTCGGTCTGTAGACCGGCGGTAACCGGCATTAGGCCTAATGTCATGGGTTGCTTTGGAGGCTCAAGCTCCAAGGGCGATGCTGAAGAAGATAAAAGAAGGAAAGAAGCTAATAAGAAAATCGAAAGACAAATACAAAAAGATAAACAGATATACAGGGCTACTCATAGACTCCTATTATTAGGTTTGTAAAGTGCTTGATCTTAAAATTCGCAACGTTAGCTCGCCAATATCTTGTTTTGAAGCAATACCTGCCATTGGTGTAATAGTGAAGGTCATACATTTAATTCTACCTTTTACTGCCATGTTAAATGGCTAGTACATGGAATGTTATCATTAGTGTTAGTGAATTTAGTGGGTTTAATAGTTAATATTATCCAAAAAGCCCCAGAAAACTTCACGGGGGTAGGAATCTGTATTGATCGCTGTTGCACTACTCAACAAATCAACTGCTCAAAAGTCCATTATATCCTTTTATCTGTGCTATATTTGCCTGTATTCATGTGTTTTGCGTAAAAAATAAACTATTACCAATACTTTAAATTTGATATTTGCATATAAATAATAAATCGTTGTTGATCATATCGGACTTTTAATGCGTTAGGCTTACCAATCGCTGCACTGATGTTATCTATAAACATTGAGTCTGATTATTTTTCATTCTAAGAAATGCTTCAAATGTTCATATAAACATCTTATTTTTAATAAAATTTAACATTTTTCCTCATCCGTAAAAGAAAATAACCATGAAATTTACCTAAATTGATCATTGTAAATTGAAATTTATGGCAACTTGAAAACACATTTCTATTATTAAATGTTGAGAAATATAATTTAATTTAATGTTGCGACATCCTTGATTTTAAAAATTGAATTTTTCAGTTTATTAAATTATATTTAATTTTTCGTATCGGAAACTTATTTTATTTATGTTGTAATACTAGGAGTGTGTGTGTTTATATGAATATGTGCTATTATTTTTCTCATATTAGACATATTTTTTGCAGTTCTGGTGATAATAAACGTGATTATTTAAGATTTATTATATCTATATAGTACATTACTACTGGTATTAACTTTTTCTTTAATGAAATAAAGCATAATGAAGTTTTCCAACATGGTATCCTTTTACACATTTTAATGTAAAATTTCTATTAATTTTATTTTATGAGCTTTTATTAAATGTCTTATAGTTGAAAATCTGCTTAGTTTTACTCAATTTTGCTGAAACTACAATGTATGCAATTGCTGCATATCATGATTTTTTGAGATCAGATCATAAATTATTAAATTATGTCACTGAATCATTTAAATATTATAAAAATCTAAAAAGAATATGCTTGTGAAAAGACTTAATACAATAGTGTAATATAATATGTTCATTTTATCACAATTTGTTGCAAGTGTATTGTGTTTTTTAAAAATTTCATTTCATTTCATAGTTTTAATTATAATGTTAAAACGCAATTATTTTAATGGTGATTTTGATCATACTGGTTGTGTAACTAAAGGGAAATTCTTTGTCTGTTTTAGAAATCCAAAGGAGTCCATATAATAAACAAGTTATATTATTATAATTTGCAATTGATAATAAATTTCAAAATGATAAAAATCTGTGTACTGTAGATAGTTTTAAAGAATAATGAATAATGAAATGTCAAGTAGGATATTTATTTTCAGTAAATTGAAACTGTTATTTCATTTTAAATTTTAAGTTGTTATAATTTAATTTTTGAATAACAAAGTGGAATAATCAGGGATCCAGTATGTTATTTTATCAATTTGATGCCACTTGGAAAAATAAGTTGTGTTAATTATCATATATTATTTTACTCTTAAAACTAAATACATGAATGTTTATTATTTTAAACGGTATATTACTGTATGTACTTTATGTATTTAATTTAGTGCCATTACAAAGTAGGAATTTAACAAATAGTGATTTAGCTCGGTACTAAATATTCGAACAAATTTTAGGCAGCATACTAAATTTTTTTTTTTAAAGCTAAAACATGACTTTTACGAAATCTAAATTATTAATAGCATAGTTTTATCTGTTTATACATTTCAACTGAAATAGGAACTTATTAATTAGCATTGTTAAATATGTATTTTTAAGTTATTTCTTAATCGATACAAAAATTTAAGAATTTATATTTTTTTCCATTTATACTTAGACATATCAAATGGATTTATTCATTATTACAAAGTTAAAAATTGGGCTATAATGTCAGACACTCACGCACAGTTTTTTTTTTGTTTTTAATCGGTTATAAAAATGAAAAAAGTCGCCAAATTTAGGGGATTTTATTCTTTTAATGGCAAACTAGCTATTGCATTAAGTTATTGGTTTGAAACGGGCTTGAATATTGGACCAACCAAAAAGTCTCCAAACATTGGTGCGCGAGTGTAACACATCTGTTCCAAAAAATGATCACAGTATATGTTAATTTACATGGTTTGCACTAGAGTACAAAATCATGACATTTCTGCAATATTTTTAAGAATCCTATTCAAAATAACTCCATTTTTCGAACATCCTACTTAATGTTTTGGTTAGTGTTTGAAAATTCCACCTTATTTTTTTCCTAGAGTAAACCTTGATCTGTTTCCTTATTTTGTTTAAGCAATCTATACATTTAAAACACAACTTTTTTTTTGTTGTTGTTTATCTGGGCTTTCTACTGAACCACTTAAAAATTTTTTTTAACTGAAAGTTGTTCGTATATGAGCTAGCAGTAGCAATTTTTAAAAGTATTTCCATTCTTATATTTTATTTTTATTTAAGAAAAAAGGTGTAATGATATTTCTTCAAAATGGTGGCAATCTGGGTACTTCCATTATTGCAGACAGAAAGGGAAACAATAGGGTCATTGTATCTTTATGTATCAATCTTTATTGATGCTATTTTCTCATTACAAAAAGGAAAAATTATTTGAGTAGATTGTGTTTCAAAAAATTAAAGGGCTCAAAGGCCGTAAAAATGAAATTTTTTTAATAAAGAGAAAGGAACATCCATTTAAAAACATGAAACTGCAACAATTTCCTATAATTTTGCCAAACTGACCCCATTGTCAGCGATTTTTTATTCCATCAGTTCTGAAATTAAGAGAATTTTCAATGGAAAAAATACATAAATTTTAAAACGCATTTGACTGAACATGTACACTTTCTTTCAAGAAACTGCAACCTTTTGAACAGATTGTTTCTAAATGAGTAATAGTAAAATAGAATGAGATATAGTTTATATTGGCTTTCATTCTACTATGCCAAGATTAGGCCCAGAAGGCTTTTAAAACATCTAATCTTATATTACAATGCTACCCTAATCTCAGAAAAGCGGTATGCTTCTGTCATTATTTTCAACAAGTTTTCATTCATTTGATACTGAGTTTGGAGGTCTTAGGACTAGGACCTTAAACCTATACCGGAAAGCATGAAAGGTCAGTAAAAAAATTACTTTATTTGGAATGAAGATAATAGAAATTTTTTATTTAGTTTTACGAATGTAAAATGCATGATTATGACATCATTTTATATTGGTGAAATCAGTCTGTTGTTCTCCAGTTAGTTAATGCCCCTGATCTCGGAAAGAAGCAAAATGCTTTATATTTAAAATAAAAATGTTATAATATTTAACAAGAAGTGAAATTATCATTAATAAAACTGAAATATTGTGCTACAAATTATGCAAATTTCTGAACATTTACTCTGCTGATACTGAGATTAGGATGCCGAGAGGTGCCTCATGAAGTACAATAATCCTTTGTATACGACGTTCTCACTTGGAAACATGATGTCAATTTTTGATGGGATAATCTATATTATTAATGATGATTATTATTATTGATGATCTATTATGCATATGCATTAAAACTTATATAGACCAAAATATGAAAATGAGTATGTTTAGCTTCACATCTTTTCATTGATAAAATTAAAGAAATTGTGTCAAAGTGATGTAATTTTTGTCTTTTTTTCTTTTCATAATTACAATGATTAGAAAACTAGAGCCTTAACTAATTACTTGATAATCTACCTTGATTACATGTCACTGCTTACTTAATTTTTATATAAACCATGAACATAGAATGGATTAGGATCTCAAAATTGCAATCACAATAATGTTAATATTGAGTCTTGACTTTAACTGAGGGGTAGAACCCTGCTAAGGAAGCACCACCACCAAAACAGTTTTTGTGTATCTATACTAATAAAAGAAAGTTTTGGTCTGTATGTGTGTCAGCGATGGCTAGCAAAATCTAGCGCACCTAGAAGTCGGAAAATTTAGGTGAGGATAGTCGTATGTCCTGATGCACCTGAGGCTCAGATTTTTAATATTTTTATAATTAGCCGATATATTATTTAAAAACTCATTAAACATAATGAAAATTCAATTTTTTTTTTTTTAAATTCTGAAAATGGTGCTAAAGAAATATATTAAAACCACAAAAGCAACAAATGATTTGATAACCGCAGACAGTAAATTTTTCTCATTTTCATTTATTTTCGAATATTAAGGAAACTATTCGAGGTATAGATTTGAAACTCACAATATATACGTAAAGTATTTTTATAATTCCAAAAATCCTAAATTTTAACTGGTCTGTAATTTTTCTTAATTTTTTCCAAAAACTGACCCGGCGAATAAAAATGGCTCAAACGGAAGAGGGGATCATATTGAATTTATTTTTGCTTTGTGCACTTTGGGAGGCTGTTCCTCCATTTACTTTCTGAAACGAAAGGTCAGAAATTATGCGATATAAGATTGACAATGCAGTAATTAATAAAGCAAACTTAATTTTATCGATTATTTGTTATATTTGAGGGGGTGGGGGTAAATAATTTTATTAAATATCTCATTCGTGTTAACAACTAGCCCCCTTTTATTCCATTTTTGGGTTCGATTTACTAAGTGTTTTTATTCTAACAACTTCTTGGATACTCCAGCTACTATATGCAACAGTACGAAAATTTACGTAGCCCTGAGCTACCACCCTTTTCAAATGATGCTTTTTTTCGGCATTTCTTTTTTTTTTTTTTTTTCTTTCTCAGTAATAATTATCAGATTTTTCCTAAGAATTGGTATATATAACTCCTTCATAATATTTCAATGACACTTCTGCCCTCTCTTGGTCGCCTGCAGATACATTGTATCACCAGCATTTCAGAATAAAATAAAAATTTACAGTTGGTCCTACAGGTTCCTGGTTTTATTTTCGTGTTCTGGGGTCCTTGAGAAAAGTCTAAAATTTAATTTATGTTCATCACTTAGTAACTCTAAAGTGCTATTTCCAAATAATGCATTTTTGAGACTCATTTGAGATTTCTTCTTCCCTAGTAGTAAGATTCTTTTTTTGTTGCATAGGGATTTTTAAAAAAGTTTTTTCACCAGTCATCTTTTAATTTTATTAAAACTCTTTCACCACAAGATGGAGCTTTAAATTTCAGTTTAATGATTTTTTCACTGTAATAAATCTTGGATTTTCTTAAGAATTGGTACATAAAACCATCATATTTCCATTCCATTCCAGCACCTTTGGTTGCCTACAAAGAAGTTGCATCACCACCATTTGCAAATAAAATCCAATTTTTCTGCAATTTGACCTACAGCTTTTTGGCTTTATTTTTGTGTTCTGAAGTCCTTTAAAGGTCTAAAAACTTATAATCTTTGTCTTTTATTATTTTTTATACAATGCCGTAGGCAGTGGTACCCATACCGGAGGTTCGTTCCAAAAGAGGTTTGTTTAGGACAGAATGTGCCTCCTTGCGGTGGAAGATAGAATTAAGAATTTTTCCAAGCAACACACCTGGTATATGGTGTGAAGGCCACGAGGATCCGTGCCAGAGTTTCATATTTTAAGAGATTTAAGATTATGACATGGGACTGGGCAATGCCGAGCAGGTCAGCTAGTTTAATATAAATGAAGAAGCAGATTAACTAATGAACTGTAATAGAACCATGCTACATGACACCACATATTTCAAACATTTTTCGAGGAATGATTTTCTTCCGTCTATTTCGTTAGACGTCCTATTCCATTCTATGTTCATGCTATAAATTACCGTAATTTTCAGAAGAAACGCCGCAGCGTTTAATTGTTTTAAAGTTAAAATTTCAAGTGATGCAGTGTTTAC
Source organism: Maratus michaelseni (assembly GCA_963931845.1). Classification (NCBI taxonomy): domain Eukaryota; kingdom Metazoa; phylum Arthropoda; class Arachnida; order Araneae; family Salticidae; genus Maratus; species Maratus michaelseni. The sequence continues at coordinate 11,255,746 of OZ007598.1, forward strand.
GTGCAGTTTAAAATTTTTTTCACTCCAAAGATTCAGACACCAAAGTTGAGAAATCTTCCTACTAATAAGATTTTTAAATAATGTGCACGGGCCGAAATTTTTAGACTTCATTTTTAGTTTAAAATGAAAGAAAAAGACATTAAAAAAAAAATGAAGCTCAATAAAGGTTTTTTTTTTTAGTAGATAAAAAAAAAAAAAACTAATTTAATAAAACAAAATTTAATTTCTAACGATTTCGTCAAACAAAGATATAATGTCACTGTTATTTTCACAAAAAATAGGAGCTCTGACACGGTCTGGAAAAATGAGTTTGACGTCCAACCCGGCAAGAGTCTGCGGAAAAAATTAAGCCTGGGTGTGGCCCAGCCCGAGACTAATAAAAGAAGATTGGCCCGAGGCCAATCTTCTTTTATTTCTTGTGTTATTTTCACAAAAAATAGGAGCTCTGACACGGTCTGGAAAAATGAGTTTGACGTCCAACCCGGCAAGAGTCTGCAGAAAAAATTAAGCCTGGGCGTAGCCCAGCCCGAGACTAATAAAAGAAGATTGGCCCGAGGCCGTGCAGATCTCTAATGTGCACACTTAAGGCGAAAATTGTTGTGAAAAGCAAGCCTTCATTTAATGCTTTTAGTCTTACTGCCTCAGATACACTTTTAAACACATGCATTCATTAACTTTCATTCATATTTCACCTTTATTTACATTCATTTAATCTCAGTATAAAGCTCATAAACAGTACATATCAACAATATATCTTTATTATAAAAGTGTAATTACTATAGTTAATATATAATCAACTTACCCATATTTCTCTAGTTCTCTGTTCAATGTTAATAGTTCACTCTTTAAAAGCAGTTAATTTTTACTTTACAATAGCTGACAAATTACATTTATTTCATAAACATTCAAACACCACGCTTCAGTTATTTTCATTCACGGCATATGGCGATGTTCGATTGAAACGATAATAGATTGGCGTAGTACGCTTTTGTTCCGAGAGATGGCGCCAGACAAGTCTTTGTTTGATTCGCCAATCTCATGATTATTCATGTTTTTAGCCATGTGTCACTTCCGTGATCTTTCTAGAAATGTGTTTTCATTGGCAAGGTATTTATACGCATTACCTTGGTTGTTTTAATTCGGTTTTGTTTTGATTAACTAATCATTTCATAAAGAGCAGTCGTCTTAGGATGGCTGTAGTGTTGTGTCGTGTGCTGTATATTTAGAATGGAACGATTTCTAAATTCAGTTTATTAATGTGTTTCTGTTTGCAAGTCATTAACAATTACAGCCTATATGCTGAAATTTCACCTGCGGCGTTTACAACCATTTCTTCATTTTTTTGGTTCAATTTTTCGTCTAGTGGCGTTTTTTCCAGAAATTACGTTAGATGAATGAAATTTAATTTTTCAATGATGTAAAAAGTTTAAAAAAAAAATTGTATATGGTAAATATAGTTTAAAATAAAATTGTTTATGTAGATAAATTAAGCAACTTACATTGGTTTTTATATGAATATTGATTATTTGATTTGCATGAGTTGATTTTTTCATTGGAATTATTTTTGTAGATTTTCTATAAGTTTATTTAAGACACAATTCCTTATTAAACTTTTTATCCTGTTGAATGGTGGTGGGTACAGACTGGTGTTTACTTAAGTATTGAAGATTTTTATTTTCCTGCAGATTCGGACATTATTTAACAAATGCAAAAAGTATATTCTGACATGTTCCGATATTTTATAGTATGTAAATTCTAGTAATGCAGTAATCATATCAAAGCTGAATTAACTTTTCAGATAAGTAATAGAATTAATTATAATAGTACAAAAAAAAGCTTTAGATACTTAAAGTTAAGCATGTGAATACATATGCCAGTGTTCCGTCTAGGCCAATTTTTATGGGTGCAGTACCCTGCCCTCTTTTAAAATTGGTAAAATGCCCCCTGTCTTTTAAAAAATACTTAAATTCACCCCTAGTTGTGCCCAGAGATCTCTTGCAAAAAAATTTCCTACCACAGTATTTCTAAATCTTTGTGCACGAAAGCTTGCAAAAATTACAGAACTTCCTTATTTCTTTAGGAAAAATTCAGGAGATTAAATCATATGGTAATTTAATTGTATTTTTTTATTTATAATTCATAAAATCATTTGAAATTGTTACATTATTTATCATACCTGAAAATTACATATTTTTATTTATTTTATCGTTGCTAAATGTTTTTTTTCTTGATCTATTTAGTGACTAGCACCCTGCCCCTTTCTTTCTAAAATGAACACTACGTATGCTTGCTTACTTCAAATACTTTATTGTTTTTCAAAAGTCAGAGAATACAGATGAATATGTAAATGCTGTTCACAAACACTTTCTGAATATGCCAACAATTTTAGAAGAAGAAAAAAAACTCCCCTTTTTTTTTTGTTTCATTTATTGAAATCTGAGAGAATTAATATCTAATTATAAGAGATTTTTTTAGTTAATTGATAGAAATTGTGTTTGAATAGGTAATAATTAACAATTTTGTTAACTTAAGTGTGTTTACAAATGTATATTGCCTTATGATTTTTCTGTAAAAATTTTGGACAAATGCTGTTCATAGACAATCTCTTATCTCTTCAAAGTATTTTTGGATTTGTTCATTAGTTAATTTTAACACTCTCAGTTCCACCATGTATATATGAATTAACGTTCATAGGACATCACTATTACATTGACAAGGCTGCCAATTTCGACTATTTTTATATTCTGTTTACACCACTATTTTTAAAAAAAAATGTATATTTCTCTTGCACATGTTGTCAAAGTGTATGTGAAAAAATTTTGTTTTGAGAAAGTGGTGCGAGATAGAATTAAAAAATAGTTGCCAGTGGCATCCCTGCATTTAGTGGTAAACTTTAGTGATATTTATCACAAGTATAAGTAGAATTTATTAAAAAATGTGTTTTATGCGCCGCTGAATGTCATGCAAAAAATGCTTTATCTAGGTGCCATAGAACAACAATAATGTATGTTACTAGAGTGCCATCAAATTTAATATGCTTTAAATTTAGATTTACATATGACTGCAGGCGCTACACATGGCACTCTAATAAAAATAAAGTGTGCACCGCTGGTGGTACACATGGCACTCAACGTGCTAATAGTACTTTTCCAGTAAGTGGTCCTTGGCAAGAGATGGAAATTTTTTATGCTTATTTTCTGGCAACCTATTCCCTGTTTCATATCATTTTTTCAATATTTATACAATATAAATAAGCCATTTATCTATTTTTATATATACAAACAGAAATAACTAGCTTATAAAAAACAATATAATATACAGTAGACTCTCTCAAATCCGCATAGCTTGAAACCAGAGGTTGTGCAGATTTTAGAATTTTGTGGATTTCTGGTCACTGTTTTGTTTACATATGTTAAATAGTAATTTGAATGTAATAATGTACTACAAGTTCTAATGCTTGCAATAAAGTAAAATATTAAAATAATTTTTAAGTAAAGTATAAGAAAATTTAAATCATGATTAAAATTTTAAAGGTAAAGGTCATTTAAACAATAATGCATAACTAAATAGGCGTAATGATGAGATATATTTTTTAAATTATTCAATGAAACTTGCCTTATAAAGGTACAATAATGATTAACATCAGAATCGTAAAATAAAAAAAGTTTTATTTCATGTTTAGCCAAACTTAACATCTAAAAATGCTTGATTAATACAGAAATGTATTTGGTAAAATGATCGTAATCACTACTGAGATGAGCACTATCTTGAATTTTTTCAGAAATAAAGTTATACTTCCTTGATGAAAAAACATGTGTTCAGCCATATTAACGAGAATTGCATATTAAAATGTGCATGGTATGATGTAATAATTAAAAAAAATCTTGAATTGTCCCCCTACAACGTAACTGTAAGTTTCATTTGTTTAGATCTGTAATTATGTGCAGATTTGAGGGAGTCTACTGTGTATATATATATATATATCTACCCTATATATATAAAATCCTAATGAAACGAATTTGTGAAACGATTTTATGAAACGACTGATTATGTTTCAGGGCTATTTTTAATAAAATATTAAACGCTTGATGGTGAAATTAATACCAATTGTCCATAAAAATCCGCGGATGTCAAAACTGGTAATAGAATTTTGAAATTGGAATTAGTTTTCGAGATATTAATTTTTTTCTAATTTTAATGACATTTCTGTAATGATGGCAACTAATTACTCAGTTTTTTTGTGACAAAAAAGGGAAAAAAATAAAAAAGGATCCCGATATGGATTATTGATTTATTTTTATTCGTCATTTTCAAATTGAAATTGAATTTATCTTTTATTTCAATCGATAATGAAGACAAGATTGTGATTAAATTATGTTTTTCACGAAAATTTGAAAAAAAAAAATCATATTTCTATCGTCAGGATTCAATTGTCTGTCAGTATTTAATTTAATTTATAAACTGAAAATATTTTGAATAAATTCGTCCAAATGACGTCATTTATGTAAATACGTCATTTATGTTTATACAATTTATTTAATATAAAGAAGCCATTTATCTATTTTTATGTACAAAAAGAGGTAAATTGAAAGACAATTATAAATAAATTGTATATATACATATAAATACATGTATAAACAAGCATAAAAGTTCGGTGCTTTTCCAGTATATGGGGCCTTGACGAAACAGAGAAAATAGCCTTGGCGGAAAAGGAAATTTGGCAACATACTTTCTGTCAACCTATTTACTTTGTCATTTCGTATACAGAAGCATTTTTTCAATATTTATACAATTTGTTTAGCGTAAAATGTCATTTATCCTATTTTATATATAATCAGAAGTAATTTATATAGAAAAAACAATAATAATATACGTATAATTAAAATACGCATATAAACAAAAAAAATCGCCGAATTTGTTTTCATGGCTGTTTATGTAATTTGGCACCAAATCTCACTTTTTGATGCCCGAATTGCGCCAAGCTTTTTAAAAAAGCGTCGTCAAGATTATAGAAAATCGCCAAAAGTTCATTGGGTTTGTTTTCATAACTTTTGGCAACAAATATATGTATATTAACGAATCTATTCGTTTTTGAAACTCGAATTACGACAAACCTAAAAGCAAAGGATCCTATAATGGAAAAGTACCAGATTTTCTTATGGACAATATTCAAGTGACATAACATGGTGTAAAATTATCGCGGATAGCGAATTTGTTTAAATATCTCATCAATTAATGCCGAATAAATGCAGGCATGCATGCCAAAATATTTAATTAATTTTTTATGATAAATAATTATTAGAAAATTCGTATATACATATTAATTAAAATAAATAATTTACATATTTAAAATAACATGAAAATATTCATGATGGTGCACTAAAATACAGAGAAAATTAAAACCTGTTACTGAAAATGTCTATAACATAGTACTTTTCAATACCGTGGTTCTTAATGTTATTCACAAGCAGATGGAATTTTTCTCATCCTTAAACGCAAAGGAAGAATAGAATACAGATCGTTGTTATAAAAGTGCGAGAGGTAGCCACAATTTAAACCTAACCATTTTATACAAGCTGGTTTTCAAGGTGTAATTGATTTTACTTACCAATCCCTAAAACAGTTGTCAGTTGTCGCAACAGCTGTGTATGAGGCCATGATAATAAAAAAATGCCCCATTAAAATGTTAAAAGCATGGCAACCCAATTACAGATTTACCAATATTTTTAAAACGAAGCACGCTGTCATGTTTTTAGAGGCCTCGAAGTCTGAGCGGGGGTTGGCGAGCGTAGCTCGCAGGGGGTAGGCCCCCTAGTATATATATATATATATATATATATAAACAAGCATAAAAGTTTTATCAGATTTGTTTTCATAACTGTTTATATCATTTTCGAACAGATCTCACTTTCTAAAGCCTGAATTGTGCCAAACTTTGAAAAAAAAAAAGGACCTTATACTTGAAAAGTACAATTTTAATTTAGCAGAATATTGCTTCTGAAAGTTTTTAATGTTTATGAAGTTTGTTGCAAAAGTCATAATTTCCTGCCACAGGTTTTTTTTTTTTTTTTTCTTTCTTTTTGAAATATTTGCTTATGACTTTTTAACATAGATAACTTTTATAAAATATTTTTAGTAAATGTCTAAGACTAATAACTTTGTATTTATCAAGCAAGACATACATGCAATTAAATTTGGAATTGTAAAAGTTTGGAATTTTGGCAATAGCAGTAAAATAAGTTTTTTCCAAAAACCTTTTTTAAAATGTTTAGCTAACTTTAGTTTAAAAGTGTTTTTACTGATAACATTAAAAACTGCCTTTTGTCACCAATAATTGTATTTTTTCATACAAATAGACTTAATGTGAAAACAATTTATTTATGATTAAATATTTAGTATTTTATTACATAATGATATTCAGAGAATACAAATATATAGATTGTTAATAGTGTGTATGTAACCAATACTTATTTTAACTTTTACATTTTGTGAAGTTTCACAATTTGAACTCTAAAATCAGAAATAGTGAAAAAATGAAAGTTTTCCAAAACATGATATAAACCATTGCAACAACATGTTTTTCTGAAAGCTATGGTAAATACAAATACAGTAGACTCCCTCAAATCAGCCACCCTAAAATCCCCAAATACCTAAAATCTGCACATCATTTCTGATGTCAACAATGAAACTTACAGTTATGATGTAGGTGTAAAATTCAACATTTTTTTTTTTTTACTTTTATATCATTCTGTACACATTTTAATATATATTTCTGGGTAATATGATTCAACTCCTGTTTTCTCATGAAGGAAGTATACATTTATTTGTAAAAAAAATTCAAGATAGTGCTGATATCATTGGTGATTATGATATTTTAACCAAATAATTTATGTATTAATCAAGCTTTTTTGGTTATTAAGTATAGCTAAACGTGAAATAGAACTTTGATATTTTAAAATTTTGATATGAATTATTAGTGTACATTTATAAGGCGAGTTTCACTGAATAATTCAAGAAAACATTATCTGATCATCATTATGCATATTTAGTTTGCATTATTAATTATTTACTTGACCTTTTTTAACTGTCTTACTTTTTATTTTACTTTATTGTAAGCATTCATTATAATTTTGAATGCATTATTTAATTTAAATTATTGTTTAAAAAATGTAAACAAAACAGTGACCAGAAATCCGCAAAATTCTAAAGTCTGCACAACCTCTGGTTTTAAGCTATGCAGATTTAAGGGAGTCTACTGTACTTGTAAAAACCATCATGCAGTAAATGCCTGCCAACCCTGAAGAGAAGTGTGTGCTTTTAAACTTTTAATAAGATATTCAGGAAAAATCAAATGGCCTAGCAAGATTTTAGATATTTATGAAAGTCTTTTTACTGATCTGAATTTTTTCTGATGCCACTCTTTATACAATATTGGTATAAAGTCACACTATTTGGTGACAGTTCCTTTTTTTTTTTTTTGTTTTTTTATAGAATGTAATCGGTGAAAAAATAACAAATACTGCATTTTTTTTTTTTTTTTTTTTTTTTTTTTTTTTTTTTTTTGTAAATATGTATTCATTTACATATTTAATTTTTTTTTTAGAAAAATACTATGTAGTATTTCAGACTCTACAAAATGTTTTAGAACTACAATATGATTATGATACTATACTGAAAAAAAAAAATTCTTTACATTTTTCTGTGTAATTCTATGTATATTATTCACATGCAAAAAAGTAAAAAAAAAAAAAAATTCAGTTTGCTTGTTAATGTATTAATTCTACACATTGTATTTTTAATTATTTATTTTTGTTAATTTCTAAATATAAAATTTTGTATGCTGATATATATATTATTTGTATAATAGGTGCTGGTGAATCCGGAAAGAGCACAATAGTGAAGCAAATGAGGATATTGCATGTAAATGGTTTTAGTGATGAGTAAGTGTGTTTCTATTGCAATTTTCTTTTGAATTTTATTAATCTCAGTTTGAAATTTTTATGTATCTTCTTATTTAGTATGTAAATCAGTCTCTATTTTTTGAAAATTCAATTTATTTGATTAAGAAGTTTATTTCTTTTATTTTTTACTGAAATGAATTTGCTGTATTTTACTTTTCTAACAATTTGTAGAGAAATTTTCATTTATCAGAATGATAATGTCAGTATACACTAATTAGAAAAACATTTACATTCACGCTGTCAGCAACAGATTTGTGTAAAAAAAATTATGTATAAAAGCTTTTTTGGAAGTCAATGCAATTTTTTTTTCTTGCTTTTAAATACTTTTATTAATTCAAATGTTTCAATTTAAAAACATCTTAATTTTAATTAAAAGTAAACAAAAAAATCTTTATTACAAATAAACAACAAGATTCAACAGATAAAAAAAAAAAAAAACAAAAAAAACAAACAAAGATTGAAGTAATTTTAAAACTTAAAAGCAGTTAATATCTTGTAGTAAATTTGTCTTCTTTAAGGTCACCACTAAGCTTCTTTTGTTTAGAGTAGTTGACCAATGCTGATGTGACAATGGAACTTATATTGTTCCATTCTTCTCTCAACACAATCTACTACATATTGTGCTGTCCTCTAAAAAATACCCATTTTTTGAAATTTTCTCTATATAAAGAAAGAATTTATAAAAATTAAACACGGCTAAATTTTTACAACTTGTTCTGACTAAGATTTTAATGTTGAGCATTTTTCATTTTATCACAAAATGACAGCCAATTATGCAAGAATTTGAAGCAAAAAAAAACCACTTTTCCAAAAAATAGCCCATGTTACCTGAAAAAAACCCACACCTAACTTAATCAGCTAATGAAGCATTTTATTACATATAAAGTATTTAACATAAAAAATTATGTAGATCATTCTAAAATTTTATTAGTATAAGAAAATCTGTAAAAATGAAGTTCATATTTTGCCACAATTTTGCAATTGTTAATTTAAATTATTTTAAAACTAAGCACTCCTTAGGTATTTTTAACTGTTTTTATTATTTTAAATGGTGCATAAAAACAGAATAAAAAAATTAAAAAAATGACTTTAGTGAAATATTTAATGTAGTACTAAGGTGGATTTTTTTTTTTTAGGAAACATATCACTAGGTTTTTTTTTAGAGGACAAAGTTATATTGTGTTGATGGATTCTACATTCTACAGGGTTACTCAAAATTGTGTTTACTAAAATTATATGGAACATACATTCATTGTACTTTCATTCCATCAAATTTTTTTATGAACTGTGGTTGAAGAATACTACCATTCACATGTATTTTCATGAAGCTTGCCACCCATTGCTCATATCTGAAACAAAATTTTTAATTGTTAATATAATATTGATTAAATGTTTTCCCATTTAAATGTTAGCATAATGTTGACTTACCAGTGTATATCCATCAATGTTCTGTACTATTTAAATTAGACAGTGGGAGAAGTAAACAGCTATTTTGGTATATTATGTAACAGTTAAAGCTACACAGTTTGGATAGTGTATTGCCCTGTTGAAAAAAGTCATCACTGCTTACACTAAACTTCTCAGCACTCTTTTCTTTAAAAATGTTTACTAATTTTAATGTTTCAATGCAGCTTTATTTCTATAATTTTACTGCATATTGTCTTTGTTATTAATTTCAGTGAGCATTCTAATCTTCATTTTGGCTAGGATTAGCAAGTTTGCTAAAGGTGGAAATAATCATGGGAAAAAAAAAAAACTAAAAATCTGCTATAATGAAAAATGTTTAAATATAATAAGAAAAGGCTGTTAGATTTTTGGTTTTATATCTCTATATTAAAATAATACAATTTTTTCAAATTTTAGGATTTTGAGCTTCTTAGTAGGTATTCAGCTATAAAGTACACAAAATTTCATGTCTGTAAGTTATATAGTTTCTGAGAACCAGGTCTGTGACAGACAGACAACATAGCGGCAGACTTGAATAAAACCAAAATCTTTCTGCGCACATAAATATTGGTTCAAAAACTTTCTGCAAAATAATGTTTAATAAAATTCCGTGTTATATTATTTTGACATAATGAATTAAAAACAGTAGTTTAAAATAATTACCATTTATACTAAAAATTAATATTAATTTTTCATTTAATTAAAAATCACAAATTAATATTAATTTTTATAATTAATTTGGTTAAAAAAAAAAATCATTTCAGACAACAGTGAAACAAGCATTTCAGAATTTTCTCGGAGAGCATGCTTAGAAAAATCATCTAAGACTTTAAGAGTTTCCTCACTCAAAGAAACAGTCAATTCAGAGGCCTTCAATATTTTCAGAAATCATATCAATATTTCTATTTCCGTGCTTATTTTGTGGTTTGACAAGCGGCTTTGGCTGTGTTTAGAGTTGTGAGTTGCCATTCGAAAGTAAACAATTTTCTGCAGAATCTAATATGGGAGGGGGGGGGGGGAAGTGCCTAAAAATAATACATTATTTTTTCTGTGTCATGATATTTTTTTTCTATTACTATTTTCTATTTTTATTTCTATTTTGAAAATTTTCCAGCCACAATTTTTTTTTTTGGCTAGCCGCCAGTCAGTCATTGATGTTCATTAAAATTTGATGTATTTTGAAATATTTAAATTTAGTTATTTAGTTTTAAATCATTTTAAAGAAATTCAGTTTAAAATGTTTTCTAACACTATGAAAGTATTCGATTTAACTGCCGCCACTGGGCTTAGTCCTTGCAGCTGCCGATTGAAAACAGATCGGCGCCAAGCTCTAGTCTGCGAAAAATAGAAATAAAAGCATCTATCATGTCACAACAATGTTTTGCGTCTTTAAACTTTGAATTGTGCACAAACAGTAAAAAAATTGGGGAATATTTATAATTTTTCAATATTAAAAAAAAAAAAAAAAAAAAAAACTGCAAAGTTTTGAATTTTGCATAAAATTTTCCGCACACAGCGTGCATGCGTGCATCTATATTATACAACTCTGCATAGCGGGATGAATAGGGTTTCTTGAGACGAACGAAACCAAAAAATATCAACCTAATTCAAAATTTTAAATTCTGAGAGGTTATATTACATCCTTGGATGAATTATAACCGGTATTAACTAAATCGTGTTGCGTTCGATAATCTAAGAGGAGTAGTTGAGACATACAAACAGGCGATCAGATTCTAATATAATAGATTCGTGTTTATTTTTCTTTTCCTAATAATCATGATGTGAATTTTGGCAGAAAACTCATCTGTATGTAACTGATATTTTCATGCTTAATAATCAGTAGAGTTAAACAAATATTTAAATTTTTTGTTTTGAATATGGCATGAAACTCATCTTCTTTCTGTACTTACCAATCCTTGTTGTATTATTAATGTATAAAATTGTAAACTTATTTAAAAACATATTTGAAAATTCCCGCTTTATTTCAAATATGACGTCACTTTGTTCCCAGAGAAATCTCTTTTTAATGATATAATTCTTGTTAATTTTCTTTTCCTGGGAATCATAATGTAGATTTTCAGCAGAAAACTCACATCTATATTTAACTGACATTTAAGCTCATTAATTAGTAGCGATAAAAAATATTTCAGTTTTTCATTTTAAATATGACATTATCCATATACTTTCATTAGATACTAATTTTCATGCTCCTTGTATTATTATGAATATTTGAAAATGCATGTTTTATTTCCAATATGATGTCATATTTGTCCAAGCCAAGGAGGATCCTTTTCATAGTTCCATGGTCCAGAAATCATTTCTTAATAATATAATTATTTGTTAATTTTTTCTTCTAATTAAAATGCAATTTTTGCTAAAAAATCTCTTCTCAACGTAACAGACATTCATACTTCATGTTAATAACAAACACTCCATATTTTCGTTTCAAATATTATGGCACTTCATGTTCTTTTCAATTCTTTTTAATTTTCATTTTTCACATAGAAATCATTAAATTGAAAACTACTTGGTGGGAAAAATATTATTCCAGGCTTTATATTTAATTTCAACGATAATGCTTAGCAACGTAAAATGGTTAATTAAATTATACAGGAAAAGTATTCATTGATTCTCTATGAAGATAATGAAATTTTGAATTATTAAGAAAAATATTTGAAAATAATAAACATCTACCCTATGTTCATTTCTGTGTTATAATCCATCTATATGAAAGATACAGTGCCATTAAATCCTCCATTTTTACGTTTACTTCAGTCAAAACATCCACACAGACAATTGCATTTATATTATTAGGATTTCACTTTATTCAATTCAGAAAAAAAAAAAAAAAAATCTGTGCAATTTTCAGTTTTTATAATTGGGTCATTCCATGCTAAATGAGCAAATCAGCTGTGGCTGACATGTCATAGATTTTGATGAAAATCAGCATATAAGTAGATCATATTTATTTATGAGTAAATGTAAAATAATAGATTTCAGGATTGTTTATTTAAGTATTAAAACTTACATTAAAAGTTGATTTAAGATCGAGGTTTTGTCTACAGGCTTAAAATTTCAATTTTCATTATTAGCCGTATGAGGGGAAAGACTTTATGAAAAATTATTTATAATTAAGAATGAATAATAAAGTAACAGATTGGAGTGATTTAGTAGCTGTCCTTTTATTCCATAATGAGAAAAAAAATAAATAATGAAAAATTTTGTGAGGAAAATGCAATATTTCTATTACTTGTTTAAACATGAAGGAAAGGTCTTAAAATTTTTAAATTGTTTGACGTTATAGATAAAAGTATATATTTTAGATATCGAAACTTTCATTCTTGCCTTTTTATTCCTTAATGAGAAAAAAATAATGAAAAATTTTGAGGGAAAAATTCAATATTTCTATTACTTGTTTGAACATGAAGGAAACATCTTAAAATTTTTAAATTATTTGATGTTATAGATAAGTGTATATTTTAAATATAGAAACTTTCATCCTTGCCTTCAGTTTATTTTTCCTCAACAATATTTTAAATTGGAGTAGAATAAATTATTGATTTAAACGGGACAGTGGTTTAACAAACAATTATATAGTAATCAAAGCTCCATATAGATGGCAGCACTACATTTTTATTTTTTGCAAGATCGCAGAAAAGCGCACAAATTTGAAGTGAAATAGCCCATAGAACGTAACAAATATTACCTTTTTGAACTCATTTCTGTTATGTTAGGAATCAAAAGTCAATCTTGAATTTTTTTTCAGCATATCATGGACTTTTTGAACTTTATGCTTATGCAATTTTGTTAATGTCAGGTTTTTCCTTCATTTGATTTTTAAGTATACATAAGAGGAAAAATTGTGATTTTGTAATTTTTTTTAAAAGTTCCTAAGCTATTTCAAAGATGAAGAAAATAAATGACAACTTCCAAATTTGAGAAATTTGGTTTTCATATGTAACATTACATCATACATCAATTTCACATATGCTTTTAAATTCCTTTAATTTTTAAAACGCTTTTAATTTTCTCAAAATTTTTAAATTTTTACAACCAATTTAAGGTTAACCATGGTGTTACGAAATTATTATTACTAAATAAATATGATAATAACTGTCCACGGGTTACAATATTATGAAAAAAATTCACTTATGTTTTCAAGATACGGAACTTTAAACTTGCAACTTTGAACCATTCCATACAAGCCATTCTATGTCACAAGTTTTTTAAATGTCCAGAACTGCCAAAATATTTTATTTTTTGTCAAGATATTTTGAATAGCTCTATTTAAATATGAATTGAATCTGTGTACCAAATTTTACTAAAATCGGTTACTATGTGGCCACGACTTTATTTTTTATTTTTGCTAATTTTGCATGGAATGACCCAATTCTGACCACCACTGTAGACATAAAAAAAAAAATGATTAGACACTGTGCACCACAATCTAGTCCTGCATGTGCCTGCAAAAGATGGCTTGCTATGCATAGTTTTTGATCTTATAAAACTTTTTTAAACTGAACTATTTTGACTGATTTCCATATTAAGTAGTGCTTAAAATAATTCTTAGATTTAAAAACTGTCCAATTTAGATGTTTATCATACATAGTATTGCCAGTGTTTCTTTTTTTATGTGGAATAGTTCTTTTTTTATATAAGCAGAGAAAGAGCCTCGGTCACAATAAATTCAATTATGGCAGCGACAGCAGCAGTGTTAGTTACTTTTTTTTAGAATAGATATATATATATATATATATAATTTTTAAAGAGCAGCTTTAAATATATTTAGTACAAAATATTACAGAAAATCAAAGATTATTCATACTATTGGTTTCTATATGTACCTTCAATATTTGTTTAGAAAGTTTTAAAACTGTCTGTGGTATGCATATGCTGACATACAATGTCAAAAAAGTTTTGTTAAATATGTATTTTTTACTTCTTACAAATTTGTTGACCAATAGTAACACAAACCCCTTACAAAAAATTTACTTGACCAAGGAGAATTTCAGGAAATGTCTCATTGTGAGGTATAAAATATAAAAAAGGGTTTTTTCGTTAATTTTGAAAGGATAACAGTATCGCTGAATTGTAAAAATGAAGACTTTCTTTACATTTAATGGAACTATTAATTCACTATCCTGACTTACAGAAAAAAACGTGATACTCTAATTATAAAAGGATAAAATTCAGATTCTTGATTTTTGGCAATAAAAAGTTTTCTAAATAAAAATAATAATGTGTGTGTGTATATATATATATATATATATATATATATATATATATATATATATATATATATATATAATATAATTAAAATGCATATATTCTTTAAATGTTTCTATTCGGCTGCTGAATATTTGTGTATTTGGCCAAACATCCCTACTTTGGGTATTTAGAACAAGCTCCAACTTTACAAACAAAGGCTATAAATTCCCCCTTTTGTATTAAATGTATACAAGTTTTTTTCTGATGAATAGTCTCTTTATTATTATTATTATTGTAAATAAAACATTTATTAATTTTGTTATACTTTTTTAAATAAACAAGAAAAATACCATAATTTTAATTTATTAAATACTTATTGGATTTATTTTAGTAATATTAGTGAATGTTTCTTTATCCTTCTTAAGATGGAAAAAAAAAAAATATATATATATGTATATATATCTGATGTATTCATTGTTTGAAGAAAATGCATTAGTAACATATTTTTCTTACAATGCTCATATTATCAGTGCCTATTCAAGCCAAAGAGAGGCAAAGGCCTAATATTCATTCAGGGACTCCCTTTCTATAATATTATAAATAAACATTTTATAAGCATCAGAATAGAGATATGAATTAGGGATGCGCTGAATAGGGATTTTGTCTGAACTTTTGTAAATTGCTTTATCTCCTGTAAATCTTAGAAAGTTCATTAGACAGTATTTTTTGTATCATGAAAGAAATAACTAGACGCCACCAAAGTTAAAATGACAGCCTTCCAAGTCATCAAAATCTATAACTATCTTATTTTTGGTATTTTTAGTTGCCTGTGAAAGTGACTCTTATTACGGAAGTAATTTTATAGTCTTTTTCTCTATTTTTTCCCCTGTAAATTTCTATTTATTTAAATTATTTTATCCACTATTAAAAGGTAGCCTGCTTATATGCTTAGCAATAAATATATTTATTGCGCGAGATCTTAACATAAAATTTTCTTTTATAGGGAGCGCAGACAGAAAATAGAAGATATAAAAAAGAATATAAGAGATGCAATTCTGGTATGGTATTAATTTTTTATAATTAAAACTTTAATATATAAATGCAGCAATCTTTTTGAGTTACAAATGTCGTTTAAAAAATAATTTGTATTAGAATGCTGAACTTATGAATATACAATTTGGTATTTAAAAAAATATATATAATAAGAAATTTAAATTTTAATAATGTGTAAGGGTTATCTTCACCTCTGCTTCTGAAGGAATTTAAATGCATATGCAATTTATTTATTTTTTATTTTTTGGCATTTTAAACTTTTTAGTTATTGCAAAATTGCATGTTTTGTATTTAGTCAACAATATTTTTATTGATCTCTGCATTATTCTATATGTTTTTTCAATTTAACAATTTATTTCATAATCAGAGGGTTTCAGAATGTATGGTCATCTGTGATCTGTTTTGTTCAGTGAATTATATTAGCTGCATGCAGCAAAATCACTTTCATGTAACTGCATTAATTTAAATATTTTATGGGTGAAAGCCTATTGTTTTTTATCATGCTGTTGCATAGTCAACCTGTTAGTGAAAATGAAGTGCTTCACTGTGCCCAGCACTGTGGATTGCGATAGATTGTTCAAATGTATCATTGCAAAAATGGTACAAGCCACCACTGCTGACAATTAATGTAAAATATTTTTTTTTTTTTTTGAAAGTACAATATATAAAAATGTAAATTGAATCTTTAAGTAATCGTGTACTTCATGAGTCTAATTCAGAATATATAATGATGTGTGCATAGGGATGAATTGAAAAATATTCTAAAAATAGAGAATAGAAAAAGAATTGTGTTAATTTGTATTGTAAGTATACTACGTAAATAATGTGCTAATAATTTTCCTCATTGTCCAGTGTTTTATTCCTTTTTAAAATTTGCCCCTCTGCTTAGGTTTTTATTATGTATAAAAAAATATTTAATAAGCAGTTTAATTTAGTGGTAATTGATTAATTTTAAATATAGAAACTGCAGACTGAATATTAACTTTACAATTAAATCTGTAATGTGGATTAAAAAAAAAAAAGTAGATATGATTTTAATAGTGTGAGAACTTTTTACTTTCAATATTAGTTTAGCTGTAAGTTGGTAATATTGACATTTGCTTTCTCTTTGCTACAAGGCAGGCATGTCAAACTCGTTTACCACCGCAGGCCAAATTAAGCATTATATACAAAGTCGCAGGCCACATTAAAAAAAATGTAGATAATACCATTGCACAGGATAAAATTTGTACGTACAAAACACAGCCACGTTAAAGAAATATTTACAAGTTTCAAAGTTATTATTATGCATAGTTTATTTTATCTTTCGAAAAAATACTCAAATTTTCTTTTTATTAACGAAATCTATAAAATTTAATTGTTTTTTCTAAATTGTATTTATTTAAAAAAAGGATTGTATATGCTGGTTTGTTAATCCTGATCTGATCAAAAGCATAGCTGCTAGTCTTCCCTGTTTTCTTGGAGTAAAAAAATAAAAATGAGCATATTTTGAAACAGAAAAGTTATTTAATAAAACGTGTCTTGTACTCATGTGCTACTTATTTAATTTGATTTGTTAAATATATTTTCTGGTTCAAATTTTGTTCATTTGATTTGAAAAAAAAAGTTGGCAGCTATGCAAAAATGTATAAGAGTGCGCTGCCGAACATAGTTAAAATATGCCTAATTGCATGCTATAGTTAAAAAAATCGGTCGATTTGATGAATAATTACAGAAATTTGAAAACCCCATATCCAGGGGTGTAAAAGCTGGGCACCAATAGGCCGATCGTCACCACTAAATTTTATTAGCATTCTCCACCTACATTTTATTAGTATACTTCGTCTAAATTTTATTGGTATTCTTATTAACTGAAGAATACTAAAAATTTAGTGGTGGCAATCGGCCCATTGGCGCCCAGCTTTTGCACCCCTGATCATAGAAATATATTTTTGCTTTAATATGAAATCGCACTGAATTTTGATTAACCGTGCAGTAATGAATTCTGAAGAATAATTTCACATCAATCATTAGAGTTGAAATAAATAGATTAAACAGGGTGGTCACAGACCTGGAAAACATGGAAATATCAGGGAATTTTGTTCACCTGGAAATATGGAAATTCAACTCAATTCTGGAAATTCGTCCAAACAAATTTTAATTTCCGTTTACTGTGAAATGTGTTATGTGTAATCATTTCAGGAAACAGAAAGGGCTATTCAGTATATATAACATTGGGAAATCCTGAAATGTTTTTGCATATTGCTTATTTAAAGTGAGCAATTTCATCTGTGTCCTGTAATGATAAGTGTAAGTTCAACTTAAAGGGGAAAAAGAAAAACTTTTTCTCCATTACACCAGCACTTCACAGCTCTTCAAAGGTGGGGTTAGACACATCATATTTCATTGGCAGTAGGTTTGTGAAGTTTGAGTAGAGGAGAAACATAATTAGTAGGTTAGATTCATCTAAATTATTGAGTGTTGGGGTTTCATCCAATTATTTTCCATCATCTATTGCAGGTTCATTGTGTTCAAATTCATCTAAAACATCTGTATGTACCTTCCATTTCTTATTCATCAACTGAGGACATTGATAATACTCTCATTTCAGAAAAAGTTTCAGTTGCAGAAAACATAACTCAATTAACAGTTTCCAAGCCTTGTGACTTAACCCCTTCGCGACAAGCGTCCTTTACAGAATTTTTAATCTTTTGCCACTGGTTTTTCAAAACAAATTTTTGCCTAATTGAATCTCAGAAATGTTGTCATTAAATAAGGCAAAGTTTACAATAAAAAGTTACTGGTGGGAATAATTGAGGATTCTGAGCACCTTATGCGTCACGTATATGTGTCGCTCGTCCCCATGGGGTTAAAGTCTCTACTTTTTAATGAAAGTGTGTTAAAAGCTGAAATATTAGGGTGCATTCATTCAGTAGTGACATATATCAATGTGAATGTCAGAAAGGGATATTTCACTATTTCAAACACTTTTTCTAGATAACGAAATAGCATAGAAAATGAAATTGAGAAAGAGTAAAATTGCATATTTCTGTACTGTATGGAATCTCGCCATATTTTCAAAATGAACTGTTGTATAAATTATCAAAATGTAAATACGTAACAGTAGGATTTGATGAATCTTTAAATAAAATATAACAGAAAATTCAAATGGATGTTAATGTAAGATTTTGGTGTTTTGATGAAAATAAAGTGTTATGTGCATGTTACTTAACTTCAACTTTTTTAGGTAGTAATAAAAGTTGAGAAAGCTTTAAAACTGCTTTATCTTCTTTAAACTTGAAAACTATAGTTCAGATTTCAATGGATGGACATAATGTTAATTTAAAGTTTTACAAAGATTTAAAAGCTGAACTAGAGTGCGCCAAAGATTGGTACCCAATTTTACTGAACATTGATACCTGTGATTTACATATTTATTATGTAGCCTTTATGAAAGGTATTCAATTGACCAATTAGTCATTAATCAGTCTTTTCCATAGCCTCTACAATTTGTTTAAAGATGTACCAGCTCCTCTAGTTCTATATTCTAAAAAATTTTGTTCAATTAGGTGGCTGCAGAATAGTTAGTCATGTGTGTCAATGTGCTATCGATAATTTGTCACATATTAGAAAATTTTGTTCAGTGTACAAGAAAAGATGAAAAAGAACCAGCTTGTGCTAGTTTCAAAACTGTGGCAAATTTTGTGGAAGATGAACTTTTAAAAGCCAAATTGGCTTTTTTAAAATCTCTCTTAAAGGAAGTTGAACTTTTTTTGAAAGAGTATCAAACAGATGTTCCAATGGCACCTTTTCTTTGTAATTCTCTAACATTAATAGTTAGAAATATAATGTCAAAATCTGTTAAATAGAGCATACTTATTGATGCTCATAAAATAGGTTTGTTTAATAATAAAAACTTGAAATCAGCATCTACAATTGACTTAGGTTATGTCACATGGAGTGCTTTTAAAAAAAGAAACAAACAGAAAATTTCTTATAAGATTTTACAATTCCTCAAAGATTCTGTATCTTGTCTAAAGCATTATGCTTAAAGTTATTGCAAAGATCCCCCCTTATTTATCCTCTAGCATACACTGTAAAAAAATTTCCTGAAGGTTCCCTGAAGTGGTGGCATTAAGATGCCACGGCTTTTTGCTGTTACGTTTCACAACAAAGTAGTGAAACATTCCAATTTTCAATAATCAATATACTTTTTTCATTCAGTGTCTTATTTAAGCAGTTAAATTTTAAAATTTCGTATTACAGATAAAATGAAATTTCAAATAATGAAGCATAAAAAGATTTAAATTATCTACTTACTTTATCGGTTGACATCCAAACAAAGAATGGCATTTGTTCAGATTGCATTTGTCTCTAAGTACCTAGGCAGCTGTTTTTTATTCTTCTTTAGTTATGAAAATGGCTAATGGAACATAAAACATGAAGCACGCATGCACAGAATGTAGTTTACGGAAAAGTGGAACCCTCTCAAAAATATTACACGAATTATTGCCGTAATTGACGTGGGACATAAAGAAATTCGAAATTCCGGTAAAATATGCAAAATGTTTCAGCATAATTTCCTGAAACGTTCTGAAATTTTTTTACAGTATAAGCATTAACTTGTTTTGACCCAGATATAGCTAGAAATGAAACTCAACAAAAAACGCATAAAAAATCTTTTGACAATGTTAGTAGACAGCAGAGTTATCAGTGATAATGAAGTTGACAATGCTGAAAGAGAATATTTAAAGGTATGCTATGACATTGACACCAAAGAAAAACTGAAAGCTTATAAACACCAAAATTCCATATTTGACATATTTTGACATATTGACATATTTTGGAGAGATATATTTGATAAGTTTGGTGATTGTTAGGGTATAAATATGGTCATGAAAATAGTCATGATATTATCTCATGGAAATGTCAATGGAGAAAGAGGTTTTTCAACTAATTTAGAATGTCTCATTGACAATCTTAAAGAGGATATCCTGATTGCACAAAGAGTTGTCCACGACAAAATAAAGTCATCCGTAAGCAATGTTAATAATTATGAGATTCCTTGGAACTCGCTCAAAGTTATAAAAATGCATGTTCAGAGCTCTAGCTGATGCTGTAAAAGAAAAGAAAAGAAAAAGATTTCTTGGATAAAGAGCTTCCGAAGCTAAAAAGAAAAGAATAAAGTTGGCGACTACAGAAATTAATAACAAAATTGAAAGTATAAATCTGAATGTAAAAGCAAATAAAGAAATTGAAATACTAATGGAGGAGATAAAAACAATAAGAGTAAATATTTTTAAAAAATGAAAAAAAACTTTGAGTTTTGATACTTTTTTAACAGTTACTTTTTTGTTTTTTGTAAAATTTTAATATTAAAATTAAACTTATTAAATGTCTTATAATAGGACTCATTCAATTACATATGTATGCTTATTCTTTATGTGTTATGTTATTTATATTAATAGAAAGTAAGATTTATATTAATAGAAAGTAAGTACTACATATGCACAATACTAAGGTATTTTTATTGGTTATAATAAAAGCACTTTAACATTAAATAAATTCGGAATTTCCTGAAGAAAAATAAACAAATTATTTAAATAATCACTGTTTCTGTAATCTTGTGTGATTTCTTAAAAATAAATAATGACAGTATATATCAAAGTATTGTTAAAGGAAATAACCTATGGAACTTTCATTATTTTAACGCTGACCTGTAAATTTAAGGTTAACCTGGAAATATCATGGAAAAATCATGGAATTTTAACATAAGATATTTGTGACCACCCTGATTAAACCGATTTTCACAATTCTTCAAATTAAAGAATCATCTTTTTTTTTTAAATATATTTTTAGTATATTCTAAAAATTTCCACTTTAATGATTTTTGAAGTAATGCCTGACAATATTTAAATTGAAATACATTTTCTTTTTGAAAATTGTTTTATCAAAATAATAAATTCTATTTGAAAATGCTAATAGTATCAAATAACAAGACAGCATTATGAAGTTTACCTTGAAGTCGAAGTTCACTCGGGTGCTTTGTAATTTCAAATGAAAACTCCAAGTACTTTGTCTAGTGGTGGACTTTTAATAATCCACATTCATAATTTGTCGATTTAAAATGAAAATTGTAACATTTTTTAACAGTTCGAAAATAACAGGTAAAACTTTATAATTGAAAGCCATCAAATTCCGTATAAGAAGGTAGATCAGTTTATCTTCATACCCATATTTCCAAGATAATTTCTAGATTGACGATTATTAAGAATGTGCATACGAATATAAGTTTACAAGCACTAAGTTTTCAAGCACATATCCAGTTTTATAGAAATCAATCCATTATATAGATAAATCTTTCTAGCAATGGTACTTATGCTTATAGTATTTTTAAATTTCTTCAACTGCTCTAGACATCATTTCTTCAATTTCGTTTTGAGTGATTTCGACTCGCGGGACATATAATGTAATAAAGACAATAATTAGTTTTTTTTAAAGCAAATGTATTTCATCCAATAAGCTTGGTGAACACAGTTTGATTTTCTATTCAAAAGTATAAGTTTCAATTCTGACAGTTTATCTTTTTGATGTTTAGCCAGATTTTTGTGAATATACTTTGTGCTGTAGCACCTCTTAATGTTACATTCTTTCCAAACTCCAACAGTGTCTACATATCAAACATAAAATTTCAGTTTTCCTTTTAATATAATTGTGTTGTAAATCGCCTTTAGAAAATATGCAATGTTCATCTTCAGTTTATCATATTTATTCATAGGGTAAAGAGCTTTAACATATATATATTTTTTTTATAAATCCTGGGGTGTGTGAGAGTATGTCAATAAAACATGTATACATTACCAATAAAAAATGAAAGAAAAGAAAGAAAGGTCACACACAATTACTCACCTAAGTAATGAAAATTATTAAAAAGCTAAAATCCATATGTTCGATTAAAGCCCAAGTGAAGAACCTGGATGACTTTATTCTGAGGTTTTGTGTCAAGCACAAAAGTAATAATTTGTTCCAATTTCAAAGCAACTCATTTAAAACTATTTAATTTTATATTTTGATATTTTTTTAATTTTAACTGGTCTTATTTAGCACTGAATTTTATTAATTTTACTAGCTAACCTGCCTGGCATTGCCCGAGCCCCTGTAATAAACTTAAATCTCTTAAAAAACGAAATTCTGTCCATGGTCTCTGTTGACTTTGACTCTGTATGCCGGGCATGCTCGTATGCTCTGGAAAATCTTTTATTCCCCCCTTTCATTCAGTTCTAAACAAACCTCTTTCAGAAAGAACCTCTGTGACAGGTCCCCGCTGCCTATTATACTGTATAGTAGGCCTGCTACAAAATTGTTTCGAGAAGATGGGAACATTATAAACAGAGTTATTTAAATAAGGCACAGTTATTTAAAATAACCTTGAGCGAGGTGCCGGGGGGAGGGGATGTTCAAGTGTCCTTCAAAAAGGGACTAATTAGGAGGACCACGATGCATCTTTAAAAATTCGTTCGTTTGCTTAAGCTAGGAATTTAATTACAAATTTGGCTTAAACTATTATTCGGAAATAGTGGTAACCGCTACTCATAAATTTAGTTCAATATTATAGAGGGTGACTATTAACCTTCTCACCGCCGCAACCTGATATATCTGTTCACTATGCTGTAGGTTTCACAACAATACAAGGTTTGTTTAAATTAATATAATTCTACAAATATAATGCATTTTTAAAACATCAAGTAATGATTGATACTCTCAAGGATTATACTTATATACGTAATTAAGTTTTTTATCTCAAGTTTGAAAATTCAGATTTTTTTAAGCATTTTAAAAAAATTACAGAGAAAACAATATTACAAATTTGCCCTTTTGCTCGGCAGTCAGGGGGTTAAGATAATTATAATGTTTGGAATCACTTGCGTTGAAATCGGAAAGATAGTTGTGGAGATATGGAAACGGTACATGTTAAAGAAAAAACACTAATGGAGGGGAGGGGGGGGGGGGGGGTAGTTCAAGTGCACTTCCGCAAATGACTAATTAGGAGGACCATTATGCATCTTTAAAAATTCATTTGTTTGATTAAACTAGGAACTTAATTACAAATTTATTTGGCTTAAACTATTATTCGGAAATAGTGGTAACCGCTACTCATAAATTTAGTTTAATGTTATAAATGGTGACTATTAAGGTAATTATAATGTTTGGTGTCACTTGCGTTGAAATCGGAAAGATAGTAGCTGAGATATGGAAACGAGACATAGTTAGAGAATAAACCTTGGAGGGGCCGGGGGGAAGGTGATGTTCAAGTGCCCTTCAGCAAATGACTAATTAAGAGGACCATTGTGCATCGTTAAAAATTCATTCGTTTAATTAAGCTAGGAACTTAGTTACAAATTTGGCTTAAACTATTATTCGGAAATAGTGGTAACTGCTACTCATAAATATGCTTTAATGTTATAAAGGGTGACTATTAAGTTAATTATAATGTTTGGAATCAATTGCGTTGAAATTGGAAAGATAGTTGCAGATATATGGAAACGGGGCATAGTTAGAGAAAAAAACCTTGAAGGTGGGGCCGGGGGCAGGGGATGTTCAAGTGCCCTTCAGGAAATGACTAATTAGGAGGACCACTTTGCATCTTCAAAAATTTGTTCGTTTGGTTAAGCTAGGAACTTAATTACAAATTTGGCTTAAACTATTATTCATAAATAGTGGTAACCACTACTCATAAATTTAATTTAATGTTATAAACGGTGACTATTAAGTTAATAATGTTTGGTTTCGCTTGCGTTGAAATCGAAAAGATAGTAGCTGAGATATGGAAACGGGACATAGTTAGATAAACTTTAAAGGACGGGCCGGGGGGAGGGGATGTTCAAGTGTCCTTCAGCAAATGACTGATTGGTACAACCACTATGCATCTTCAAAAATTCGTTTATTTGGTTTAGCTAGGAACTTAATTTGAAATTTGGCTTAGACTATTATTCGGAAATTCTGGTAACTGCTTTCTAGAAATACACCTTGAAGCTATGAAGGCTGATTTTTATGATAATTTAGTAAAAGTGGAACTGATTTGGAGAAGTTCGGAACACTATTAGCTGAGATTTAAAATAGCGGTATTCTCTATATAAAACAGCAATTAAACACTAGGGGTGCAGCTAAAAATGTTAAAATTGTTAAATGTAATTAGACCCTTGCCAGTCTCCATTCCTGCATATATGAAAAATAATCTGTTAAATAAAGTTTTCTGTATTAATAATTTCTATCATAATAATATATGTCATGTAAAATTAGAACTTAAACCCGGCTAATTGTCATAAAGAAAAATGTGCCTGGAAAATATTTCAAACAGGGGGATGTCTGTGTAATTTGTCATGTGCAGGTGATGCAACAATAGCATGGCTTTACTCTGATAACTTCAACCCATATTGAAACTATTTAGTCAGAAATCCTTATCTATGCATCGCTACTGTGGTTTATTTAATGTCTTCTGTAAATATTCTATACAACCAGCCGACCGAAGAAAAAAAAAACGCATTTTTGATGAGAATTCTTTGTGCATTTTAATTAATATTTCAGTAATTAATTAAAATATTAAAATTCCGAGGTTCAGGTGCACCAGGAGAGGGTTTGGACTACTTAAATCTAAATTTTCAGGCTTCTAGGTGATTTAGATTTTGCTAGCCATCAAAGACAAAGAAACACACACAGACAGAGCGAAACTTTCTTTTATTAGTATAGATAATACATTTCTTAGTATTTAATAAATACAGCATAATATTTTGTAAAGTGGTGTAAAATCTAAGAGAGTAGTAAAATAAAGTATTAGTTTTCAACATAAACATAACAAATAAAAATTATAAGTAAAATACGTTTAATTTTTACGAATCTTAAAATTTTCATACCCACCCTACCACGCTTTTGTTACGTTCCGATTGGTAATCTTCGTATCCACAATTTTTTTGTGTTAAAATGTAAAATTCAGTTATATCTGTCTATACATTACTGTTGCCAGATGAGCAAGAATTTTTCTGTAAACATTCTGAAGACAAATATTCCCCTTATTTAATAACATAATAAATAAGACAAATATTACTTTTCAAAAATAGTGGTAGCATTCTGAATAATAAAAAAAGCTTGTCAAACTGGTAACATTGATGTACATATCTTTATGTTGCCATTTCTGAGACCACAATTTGTGCAATAAGTGTGTTAGTGCAAAGTTTGTTTTCAGCATCAGTGTTCTAACAACTAAATTAAATACAGGTAAATTGCCAAAGGCTGCACGAGCCACAGATAAGTTGTCGGCGGGCCAAGTGTTTGACATGCCTGCTATAAGGTATGATCGTTTGAATTTATTTTAAAAATTATGTAACTGTAAGTCCCAGATTTAAAATTTTTCATGAAATAACTAAAAACTATGCTACATACTAATATATATATTTTTTATTTGTTTTGGACTGATTATATTTCTTAGATCTTTAACACTAGAACAACCAAAATTTAACATATACCTATCTATACATTTCTATCAAAGCAGTCAAAATGACTGTTTTGTGAAAAAATGATTAATACAAGGAAGAAATAAATGTATTTAAACTTAATTTTTAATATTTTATATTACTTGAAGTTACATAATATATTATTGCTAATTATTAAGTAACATGCAAAATTTTCTGTATTTGCAAAAAAAAAAAAAAAAAAAAAAAAGATATTCTTACAGATGAGAATGCTCGAAAAACATCTGGAAATTTTGGAGGGGGGAAAAAGGGGGAGAGGGTCCAAATGAAGTTTATTTTTCATTTTTGAAATATTTAAATATTCATAATAGCTACATTCTGGTCTTTTTTTCCTTCATACTTTTGTCATCTTCATGAAAACATTCAATCTACCACTTGAAAACATTAACTTGGAAAATACATCCTGTATGGTAATTAAATGCTCCTTCTGTTGTTAAAAATGAAAATTCATATGCAAAATTTAATATCAGTTAGTGAAAATGGTAAAGTTGGTAACTTAATATAACTCGGTAAGAAAAATTCATTTATATGTAAAAATTTTCATATCCCTTAAAGTTCCAGATGTCACAATCATGATACTGTATAGCATTAGCATTTTTTTTATCACTTAATACATTTGAAATGTTTTAATACCCACCAGTAATAATTGTGACTAGGGCTTTACAAATTTGAAAAAATCTAGTAGCCAGGTATAAATTCTAGTCGGAAGTAAAAAAATTTAACCCCCCCCCCCCCCCCCCACACCCATTGAAAAAATTATAACAAGCATAGTTTAGAATTATTAGTTGCATAGTTTAGAATAGTATATAATTAAAAAAGAATAAAACTAAGTTTTCTAAGGGAACTTTTCAAAATTATATATTTCTTGGGGGGGGGGGGGGGAGGAAATATTAATTGTAAATTCTGAATTAACCGGCATGTTCAGGAAATGCTGATTGCAGAATGCTTCAAATGTCTGAATGGTTGAGTGCTACAAAATCTACATCTGATGAGAGGGAATCAATAAAATAGTGAAGCTGGATTTTTCGCCTATTTAGCCTATCGAATTCAGTGAAATAATTATGATTTTATTTTAAAATTTGCATTTGAACTCTCTTAGTTTTGCGAAATTAAAAATAAAAGTTTAATTTTTTTTTTTTTTTTTATGTTTGAATATATGTATAATTTCAAGTTTATTTCTTAATATTTTGTAACTTTGCAGCATCTTTAATGAAACATCTTACAAGAAATTTAATTAAACATTGTGATGTTCGCAAACTCGAGAGCTATTAACTTGTAATAAGCATTGCTAAAAAGAAAAAAAAAAAATTTCCTGCACTGCATTTACATAATCAGGATCCAACCGTAATTAAAAAAAATATTGTATTCTTTGAGATCAAGATAGTCTTTTGTAAAATAAGGGCAGGATTTCGTAAAATAACAGCAGATTGGACCCAGAGTAGGAACTGAAGGGCTACAACCTCCTTCCCCCTTCCCAAAAACTGAAAGCTGTTATGAGCAAATCAAACTGTGTAACATAAAGACAACACTGTCAAAATTGTGTAAGTTGAAGGCCAGTAGTGTCTGAAATCTGTAACCTACAGGATATGCTAATTGCATTAATTAGTAATTTTGCAGAACACTTGCTGTCTTTTAATGTTTGTATATTATATATTCTAGATTTATATACTATTCAGTTTTAAAAAAAATGTGAAAAATTTTAACTTTGTTTATAGTTAACATTTAGTGTTCCCACATTTTGATAATCTCCCAGATACTTAGAAATGTTTAAATAATGATTTTAAAGGTAAATAAATGAGTTTAAAATAATTACATAATGTATTTACTTTTGGGGATAAAAAAAAAAAAAAGATTAGTTTCTCGAAAAGTCCTTTAATATCCAAAAAAAAAATCATTTAATCAGTTATTTAATCTATTGGTGAAATTATCAAACAATTATCCATTTTGTTCCTTTCTTCATTATTTGACTGCTTTTTTAGTTTAGTATAACACATGCATATGTCAGCAACAAAGAGGGAAGGGATGTAAATATAAACATTTCTAAACACATTTACATGTTGTATTAAAAATCACAAAAAATCTACGAAATTGTATAATTTTAAACTAAATTAAAAATTATTACTTTCTAAATTAAATTTAAAAACTTTCAAAAGGACTGCTTTGGTAAATCTAGTGTTAAATTTGTAAGTTTATTTGAAGAGGGGAGGGGGGTTTGATGATTAAAATTGTTAAACATTTTTGATGATGTTCCTAAAAAAATTATTTATGTGTTTGAAAAGATTGATTAATTTATCTTTAACTAGTAAAATTGCATTATATATTTCATATTCTATTGTAGACGATTACTGGAGCTATGAGCACACTATCCCCTCCTGTACAGCTGGAAAATCCTGATAACCAGTGGAGAGTTGACTACATTCAGGACGTTGCTAGTAATCCTGATTTTGATTATCCTCCAGTAAGTATTGAAAATGAATATTTTAAAAATTAAGGTAGTTTTTAAATGTCTTTGCTTTGTTAAATTTCTATTACCAGAATAACATCTGATTATTGTAGTTTTACTCCCAACTCATTAAAAAAAAAAAAAAAGGCTTCAAAAAATTTTTTTCTCCTAAAATAATACTAAGGCAATTTTGCTTATTTAACATATGTTTTCAGTTTGCTTGTTTTATCTTATTCCTGGATTTTGTAGGTCATACTTCTATACATAATAAATATTAGAATATCTGTTGAAGTGGTTTTTAATACCTATAAAACTGTATTCTGTTTTCCAGAGAACTTGCATGTTTTTTTTTTTACATTAAACAAGCATAAACCAGACGTTTTTAATTATATCGAATTAATAGTAAATTAGGATAATGTTTATCGTCTAGTAATTCCAGTCTATGGGTCATTCTCACATAATGGTAAATTTTGGCGTTAAGAAAAATTAAATTTTGTTGTTTTTAATTTCTTATTTTTAGTTACAATTGCTCCATATAAAAAAAAATGGTCATTTTACATGAGGAATAGTACTGAATTTTTAAAAATGTTTAACAGTTATTATAGTTCCAAAAACACCTTGGTAACGACATTTTTAGCATTAAGCCTATTTTAGGGATAAATTTAATCAAATTGAAAACTTTTGGTATACTTATTCTGAAAGGAATCCCAATCTTTTTTTAGGTGCGTTCGTAACTATATATAAATACGTAGCACCTATAGTCATCGCCTGGTCCGTCCATTCGTTTGCATATCATAGCGCAAAAACTACCCAGCTGAATGGTTTGAAATATAATACATATAATCATTGCAGAATTTTGACACGTCATTTCAAATATTATGAAATCAAATGCAAACTTAAAAAGATATTAATAACAGTTTTCTTTCTATTAAATCCCATCATACGAAATAATTCAATGGTATCCCATGGTATGTAATGATTCTAGGTTGCCATGGTGATTACATTCTATTTAAGATGGAGTCATTATTTCCTTATTACTGAATTTAAAAACCGAATTTGTACACTAAAATTGTTTAATTATAACAATTCTATAATCTACTGCCAGTTTTTTGCATAGATGTTTCTGGAGAAATAGCTATTCAATAGCCAAATTTTAGCAATATCGGCAGCAGATAATTTAACGTTGTGAGGCATTTTCCAGCTATTCGACAATTGAAGAAAAAACAGTGATTTTATATTTTGAAGTGGTTACGTCCCAAGTACAGAATGCAGAAAATGGAAATTTTTCTGATACGGTGGTAACAAAGCAATCCGTTTCATTGTCCATATATATATTTGAGACAGATTATTTTGAATTTTATTTTTTTACAAACAATCTGTGATATAAACATAATATTTTTGTAGCTGTTTTCTAATATATATATATATATATATATATATATTTTTGGGGGGGGGGGGGGGGGGGGGGGCTAGTAATTTTATGTTCATATTTGTTAACCTAAATTACAAGCCCCCTAAAACAATAGATTTCAAAAAAATATATTTTTGGTCATTTATGATGTCATTTTGTTTGTTTAAAAGCAAAGAATGAGTATTTGTACTATTTTAACTTTGGGTCTTAAGAGGTTAAACTGTTTTATAATTTGAATGTATTTTTATTTAGGAATTCTATGAGCACACAGAGATATTATGGAAAGACAAGGGTGTACAGGCTACATTTGAGAGATCAAATGAATATCAATTGATTGACTGTGCAAAGTAGTAAGTAAAGAATTATTTTTATAGTATACATCTTTTGAATATTATAGCTTATTTACTAAAACAATTTCTGAATTATCCTTGATAAAATATTGAACTTTTATGTATGTGACTTTCTGTATATGATTGCCCTCTCCTTTCTTTTTTAAAAGGATACGTTAATTTCTCATTGAAATGAGTATAAATACTTCAGATGTGTTTATATATTATTTTGTCTTATTCTTGTTCTACAATTTTCCAAAATTTATGAATAGTTTAAAAACTTGTGGAAGATTTCTCATCATTCATCTGGAGATTTAGTAATCAGGGGCTGTGCTAAGATTTTCAAAATGCTAGCCAGTAAATTAGCCAAATTAAAATATTTTTAGCCAAATTTTTCTATAATTAGACAAAAGTATATAATACATTTTTTATTAACTCTTTCAGCCCTGACTTTTATTGAATGGGTAAAAAGCATCTCACTGTATTACATTTGCTGAGAGTACAAAAATTGTGCCCATTTTTTGATTTTTCAATTTTTTTTAGTTATACTCCATCCAAAAATAAAAGTGTTACCTTAAAGCATGGCTGACAACTGTTCCAATTTTTGCATACCACTAAAATTTAATAGAAATTTTTGCCTTATTTAACCATTGAAATGCTGGGGTTAAATAAAGCAAAATTTTCTATTAAATTTTAGTGGTATCCAAAAATCGGACGAGTTGGTAGTTGTGCCTTAAAGTAAAGATTAAAATTGAACTGTCGCCAACCCGCATTTCAAAATATGATTACAACAATGAAAAGCTCTCGATAAATCATTCGCCATAATAATTTTTTGGTCGCCAAATTCATGATGAATGACAAGCGCGGCTAATATCAGTAAAAGAAGATGTTGACTCTCCTAACCCAATTTTTCATTGCATTTAATAGTGGATTTAGATACAGTGCTGGAAAAAATTATAAAGCCGATAGAAAAACTTACAAAATTCAAAAAGTAATGGAATTGTTGATAACGCAAATTCTATTTTCATTTGCATGATCAACATTGCAATAATACACATAAACTTTATTTGGAAAAACGGAAGGAGGAACATAAATTATGCTAATTTCTTAAAACCTACAAAAAACAACTTGGAAAAAAGTATAAAGCCGATGGTTCTAGCCTCATTTGGCATAATGCCAGACTTAAGAAAATAGGTCGCCATGAAAGTTTAGGTAAATGTAAATGCGTTATGTGCATTCATTTTGTATTTGGTTTGTTTAATACAATGCCAAGAGGAAAAAAGTTATCCGATGGTCAACAAATTAAAATATTAACTTTAAATGAAGTTGGAATGTCTGGTTCTAATATTGCAAGAAAAATAGGAAGGTCCAAGGCTGCAGTAAACAAAGATTACGGCAGTAAGAAGCATACAGGAAGACCGAAATCCTCAACTGTAAGGCAGTCAAGACAAATCCGGAAGCTAGTTTGCAGACAAAAAATGTCGTATGCCCAAATTCAAGAACAGTTACAATTACCATGTACAAGCCGAACGGTAAGAAATGTTTTAAGTAACAATCCCATTGTTCAATTTAAAAAAAAAAAAAATTAAAGGCAAACCACCTCTTTCTAAGTACCACAAAAATGCTCGCTTAGACTTTGCACGAAAACATGTAACCGAAGGCACAAATTGGGGAGATATTGTCTTTTCCGATGAAAAGAAATTTAATTTCGATGGACCCGACGGCTATAAATATTTTTGGCATGATTTACGACAGGAGCATGATATTTTTTCAAAGCGTCAATTTGGAGGTGACTCGGTAATGGTTTGGGCTGCATTAGCTGCCTGTGGAACCACTCCAATTGTTTTCATGCATAACAAAAAGAATTGGGTTATGTATCAAGAAATGTTAGGAGATAATTTATTACCCACTAGCTGTTACCCGTGACTTTGTTCACGTAACATTAAAAAAAGAATAAATGCATTAACTTAGTAAAACATTTCACTTGATAATTAACAACATGTATAATTAACCAAAGCTTTATCACATTTTATAGGAGACCATACGGTATTTCTTTGCTATACACTGTTAAAAATTTGCAGCAAACTGTCCAGTCATTTGACCGTTTTTGTATAAAACGGTTACATAACCATAATTTAACTATATTCTGACCATATTATTGCTCATTTTATGGTCAGAATATAGTCAAATTAAGATTACATAACCGTTTTCTACAAAAACTGTCCAATGACTGGACAGTTTGCTGCAAATTTTTAACAGTGTAGGGGCCTTGACATAACCCAGTCTTAAAAAAGTGAAATTTCATGCCAAATAATATATACAATCGCGAAAATGAAACTGCAACCAATGAAAAAAGGAGGACCAAGTAAAATCGTGAAAATCGAGGAATTCCTCTTCGTAAAACAAAAAACAACACTGGCAGAATTCTTCTATACAACAGTGCATTTTAGG
Organism: Maratus michaelseni; assembly: GCA_963931845.1. NCBI lineage: Eukaryota > Metazoa > Arthropoda > Arachnida > Araneae > Salticidae > Maratus > Maratus michaelseni. Next base: position 11,288,553 of record OZ007598.1, read on the forward strand.
TGGTATTTGGTGTACAATTTGTATATGTGTGCATTGCTAAATGGCATTATTATATTGTTTATTTGCATAGACATATGTTATATATTTCTTACTACATTATCTTGTTTATGTATATATTTAATTAAGTGCTTCACGCTAAGTGGTGTAAATAGTGAACAAATTGCTTGTGGATTTTATAAATTGATAGATATTTCACAAAGATATAACAATCTGATGCGATTCTAAAATGTAAATAAAGGTTTCTAGAAAGTACTTTAAATTCTGCCCAATTTAACCTCGATATTTTCTCTATCGCGTCAAGAACACTATAAGCAAATAAATACCGACGACACAAATCTGATAATCTAAATTTACATATTTTTGTTAGTATATATAGGATTATTTTGATTTATTTCATGTGCTTGAAATTTTTTACGCTTTCTCTAGGGTTAGGTCTCGAATAAATGTACTTTCTTGTTATTTTATTTTGCCATTTCTATTTATTCTATTTTCCATTAATTCCATTTATGGATATTGATTTCATTTACATATTCGTGTCAAAGAATATTCTTTAAAGTTATTATCAGGATTAGGATAGGATTCGATTAGGGTTAGGATTAGGAATAAAAATTGAACGACAATGGCATGACCGATTCAGGTTTAAAGTATGAACCAGGAAGTCTATTTACATCATGAAGCAATTAGAAAATTATCGGCTAATATTTTTAATATGTTTTACAGTCATAGTTGGCATCAAAGGTGAGCGGGGAAATGATAATCTAAAATACCATTAAGTGTTTACCACGCAAAAAACAAATCTGGTTACAACAATGTATTTAATTTTGCGCCAAATTTCACTTGATAAAAAAAAAAATCAAATTGACTATGGACCTAATTACAGACCCCTAACCTTCCTATTCTCACAAATGTTCTACCTATATGTAGAAAAAAAATTACTGTATAGAACGCGCTTTCACGTTTATAATGTTATGAATTGGCACGATCGGCTTGTTCAAGTTTACACAATTCGGCTGGAAGAAAAGATTCATTACTTTTTTATTTCTTCTTTGCTTTTGCATTACGCGAATTTGTTTGTAAAATCGATTTTCTTTTCTATAACATTGTTGTTTTTTAAGTTTAAAAAATATTGTAATTTTACTTAAACATTGCTTTAAAATCTATGCAATTTTTCTTATCCTGCAAGACTTTACAAAAATCTATTATGAAACAACTTTAAAAAAAGCTATATTTAAAAAAGACAACAACGTTTTTCCTATTTTAAAACTAAAAGAAATGTAAAACTAAATTCCGCTTCGAAACAACGATTTACAAATGTGTTTTCGATTGTGGGAAAATGATAGAGGAAAAATGCTGTTACTTCGACACAATCATATTAAATCTTTAGCTTTTATGAGAAAAGCAACTTTCTTTTAAAAAATATAGTTATTTTTATTAAGATTTTCTGATTTTCGATACGGATAATTTTGCGATGCATATCATTGACATTTGCCATCCATTTTTTTTTTTTTTTTTTTTTTTTTTTTTTTTTTTACTTTTTATAATTTAAATTAAACATATGGTATCTTTATGTTAGCCGTGTGCAGACGATAAATCGCCAACCTATCCCATCATTCGTATTGAATTCATTAAAAATATAAATCTTTCACTCATTTCATTTAAAACACAGAACTTTAATTTACAACACAGACATTTAAAATACATATATTACGTACATTTAAAATAATTCCTTTCATGTGAAAAAGAAAAAGAAAAAAAAGAGAAATTAATCACAAATAATTTGATAACCCAAGATCATTTTATTTCAACATCAAAACAAATCTGTTTTATTTTTCTATATATGACATCATATTCGCTTGCTTTCCATACTTACTCGTATTTATGCACTTTGTATTATTATCAAATATTTGAAAACGCACGTTTTATTTCTAATATGACATCATTTCATATTCTGTTTAATTCTTAAATAATTCATTTCATTTTCATTTTTCACGTGGAAAATTTTCACTTGAAAATAAATTGTTGATTAAAAATTATTACTCAGTGGTTTTATTTTATATTGGCAACGATAAAATATTAGCAACGGTAAAATAAATTTAACCATTTTAAAAAAAGCTGCAAAACCGGGCCCTTTGGGCCAAGCCAACCAAGCCAACCAACCATTGTAAAATATACGAAAAAATATCCATTTATTCTGTATAAAAATAATGAAAATTTTAATTTTTAAGAAAAATATTGAAATAAAATAAACGAAAACCAGCCTATATTCATTTGAGGGTTATAATCAACTTATGTGCAAAGATACAGGATAATTAAATGCTTCATTTTGACGCTGGCTTCAGCCTAACATTTGCACACAATCAGATTTATAATATTATTAGGATTTGCTCCTCTTATAACTTCAGGAGACTGGACATTTCAGCAGGACAACGCTTCCGTTCATGTTCCTAAGTCAACTAAATCTTGGCTGGAAGCTAATCAGGTGAAATGCCTTCAATGGCCAGCTCATAGACCCGATCTGAATGTAATAGAAAATTATTGGGGAATTTTAGCTCGAAATCTTTACAAAAATGGACGAAAATTCAATTTAAAGTTAGATTTGATGCTTTTAAAAACTGCTGGAATAATACTGATGCAAGTACTTTGTGTGGTCTGATATATTCAATGAACAAAAGACTATATCGATTATTGATGAAATATATGTATCGACTTTATAATTATTTCCAACTTTCTTTGTACAGAAAATTTTCTTAAGTCTATTAATCTTTTATTAATGTAGTTATTAATGAATTTATTTTTTTTCTTTACTTCCTTGTAGCGTATAATATATATGTATGAGATTTCATAAATGTTCTACATTTTGTTTTTTAATTATACCATATTTTCATGTGGCTTTATAATTTTTTCCACCACTGTATGTGATTGCCTGCTTTATGTTGATGTAGCTCTACTAATTTATTGCACTGTGGGTACAAAAATGATATTTCTTCTTTGAATATTCAAAATAAAATGTTTTTCATAGTATGTGGAATCAATTTATTACATTTTTCTCAGTTTTTGTATTTATGTTCAAAACTAACCACAATCATATAGACCCTTAGGAAAAGTTTCAGTATCGATATAGTATGTGGTTTTATGTGGTATAGTATGTGGTGTGTGTAGTAGTTTTCGTGTAAAAAAAAAAAATATATATATATATAATATAAACACTTGTCTTGATACAATTAATACAGGACACCATAAAAAAAGAGCAGTTTTGACAATTGGTTCAAAAGTTATGTGTGGACATAAATTAAAAAAAATATAGATTGCCTACTTCAATTCACACAGATTACATTGTTCTTCTTTTTAACACTTTCCAACATAGTTGAAAAGTGTTTATGACTTTGGTTTGTCTGCAGTCTGCCTGCCTGTCTGTCCGTGCTCTAACTCCCGTAAATATGCTTCGATTTTCCCGAAATTTTTGTATGTTATTGTCGTTTACTATAGCATGTTCCCTATTTCAACAGAAGTGTATAGCACTTATAGTTTTTGTGCAGGGACAGTCAAAAGTATTCAGTTACATTAGTCAATGGGGAATAATCTGTTCAAGTGCATTTTGAGGATGCTACGTCATTTAAAACATAATGAAATTAATGTATCATTATGAAGCGCATTAAAACATACTTTTTATATAATATGGGGTGCAAAGCATTTATTATTCATTTACAGGGTCAAAAAAAAGAATTCTTTTAGACATCGTTATATGGGAAAAAATCGTCTGCAGTGTAATTTAGTGATATTTCACTATTTCAAACATAATGAAAATTATATGCATTACTGAGGTGCACTATAAATTGCTCTCTTGTGTACATTGCATTTATTTACAGGGACACACAAAAGATATTGGTTACAGTACATGTGCGATATTTACAGTCTATATGTGATAAGTGCGTTTTCAACTTTGGTTTGCACTTTTAACTTATCTTTTTCATAGTACGTGTGTGTTTATAAACTCGGTTGCCCATATACAGGGCTACACATGGAAATTCGTAAGTACTACAGTCTATGGGAGTGAATTGCTTAAGGGTAGTTTTTAATTGTGTTTACTTATTTTCCTGCTGAATTATATTTAGTACACTAATAGAAGTTTATGGAATATAAATAAATTCATATACAGGGCTACGAAAAAAAAGATACATTGTCGTTTACATTTGGTAATTGCTGCAAGTGAGTTTTAAGTTGCCTTTTAGCTTAATAGGTGGTGTGTACAAAAGTTTTCAGATAATATACAGGGCTGTACAAAAGATCTCAAGTGCATTTCCATCGATTGGCAAAAATTGCTAAATGTGAATATTCTAACTGAACTAAATTTTATCATACTATATATCCACATCTATTGATCATATACAGGGCTTCACAAAATAATTAGACTACTTTTTTGACGCTGAAAGGTAATTTCGAAAACTGTTTACTTACATATCTTCTTTCACCTTATTTAATGGTGAAGTTTCGTTTAGTTTTCTAGCTGTGTTGGAAAGTGTTTCATAATCTATGCTTGATGCATGATTTTTCTTTCTTGTTTGTATTTTTAGTTTGTATTTATGTTCAAAACTAGCCACAATCATAGGCCCTTAGGAAAAGTTTTAGTATCGATATATCATGCAGTCTACTGCTGCTAGTCATTATAAATAACTTGTATGAAAAATTTAATAAGTTTTTGTGTAAAAAAAAAATATATATATATAATATAAACGCTTGATTCAATTAATACAGGACACCATAAAAAAAGAGCAGTTTTGACAATTGGTTCAAAAGTTATGTGTGGACATGCATTAAAAAAATATAGATTGCATACCTCAATTCACACAGATTTAACATTTTTCTTTATGTTGCTTAAGTTGATAATGATATGTACCTTGTACATAAATGTATTTTTTTAATATCTCATCATTGTTCATAATATTACATTGCTTTTAATATAAATGTACCCATCTAATTTTTGATCTGTAAGTGTTGTCTTAATTCTTTTAAGAAATAAAGTATATTTGTTGCTTACATTGAAGGGGGGAGGGGGATAGTTTGAGTGGACTTTGAAGATATTAAAAATTTATTGAATATAAAATAGTTCATATTCTCTAATTTTATCTTTTTGATTTTAGAAATTATTTTAAGTTTACAAAAATTATAAAATGTGTGTATTGACTTTACCGTTCCTTTCCAATTTTTTTATGCACACATTTACAACATTATTATTATACTGCTTTCAGACGAAAGCACGTAGAATCTTAACTTGCATTTTAAAGCAGGTCACCTAGAACTAGGCTTTGACTTCTCCATCTGTTACTACGGTGTTCATCATCATTCACTTAAAATTAAATATTGTAGTCTGAATGAGGTTTTATTTAAAACTAGTATAAATACTCATCCTAGGACAGTGGTGTGATGATGTAATTTGTTGAGGGCGAAGAAACTCTTTTAAATTATATAAATATTTTCCAGGTTCAGCAATTTCAATAAAAAAACTCTTAATTTTTCCATGATCATATAGCATAATATAGGAGAGGTGTCTCTTAGCAGGAGCCAGCAGAAGCAGCAATTCACACAGTGAGTTTTCAAAGAGAGAGTGAGTGGTCACATAACATTATTGCCAGAGATTTACATTACTTGGCGAACAAAATTGGTGCCAAAACACATTACTCAATACATTATTTTGGCGTTAGAATTCGAAAAGACAAGATACTTTTGGCTGGGTGTGGAATTTCCAGTAAATTAAAATAATTATTTGCCTCAGGGCCAGAAACGTTACCATATTTAGACATGTTGATCTAAATTTAGCAATTGATATCATCACCCATTATTAGGTAGCTTTCAATACAAAAAAGTATAAAGCTACCTATTGCAGCCGTTCGGAGGAAAGCAGTTCCAGAAAATTTCGATATATTTTCACCGATCATGACCCCCAGACCCCAAAACCACCCTCCGTCCAAATGTTGATTTATATATATAGATATATCCATATATATATATATATATATATATCTGACCTATGTCATACGATAACGCCCGTAATTATGAATCGATTTTGATGAAACGAATTGTGTGTATTAAGGTCACTAATGTCTCGACCGAGTTCGTTGGCCACCTTGGTCCGCCATCTTGTTTCAAGATGGCGGCCATTTAAAGATGTAAAATAACTTAAAATCTAAAATAAATATACAAAAAATTTTTAAATTCAAATTTATTTTTTAATTACGTGTTAGGCCTTGATACAAGGATTTCAGAGCTTTTTTTGGTTTACCTCTATCTTAAAAAATGGCTGAGATAGAGCAGTTTGAAATTCTAGGGTGGCTGACATTTTGAAACAAAACAGCACATTAACGCGATTACTCGCAAATTATTTCCTTTCATTGTTGTAATAATTTTCCCAATCATACGCATAAAACTATATATTCATATCCGTTAGCGCCAAAATTGGTGACATTTGGCAAAATATCGCCAAATGTGGCGACCAAAATAAGTCTTCATAAATGAAGCCAATTTGGCTATTGCTCAATAACTTGACGAATTTCTTATTCAAATTCAGTATTAACGAATCTTTTGTAAACGTTTCTTTGCATTTTAACTTGCTGTTTTCGTGTAACATTAGCTAAAATTTTAAAACGAAGATATAGGAAAGCTACCTTTTCCTCCCGGTACAGGCCGGAAGGACTTTTTTGATTGGAAGATGCTACTGAGAATAAAGCAAGAACAACTGTTATTTTTCTGAGTAAGCAAACATTAAAAAAAGCATATATTAAGGATAATCTATTTGACAGATTGAAAAGGAAAATGTTATTTTAAATGAGATGAAGGTATATTTATTGGATATAATTTATTGCTATAATTTGAACTGTCAACATTTGCAAGATTAATGACTCTGAAATAGAAGTTAAGTTATTTTTGGATTATTTATGAGAGAACAAAAGAATAATTGTTATTATGTTTATTATAGAAGCTATAAATAGGCATATTTATTTTATATACATATTGCTATAATTTGATTACATTCAGAGATGCAATTCAAGGTTAAATGAATAAAGAGTGAAAATGAATTACATGTGGATTGTTTTATGAAGAATAAGGATAATTATAAAAAATAGATTTAAAAGTAATAAATAAAGTTCTTAATTTCCTTTTTGCAATAAATCTTGATATATAACTGTGATGTAGAAAACTACTATTTACCTTTTATTTATTCAATTATTGTAATGGAAAAAAGGAATGCTTAAATGAAAAGAATTATTTATTGAACTAGAAATGAATTCCTATAACTTAACATTTAGATTACTGCTGAGATATTATGAAAATAAAACAGAGAGAAAAAGGATTATTAATATACAGGGAAATGGATGAATATGGAAAGTTTTTTAAATTAAGAGGGGTTTGATTTAAATAAGTAAAATGTAAGAAAACATTTATATATATATATGACAGATTGCTGTCATAAGTGGGTAGAAAAATCATGGTTTTCACTTAAAATTTGAAATAATTGATAAAAATATTCATATTCTATTCATCGGCGATAACATATATCAGTTTTCAGGGCCTGATTAATGCATGCACCTCTGGGGTTTTAGTAAAAAGTTTGCTATCTGATGTAAATAAGATGACAAAACACAAGAAATTACAGATCTGTCTTAATAAAGGAAAACAGAGATAGATAGATTGAATAGCAATATCAGCACAAGTAGCTTTTACCGACTTGTATTGCAAGACATATAAACATGTTAATTTTATTTTGTAATTTTTTTAAAATCTGAACTCTTTATTAGAATTCTTTTTTAAGAATGAGCTTTGGGGACCTGAACATTTGTGCAAATTGTAATATACATGCATATATGCATGTAGAATAGATTTGAAAATAGCGAAAACGAATTCAGAGAACCTCAAAATGTTAAAATATATAGATATTTCCATAATCTGGTTTTATCACGATTCAGTACATTCTTTAAACTCATATGATGTTATATAGTCACCTGCTGACGTCATATTTGCCTGCTTTCAGTACTTACTCATATTTATGCTCCTTGTATTATTGAGAACTGGTTGAAAATCTGTTATACTTCCAATATGATGTCATTCTTTTTCATTCTTGGAACTTTTTATTTCATTTTTCACGTGGAAATCTTTCAATAGAAAATTAATTGTTGCGGAAAGAATTTTATTGTGGATCTTTAATTGTTGGCGAAAAATGTTTAAATTTGATAGGAAATTGCTGTTAGATGGATGGGTTCTACCCGGAATCGTCACCTCACTTGTATATTATATAAATAATCTTTAAAAATTGTTTAATTCTCTGTAAAATTATCATATTGGTATGTTTTTTGTAAACTTTACCATTAAAATAATATTTTTTAATGAATTTAGATGCACAAAATATAGTGTTGCTGAACTTGTGCACCAAGCTAAATATGTACACACTTATACAAAATTCTTTGTCTGCTGAAAATGTTAAACACTTGGTATTTGTTCTAATAATCCGAGATATAATAAATTTAATTATCTGTTAGTATCATTTATTGTATTTTCTATTTCTACCAATTATTCTTTATCTAAAATCACAATATTTTACCTACTATTTCAAAAATAACTTATTTGTATTAAAGGCAAATTCTTACAACTACATGATATTGGCAGAGTACATAGTCAAAATTTCACCGAACACTGAATATTTGGCAAATTGGCTGAATACTGATATACACCTCTAATTTTTGCTTGGGCTGAGCTGGACCGGGTTGAGCCATGAATTGCAAAAAAATAAGTAGGCTGGGATGTGTCCAGACCGAATTTCTTGGTTTTATGCTGGGTGTGCTTGAAAAATTTGACTTGTGCAATCCTTTAATCTGCATACACTGCCAAGAAAAAAGCATGTTTATAAATTATTTATAGATTTATTTTTTTTATAAACAGATTTATTTATCGAATATTTAATATTCTTTTTCACTTTTAGTTTTTTAGATAGAGTTAGTGTGATTAAGAAGCCTGACTACACTCCATCAGAGCAAGTATGTAAATATGAAAATAAATAAATAAATAAATATTATATCAATTATATCTTATATAAGCAAGTTTTACAATGCATTTGTAATTTCTTTTTAAGGATATATTGAGATGCAGAGTGTTAACATCTGGAATCTTTGAGACAAAATTCCAAGTAGATAAAGTAAATTTTCAGTGAGTATTCTTTTTAACTATCTCTATTTTTTTCAATAAGTTTGCATTATATTTATAATTTGTTTCCATTGTTAAAAATGTATTAAAAAATTCATCCAATGTGGACCTGAATGCAAAGAAATACTCATTGTTTTGGATGTTCTATGTAGAATTTTCTGTTCTGTTACAAGTTTTGTCTAAGCATATACTAAGTTTAGTGTTTTCCCTTTTTAATAAATTGGAAACATGAAATGTTGAAGATTGCCAAAACTTTCTGTCATGCTTCCTACATAAACCTACTGTATTTATTTAACAAGATGCTGATATTCATCGTATTCATACAAGGCTCTCTCTCTCTTTTTTTTTCTTCTTTGTTTTGGTTATTCTAGTTGGTTTAAGTTGTAGAACATGTAAAATGCAGTTAAAATTATCTTACATTTTCATTCAAGATTTCTATGGACGTTAAGCTGTGTTTCATGATTTTGTATTTTTTTATGAGAATCTTTCTAAACGAATCTGATGTTGTCAGGTCTGATGAAAAGGAGGTGTCTTTTTTGGCAGCATACACCCTCAAATTTGTATGATTTTATATTTTTAAACAAAAATCTATCCAAACAAACCTAGAGTTGGAGGCGCCAAGGCATTCAGCAGCATGCACTGACCATGACACGCACGAATGTTTTTGCAAATGAACCTTGAATTTATATGATTTTATATTTATTAAACAAAAATCCTTTCCAAGCAAACTATGGGCTCCTATTATAGTGATTGACGGTTTAATTTCTGACATGTAGATTATTAAACTTCGATTTCTGACCAAAAGTTCCTGAGAAAACCTAAATGATATAAAACATGCACTAGTTCCTCACTCTTTTAAAACACGAAATGGTATCATCCAGTGTATTGAATACCTGTGTTGGAAATGTAAAGATTTTCCCGAACATGCACAGAAACGAAAACCCCTCCAAAAATGTTAAAAAGCACATTTCTTGTAAAAGGGAAAACAATATCTTCATTTTCAAAATCACTGAGAGGGGGGGGGGGGGGGGGGGAATCTAGTGAATCTGTTTAATGACTTCTAGAAAATATTTTTTTTGCAATAGTAAATATTAATATTTTTTAAACCAAAGATATCATCAGAACCTGTAAAGTACCTGAAATAAGTGGATGTTATTTTAAAACTGGGCCAGAACTGTAAAAGTGTGCTGAATAAGTGGGTATTTTTTTATATTTTAGTCCAGGTCACTACCTGGATGCAGCTGTTTTAACATGTTGAAAAATCAGAAACTGTTAAAGCAATCAGAAAACATAAGAACCAACATGGAATCAAACTTTAGAAATTTTTTTTTAATAGTAATTATAATTTTTTAAGACACTGTTAGAAAGGGAAAAATAACCCAAATAAGTGATTTTTTTTAGCTTTGGGGGGGGGGGGGGGGTGTATTTTCATCCAGAAAGCAGGTGTGACAATTTCAAAACGTTGAAAAGTGGGAAAACTTGAAAATTGACATGTAATCAAAGTCTACTAAAAATGTGTTTCGAAATAATAAATATCAGTATTTTTTTAAGCAAAAGGTAATGTTGGAACTGGGAAAAAGTAAGGCAAAAATTTCAGTGTTTTTGTAACTATACGGAATACACCATTTGCAGTTTCAAAATTCAGAAAAAAAAACTAACATTATGCTTTTGACTACCTGAAGGTTTGAGGAAACTTATAAAAGTGCAGGCACAATCGACGGAATGATGCAAACTTTCCATTTTGCGATGTTCATTAAGGTTTTCATTAATATCTCTTCTAATTAAAAAAAAATGAAAATCTGAGCCTCAGCTGCATTCAGACCTGTCTATTTTCATCTAGATTTTCATATCTATGTGTGTTTGTTTCTTGGTGATGACTAGAGAAATCTCACAGACTAATAAACATCTTTCTGTTATTAATATAGATTTTATCTCTGGTGATAACTATTTTTATATACCAACTAGCAGGCTAAGCCTGCTGCGCTGGTCCATTTTTCCGAATGAATCTTGAATCAAATGAAATGACCTTGTATTTTAAAGCAATATATGGATCTTAACCTGGAATTTCCTTTTTGTAAAAGATGTGAAAGCTATTGCGCCTTATCTCATACATTGGACAAAAATTGAGCTATTAAGAAGCAACTCTTTTAGTTCATCATTTATAGTAGAATTTGGTAGGGAAGTGAGGCCATTATGACAACATTAATTAAAGTGTTATCTAGTCAATACACTTCTAAAATAGAGGGCATTGCAGAGATTGTAGAGATTGACCATTTGGGTGATTAATTTTTGGTTGTTAGTTCTTAAACTCCGGGTTTCCCTTCTTGGTGCTATGTGTGATTCTGGAAACAAATTCAAACTCGCTCTATGTTACGTTATATTTCGGAATATATGTTTTCTTCTGGCAGGACTACTACGGTTTTTCATCTTTGAATTCCAGCAAAGTAAATACAGTAAAAAAAAATTAATAAATTATTTGCATACAAAGAACAGTGTTGAACTTTCATATCTAAAAAAAAGAAAAGTGAAACATAAAAATATGCATTTTTAAAGCTGAATTATTTGAATAAAATTAAAATGACATCATTGTTACTGTCTTTCCATTTTTTAGACCAGTTGCATTCGTCTAACCGTTGACCTAGGAAAAATCCCGATGATTGACTCTAATAGAAAAAAAAAAAACCTCTAGTTTGCCTCCAATAAAATATTCCTAATCTTCCGTAATCGACTCCATAGACAAGTTTGACTTCAAACGTTAGAAGTACTTTTAACCATATAGTTACATATATACCAGAAGTTAGTTACAAAACGAAGTTAATTACACGCAAAACTATGTTCCATTAAATACTGTTTATTCAACGATAGATCTTTCACCAACAAAATTCCCTACCTTAAATTGAATTGACTATAATAAAGTTAGTTACACAACAGTTTTAGTAATAATCTTTTTGGTGAATACTTGACTCAGAGTTTTGCAAATTGCGTAGTAAACTATGGTAAAAAAAATTCTAAACGTCTGAAATTATATAAATTACTTTACAATAAGTGCTTGTGTGGCAGACATTTACACTAAAATTTAAATATTTGACTCCATTTTTATAACATGCTATTTATGGAATTTACATTTGAAAAATAATTTACTTCAAAAATGCTCTTGTACACTTGAAAAATCACCATTATTGATAATATCGCTCAAGTTGATCAAGCTCAAGTTGTCATGCTTATGCATTTTTGGCTAAAAATCACATTGTTTGGCGACAAAAGTAAAATAATAATTGTAAATAAACAAATAACATATAAGCTCAAAAGTACAGTCATTTTTACAATTACATCTCCTAGTTCCTCCTGTAAGTCACATGATAGGGGATTTAGATTAAAAAAAAAAAAAAAAGTTACTAAGATTTTATCTAATCAAATTATCAGATGCATTTTTCCTAACCTAACGCAAACGATAAATTGCTAAATATTGATTTAATTGTAATCTCTTTCAGTTTAAACTAAATATTTTAGCTTTGCAACATTATCCCTCATTAAAACAGTATTTTGGGGGGGGGGGGGGGGGGGGGGGATTTTAAATAAAATTAGTAACAGGATTTTTCTTTTATTTTTCGATCTGTTTGCATTATTTTTGGATATAGCCGTTTCAATTCTTTCGCCAACGATAATGGTCACCAATCAAAAGACCTATGGTAACCTTTTCGTCCAAAATAACAGAACTTCCCATCATAATTCTATAACTAATCTACATAGAACGATGTGTTATATACTAAAACCCTCCCTAAGAAATTATCCATATAACAGTACAAGTTCCATAAAAATACATTCAGCAGAACTCGAGTTATAAAGGAACGGAACAAAATTTCCGTTTGTGTTTTATATATATAGTAGATATGAACTTGTCTGCAGTATTACAGTGAAACCTTTTAAATTAGACACTCCCACCAGACATTTTTTCTGGGAACTGAATGTGATCCACGCACGGATAATAAAGAATATACTGTACTTGTTACTGTTGCTAACCATAAATAATGAATTTTTCATAAATGAAGAAGATTTTTTTTATTTATTATACAGTGGAACCTCTATTTAACAAATTCTTCTATTTTACGAATTTATTTCCAGAACTTTGAAAAAAAAAATATGTGTAAAATAATAAGTAAAGCAAAACCTCTAACGCAGTCACACAAATACTATTCTTCTGAATGTCTTCTTAAACCTTTAAGAAAACACAATGATACAATCAAAGAGATTGAAATAATTAGACTTGGATTTCAAGAAAATGTACCAGATTATGTAATCAGTTGCATACATATGTCCTAATTAATTCATGGACTGCCGGAGATTGGGGACCTATATTTTAGGATCACCGAATTGGAATGAACAGACTATATGAACAGAAATCATTTTAATCTTTTTTATACTTTTGCAAATGTTGCGAATTTTATATTTTTCAAAATCTCGAAACGTTGAGTTAAAAAACTTAAATAAAAAACTTCTAAGGTGCTCAGTAATTTTCAAAAATAATATATTTAATATGTTAGTATAAAAATCCCTGTAAATTTTTATACTAATAGAAATAGGTTCGTAGGAAAAAAAAAATGTTGATTATTCTCGGTAAAGTATGCTCCATAAACTTATCGTTGTAGTTGACCGAAAAAAAGTGCTTCTTATTTTTCCATATTTTTCTGAAACTGTAGTATTTTAATTAGTTTGTAAACTACTCTAAAATTGTGTAATTTTTTGTTTTTGAATGTATATAAACGGAAGAGTGATATAAACAAAAGGAAAATAAATATGTCATAAATAATCTGATGAATACAATGTAAGGAAATTAATATAAAAGTTTCCCAGTTGTTATGGTAGCGACATGTATATTGGAATAAGTCACTCAATAAATTGTATAATTCTGATGTATAATTCTGTTTATAGCATCACTATTATTTTTTTTGCCCCTTTTATCTTTTCTTTTCTGAATAAAAATGGAATCTGTATAATTGAAATTAAATACCTTACAAAAAGGAGTGATATCTCATCAAAAACAACTCGTTGTAAATGATCCTGCCAAGCCACAAACCTAAAACGTCAGTCACAAAAAGAAGTGATATCACATAAAAAGAAGCGATATAGAAGTGCATACTCAGAGTCCCGTGTAAAAATATATTACCACTCATAATGTTTCCAAAGGACTCGGAGTGAGGTACAGTATGTGAAAACTGCTTGGCAACCTGCAGGCTTTTATAATGTTTGCGTTTCCTGCAATTACATATGACTATATTATTTTAATTTAATTTAATTTATTTATTTATTTTGCTCCCATAAAATTGTAAAAAGTTGAAGCTTCTGTGTTTGCATGTCCTTTCTTATTTATGAGCTTGAAAAATCAATTTGTTGATTTTATTTACCATTATTTAAACTAGAAACACCACTCTTACGAAGAGGATTTTTTAAATAAACATGTAAAGATTTTGAGTTTGTAATAAATATATATGGTGATCATACGCATATTAATAACATTGTACCTTATAATAAACGTTAACTAAATTGAGATATATTGCAGTAATTCTACTGTAAGCGGAATCTCATAGATCTGGGGAAAAATCCGTTCTGTCAGTTCTTTCGCATACAAAAATATTTAAAAAATGATGTAACAAAAATTACAAATTTATTTTTTTCGATTTTCAAAATTGATATACTGCATATATTATAAAAGCCTACAGGTCGCCAAGCAATTTTCACATACTGTACCTCACTCCGAGTCCTTTGGAAACATTATGAGTGGTGATAGATTTTTACACGGGACTCGGAGTATGCACTTCTATATCGCTTCTTTTTATGTGATATCACTTCTTTTTGTGACTGACGTTTTAGGTTTGTGGCTTGGCGAGATCATTTACAACGAGTTGTTTTTTATGAGATAAGTTTTTTCTGACTGTCATTTTGACGGTTTTAGGACGCGAATGTGTTATTATTTATGATCGGCATATTTTTAGTACATTACATTTTTTTACTTACGTTACCCGGAAGGCCAAGGTTAACTTAAGCGAAGCAGAGTGGTTCTGTTATGATAAAATAAATTTATTAGTTTCAATATGTACACAAAGAGAAAAAATATTTATCATATTTTTACAAACTTTTATTTCAAGTTCAAAATTTGTAAGTACTGCAATTTTGTCTCACTCCCGCTTTTACCTGATTTAGAATTTTTTTTTAGAAGTACCTTCCCATCCCTAACCTACATTGTAGTTGACACATTGTCCACCCTCGCAAAGCCAGGGCAGGCTGCTAGTAATAATAATAAATATCATATATATTATTTCTCCTGTCAACATCCCTTTTTCTAAGAAAATACGAAACGCAGAACAACGAATGAGATACCATATGAAAGGTTTTTGAACCGGCTTCTGACATAGCCCACTTAACAGTTCGTTAAAACATGTTTTTGATTAAAATTTGCTGAAAATTAAAAATTAAATCTGTATTGTTTTCATAAAAGAAATGAAAAGTTTTCTTATGAAATTAGTGTTGCCACAAAAATAAAATACCACATTATATAATGCTCAGCAATTATTATAAAAAACACCACACAGGTTTATTTTATACTTATGATTAAAAAGCGAAATTTAAATGTTTAGATTTATATTTCTAAGTCCCATGTTTTTCCCGAAGTGGATGACGTCATCCTCTAATGCAGTCAAAATACGATTGTTTTTTTTGTTTTTTTTTTCGCGCGTGCCTTTAGCAATCTTGGATCAGTTTTTAGTCTAACTTTGATGGAATAAATTAGATGATATTCTGGCTTGACTAACAACTAAATGTTGATTGCAGATATTTTTATCCTTGCTTTTTCTTTAGAAGTTTAAACCTGCATCTAATAAATATTATATATTGATAAAAAATGATACTTCTCTATTATCCCGTCGACTACTTTTCATAACAAAAAACTATCGCCAAATAAACGGGAGAACGTTGCCATTGGAATATCAAAAAATAAATAAATAAATAAAATATAAGAATTTAAGGACACAATTGTTATTTTAATTAATAAAATAACTAATAAATCAGTAAAACATAATGCAAAATACATGCAAATGTCGAATGTAAAACCACTAGATGACGTAACAAACACGCATAATGATTCTGACATCAAGTAAATTGGACTGCATTTTTGGCGTTTAATCTTACAGTTTGGCGGTAGCTTTTTGTTATGAAAAGTGGTCGACGGGATAATAGAGAAGTACCTAAAAAATATTAGATTTCAGTGCGAAATCTTCGCACGGGCCCTCTGGTCAATTTATAAAATAAGTAATAAATTCTAAACAATAGAATTTATTTTCTTTTTTCATTTTTTAAATTTGAATGTTATTCTTCAATAGTTCTTCCTAATATTTAGTATGTAAAGCTGTTCAATATAAAGACATGTTGGACAGTATAGTAATGGGCAAGTAATATCATTAAATATTATATCTTTTTATGTATTGTACAATCCTACACTCTTTATGAAACTCAGCCCGTAGTCTTGCTATTTCTGGAAATTTCAAATAATTACACTTGAAATAATAGTTCATCTAAAATGAAACTTTAAAAATTTTGAATAATTTATTTAGAAAATTAGCATACTTATGATTTAAAAAACTTGTTTTATACAGTGATGTTATCATGAAAATATTAAGCCAATTACTGTTAATATATCCATCTAGAATCCAGCATTAGCTCCAGAATTTTCATTATTATAACTTTTTGCTCTATTTTTAATTTAAATTTTTTCTGATGGTTTGGTTGACTTCCCCCCTTTTCTTTTCTTAAGATTGAGTTTTCATTTTCATTGGGTTTGGTTTGGGTGTGATTTTCCAAAAGAAAAATCAAACGTATTTTAATGGATTTTTTTTTAATTCTATTTTTTTAACAAATGTTAACCCAAATATTAGATATAATTCCAGATTTTTATCATTATTGCATCAAAATATGGCATTCTTTTTTTTCTCTCTTCATAACTAATTTCATATATTGACTTTAAATGGAATTTGGATAAGAATTTGATACAACCTTACCAAATCAGCACTGTACTCATGATTACTGGGCTGTACTTTACAATTCACTATTTTCAGATTTTTTATAATTTCTTTATTTACTTGTGATTTTTTTACTTTTATGATAAATTAATATTTAATTAAAAAAAATTAAATGTTAATAAAATAATTTGATGTTATGATTGTAGGATTAACATAGTCTTTATTGTTGTCGCTGTTGATATATTAACTTCTTGCTGACTTTATATACTTTTGTTTTACATTTTTTCGATGCTTAAATGTTTTGAAATGTTTCTTTTTTTTGTAGTATGTTTGATGTTGGAGGTCAACGTGATGAAAGGCGAAAATGGATTCAGTGTTTTAATGACGTCACAGCCATCATATTTGTTACAGCATGCAGTAGTTATAACATGGTTTTAAGAGAAGATCCAAATCAGAACAGACTCAGGGAATCACTGGACTTGTTCAAGAGCATTTGGAATAATAGGTAACTTTTAAGCATTTATGATAGTTTATAGAACTCTAGTAGTGATATAAGATTGACTTTTTTTTATTTGTATGTTTAAATAATCTTAAGTTTGCTATATTTATTTTTATAATTTAGCTATTTAGTAAACAGCTTAGTGCTAGTAATAAGAGAATGTGAGCTTCACAAAACTAAACAGCTACTACTTGCATAACTTTGTCTGTAGATATTTGTAATTTGTATGAATTATATCTAGAATAAGAACTTGTTAAGACTTAGAATAAGAACACTGTTAATTCTAATTTTTAATTTATTTTTATTGATTTATTTTTGCTGATGTAATGAGCATCTGAAAACCATGTAAAGGAAATTTACATAAGTGTGTTTTTGAAATAGAATATTTAGTCCAATTTATACAACTCTTTCTGGTAATTTCAATGATTTACTTTTATGGAAATGTATTTCTGCGGCAAAGATCTCTTTGGCATGCATATATATTTAGCATGAAGAAATTTTTTTTTCTTAGAAAGGAGGGGGAAAGATCTGAAGTAGCCCTACTATCCAAAATAATATTTGTTTTGAAAACTAATCACTGCATTTCACATAAACGAGTTGGAAAACCGAGCTATGATCGGTCAAAATTAGCTCTGAGTTCAAATATCATAACCCATGACCAAAATGACTCACTAATCAAAATTTCTCGAACATCTGACAAAGTCCAATTGTCTTCTCATGTCTGAAACTCATAGGATATAAAATTTAGTCAAAACAGTCTGAGCCGTTTTTCAGATAAAATTAACTTGACCCACAATGACCCAAAAATGACCCACTAATAGGATTTTCTCGAGCATGTGACATAGCCCAATGATTTTCTCGTGCCCAAAACTCATAGGATACAAAATTTAATCAAAATCGCTAGAGCCGTTTTTTAGACAAAATTAACTTGACCTGCATTAACCCAAAAATGACCCACTAATCAAAAGTACTCGAACATGTGACCTAGCCCAACAGTCTTCTCGTGCCGAAAACCATAGGATGCAAAATTTAGTCTAAATAGTTTGAGGCGTTTTTTAGATAAAATTAGCTTGACCCACACTGACCCAAAAATGACCCACTAATAGGATTTTCTCGAGCATGTGACATAGCTCAATGATTTTCTCGTGCCTGAAACTCGTAGGATACAAAATTTAATCAAAATCATTAGAGCTGTGTTTTAGACAAAATTAACTTGACCTGCATTGACCCAAAAATGACCCACTAATCGAAAGTGCTCGAACATGTGACCCAGCCCAATAGTCTTCTCGTGCCCGAAAATGGTAAGATACAAAATTTAGTTAGAATCGTTTGAACCGTTTTTTAGATAGAATTAGCTTGACCCTGACCCATGGTGACCCAAAATAACCCACTAATCGAATTTTCTCGAACATGTGACCTAGCCCAGTGGTTTTCTGATGCCCCAAAACTGTAGGATACGAAATTTCGTCAAAATCGTTAGAGCCGTTTTTAAGGTAAAATTTGCACATATATATATATATATATATATATATATATATATATATATATATATATATTATATATATATGCCTGCTATATATATATGGTTATATATATATAACCACACATACACACAAGATTTGCTCGTATTAGAATATATGATTCATCAAATATATCTGGATTTACATCTTTTAGCAAACTGTCTTTCTCTCTTTTTGATTCAATGAACCAATCTTTATATATTAAAGCAACAAGAGACAAATTTCAGCGCAAAATCTATCTTTCTGTGCATACCTCAACTTTTTTTAACATTTAAATAAAGGAGGTAATAGAATTAACAGGAATCAAAAGGGCTGGGGAAAGAATAGCTCGCCTGTTGGCTTATTGCTCGCAACCCTAGCGCTCCTTCGAGAACTACTTTTTATACCCCTTCCCCCGAGTGTCTTGATCGTGATCAATGAGCCTTCTTCCACATGCTTTGTTTGACAGCGGGGTTTACAATGAAAATCCCATTACTTTGTGTTCAATTGGAAAGGAGGATAGAAACCACATTTCTTTATACTAGAAGAATTACGGCCCTATTAAAATTTTTTGAAATATTCCATTTATGGATTTGAAAATTATTCATATACATATTTTTCAACGATGAAACCAAATATTTAATTTTCATAACGATTAGAGAATTAGAAGTGGAAATATGATTTATTTTGTAATTAATTTTTTTGCTTTTTTAACGCATCCTTTCATAGCCAAAATGCCTGACTTTCACTTGAAACATTACATCTACTCACCGAAAGATTGAAAATTTTTATACTTCCAAATTTCAGGGCTCTATAAATTTTTCTTTAAATATCTGATTTTTGGATCTGAAAAGTATGCATCCTTGCTTAAAGTCGGCAGGGATTTCAGATTTTCAATAAATTTTCGAATTCGGGCCCATAATTTTTTAATTTAGCAAAATCCCAATTTTTATGTAGAAAAAAACTCTAAGGATTTTGCTATTTCATTTCAAATTATCTCAGGTTGTATAGGTTCGATGATGACATGGTTTGGCTCATTCAACTTGTAATAAGCTTTTACTGCTTATATTGATAGAACTTGCTGATCTTAGTTCCAAGTTTCACCAGTGAAAAAATAAATCAACAATCGCAGTTTTTAGAAATACATTGATGCAGTTTCTACCGGATTCTAAATGAAATTTTCTTACTAAATAAACCGACCAGCGTGGCGGGCGAAGCTCTGCCAGTATACATTTATTGTTAGTTTTTTTTTTTATTTCGGAAAAGAAGGTAACAATCCAGGGTTCCTTGCACCACCTGGAAAAGTCAGGGAATTTGAAAATTAGCCTAATAAGTCAGGTAATTTCAATATTTTACCCAAAATCTAGAAAAGTCAGCGAATTTAATAAATTTCATGGGAATGCTAAGTAAATGCGAGCTTTGTGCCATGATAGGTGAGAAAAATCTTCCATCTTTTCACAGATTCCAGTTTTTGTTTTCTTTAGAAACTTTATCTAAATCACACTGCTCATCAAAATTTCTACTTCCTATTCTTACCATTTCCACACATAATTTAAGATTTTTGAAACTCATTAATGTGCTTTTTAAAAAAAATTCTGCAGAATTGTGGTTCAATACAAAAATATTGTACTGCTTTTTATTTTTCCCTTTCAGTGTGGAAAAAAACTTTATTTGTAAGTTTGTAACCATCATAATTTGTTAAGGAAAGCAATTCTCATTACAGTCCTAGAAGTAAGTTTTTCCGGAGGGGTGATGCATAAGTGAAAATAAAATTTCTATGAATATCTGTAGTTGGAAAAATTTTAGTATTTTCAAGTGACAAAAAAATTATTTTACCTTCGGCGTGTACAGAGCACATTACACTGCTAGACTGAAATTTTCTTAAAATACACCTGTAAAAGTCGGGGAATTTCATTCTCTTATATGAATAGCAAGCCTGCAATCATACACACAATTATATTTCATTTTACTGTATAAATATCTGTTAAAATGTGTCTAATGCAGCAAGAATTTGTCGCCATTGTATAGATAATTAAAAATTTCCACTTTTTTATTATATTTCTTGCTGCCATATCTGGGTAAACTTAAAATAGTATAAACATGCTGAAAAATTTAGAAATGTAAAAAAAAAAAAAAAAAAAAAAAAAAGTTACTTTAGCAAAAGAAAATATTTGGGAACTGAAGATGAGCAAATTACATGAAGATTAGAAGTATTTCATTGATCACCATTTCAGTTTCATAAAAGTTTATTATATTATATTTGACAAGAAATCTCACTTTCTTAAGACTGAGTTATGCCAAAGACCAGAGGTCGGAAAAACTATTTTTTTATTGTAGTGAGCTACAACTACTTTATCAAAAATGTAGTTAACTACAACTACTTGTTTTAAAAAGTAGCAACTACAAACTACTTTTCGAAAGAAGTCACTACTTTGCTACTTTCAGATTTTGTCAAAGGGTTCAATTTATATTAAAAATGGGAAGACACAGATTAAATAATAAAGTGACCCCTCATTATATCGCATCTGCCAGAATAGAATAATTAAAAAAAAATAAAAATACAAGAAAATGTTTTGTATTTGGCTCCAAAATGTTGTTTATACTCACATTAAAAATTTTGTTTTAAAATTCAGAGAGATATTATAATCTAGAAAATTACCGAAAGACAACTCTAAATGTAAACAATAAATAAAACTGTAAATAAAGCAATTCCGAATAATAAGAAACGTGGCATTAAAACATGAAGACCTATTAACGAGTAAATAGACAAATGTTTCCAGCAAAAAAATTTATTCCTGTGGTGGGTTAGTACTTGATATTAGCAGTAAGTGCCAATGGTAAAAATCTATGACTCCATGCGTTGTGCATACAGTGCAGCTGACAATTCGTAAATTGTTCAGCAGAACAAATTTTGCACAAAAGAAGCAAGTTTTGGCAACGTGATTTGTAGAATGGTACATTTCCCTCCCCCCGGAAGTAGCATTAAATGTAGCATCGGTTCTCGCTACAAACTACTGATTTTTTGTATTACACTACTGCCTACACTACATTGTTCAAAATATAGCACGCTACACTACAAACTACTGTAAAAAGTAGCGACTACTTTAGTTTCGCTACTTGTAGCATACTACTTCCGACCCCTGCCAAAGACCCTATAAGAGGGAAGTACAAAAAATCTTCATGAAGGCCCATAAAAAATGTCAAATCTTGTATTCTTAAATTTATTAATGATTTAAACATGAAATGTGGTTATGTATTTGTATTTTAATGTAAAAGGTTGCAATGCTTGCTTGCATGTATTTGATACTTAAATATGCAGCAAACAGTTTTTTTTTTTTTTTTAATCTAACATTATTAAATATATTTTTATATTATGTAACTTAAAATTGGGCAAGTGTTAGATTTTCTTATATTTATCTAGCTGACCCGCCTGGCATTAACTGAGCCTGGAAAAATAAAAACTTTAAATATATATAAAATCTGTGTTGAATTCAGACATTTTTTCCAGGAGGCATTTAGTGTTAGCAGCTCAGGCCTTCGGCAGTGTATGCCCCCAAATTTGTATTTTATATTTTTTAATGAAAATGTATACAACCATAGAGTTGAGAGCCCCCACTGTCTTCGGTAAAACCGCACACTCCAGTCTGTTTTTGCAAACAAAACTAAGGGAGCCCCCGTTTTAGTGATTGCAGATTAAATTTCTGACATTTAGATATATTACACTTTCAATTCTGGTGAAAAAGTTCCTCAGAAAAACCTGAATAATAATTTTTAGAAAGTGCTCTCTAGTCTTATTGATCTTAGAGTAACGTTTCTTTAGCTAGTATTATTTAGCTATCTTTAGCTTTTGCTATAATTTTATCAGGACCTCTGTGTTCAAATATCAATTGAATCAACCATTTAAAAAAATAAAATAAAAGCAATATTTTTTAGTTTGGTTGAAGTTATTGAAAAATGGAATTTTTTTTTGTTTAATTAAATATCTTAATTTTTTTGCACATCCATTTAACTTAATTCATTCTATTTAGTTAAACCATTTTAGCTTATATTTGACTGCACTTCTTTTACTTTATCACCCTTATATGTATATTATACTTAAGGGGTTTTTTGTAATCTTTGTTAACGAAGTTGCTGCTACATTTGCCTCAATCAAAAAGTTATGCAAAAACTTTGCCCATTTTTACTGGTATAAAATTATTTCTTGTTCTTTTCTTACATAGAATAACTAAAAAAAAATATAAAAAAAAACTTTAGAATATTGCTTTTACTGAACATTTAAAAAACCCTAATCATGGTAACCTGGGATAATGAGACAGAGATTTTGTATCTCCTTTAAACAATAACTTAAATTAATACAATACAGTGCCGATTGTCTAAACCTGCCAAGACCAGCACTAGTTTGGATAATTGGACAAGCAATTTTAGGGATGTTCTTTACTATGCTAAATTGGTTAAAATATGTAAGTTTAATGGAATAAATGTATGTTTTAAAAAATATAGTATTGGATAGGTAGATTAAAAAACTTCTTTTGTGTGTACACAATTTTTCTTCGCATTTTAACCATGCTGAGAACTGGTAGCTGTTAGTAGTGCTAGCAAGTTCTTTTTTTTTTTTCCTGTTATTTCCTGAATTGCAAAAATTTGAAATTTAAAGACTATATTTTCAATGCTGCCATATCACTAATTCTTAAATACATAAGTTGAAAAAGATCATATTCGCCTGTCTTTCCAACCATTTCATAGCTGTTTCCAAACAGTCAAAGGCAAGCCTTTATAATTTTCATAACATTCGTTTTAATTTTCTTCAATTTCTTTTTCATCTTTATTAGATGATACAATCTCATTATCATTTAAAATCTGATATCCAGGATCATCTGCATCGCTATTTAACTACTCGTTAATTTCATTTTCTTCCTAACTTAGAATTTTTTCCCTCCTTCATTATTTTACATTTCTGATTTTCAATATCGGATTCTTTTGATTCAGAATCAGTTTTCTCTTCTTTAACGTTGAGGATTTTACTAGATTCTAGGAATCTGTAGCCACCGTACAAGTCTTTTAAATAAACATTTTTGGTATGTTGGGAACCAGACTCTTCCATTTCTTCTGATAAAAGGAGTTTTCTTAACATTTGCTTCCTATAAAGTTGTTTGAATGTCTTTATCACACTTTGATCCATGGACTGTATTAAAGGTGTAACATTAGGTGGCATGAACAATACTTGCAATTTTTCATTTTCACGTTCAAGGAGATCTACACATGGATGTGAAGGGGCATTATCTAGAATCAATAACACTCTGCCTGGTTTATTCAAATTTCTTTGATGTTCTTTAACTTTAGGCATGAGTTTTATTGTACCAATCAATGAAAACTTCTGTAGTCATCCATGCCTTCTTTTGAGAAGTGTAAACAATTGGCAAATTTTTCACAATTTTTAAGGTTCGAGGATTTTTTGATTTTCTTATCACCAACAATGGCAATCTATGGTTTCCTGTTGCATTTGCATACACTAGAATTTTTATTATTTCCTTACTTAATTAAATACTTGAAGCAGATTTTTAATTACGAAAGCTAATATTTTTCGCGGTAGATCTCCACAAAAGTCCTCTCCCATCTGCATTGGAAATCAATTCTTCATATTTTTTCAATTCAATAATTCCTTCAAATTCTTTTCCAAAATTGGTAGTGGCCACCATAGATGCAGATAGTTTTCCCCATGTAATCCAATTTCTTGTATACCATGACATAATTTGAAAATTTTGAAGTCATCTAGAACTTGCTTGAAAACTATTCTCTCCATTTAGTTTTCCATTGAAGAACTGAACTTTCTCACACAGTAGGGTCCAGATTGGTGGACCAGAAAAGCATTTTTGTAAGAATCGCATGTAAAAAGATTTATCAACTATATTATCAAAGTATCTTTTCATAGACTTTCGTTCTAAGCTTCCTTTTTCATTTTCAAGTACAGTTATGAAATTTATAATGGAATCGTCATTCTTTTTAATTTTCGTTATGGTAGATTTTCCTAACTTATATTTTTTTTATTAAATATTACTGATTTCATTTAAAGTCATTTTAATGTTATTTTGATCAGAATGAAGGGGAGACATAAATTGTGTTTTTTTTTTCTAGCATTGGAATGCTATTTTAAAAGAAAATTTGTGATATTTAAAGATTTACGTCTAGCATTGATGGCGACCTGTTGATATGACACCAATCGAAAGATTCGCGAATA
The DNA here is from genome assembly GCA_963931845.1 of Maratus michaelseni. Classification (NCBI taxonomy): domain Eukaryota; kingdom Metazoa; phylum Arthropoda; class Arachnida; order Araneae; family Salticidae; genus Maratus; species Maratus michaelseni. The sequence goes on from OZ007598.1 coordinate 11,313,984, forward strand.
ATTTGTTTTTCGATTTTCATTTGTGACAGTAAGATATTTTTAATTGTAACATTTATTTATTTTAGAGATCTAATGCAAAATCAGCATTTTCTTTTTTGTTTAATCAACCAGCATTAGTTAAACATTTGCAAACTTTTAGTCTTCTATTGTGTGCGAATCATAATCATGATATGAAAATAGTATTAGTGATTCTTATATCAATTTCGCATCGTGAATTGTGCTCATGCTGCGGCTTTGCCCTGCACATTCATAAAATAACGTTCATTCCTAAGTTAATATAATTGGCATGTATTGTTATTCAGATAGAAAGCAATCGAGCAGTGTTTCCTCTTTTCCTACAAAAGCATCAGATCTTTCAGATAACTGTGTCAAATTTTAAATTTCAGCCGATTTTCAGGGACACGAGAATCACGAACGAATGTTTTGAGGAAGGAATCTTATAATGCAAGATGTACATATTTTACAGGAAATAGAAAAACGTCGTTAGATTCTTCATCATATAAATAGTAATTTCAGGCATTTATTTATAAAACACACTTAGTTAATGTGTCCACCAGATTTGCTTGTTGGGGGAGGGAGGAATTATGAAAATCCTTTTAAGGAAATAAATATTTTTATTTGATACCAAACTTCTCTTTTGATAAGATTGAATGTAAATTTTCATTATGTGCTGGTGATTAACCCTCTAAGCGTGTAGAACGTAATATTCCGTTCACTAAACTCCAGGTTTCACTGCAATATATGCAGTGTTTAAGATAATATAATTCTATAGATTTAATGAATTTTCAAAACATTGAAGAATGATTAATACTCTCAAGGGTTACATTCATATTTGTAATTAAGTTTTATTTATAATGCTGAAAGATTAATATTTTTTTAGCATTTAAAACAAAATACAGAGAAAACAACATTACAATTTTACCCTTTTTCAAAACGCTCAGAGGGTTAACAGTTATTTCCATGTAAAAAATTCTTTAAAAATGAGAATTTTTAAAAATTGTTTTTTTTTTCTGTTGCATACTTCTGGTATCGAGCTCTGATGACACAAAATGTTTCAAGCCCGGGCTCCACCATGCTCCACTGTTAATTTGGTTCCTGCTTCACCATTTTTTAGCCTCTTCAATATCGTTGTTTTTTCCCCCTTACGGAAGAACAATCCTTTTTCGTTTTTCAGACATCATATTTTCACCTTAGTTCTAAATGAAATGAACCAGACAGTGCATTGCATGTGATTATCAATTGTTCCAAAAAACCTCCAATGGAAGGTTCCAGTGCAAGGAGGTTAATAAAAGGGTTCACGGCCCGGGGGGGGGGGGGGGGGGGTAGTGGGATAAACGAAATTATGTTGCCTTGACATTGATTTCATCCCTTTTCACAAGTGTTTAATCCCTTGTTAGTGAGTCTTTTTGGTGCGATTTTACTATTCGGCTGGAGGAGCTTTCTTCTTGATCAAGGCATTTCTCCAACGTCATTTCTTTCACCTGGTGCTGAATTGACAGAGAAATTCTGACATAGGTGAAGGTTGATGGAGGGGAGTCCTATTGGCTAAAATTTTGCACAATTCTAAATTGCTTGAAAATTACCAGTCTTTTTTGAGCCAGCATATGAAAATTCGAGATAAATTTGAGCAAGTTGCACGGATTAGACTTTGTTTCTACCGATCCACTGATCTGGAAAATATTTTTCATTTCAAGGGCCATTCTAAAAAAGTTCGAATAATCACCGCTCTACTGTACTTACATTCATACATTGCAAAATGTGGGGGGTAGGCTCTTTAATATGAGGGTTGTGGCAAATGCCTGATTTGCCTGTGCCATGTTGTCTTGTGAACATTTATCATACTAATTTAAATTGATATATAGTTTGTCACAATTGAGCTGTATTTTATAAAACCTAGTCTAATATTTATTGTGCTGTCCTTTAAAAAACCCTGCTTTTTGAAATTTTCTCTATATAAAGTCTAATAAAGAATGTAAAAAAATTAAACACTACTAAAATTTTACAACTTGTTCTAAGATTTTAATGGTGAGCATTTTTAATTTTATCTTTTTATTACAAAGTGGCAGCCAATTAAACAAGAATTTGAAAAAAAAAAAACATTTTTCCAAAAAAAAAAAAAAAAAAAAAAAACATTTTACCTGAAAAACCCCCACAACTAACACAATCAGCTGAAAATGAAGCATTTTTTTACTTATTAATGGTTTAACATAAAAACAATTAAAAATTTATATAAATCATTCTAAAATTCTATTATAACAAGAAAATCTGTAAAAATGAGTCATGTTTTGCCACAATTCTGCAACTGTCAGTTTAAATTATTTTAAAACTAAATAAGCACTCCTTAGGTATTTTTAACTATTTTTATTTTTCTAAATGGTGTATAAAAACAGAACAAAACAAGAAAATTGACTTTAGTGAAATATTTGAAGTATTAGTGTGGGTTTTTTTTTTAAGAAACAATTTACTCTTTTTAGAAAACAGTACAATATATGTTTAGCATCGAGCTTATTTTCAATCAGTAGTTTATTCTATTAGGAAATTGACATTTTGCATGTGTTTTTTGTTACTTGTCATTTCCTTTCTCAAATTTTCTAAATAATTTTGGGTGTTGATTTTAGAGTGTTGAAATTTTGCTACAAACTAATATAATTGAAATGTATATAACTATTCAATATAATGCATGAAATATGATGCAAACAAGGCTACATCTTATTTTTTCTTTATCTAGATGGCTTCGTACTATATCAGTGATTTTGTTCCTTAACAAGCAAGATCTTTTAGCAGAGAAAATTAAAGCAGGAAAATCAAAGCTTGTAGATTATTTCCCAGATTTTGCTCATTATCAAACTCCACCTGATGGTTGGTATATCTTTATGAACTTTATCTGGCTTGTAAATGGATGTATGTTGTACTAAATTTATGTTCGGAATTTTATTTGAATTCAAAATGATTAATGAATTAAAATGATTAAGTTCATTTTAGAGATGGAAAAATTGTCATTCAAAGTTTATTTTTAAGACAAAGAATTTTTTGATAGGTCTTCTTTTAAGATAAAAATTTTTGTGACGGGTCCTGTTTTAAGATGAAAAATTTTGTGAAGGGTCCTTCAAAGGACCCAAATTCTTCCTAAACAGACCTGTCTTTCCCTTATACTTTTGAAATAAAAAAATAGCTAAAAAGTTTGAATAACAAAATGATTGAATCTCTAATTTAAAAAATACATAAGATAAATAAATCAACGTTTGAACAGAGGGTTATTTTATGGTCTGGGGGTGGATCACGATTGGTGAAAATGTACTGAAAGTTTCATGAATTTCTTTCCTTCTTTCCTCTGCACAGCTGCAATAGATAGCTTCTTACTTTTTGTAATTGAAGTTACCTAAAACTGTATGTATTGCAACCTATAAAAATTTATCAGAAATCTATTTCTAAAATATTCAAATATGCAAATCTAAAATTTCAGCTCATTCTGCCAAGTAGTTTTTTAGTTATGCAGAGCTGCCAACTGCTACGAAAAAATCGTAGTTGCTACGATTTTGAGCCACAAACTACGATGCTACGAAAATCTGTCTAAAACTACGATTTTCTGCAAAAAAAAAGGAGAATTTCATCACAGGATCACTCGAAAAATCACGAATTTCATCACAGGATCGCGCGAAAAGACACTAATTTCATCATAGGATCGAGCTAAGAAATGCGAATTTCGTTACAGGATCGCTGAAAAAACGCGAATTTCATCAAAAAATTGGCGGGAAAAAGCAAATTTCGCCAAAGTACCTATCGCCGAAAAAACGTGAATTTCATTCAACTGATTGCTGAAAAAATGAGAATTTCGTCAAAAGATCGTTCAAGGGTGATTCTGCTCCTAATTTTCCGAAACATTAAGGCAATGATTTCCGAAAAAAAAAAAATATCGGTCATAAATCCGAAAATTCGGACATTTATGTATCGGTATTTCGGCAAATGATCGCCGAAAAAAAATCAATCTCGTCTTTCGTTCGAAGAAAAGTCACCAATTTTGTCAAAGGATCGTGAGAAAAACGTGACTTTCGTCAGAGAATCACGAAAAAATGGCAAATTTCGTCAAAAACATTGCGAAAAACGGCAAATTTCGTCAAAAGATCGCGAAAAAACGGCAAATTTTGTCATAAACATTGCGAAAAACGGCGAATTTCGTCAAAAGATTGCGAAAATACAACAAATTTTTGGTCAACAGATCGTGGGAAAAACGTGACTTTTGTCAGAAAATCTCGAAAAAACGGCAAATTTTGTCAAAAACATTTCGAAAAACGACAAATTTCGTCAAAAGATCACGAAAAAACGGCAAATTTCGTCATAAACATTGCGAAAAACGGCGAATTTCGTCAAAAGATTGCGAAAATACAACAAATTTTTGGTCAACAGATCGTGGGAAAAACGTGACTTTTGTCAGAAAATCGCGAAAAAACGGCAAATTTCGTCAAAAGATCACGAAAAAACGGCAAATTTCGTCATAAACCTTGCGAAAAACGGCAAATTTCGTCAAAAACATTGCGAAAAACGACAAATTTCGTCATAAACATTGCGAAAAACGGCAAATTTCGTCATAAACATTGCGAAAAACTGCAAATTTCGTCATAAACATTGCGAAAAACGGCAAATTTCGTCAAAAGATTGCAAAAAATGACAAATTTTTGTCAACAGATCGCGTGAAAAACGTGACTTTCCTCAGAAAATCATGAAAAAACGGCAAATTTCGTCAAAAGATCGCGAAAAAACGACAAATTTTGTCAACAGATCACGGGAGAAACGTGACTTTCATCAGAAAATCGCGTAAAAACGGCAAATTCCGTCAAAAACATTGCGAAAAACGACAAATTTCGTCAGAAAATATCGAAAAAAACCCACAAATTTTATCAACAGATCTCGGGAAAAAAACTGCAAATTTCGTCAAAAGATCACGAAAAAACGCAAATTTCGTCAAAGGGACGCAAAAAAAAAGTGGCTAGAGTGGACACCTCCACTCCCGGTTGTATCAGCTTACTCGACCTGATGAAGGACTCTAACTCAGACATTTTTCTCTGGAAGATATACCCATAGTTCCATCGCCCCCTCCCCCCAACCGCCTTGGAATCTTTCAGAAAATTCACTGTGATGTTCAGAAATTTGGCTTAGGAGTGGACAGAGCATTAATTGAATAGGAATAATTATGTTTAATCAATCCCACCCGCAACAAAAAAATTAGCAAAAACAAAAGAGTCTCCTACTTTGTGTGCTTATGGATATACACATGCGTTTTATTGATTAGTATTTGCTCGCTTAAAATTTACAGCGTAAAAAACAACCACTAACCGACCAACCTTCAGATAAATTTGAATTTAGTGTGCTACTATTTCTCATTTTCAAAGGTTGGCAGGTCTGGTTATGCTTTAAAAAACACTCACATGCCAGTTTGTTTTACAACTTTTTAAAACTCAATTTAACATTTGGAGTTCAAAACAATGTATCTACATAGTTCCTAAATTACTTGACCGAATGGTTTCCCATTTGGTATCTGAAGTATCTGTTTCAATATGGAGATCAGGGATCTGTTTAGGAAAAAATTGGGTCCTTTAAAGGACTCTTCACAAATTTTTTCATTTAAAAAAAGGACCCTTCACAAAATTATTTTCCCTAAAACAGGACTCTTCACAAAATTATTTTCGCTAAAACAGGACCCTTCACAAAATTCTTTGTCTTAAAAATAGGTTTTTCACAAAATTTTTCATCTTTAAACCAAACATTTCACAAATTAATCATTTAAAAGTAAAGTCTGACCTGTCACTTTTACATATATAAAGAAAATATATGTATTTTATATTCATATATCTTCTTAAAAATACATAAACAAGAACCTGAATATAACGACCATTTCAAATTCACAAAATTATTAGATTTTTCACAAATATATATAAAGCTGTTCACAATTTCACAAAAACAGGTCCCTGTGAGAAAAGTCTGGACAGACCCCTGGAGATGGATCTCTAAGCTAGAATCTTCAAATATGCAAATCTAAAATTTCAGCTCATTCTGCCAAGTAGTTTTTTAGTTATGCTTTAAAAAAACACTCACATGCCAGTTTGTTTTACAACTTTTTAAAACTCAATTTAACATTTGGAGTTCAAAACAATGTATCTACATAATTCCTAAATTACTTGACCGAATGATTTCCCATTTGGTATCTGAAGTGTGTGTTTTAATACGGAGATGGATCTCTAAGCTTTCTTTATTTATATGAAATTTTAGAAGACAATTTCTATTTGAATATACCTCTCACATCTGTCTGCAACAATTTGGTGATAACATAGTCTTTGGGGGAGATGGATGGTTTTTTTTGTTTGGTTAACTGTAACATATAAGCTTGTATGTGTCTTTTCAGATTCAGTCAAATTTATTTTGTTGTTTATATTTCAGCGGTTGCTGACCAAGGTGATGAGCCAGAAGTTTTGAGAGCAAAATACTTCATCAGAGATGAATTTCTTGTATGTATTTATCTTTTTTAAAAGAATCTATTTTTAACTATTTGTCTTTTATGCTGGTTAGTTTTTTTTTTATGCTGAAGTTCATTTAAAAAATACCTGGTTAATTCTTTAATATGAGATGTATTTATCTTTAAAAATATATTAGCTTATATAATTTCATATATCTTATTAACTGTACTATTACATTACAATAAATAAATAAAAATGCATAATTAGTTTTTTTTTTAATATCAGAGATTAATTTCTTCTATATCTACTTTTCTTTTTAAAATCTTTTAGCAATATAATTTCCTATTTCTGTTAACTGTTTATATTTTATGTTGTACTATTTAAAAAAAGCATAGTTAATTTTTTTATTATAAAACATATTGTAGTTTTAATAATATAACAAATTAAATGAATGATAATTCTAAATCGTTCTGCTCATGCACATTTCTTCGCATGATTTAGTTAAAAATTACATTAGGAATAAAATTTATTTATCATCTACATATGATTTTTTTATACTTATGTACTTTTGCATTTATATTTATAAAATGTGTTTTATTTCTAGATATTTTTTGGGGTTATATATTTTTTATAACTGTACTTTAATTTTTTTTTTTTTTTAATGTTATAAAAGAGTAAGTTTGGACACCTCTCTCATTATGTGGCCAATGTCCTTGTTTTTATTGCATTTATTTTATTGTATCCTGTCAACATGATATAAAGAGAGGCCATTGTATTACTTAATCCATGTCTGCAATTTTAAATATAGGTAACATCCTTTGATCCTTATCATTTTTGATAAAGTAGTTGTAGTTCGCTACAAAAATAAATAGTTTTTCAGACCACTATTCGCAGGGCACCAAGCTAACTCTATTTCAGTATACAAAAATTTGCCTTTTTTAATGACAAAATCCTTACAATTAAATAAGGTGAAGATTATCTTTCAGAAATTGGTGGTGGCAAATGACTTTCAGGTAAAAATGTTAAAGCCCTAAGATAAAGCAAAAAACTTCTTCCACAGAGATTTTGATAGGGCCAGTTGTTACAAAATGAAACAAGAACACTTATGGGTAAAGACTAGTTTACATGAATGTAAATAATAGCACACTTATCAGTTTGGTGAATATTATATTTGTTCACTTTATAATTTTTTATCAAGCAATATAATCAACTTTAATTATTTTTAACGTAATCAACTTCTATAAACCTGCTGGCTGAAACTGAAAAAAGTAGCTTTATTAGTGGACTTGTTATTTGTAATTTTTATTCATTACATTGCCACTTTCAAAAATACCTGCAAAAAAGTGTATATGATTCGTCCTCTGCTCCAAAATATGCTGATATCATTTCACCTCTATGAAGCCTGCACGAATCAGTAAGAAAAGATCAAGAACAGAAGACTGGAATTTAAAAGCTTACTGACCTGTTCAAGAAAATTTTCTAAAGAAATCATTGGCTAAAGAAAACTGATACAATTTTCTTTAGCCAAGCATAGTTCTTCGTCAAGCTGGCCATCAGACAAAGAGAGATAATACACCTCATTGCAGACCTGGGAAATATTTCAGGAGATCAAGGTTTCTTCCTTGCTTAGATACTTTTATTTTTAGCCTTGATCGTTTTAGGAAGAACAGAATACGCTTTGAATTTGAAGCTTTTGATGTTCTACTTAAAAAAAAAAAAAAAAATGCTAGTCTGTCAAAAATAAAATATTCACAAAAATTTCACATCTTCTATGATGATCAGATGACAGAAACAACTATTGAGTCCAAATTTTTACTTTAGTGCAAAAAATGGCAAAACTTGAAGGAAACTGAGAAACCCAGAAGAATTATGGATGTTATAGATAATTGTAACCAAACTATTTTTTTTGAACTTCAACTAGTCACAGAGGTTCTGCTCTCAAAGCAGAATCTCTGCCTCTGGTAGACAGTAGGTGGTGGGCTCAAATCCATATTGCTCTTGTCGACCTAACCATTCTGAGTTTTGCACGATTTTCTTTTAATTCTTCATGAATATGAGTTAGCATCCTTTGGGGCACTCTATGCCCTTGGCCTATATCCATCATGCAGATAATCTGCCTAACAAAGGCCAAACAACCCAACATCAACTATTTCTGATGTGCGCTTGTTACATTACCTTTTACTTCTTTAAAAATAATACCTTATCTTAAAAATTCTGTGGAGAATGAGCCACTGATGGGTTTTGGATTAATGCCAGATCATTATCAAGTTATATATCTATTACTGCAGAAGTTCTTAATTCAGTGGCAAGAATTGGGTGGGGGTATAGCTGTTATAAACTTAACTATTTGATCTTTAATGTAAGCAAATGTTCATGTTATATGATACTTAATTTACATTTTTTAACTTTCCAGTATGTGCTCAGTTTTTTATATCACAGTGATTATGAAATCTTTTTATCTGGTGAATATTATCTAATATTAGGTGCAATTATAAAGATTGATCTTGCTTTATTTTATACAAACTATTTTTTTTTTAATTGAAAAATTGATACGGCAGTATCCAAATTATTAAAATTTATTGAAATACTTCTATTACATATACATACATAGTAAATCCTATCAAGATGGACTCACAAAGAATTGGAAAAAGTTTAAGCCAAATTTTCATTTCAAAAGGTATTGTATAGTATTTGTTTCATCAAATCCTGAAACTCTTCAGTTTTGAAACGGGATTCTGTTATAGATAGGTTTTGCCTTCTCAGGTTTTACTGTGTATATATATATATATACATACACACACATACAATAAATTCTTTGACAGTGCAATCACATGGAATCGGAAAAATATTCTCTTTAGACAGGCCTTACCCAATATAATTGTATGGTAATCCTTCTGCCAGTACCATGAAATGGTTCTATTTAAGGCAGGATTCTGTTATAGACAGGTGGTTCCATTTTGACCCATTTTACTGTGCATATAACATATACATATATGTAGTGAAACATGCGAAAACAGAATCTAATTCGGAATCATGCCTTAAACAGGAAAATTATTCGTTCCAGTGAATTTGATGCCATACAATTATGCCTGCTAAGACTGAAACCTGTCTAAAATAGGATTTTTCACTGATTCAATTCATCTTAACTGGTTTTACTACCCTCTTTAATAAAAAGGTATGTGTTGCTGACGACTGGGATTTTCGCTAATCGTTGTCACAGATTAATCTCGGAAAATGAAACATTTGAAGTTACTGAAAAAATTAATAGCTCGAAAAGTATTTGTCAGAAAATTGTTAGACAAACTGCATTAGAAAGGTAAAAAATTGTATTTTTCTTGATATAAATTTCAAATCGAATGATTATGCCGTTTTCCAAATATTGAATTTCAAAAATTACCAAATTTTACAATGGAGTACCAGAGCAAAATCTTCACGCATAAAAAGATAATGATAACAGCTTTGTGTCCTGACGTATATATACTAACGATACACACTATTTGTGACTGTGCATGAGTCACAAACTATAGTAACCTTACTATTCTGTTAAAATATAAAAATGAATTATGATGTCGCAAGTGCATGATTTTTATTTAATTTTCGACGAGTACCATATTTATGTCCACCTCAGTGAGGCTATCAATTTCATTAAATTTGAAGTATTGTAAATTCTAACTTCATTCAAATCCAATTTGAATTCAATGGAAATGATTTTTCCCCACAGACACCATAATGTAAACCCCATAGACACCATAATTTAACACAATTATTCATTGTTTTTTATGCTGACCTATTCCATAATAAAGTCTACAGAGAATTTGCCCAATTTGTCCTCAACAGCCCAAATTTTGTCTGACACATTAAAAATGCAATAACGCAATAGTGTTCGTATAGTTTTCAGAAATTCAGAAGGACATTCCAAGTGAAGATCCATAGGGTTTTTAAATACAAGGTCAAATTCAAAGTCAAAATTTCACTTGATTAAAGGTGCGTAAAAAGAAATTGACCAGTGTAGTGGGCGTAGCTTGCTAGTATAATATGTAAGCTGTAAAGAAATTCTGGACCTCCCCCTTACCCCATTCTCCCCAAAAAGGAAATCTGTGCTACACCAAATGAACCGGTATCTCGCCATCCCTCCTTGAATTAAGCCCATGCAGCTACACTGAGATATAATCATTTAAAGACAGATCACAAAAAAAACTGGTTTTTATGGGTCAAAATGAGAGTACCTCTAAACTTTTTTTTATCTATTTAGAAAAAAAAAACACTACTTTTTAAGATTTGAATGTTTCACCTCATTTTTAGAGCTGTTATCAAAGTTGATTGAAAAAATGCAAACTGATTTATATACAGTTGCAAATTATGATTCATGTATGACTTCATTAGAAAATGTTTTATGTTCATAAAGTAACTGTGTATTTTGCTAAGGAAGTCTGGAGATGCTAACAGATTAAAATCCTTTTCTGATTGGTAGAAGGTGAGGATGAAAAAACATTTATAGATATTATTAATGTAGATTGCACTATTTGCTTACATTACAAATTATTGTATTGTTAAAATATGCTTTATCCTTATTATGATGTGGATGTAGTTCTAATTTTTTAGTTATAAGGAATGCGTGTCTTGTGAACTCAAGAATGCTAACAACAAATTTCATTTGCATATTTAACTTATAGATGATTATCTACCAGAATTTTTTTGTTTAGGGGGTAATGAAATTAATTGTGAAGTAATTTACAGGTTAATCTCTTGGATTTAGATACATAAAGGCAAGTTTTAACAAAAAAAAAACATTTTCCATATTCTATATGCTCTAAAAAAAAAAAAAAAAAAAAAAAAAAAAAAAAAGGAGAAATGCACCTGTCCTACTGTAGATTCTTTTTTAGCAATTCATTTTTATTGGTGAAAACTTTTAGTATAAACTTGGATTGAAGCTTTATAAATAAGCTTAAAATATTTCATTGTCAAATACAATAATTACTAATCTTAAATGTTAACTTAGAACTCTTCTGAGGAAGATGAAGTGCTTTTTTCTGGTTAAAAAAAAAAGGCATTAACTAAAAATGAGTAAAAACAGACAAATTTGTTTTATCAAACTAAAACATTTTTGTATGACTACTTCAAACTAATGCAATTACCAATGACTTTTCATTTAATCTATGCCGAGAATGGTTCACAAAGTAAAACTAAATTTGAATTAAAATTATTCTTAATATATATTTTCTCAATAACAATGTACAATTTTTTTTATGTTTCTGTATATAATAAATTTCTAAATTGATGAACTTTGTCAGCACTTGATTCATTTTTTATAAGCTACCTCAATGGCTTCTTTTAAGTATATTGTTGTTTTTTAAAATGGTGTAATGAAATATGTATCTGTGTTAAAGGGATTAATCAAAAAAATTCTATTTCCTCTTATTCTAAAAAAAAAAAAATAATTTTAGGATTACATTTAAGTGATTAAATAATGCAAAATTTTCTATATACAAAAAGCAGTGCTTAAAAAAATGAGTACGGGACGCCTATCGTGAAGGGATTGAAACAGTTTCTGTCTTAGTAATTATACAATCGCTTACATTTATATCGTATTTTTTTTTTGCATGATCATGAAAATTTCCCATTTAAACAAGTTTCAATTTAGACAGACTCTGTTTTTTTTACTCTGAAAAGTTTACCAATTTTGTTTCTTTAATTATTGATGTATAAGTAGTTTTTAAAGACAGATATTATTTCTCTTAGTCCAAAAGTATTATTATTATTAAATGCCTGATTGCACCTAAACATCATTTCAGTCGAACATAATATGAAACACTTTTTTTTTTACTTGAAAATGTAAATGTAAATTGAAGAAATGTCTTGCATTATGCAATATAGCTTTAAAAAAAAACCATGCAGCCAATATTTGAATGAACATAACGTAAGGTATTGAACAATCTAATAAAATCAATAAGTATATATTTTACATTGATTATGATGTATTTTCCTGCATTTGCTTATAATGTAACATCGAATGGGCCTTTATGAAAGTTTTAGTAGTAAAACGAGGAGAAGGAGTAATAGGGTAGTCACAGGTTTGAATAATGGAAATGGCAAAAAATTTTGTCTATCTGGAAATATCAGGCAAATTAAACTAATTTTATTTTTCATAATTTACTGTTCAGGGTTATTTTGAGCCGTTAAAAAAATATGTATAGTATAGGATTGATTTAGGCATCGTTCCACCCTTTTTAATGGTTTGCATTTATAAGTGTAAATATGCCTGAGATATGGTGCTATCATACTGTTATTTATATCAAAAGATTAATCTAAAAAAATTGCATAAAAACTTTTTACTACATAATGTGCTTTGCAGTTTAGTAAATCTTTAAAAAACTGATAAATTATTAATTTTCTTGTACTGTTTTTAAGTAAGTATGTTTAATTATTTTTAACCTAAGGAATCTTTAACTTGCATATTTATTTATTATTTATATTCTACATATAAAGTATTTTGAACTTTCTTTGAATGCTAGCCATTCAGTAAAGCCATTTATGTCCTTTTCTTTTCCAGCGTATCAGCACAGCTACTGGTGATGGTAAACATTACTGTTACCCTCATTTCACATGTGCCGTGGACACAGAAAACATTCGACGGGTATTCAATGACTGCCGCGACATTATCCAACGGATGCACCTCCACCAGTATGAACTCTTGTGATGGCACCCGACCATCCCTAGATTCTTTTTCTGTTCAGCCACTGCATGCAGCGAGGGTGGGCCTTGTTATCTTGGAGCAAAACACTGCCTCAATCTGATGACAGCGGCCTCTATTTGCCAGTTTTGACACTACCCCGCTCTGCTGCATCATTCCGAGTGCTAAACACTAATGGAGGGCACAAAGTTTTTTTTGGCCCTCCATCCAAAAAGGATATCTTGTTCGCGTGTGCCTGTCCTTGCGAAAAATCCCCCTTCCCTTGAAACAAAAAATAATCAAATTGCTTTTCTCTTTTACGTTTTCGGTCATGAAGAAAAGACTTATCTGAAATCTCTCCCTTCACTTTCCTCCAAACAGAAAAAAAATAGCACTGTGATTGTGGTTTTTCTGCTTTGATTAGTTCTGACAAAAACAGCTGCAACAATATTAAAGGTATCTATGTACTTTTGACAATGATAATGATGTGTTTAAGGGCATTACAGCATTTGTACAAAAACGAAGGCAACAAAATATTCTGTATAAAAGAATAATGAGTGAAAGTACCAAAAAAAAAAAAAAAAAAAAAGAATAGCACTTTTACCACTTCTTTGTACATCATGGTTGCTTCCATTTCATTAAGAGAGACGACCTGCATTTTGTGGACGTAATGTAGAGACCATATTTAGGAAACATTTTTAGACATTTATGTTTGCAATTCTGATTTTTTTTTATTTATTTTTTTTTTTTTTAAGAATACCTTGAGTTTTGCTAAAGTTTAAATGTGTCAGTGTTGTTTTTCAGAAATGGCTGGTAATGGATATTATTAAATATGGTTTAGACTTTATAGATATCCCAAACTCACAATGAAATTTTGGATTCTAAAAACACTTTCCTTTACCAAGTTTGTTGTCTGATGTAATTTAATTGCATTTCTGACTTAGTCTTTTTATTGCACTCTTATTGTGAATCAAAGGTGTTTATCGATCCCCTGTTTCTGTAAATGAATATTTAGTATGTGTCTTTAATATGGTTGTTGTCCCATATATAAAAGAGGATCAGGATGGAATTTATGCTTACCATGTGTATGTTCATAATGAAATAAGAAACAGTTGGACAGCCGTTTTATCCTAACTATTGCATTTATGGCAGCCTATTTTTTGTAGTAATTTTGACTTCCCAAATATTTAGTTTATATATTTCAGAAAAAGAATTCTTTTTTTGGTGGTTATGCATTTGTTAGTTTAGTCTAGTCAATTTTTGATTTTTAGATTTAATTAGTTTTATCATTGTTACAGCAATAACTGATTTATATAAGTTGTAGTGATGTTAGTAATTGTAATAATATTTGGATATATACAATGTATTTATTGTTTTTGACACATAGAAATTTAATCTATGCAGTTGGTATACCTTCACACAGATAAGTAGGAATCAATGTAAATACTACTGATGGAGAAAAATATTAAAAAGCATGTCACATTTCACATACCTTACAGAGTTCAATTCACTTGTACATTTTTATGATGTTGAATGTATTTGATATTTTACCATTGCTAAAAACAAGAAAAAATATATAAACCAGTAGTCTTAACTGTATAATTTATTAACACTCTGTGTTCAGAATTTTAGATAATTTTACATTGTTAAATGTATTCATTTTTCTTTAAATTTAGAATTTGAATTAATAATCAGGTTAAGAAATTTTGCTTTAGCAGTCAACAATTTTATTATGAATTAAAAAAAAAAAATGAAATATGCCTGATGTGTGCTTGACATGTTTGAAATTAGTGTTTTTAACTATTAATGCAGTGGTGTTTATAATGTATTCCTTGTTCTGAATTAATCTATGTATTACATATTTTAACTCTGTTTTTAAGAAAATTTTAAACTTGTTTTTCATATTGTGTTAAATATTTAATCAAGTGACTTTATGATAAGTTGTTATACAATCTATGTATAAAATAGAATGTATTTGTTTTATATGCTTAAAATTGGCAACTTGTGTGCTTTCATTTTATCCTTTAAGAAATATTAATGCATCAAAATCGAGTCTTTATTTATATTCATGTTCTATGAAACTGTTTCCTGCGCACATTCTAAATATCAATTTAAATTTTAATGAATCATATCATCTGCCTATTTTTTTCCTTTACTTTTTCCAATCTTTTTACCAGGGCTCCCATCATACTATAAAAGTCTGAGAAAATCTTCAAATGTTCACTGGTTATTTTTCTGCAGTCGTGGGTGCAAGCAGGCTAGAAAAAGGGGAGGGGCATGGAAGAAGTCCTTGTACCCTTTTCGAGTTTGGAACTTATGTATATTTTAATCTGTGATTTTTAAAAAATAGCTAAATTTATTCTTTTTAGTTTTCAAAATGGCAATTACTTTCAAAATGTTCTTAAATTCGTACTTATTAAAATTAAGAAGATAAACATGAAATAGGCCAAACTAAAAAACTTTTACTTAATTCTTTTTTCAGAGCAACCTCTTGCCTAATGCAAGACATTTTTCATTTTATGTGTGTGTTTATTTTTTAATAAATTATCTTAAATGTGGGGATTTCAGGAGGACAAAGTACCTGTTGCTTTTCATGTTTATATGTTTATTAAAGTCTTGCATAGAGGATTCTTACCAAAAATAAATAAATAAATAGAAATAAGTTTAATCTATATCATATATTTTTTCTATTTTTAAAAAGTGTGGGTTTTAAAAGAATTTTTGAAGTTATTGCCATTTTAAAAACCAATGTTTTCCCAGATTTTTAGCTGGGTGATCAGTTTCCAAAACAGTATTTTGGCATGGTTTTGAAGAAATTGCCAAGCCTAGGCTTCTGGTCAAAGGTACATCTATTTCAAAATCTCACCTCTTCCTGGATTTCATTCTACCAGCACTCATGCCTCATCAAAGTATTTCCGAAACAAATTTTTGAAATAGAAAATATGCTTTTATAAGTCGAGACTGTTATAAAATGCGAAAATTCAGTTGCTAAAAAAAGGTGCAAGAAATTTCATTTTGTAGTAGTAAAAGCATATTGTGTTATAGTTAATCCATTGATGTTCATATGCAAAATTTATTCAAAATCTCTCTGCACTTTTTTTCTTGTGTGAACTGAATATTACTAACCTTCATTTGGTTTTCTAGTAGCTAAATGATTATTTTTATAAATAAGAATTAAAATACCAATTTTACATTTTATCTAAATCTGTAAATAGAAGATTTTAAAAGATTGAAACTAACTGTATATAATTGTGAGAGCATGCATTTAATTTTAGTATTCCTGATTTGTGAACATGTATATTTCACTTATGCTACAAGATTTAAAATAAAAAATGTTTGTCATTGATAATACTTAATATCTCAAATTATTTTTCCGGTGCTAGTCTGTTTTTCTCGCTAAATCTTTTTATATAGTTTCTCAATTACTAAAAATTTCAACATAAAACCGATTCTTTAGATGACAATTTTTCATTAGTTAGGGATTTCTAAATCTTCATTCACATCCTAAGGGCTCTTTCAGGTATTGATCAGAATTTTTTATATTTTCTATTATTATCATTGTTTTAGTTTACAAGTCTTTGAATATATTAGGAATATCTGTTAAAGGTTTCAAAAAACCTTTCATACTTGCCAAATTTTTCTCGAAACATCTAAAAAATCACACAATTTTGAGCAATATTTGTGATTTTACTACACTGTCACCAGTTTTATTTGTTGAAGAATTTAAGATAAATTTTAATTTTAAATTTAATTGAAAAATATCTTTTTATATCGTGGTCTGCTACTTAAAAAATTGTCTTAATTAATTACTGTTTGTCATACTGTGTTTCCTCCTCAGAATGCATTTGAATTGGTTATATCTATGCATCACTTAGCAAGTAATTGGAAATGTTGAAGATAAAATAGAATTCATGGCTATTATTCTGTTATACTTTCTACCTATTGGTGTGGTTGTTTTAAGCGACTGAAAAGAACTTTTTCTGTTTTCATTAAGAAATTATTGAATACTATGCAACATTTTAAATTTTGATTCAGAAAGCACACACAAAAATAAAATAAAATTTTAAATAAATATTTACAGATACTTAAATTTCTTTAGTTTATAATAGCTGATAAATAAGATTTTAAAACTTCTGCGAAGTTAAAAGGAAAAAATATATAGATTGTTCCTTGAGCTCTGTAGCGGTTTTATAAAAAAATCAATAAAGTATTAAACATTAACAAAAACAAAAGTTAAAAAATTCTTTTAAATATAATTGTGAGCACATAATGGAAACATTTTCCTATTTTTATGTTAAAAACTAGGTAAGAGTTATTAATGTCTATCTAATTTATATTTTAACAAGTATTTAAATTAACAAAAACAAATGTTTAAATCTTCTATGTTTTAATGTTCCTTAATTAAATAAAACAAAAAAATACCAATACAAAAATATTCCTATTTTTGATGCTATGTGTATTTCTTTAAAATAACATTTCTGTTTAAATTATTTGTTTGTTATTGCAGTAATTATTTTTAAAGGATACTTTGATTATTTAGTATAAGCTAAAAATTATTTAAAAATAACTGCCATATACAATTCTTTCTTTTATGAGTAAATGGGAACCCTGATTTATTTCTGTTATTTTTTTTATACAGTAGTTTTGTGCTATTGTTCATGCATTTGTAAACTTTCATAGTTTGGTTTTGTATAATCTTTAGATTATCAATTATTATTAATATTTATTATTAATAGGATAATCTTTACACCTAAACTTTTCAATTTGATTATAAACTTCTCTACTAATCTCAGCATGGTAATTTTCTTTTAAAGTGTATTAATTGAATCTGCAATTTTCTAATGACATAAAGGGGAGAAAAAAGGATTCAGCCTTTCATTTCTTGAATTTTATTTTAATCTGCTATCTTTCAAATGTGAATGGCTGTATTTATTTTGAAATATGGAAGTATCTTAATTAGTACATATATATACAGTACATGATCTCAAATCCAGAAGACCCAAACTCCAAAATGGATAAAGAAATCTGAAATTCCACGATAGATTGGGAATAAATTATTCCTTGAAAACGTTCACTCATAACTCAGTTCCAGCTAAGCTAGACTAACACTCACCATTTTAGAATGCATAATTTAAAATTAAATGTCAAGTGATTGCTAGATTAAAAATTAAATAGACAAAATGTAAAAATTTCTAAAGTTAAATTTTGAAATGTGAAAGTTGCGATTGCACAGAAAATGACTGAATACGAGTTGCATTACCTGTGCAACTCAACCTACACAAAGGAAACAAAACAAACAGCTGGAACGTGATGCAGATAAGCTAAACAAGTAAGAAACATGCAAAAAACTTACAGAACAAAGGTGATGAGTCTAGAAATACAAATATAAATGGAAAAATAAAAGAATAAATGGGAAGGGATTTGAAACAGGCCATATCTGTCCTACAAAACTGATAATAAACGCTTTAAAACAGTATTGGAAAGCATTAAAAAATCTCGAAAGAAAATAATTTTAATTGAGCTGGGTCAGTTTGGATAGAAAATTAGACTTTGCAGTTTTAAAAGAATCTGCTGAACATGTTGCTAATAATGTGCAGAATTAAAAAAAATGCTTCTTATCCTTATTTTAAATTATTTTTTGTAATTTATGCTTTTGTCTTTTTATTTACACTAAGCCTAACACAACAATTCACAAAATAGATTGCTTTCTTTATTGTTTTGGTTGAACTTAATTACAGAACGATCACAGCACCGGGCAGTCCAGATTTGAGGTCCTGTACTGTATATTTATAGATTAATCTTGATGAGCATAAATTTATTTTGCATTTCTAAAATAAAAAATAAGTTTGGGATCATTAAAAAAAATTAGACACTTTATTGAGCTTCCTTCTTTAATTTGTTTACTTTTCTTGGCTAGAAATATTTTGGTGAGAAACACTTTAGTTTCTAACAACTAAACAATTATTTATTATGTAAATAAATATTTTTTGGTACTTTTCTGTTATCTGGTCACAAATGATATATTGCCAAATATTACTTCAATCGTCATCATTGCAACCATTTCCAGGCATTCCGCATTGATTTCTAAAAACCAACGCTTGATTATTGTGTTAGCATTCTTATATGCTTATGAAAAAAAAATATGGGATATCTGTTTACTTATTTAATAATATATACAGTTTTAATATGAAATTAAATGCATTTTATTACTTGATACTCATTTGTTGCAACATAATTTCTGTTTATCAATTGAATGAAATATTTCTATATTTGTTTGTGGGTGTGTAGCTTTAACATAACAAAAGAATAAAACATATTGACAAACATAATATCAATTATATTCAATGTTTGTGTATGTATTCAAAATTTTCCATTACATTTATTTTCACTTAAATGCATTTTTTTAAATGTCCTGTAACAAAAATGCTATTGCCCTCTGCACATCACATTTACAGTTTTTACTGTGATTTCTTGCTTTACTAGCACATATTTGTTGCAATTGATTTTTACAGCAATTTTATTGTATGTATCTTTTAATCTGAACTAATGGTGTCTAAAGGTGGCATGATATGCCTTTCCTAAAACAAAAACTATTTGCTGTTGATGGCATTTGCACCCAGGTAATAGAAAAGTACCGAATTTTTCTTTCTCAATGTTTTGGGTTTCTCATGTACATCAGTGGTTGTTCCTTTATAATGAGCTTGTAGATTATTCAAATTAATTATAGTTGGTGTATGTAAATTTTCAAAGTTACTCTTGCACAAGCATACATTTCTGAAGAAATTCTTGGATTTCTTGAAAATTCATCAAAGAATATCTTTTTGCACAAAAAAATACAAAGCAAGGTGTGGAAAAAGTCACAAGATTTTTTCTTTCTTATTTTGAAGTTATCAAAAATGGGAATATTATAAAAATCTGTTCCTGTATTTCAGAAATCACTTTGAAATTGTAAATATCTTGAAGGAGCTTATATACAGGAAAATACCAGTTGGTTAGTCATTTATTTTTTAACAAATCACATGTTTCCTCACCTTCTTAATAATTTCAGTCTATTTTTAATTTTTCTATCCAGATTAATTTGCTGCAACATTAATTTATATCAAATTCCCTTTGACAAATTGAAAAGTTATGGTTAAAACCTTTTCCTATTGTCCGCTTTCATTTATGAGGTCGTAATTATAATAACTATCTTTCTTCTATAGAAATTGTTCATTATTTTTTGTTTTCTATTTTTATTTGAAACATTTTATCAGTACACCATATTTAGAACTTATGTTTTTAATCCATTTGAAAGAATATTTATTATGTTTGTGAAAATGGATCATTTGCTCTTGTTGCTTTTTTGTTACCAATACAATGGCTGTGCATGTTGTTTTGTTATCGCATATTGCGAAAATATTGTTCCATTGCTTAAAAGGTGGGATATATAGCAGCACAATAAACATTATTCTTATAATATTGAATGATTTTTAAAACATTGAAAGGAAATTGCTGAAATTTGAATATCTTGTACAGCACAAGATAATGAAGTATTTGCCAAAGAAATATATAGGTGATCACTTATATGTATAATTTATATATAATCAAGTGGAAGATTTGCCCGCAGTTATCCAGGTTTATTATTGCCATTGCTAGTGCAATATTTTTTTACCTATATTTAACTTGAATTTAACTGAAGTGTTGATGTATTCTTACTGTTATGTATTTTGCAAATTTATCACCTTGTAGGGCTGCCACTAATTAAAAAATTATCTATGAATTTTGTTATTTATATAATATAGATTATATTTTGTTATATATCACTACAGTTTAAATCATTTGAAAATTTTAGTTCTATGATCATATCTTAGTTGTATTTGTGTACTTTAGCTACTGCAATATTTTTTAGTTATATACTTAAAAGTTTATGGGCATTTTTTCTTCTTCTGATTTTGTTAATATTCCATTTAAGTAAAATTTGCATTATTATTTTAATTTAACATCAGTTTGATATTCTTAAATATGTGGCGAAATTGGAAGTATTAGTAAAATCAAAACAAAGCATTTACATAAAATTTTATTTGTAATTAATGTCTTGTTCTATCAGCTAACTTTCAATATTTAGTCATATTATTTATTTTTATAGCTGTTTTTCACATTGCTAAGTTATTGTATTTGCTTTAATCCAAAATAAAATATTTAGCTTGAATGTTAAAAGTCATCTTGCATTTATAGCATAAAATTACATATGTTCTCTGAGAAATTTCACTTTAGGATTAAATAAATGGCACAAATTTTAATATTTTTATCATATTTTACTTCATTTTTTGTGCATGATTATTTTTATTAGTGCCTTATTTCAGTATTAAACTATACATTAAAAAAAAAATCCAATATCTAAACAGTTGATTACATTTACTGCACACAAAAAAGGACAATATTTGAAGAGAATGGGGCCAAAAAAAGGGGGGGGGGCTATTATTTTAAGACACATATTAGCCTCTTTTGTATTGCACATTTAAGAAGAGAGATAAGAAAATCCAGATATATACAAAACCTCGATATAGCTGAGAGCATTTTAAAAAAAAGGGGAAAAAAATAGTCTACAATTTTTTTTTTTTTTTTTTTTTTTTTTTTTTTTAAGTGAATTTGTTACAATATTCATAGTAAAATTAACACTCTACTTATTGTAATTAATATCTGTATAGTTTTTTTTTTTTGTCTTTTTAATGCTGTTAATTTAGCTTTTACTGTTTTTGTTTTTTTTCCTGGTAGGGGAAAAAAAATCATCCAAATGAATGATGTGACAGAGGTTTATTCTATGGCACCTGAAGAATTTGTACGATTCTAATGGTGCTTTAATTGTCCAAATACTCTACCAAGAGTAATAACATTTAGCCATATATATATACATAAGATGATCACATATTCTTTCTTAGTAAGCTGCAGTTGAGTAAAAAGAAATGTTAACTTTGCACAAGTATAGAATTGATGTGACATTTATCAAAAAACAGAAACCTCCTTTTGATATTTCATATGAATCTTAATGCATTGTTTATTTTCATAAGAGTTTCTGTAAAAAGTACATCATTATTGTTTAATAATGAAAGTTCCTTTAAAAATTGTTGCTATATATCATATGCATATTGTTTTTCTTTCCAAACTTTTGTTTTCTAGCCTTATTTCTGAATTTGATGTTTATCATAAACAAAAGTAATAGATTATTGTCCTGTCAGTTAGTGTAATAGTCTCCTGAAAATAAATTTGAAAGTTTTTCAGAATATTCTCGCAAAACAGAGAATAATCTGCAAGTCATAAGATTTTATATATATACATTTTTTTTAATTCCTTAATGTATTTAAAGAAAGTGCATCTACTATTGCATAATTGTTTTTAAATTTTTGCAGATTCGTTCTTTAATTTTTATTCAATAACTATACTTAGCATTGTATTTTATATTACCTGTTTAGAAATAGAATTTTTAAAAATAAATGAATCTTATTTCTTTCTTGCAGAAAATTAAAATTGTCTGTATATTAAAATAGTTTTATTCTGTGATATAGTTATATTGCTATGCTTCAGTTCATTGGTAGGATGGAGGAAACAAATGTCCTTTTACTAATGTTTGATTACATTGAAAATACGTGCAATTATGTTGTATAATTTTATTGTTTATGTGGCAGTCCTGGAGAAGGTATTTTTAAGATGTGACAGTGCTTGTATGAACTGTATGGTGATTTTAATCCTGAGTTTTGTGTATTCGGCTTAACCAGTATTGATCTATTCATGTATCTGTATATAATCTATTGACATGTTGATAACTGGGAAAGTTTACTCAAAAAATATAGCTAAAATAATAATTAAAAATATTTAAGATCTATTTCTGCTTTTGTTAATCATTTTTATTGAGAATTTAAATCCAGTATAATAATACAAATGCAAGTTATTGTTATCATTAGTATTTATGATTTTATTGATAGCCAAAATAAAAGGTTTTGATGGAAAATCAATATTTCATGTACTCAAATCATATTTAAAACCCGGAATTTCTAACAAATATAATTTCAGGGTGTTTTTAAAATTTTCATTTGCTTTTCTGTCCTTTCATAGTTTAAATCTGTTAATTTCAGAGTGTAAAAGAAGTTTTCCGTACTCTAAAGCACAAAAAAAGAAAAAAAAAAGTGTTATAAAAAATGTTAGCATTTATATGAAAAAAAAAAATGTGTGTTCACACTTGCTCTATGTTCCTGATTTATTATTTTCCCTTTTAACAATATACTCCATATTGTCTGGAGGTCTGTAGTTATTGTCTTCCAGCTGCTTTAATCTTTAAATTTCAGTTATACTCTTATGGTATGTGTACAATACATTATTTTCAGCTTTTATCATTAACTGATATAAAATATAGTCGACTCTCTTTAATTCGAACTTGGATAGTTGAAAATATTAGTTAATTCAAACTGATTTATTCTCCTTGAAAAGTATATTCAAGACAATGTTAAAAATCTTACGGTGAATTGAATATTCAAACCATGCATGGGTGTTCGCTGGGGAGGGGGGGGATGTCATGGTAGGGCAATTGCCACTATCTAAATTTTCAAATTTAATTAACACATTTTTTTTTTCCTCATGATTTTCAATTCTTCTGAAATCAGTAAAATAATTAAGCATTAAGAGAAAAAGAAATTAAGGACTTTTCATCAGGGGGGAAGAGGGCTCCGCCATCCCTTAACCCCCCTATGTATGACAATTTTCAGCTTTTTTTTTCAACTTGATGTGTTAAAAATTATCTTAAACAGGGGGTATTAAAATAAAAAATAATAAATTGTTCCAACTCTTCATTTTTGAAAAAGTCTGTTGAAACTTATTTTGGGATTTTTAATGTCTTATTTGTTACATTTCTGTATTGTTTTTTATAGCCATATGTTTAAAAATTGTCTTGCACGTGAGGGCCTGACAAAAAATTATTTGTTCAGTTTCTTTCATGTTTATATTCTCCATTTTTAAAGGAGAAAAAAAAAATCTACTTTGGAAGCTGACTACAGGCACATCTATTCAGAAACCTTTGCACTCCATGGATTTTGTTCTGCAGGTGCCCATGGAGCTATGTTTGGATAATTTGAAAATTTTGAGTTTGATGTCTCATGCAATTACTATATGAATAAATATGTAATGTCAAATGTTTTGGGCTGTAGAAAGATAGGGATTGGAAAAGATTTCAAGTTATTTTTTCAGTTATCCAAAGGAAATCACAGTTAAGTAGGATTTATTTTTTAGTTACTTAATTCGTTACTAGCAAATAATGGCAATGATGATTTTTAATAAATTAATGAAATTCTGTATTTTATTAACAGTGTAAAAATTAGAACACTTCAAACAGGATAGTCTTTAGGTTAAGATGTATCCTTGTTCATTGTGGTATTATATTTCAGATTTTTTTTTTTTTTTTTTTAATATGCAAGATCTGTGTAATTCAAATTTTGGATAGTTTAAACAATTTGTGACAGCTTAGAGTTCGAATTGAAGAGTCAACTGTATTGGGTTTATCCAAAAAGTTCCTGTTTGTATTATATTCTCATACTAAAATGGTCATTTTAAAGGAAAACAATCCATTCATGCATTCCTTTATAAATTTAGCGACCTCAAATATGCTTATTGATTAATTTATGGGGTGTCTTCATCTTTTGTTGAATTATTTATAGCATCTTAGTAGTAAAATAAGTATAAAAATCAGTTATTTTTTAAATGCATTGTAGAATTTAATTGTTTTTAATAAGTTTAAATCTTTTAAAAGTTCTATCTTTTGCTTTTTGTATTCTGTGAAAATTGTGTGTTATCTATTAGTTTATAATAATCCAAAGTGATAAAATTCTTACTTAAGCTGATAAATTTGTTATTTAAGGAACTGTTTCAGTTTATTGTCATAAATTTAGTAAGTCTTTATTTGGTACCTTCTCTTTTAAGGGGCCTTGGCGCGATAGAGAAAACAGCGAGATAGAATTTGGCAAGAAAAACAAACTTTCAAAAGCACTTTCTGGCAACCTTTATTTACATTTTAAAACCTCATCGGATTGTTATACATTTATGTGAAATAACTATCAGTGTATCAAGTGCATAAGTAATTTGTTCAGTATATTTACACTGTTTAACACATTCATTGAGAAAAAATGTTTAATATATACACAAATAAGCCATAAAAATGTAAATTTGTCGGTGCATACTCAAATATACTTTTGACAATGTCATAAGGAAAGAAATTTTAAACCAGTCACGGAAAATCTATCATTTAGAGTTCTAATTTTAGTGTAATCATTATTATTACAATTCTAATAACAATAATAAAAAAGAATTCAGTTATATTAAAGATAGAAGCAAAATACTGAAGTTCCTACATTATTTAAAACCTAACTTTGTAGCTTGGTATATAAAAAAAAAATGTGCAGGAGCTTTATTGGATAAATCTTTTAATTTGAAAATTAATAAACTGTTTTTCAAATATGATGCAGTTGTTCATTTTATTTATTAAAATAGAATTTATCATTGAGATCATTAAAAAAAAAAAAAAAATGTATGTCAATCTTGGAATTTTGATCATTTGTTCCTACCAAAAAAAAAAAAAAACTTCATGACCGCATAATTTTTTGTGTGTATGTAAATATATACTGTATGTATATTTATGCATATGAAAGTTTTCATGTGTGTGTGCATGTATGCTAGCCAGAATGTTTTTTATAATAATAATTTGAGTCATAGAATTTTTTTCTTCTGCACTTAGTGGTTAAGTTAAGTCATTTAACAATGTTAGGTATGTTAATTATTGTATCCAAGATTTCCAGTATCTTAAATTACCTATTGTAAAATGATTCCTTTAAAATCCTGCAATATAAATACAGTTTCAAAGACCCTTTTAACTTCTTTTTTGGTATTTTTGTTTTTAGAATCTCTTATAGTACTGATTATTTCTCTTTTGTTAAAAGTATAACAATGTAATTAAAAATTGTTTGTGTATAATACAGTTGATAATCTTAAGATATTCCACTACGTTTGGCACCCATCTTTTTTAAAATAAAGCAAAAATGAGTATGACACTGTTTATTTCAAATAAATTAGTTTATAAAAAGATTATTTCATTTGTTAAATAATTTATTTTCATGAAATTTCTTTTAGAAAAAATAATGAAATTGGTATTTGGTACTTACCAAAATTGTCCTTACAACAAAAATTGTAGTTTAAAATTAATTTTTGAATATATATATATATTACAATTCTATATTATCTTAAGTATCAAGAATGTAACAAATTACAATCTAATAAGCCTCAACAAAAACTTTGAAACCGTTCAATGTATCATTTTGATAGTTTTTCTGTTAATTTATAGAAATAGCTGTAAAAAAAAAAACTGATTAAATGCAGTTTTTGAAAATGATTTTTACAAGTAAAGTTTTTTAATTTCTGAAAATCTATTGGAAATATTCATCTCAAGTTTTTGAAATTACCGATATTTTTATGTTGTAGCTTCCTTAATTTCAATATTAGAAGTTCTTTTCCTTCTTAACAGGTTAACGTTCATCATCCTCATTTGAGGACAGATATAAAAACCTATTTCCAGCACAGCTTTTTTCTCTAGAATTGACTAATTCTGGTTGGGCTGTAATTTTTAAACTACAGGGTGGATTTCTTTAATTTCTCGCTTCACTTACTCTGGATCATTTATATACTAAAATTATATGACAAGTAATAATGTAGTTTTATTATTAATAATTTGTGTATTAACAGGTTAAGGACCTTAAATAGCAACTTTCGGTTATTTTTAAATACTTACTTCCGGTTTGAGAGCTGAAACAAAAACAACCACAATTACACTTCCAATGATCACATGTAGAAAGCAAAAACTGTTTTGAATAGCTTAATTCTATTCTTTCAAATAAAACAATTAAAAAATTGTGGCTTTGTATTGGAATTGGCCATTCAAATGTAGTGAAATACCTTAATAATAATAATAATAATAATAAAAGTATAATTAAAAGACATGAATGAACTTGATAAAAGGGTCAAGTAAATCTGTATTATGCAATAAATGAATAAAATCCCATGTTAAAATTAAACATGAGTCCTGGGAGTGATTTTCAACAGTTAGCTTATAAGTTATGGTGCTATAAGAATTATGGTCTGTTAATCATTATTTAATTTTGATTTTCTGTATAAGTGAGCATTGAATTTCATGGAATATTACAAAATTTGCGTGTTTCTTGATTATTATGCCACAAAAAATGTGTGAGCAAGTGTGTTGAAGTTTTTGTTATTAAATATCTTGTATAGACAAAAGAGTATAATTAAATATTGTGTTGAAACTTGATCCAAATTATAATGTGAATGTATTTATTTCGAATATCTCTGCCTTGTTTTATTCTATTTTTCCTAGAGGGGACAGAAAACATCAATTGATCTTTTGAAATTTTTATATGATTTTTCTAAAACAGTTTACAAATTTACCATCACTTGAACTTTGAAGGTCACAATTCCACTGAGTATATTTTTTATATTGGTGCTAACATTTTTGGCATTACCATGCATATTTTCTGATTAGTACCTATTAAAGAATGCTGGAAACAAAAAAAAATGAGAAAATAGTAAAGTACCATCTTCCCCAAGGCATGTTTATTACAGTGGATTGCATCAAAGTAAAACATATTGGGGCGAGAAAGTATATATATATTTTGCCAAATAAAATATATATTTTTAAGTGTGAGCAAACAAAAAATAATACTCTTTATTTAATTAGTGGGAACAGTAACTCAGATGTTAGTTGCTTAGTATTCCCTGTTTTGCATCTTAATTGCTGTAATTTATGATGTTTAGTTATATCAGAAACCACTTAGTGTTTCTGTTAGTGTTTACTGAAGGTAAGAGAAATCAAATGTCATCTTGAACATTATTTCATTCAGTTGTATTTAGTCTTTATACTAAGATGGATTGATTTTTAATCATTTGAGTATAATTTTGTGATACAATATGCTTGTAAAAAAATAAAAAAGTTGTTTCTGCGCCCACACATTTTTATAGTTGTTGCAATTAAAGTTCTGTGTGCATTTTCATTTTTTGTTTTTTTTTTCTACCTGAATGTATGTATGTTATTCATGCTCTATCACACTCTTCTTACTTCATTGCCCAATCCATGGAGATGGATATAGGCATGTCTGACATTTTTACACGTAAATTAACTTTAAATGGTTTAAAGCTTAAACTTTTAAATTAAATATTTTTATGTTTACCCAACATTTATCTATCTTAATGTAGCAGTGTCGATTTTCTGAAACATAATCTTCATGTTTTAAAAATAAATAGTTTTAATTTGTTAACCCATTGAAACTATTTTTTTTTTTAAATATGAATATTATGTTTTAGAAATTTGATGCTGCTATATTTAGATCGATAAATGTTGGATAAACAAAAATATTTAATTTAAGAGTTTGGGCTGGATACCCTTTAAGTACAAGGCTAATTTAGATGTAATGGTGTCAGACATGTCTCTGTGGATTTGGTGTCATTTTTTCTCTTACATTTATGCTGATTTTCTTTTCTATTTTCTTTAACAATGATTTTGCGTTTTTTAAAGACATTTTGTATTTAAAATGGCATTTTCATGATTTAAAAACAATTGATATGAATCTTCAGATAAATCTACAAAATTCACCTGGGAGTTTTTTGTTTTAAAAAGGAGAAATTGTTGTGGCAGCATAACAAACAGTTAGGGAAAATATCCTGTTTATCAAATCATTAATTATAACTGCACAAATACATAATATGAATTTAAGCATTAGTTTAAAAATGCTTTCTTGTTAAAATTTTTATTTATTTATTATCACTGAAAGAGTAAATAAAACCAGCACACCTGAAAATAAGCTTCTGTTCATAAACACAAGGTTTTGTTAGTTAAAAACTGCCATATTGAGTTTTTGAAATGTAGCCTAAAAAGCCTAATGGAATGACATTTTCTCTTGATAAGCTCATTTTCTTTTTGCATATTAGTATAAAAGTATACTCGGTTAAAAAAAAATAAAAACTTTTTTATAAGCATTCAATGTATATCTTAAAAATTACGCCTAATTTCATGACTGCAATTCATGTTGTTTCAAAACATTTCTGCGTGTGATTTTCACATGCACTCTGATTAGGAAAAGTTCACTGCTTTGATTTACACTTTATAGAAAGTGTGAACTGGTGAATTTATTTTTTTAATTACAATTTTTGCCCTGTTTCTTTTTTTTTTAAGATATGGCAACAGAAAAAAATAAAGCATTATTTAAGCTATCTGTCCATGATTTCTAAATTGTTTTCTCAACATATCATAATTTAATTAATTTTAAACTGTTCATTTATAAAAACATTTTTAAAAATAAAGTTACAACACTCTTTATTTATTTATTTATTTATTTATTTTATACTTTCTAGTATTTAAAATATTTCATTGTTACAGTTTCAAAGACAGTTGGTCTACTTTAACAAGTATGGTTTGGCACATAATTAACTCCATTGTTGTTGTAACTGAAGTGCAATTGTAAAAATATTACAGATTTGAAATACTGCGACAGTGATTTGCATATCTTAATTTAAGAATTTGAACTTTGAATAAACAAGTTGGAAATTGTACATCAAACATGACAAATGAGGTACGTTTGTACTATAACTAGTTTTATAATTTATAAATATTCAGATCTTGGTACAATAGCTGTTGCACACTTATACAAAAATGCATAAATACAAATTTTTATTTTATGTACAGATTTTCATATTATATATATCAATTTTATTTTATGGAATTAAGTTTCAATACACTTTTACAAACAATTAATTACAACTCTATTACATTAAAATTATACTACGTGCAAATATCCAATACAAGGCAATGTAAAAAATCATTATTTCACTGAAAAAATGAATTGTATCGTCTGTTATTATGATATGATTAATTTTCGTCATAAAATAAGTACATTTTAAGTTGGCAACATTTTATCTTTTGTGGACATTTACTGAAAATTCCAATGGGAAACTTAAGCTTAGCTTTGAAAATTTCAGAACTTGAAATCCATATTTAGACTCTTTTTCTATTTAATATCTATTTCTCCGGAAACATCTATCCCAAAAAATTGTCGGTCAATTATAGGATTGCTATAATTAAACAATTATATACAAGTTCGGTTTTTAAATTCAGTAGTACAGAAATAATAGGACTCCATCTTAAATACAACATAATCACTATGGCAACCTAGAATCATTACAAAACATGGGTTATAACACTTTCCAACCTAGTTGAAAAGTGTTTATGACTTCGGTTTGTCTGGCCGTCTGTCTGTGCTCTAACTCCCGTAAATATGCTCGGATTGCCCTGCAATTTTTATATGTTATCATCGTTATCTATAGCATGTTCCCTATTTCAACGGAAGTGTGTAGCACTTATAGTTTTTTTACAGAGACACTCAAAAGAATTCCGTTACATTGCGGTCTATGGGGAAAAATCATTTTCGATTTATTTAAATAATGTTTCACTATTTTAAACGCATTGAAATTTATATATATCACTAAGGTGCATTAGAAGAAGCTTAATATGGAATAGGGTGTGCATAGCACTTATACTTACTTTACAGGGACAGTCAAAAGAATTCCGTTACATTACGTCTATGGAGAAAAATCGTCTGTGGTTTATTTAAATAATGTTTCCCTATTTTAAACGCATTGAAATTTATATAAAGTTCATTACAAGAGACTTACTACAGAATATTGTGTGTATAGCAGTCATCGTTCATTTACAGGGACACACAAAAGAATTCTCTACTGTATGTTAACAATAATTCCTGGAAGTGCGCTTTAAGTTACTGAACGCGATTTTAATTTTAAATCGCTTTTTGTATATTACGTGGTGTGTATAAATTCTGTAGATCCTATACAGGGAAACACAAAAGTTCGGGAACACTTTTCCGTATTATTTAACTCCAGATGGAGAATTTTAAACTGTGCTACGTGTTTCCTAACTGGACTAAAATTTAGCATCCTATGTAGTATATATACAAATCTATAGATCCTATACAGGGCTGAATAAAAGTATTCGGATTACTTAGATGTTATCTTTTAGCTTATTAAAGTGTATGATTCGTAAAATTATTTTGGAAGCGTTGGAAAGTGTTACATAATCTATGCTTGATGCATGATTTTTCGTTCTTGTTTTAAGTTTGGATTCGATTTTCATAAAATTTGAAATGACTCAACAAATTTCTGCAACGATTATATATATTAAATTTCAAACCATTCGGATGGGTAGTTTTTGCACTGTTATATGCGGATAGACCAGATGAAGACTATAGGTGCTAAGTATTTATATAATTATGAACGCACCTAATAAAAAGGCTGAGTAAGCTTTCAGTTCAGTGATGAAGTTTTTTTTGTCAACTTATCTTTTTATCATCGCCATGGACCCTGTGGCAGCTGAAAGGTTTTTCAGAGAAATTAACATATTTCATTTGCATTTTGTAATTACATAACTAATCAAGAAAATATCATTTTTACTGTTTTGGTGAACATGCAATCAAATTTCTCATTTCAATTATTTTGGAGCCCAATTGAATGCTAAAATATTTCTGCTTTGCAGTATGTAGTGCATAAGAAGTTTGCATATTTTAAATACACTTGCGAGAAAGTAAACAGCCTGTAATTGCTGCAAAATATTTCTTAAATTCTTGAAGAAAACATGCCTATACTAGAAACCTTAACTAGTAAGAAAAGATATAGAATTTAACAATTCTTTGTACTACCTATTTTCACAGACATTATGTTTTCCAACACATAAACAAGCATTGTACATGTCTAAAAGTCTTTAAAAAATACTCTTAAAACTACAGAAAACCAGTCAATCTGTTAAAAATTGTAAAAGAGTAAAAATATTTTCACCTGTCTGTCTCAGGCATCTTCAGTCCCAGGTGTTATGTTTTCTGCTCTGTCAGTCAATCTGTTAAAAACCTCCATTTTGCTTTTTCTTAATAACATCTGGCGTCATCTGTTATCAATTTTTGTGTGGGCCGTGTCGTTACATGTTTCTGAGTTTGATGTACATATTTCTATGGCTCCCTCTGTAATGGATAGTTTAAATTATTATAATTGGCTAATTTTTCAACATTATTGAAGTCTATTGTAATTGAGGATTTGTTGCTTAATCTGGCTATTGCAGTGGTTGATTTAAGTTTATATCTCTTCTGTGTTCTTTCATTCTGTCTTCAATTTTCCTTTTTGTCATACCTATATATGAAATAGCTTTTCCTTCGTTATCGTTGAAATTAATCCTGTATATACCTGATGTCTGATGATAATTAAATTTATCTGTGTCTGATCTGATTAATTCGAAACTGGTTGGATCTGGGGTGATGGGAGTATTTATTCCAAGTTTTTTGAATTCTCTTTTTACTTTCTTCTATCTTTACAAGAAGAAAGTACTGGATTAATGAAAATTTTCGACTTCCGGTTTTCAATGGATTTATACGTTTTCGAAGGTCCTGAACATGATTTGACTGTTTTTAGAAAATGTTTGTCTGTCTGTATGTGACAAAAATTTTGTGGGCACTCTATCTCAAGAACTAATACACGGAATTTAATAAAACTTTATATTCAGTTAGTACCTAATATGAATGGGTGCTAATTAGTTTTTGGTTAAAATCGGTCGACAGGTGGTGCTGCTATGCTGCATTTTTTGCGATTTCCGCAATAGCTCTATCTCAAGAACTAATGCAGTTATTTTCATCAAACTTCAGATTCAGTTACACCTCGATATAAATTGACGTTGATTACATTTTGGTGTAGATATCCTGAGTGGTGGCGCTGCTATACCACTTTTTCATTATTTTTACGATAGCTATATCTCACGAACTAATGCACGGAATTTCATCAAACTTCAGATTCTGTTGGACCTTGATATACATATATGCTGATTACCTTTTGGTGTAAATAGCCCAACAGGTGGCACTGCTATGCTACTTTTTTCATTATTATCACGATAACTATATCTCAAGACCTAATGCACGGATTTTCATGAAACTTCAGATTCAGTTAGACGTTGTCATAAATTATTGTTGATTAGGTTTTGGTCTAAATCTCCCAACAGGTGGCACTACTATGCTGCATTTTGCAGGATTTACACAATTTTAGCAATAGGATAGTCTTATCTCAAGAACTAATGCATGGAATTTAATAAAACTTTAGATTCGGTTAGACCTTAATATAAATTGGTTGCTGATTCTTTTTAGTGTATGCGAAACCTGTGTGAGATAGAAGAAAGTTTTGGGATTGGCACATCAGACTAGTTACTTTTGGGGAAATGCCTTTTATAAACAGAATTGAATTCATAAATTTTATTTCTTTTTGAGCTGGTTCGGTTGTATCCTATCATATCTTAACTCGCTTTTACACTTTACAATTTTTAACTGATTAACTGGTTTTGTGTAGTTTTAAAAGTATTTTTTAAGACTTTTAGACATGTGCAATGCTTGTTTATGTGTTGGAAAATAAAATGTCTGTGAAAATAGGTAGTACAAAGAATTATTATGTTAAAAATGACATTATGAACGATCATAGATAAAAAACAGATATTGAATTTATTTACTTACTATTTAATTATAGCTTTTTTGTTTTTGTATGTAGTTTTATTGTTATGTAATAAATGATATTTAATTGAAAAAAAATATATAATTTAAGTTCTATTTTCTCACTTTGTCTTGAAGACAAATCTTTAATATTTACATCAAAAAACAGAAATTAAAAAGAAAAAGAAAGCAGCAGGCAAATGATAAAATACAATACAATCCTTGTTAATCCGAACTAATTCAGACTGTTACCTGTTTGGATTAGCAAAATTTAGGATTGTAGTATATAAATAGAATAAAAAAAGGTAGAATGCAAGAGATTCTCACGAGGATACTCTGATTCTGAAGGATTTGATAAGGCAAGGTAGTGTTTGTGTATCACATTCTGATCCTGTACATGCATTAGAAATAGCACTTTTGATATGTAGAGCAGCATTCAGGTGCAACCCCAACTGACATCACATTCATGAGCTGTTGGCATAATATTGCTTCATTATCCAGATTCACATCACTTCATCAGGTTCTTCAAATTTCTTCATCTTAGATAATCATTAAATGTGTGCATTAATCAGTTCATTATACAATTCCAATATGTTAACAATGTTTCTCTCTAGTCTTTTTTTTTTTTTTTTTCTGAATGTAACATAATAATATGCATGCTAAAAAATATTTTTAGATTTTAACATTGTTTTTTTTTATCCTTTTATCAAAACTCATTTCATTTGTTTTTTTTTTTTTTAATTTTTGATAGAATTAACCAGATTTTCGAATCAGTGGGGTTTCACTATAGCTATATAGAATTATATTTATAATATCAGAATACTGTTACTGATTCATTTTACTGCTGCTTTATACTAATGAAAATATTTCCAGAAAATGTGTAGTAGCTGGCTGCTGTTAGATTGGTTGGCATTGCATTAGCAGTATATATTTTTTTGTATACATAATATTAAAAGTTTAATATATTCCTTTATTTTCGGGTATCAAAAAGAATATCCTTAACTAAATTTGACAATTCAATTTTTGCTGCAGCTTGTATGATGAGAAATACTTTCATCTTTTTTGATAATAAAATATCAATTATACTGTTGCAAGTTTCGTTTAAATTAAATAATTCTGCATATTCACGCATTTCCACGTTATAAGGTATGTAACACAGTTTTTTTACCATTTCTAGTTCCTCTTTGTTCAATTTCTATAGTTTAAAACTTTTTTTTTTTTGTCTTATGTAGTTTGAAAAATATTTACTCCTATCATGAATTGAATAACCTTTGTTAAAAAAAAATTAATATAAGAGCATCTTCAAAATGCTAATTTTAAATTAATGCAGATCAAGCCTAAAAAATCCTGAATTCCTTTATTATTATTTTAATCTCTTCTGATAGATGTGTTTGATGCATGGATTTCAACACCTTCATGATGAATGTTGTGTGTATGGTGCATAAAATCTTTAATTTTTTTAATATTTAAAATAGAATGCTTACAATCTTTAATCTTTATTATTATTATTATTTTTTATTTACCAGTTTTTTTTTTCAAATAGAAATGTTTACTTTATTTCATCTCAAACTTTCTGTTATTAAATTAGGCAAAGATTTTGATTTAGAAATACTGATGCTAAAAGATTAAATATTGTGTACAGGATGCTCGTTGCTAAGGGATTAAATCTTAAAACATTATAAATAAGACATTTGCGAAATTTCATGTTGTGTGGTTGAAGCTAGTGGGTATCATTAATTATAGTTCCCCCTCAATTTTTAATAACTACTGTACTCAAAAAGTTATATTATAAAAGTAGATTATATCTTCTTAAATTCAAGACTAGATATAAAGTTAAAAAAATAAATAACTGTTGAACATTTTTAATTTTACAAAATTTTAATTATTTGTTTTTCATTTTTATATCAAAATTTTGCCCTCTTTGTTTTTAATTTCTGATTAATTGTATTATACATAAATCAACATATTCTTCTCAACCTAGGGGCAGGAATCTAGATCACGGGACACCATTGGGGAGGGGATTTGATATTTCAGAATAAGTCACTCAAAAACAGAAACAGCACAAAAGCTAAAGTAACTTACCGGATTTCATTAAAATTGAAACATTTATCATTAAGTAAACATTTTAGGCATAGAAGCAAGGTTCCTACACGACTGGAAAATATGGAGAACAGGGAATTGTCAGGAAAAATGACAAGTGCTCAAAAAGTCAGGAAAAATCACATTTTTAACCTAAAACCTGGAAAAGTCAGGGATTTAAAAAAAAAATATATATATTATGTGCTATCATGTGTCAAGATTCTTCCGAATTCAGTCTGCAAAAAAATCAGATTTTTCTCTTGCAAGTAGTATTTTTGCTACAATCATATTTTTAAAATAATTATGTTTTAGCCATACAAATTTATTGCTAAATAGGTGATACTTCTGCGAAAGAAATATTGAGCCCTGTTAAGATGGCTAGGATGAGATATCATGAATATTTAAATAAGAAAAAGAAAGAAAATTATAAAGCAAGCAAAAAAGAAAAGTTGTAGCTAAAATTAAATTGTTAAAAGACAAAAAATTGAAAGTTACATAACAAACTGTTTCTGAAACAACACAAACAAATGACATGGTAGTAGAAATGTAACTACTTTACAATATATGTGTGAGAATAAAACCAGGGTTGACCGCACAGATTGCTTCTAATTGAGTCCCGCACTAGAGTATATTCATACTCTCAGCTTTTTAATCACACACCAACACATAGCAATATATCATATGTATAGTATCACGTTCCATGTTTTAGAGAGAACAACAATGGTTTATATAATGAAATTGCACAAAACAAAAGATTTTAGGACACAACTAGTAACAGTATTTCTAAAGTGAATTGTTTCTTAAGCTAATAAAAATTATTAGTAATACCGCATAATAGAAATTTGTTTGGGGTTGTTAACTTGCAAGGAAAGTTTGATTCCTTAATGTAAGATCAACTGCAAAAAATTCAAAATAAAAAAATACACTATTATTAAAAAATAATAATCTGAAATGGACATGTATCTATATTATAAAGGCCAAACGTGTCCGTGCATAACTCATACGTCATTTTGCGAATGGCAACAACTGACGATGACATTTCGGTTTTGTGATTTTTGCTATTGCAATTTTTTTAATTTCTAAACATAGCACATTTTCAATTTTTACACCGTTATAGAGGAAAAAAAAATTACTTTCAAATGCAATTTGTTTGAAAACTATATCTTAATTGCCTGATATATTATGGCTTATAAAATAATTTTTAAGCATGAATTTTGAAACGCCCAACAAACAAATGGAAGAATGCTGCCATTATAAATTTTTAAATAGTTACAGGTAGTAAAATTAATGAATTTTGAAATAAAAACGTCACAAGAATAGGGTGCCTTTATATGAGAGTAGCGTTATACCGGATACAAAATTTGATTAGTTCAGACGATTTTGGAGAAAAGGAAGCTTTGTAATAATTTAAAAATTCAAAAGAAAATTATTTGTTTACACCATAAACAAACATTGTATATTTTAACAGATAATATAAACAGAAGATATTGTTTTAGATATTGCATTTTTATGAATAAAATATAAAAAAATTATTTCACAAATTTAATAAAAATGCATATAAAAAGTTAATATGAGCAGTAAGAAACAACGTTTTAATTCATATTTCATCAGTATTACAAATAATGTTAACGATCATTGCGAAGTTGGAAAAAAAGAATATACATGAAATTCGTTAATATCGCGATCACTATATCGCATTCATAAGATGGTGAATAATAAATTAACAAAGAAGCATCACTGGATGCAGCCAAATCCCTGTATTAATAATACCAAAAAAATAAACAAAACCCTTGAAATTCGTTAATGTCGCGATCACTATATCGCATGTATGAACGCTTAGTACAAAAAAAAAAAACTGGATGGATACCGCATGTATGATCGCTTCACGCACAAGAAAAGCAAAGAAACCAGTAAAAAAAAAATCACCATATGCAGCAACTTTGACAAATAAAAATATGAAAAAAATTAGATTTAGGGAAAAAAATGGTTTTCGCCTGCGTTCTGTAACCCGGGAAGCCCGGGTTAGATTCCCTAGTTAATATAATGGATCAAAAAGTTCTACAATAAAGCATTTTGAGAATCAAGGTTGCTAAGTATTTTGCAGTAATTCTTGATTGTATTCTCAACATAAGTCACCAGAAACAAATGTCAATAGTAATTAGATTTGTAGCTGATGGTATATAATCAAATGTTCCATCAAGTATATGTGAATGTTTCGTCAAGTTTTTTGAGATAGGAAGTAGCCCAGATGAAAATTTTTACAACACTATTACCAACATAAATTTGACACATTAGATATTTTAAACAACCACAAAGATATGGTGCTAATATAAATACACTCACAGGGATATATAATACATCAAAAGTTTTACAGCTTCAACAGTACAGTTCAAGAATTTAATTTACATCACGTGTGTGTCACAACCACAACTTAGTTTTGAAAGGCATGTTCAAATGCAAAGACTTTCTTTAGAACTCAGCAGCCCATTTAGAATGTTTATTGCATCATCTACTAAAAGAAAAAGATATTACAAAACATGTTGCAGATCCGTCTGTAAAACTCTTTCTGAAACACAGTGGGGATATGTTGATTAGAAAGCGTGAAAGCCATAGGACGCTAAGCTGTTGAACTTTTTAATGCATTAGAAAAGTTACAGAAAACACTGATGATGCTCATGCGAAAATTAATGCTCAATTGTTAGATAGCCAAATGATAAATTACAAATTTCTCGTCCAATTTTCTGGCACTCTTTATCAAGTAAATTATGTGAGTAAAGAACTTCAGAGTAATACTATGGATTTTGCTTCAAGGCTTTTTTTTATTATTCAAAAAGCTTTGTCCCTCCATTGACAAGTAACACTTGCTCGAAAAGGCCACATAGGATAAAAATTTTGGTGAAGGTTTAATTGATGCTAATGAACTCGCCAGAGATCTAGATGTTGAGCCTATATTCCAGATTAGGAGTAAGGGGTTTCACAAAAAGAAAATTATTTGATTATATACCTGTAGATGAATCTTTGGCAAATCCAAAAACAGCCTTTTGAGTGCAATGCTTAATCAAGAGAGAGATAAAGCAATAATATCAAAATTTATTTCTTTTTTTTTTTCTTTTAGGATTTATACACGGACACCATAAGAAAATGTACAGCAGATCTGAAAGGGGAATTTACATAATAGATCTGGGGTCCCAAAACAATGCAATACAGGTGGATACATGTTTTGTGAGGAAATGGAAGCATTAAAGTCAATTCTATCATCAAAGATTTGAAATAACATGCAATTTACACACTACCACATTTCAAAATTTATTTATTTCTATTTGGATTTTCTTGCCATTTGGAGGAAGAAGTTTTTCTAAGATCAAAACTTATTTTAGATCACCAGTTGAGCTGAGAAAAGACAATAAAACAAACTCTCATAATAAAGATAATAATAATGGCTCATTTTTCATTTATATTTTGGAATGTTAAGTGGTTTCCAGAAGTCCATTAAAGATGATTTATTTCCAGCAGAGCATTTAAATTCTAATTTTTTTTTCCTAAACAAAAATAAATTTAATATTTTTAATCAATCTCTTCATACTCACCAGAACAAGTGGTATTAAAACCATGTAACTTTTCAGAGGTGATATAACAGGGGTCAATCCAGGAAAAATTTGGGGCCTGTTTAGGGCCCCTTCACAAAAATCTATTTAATAAAATGGGACCCTTCACAAAAATCAATTTGATAAAATGGGTTCCTTCACAAAATTCTATTCCATAAAAAATTACTATTTATTATTTATTTATTATTTTGTGATGTTTAAAAATGTGTAATTTGTAAACAAACAAGTTCACCAGAGCGGAAAACTTCAGCAAAAGGATTTTAAAAAGTTTTTATTTATAAATGCTTGGTTCGAATTTGATTAACTGGATTTCAACTTTCGTTGTAAAATGTTATTTTTCACAAAAATACAATAAATTTCACAAAAATAACCTTTACTTTTCACAAAATGGGCCCAAAGAAAAAAATCCTGCATCGACCCCTGTATAAAACATTTTGCTTGCTATTTGTAGGGTTACATGTATACAATTCTATTTTAAGATGCAGCTTACATCCACTTGATCTATCATCTTCATGTAATTTTTGAGTGCACATTTTAATCGCTTTCCATTCTATCATAGAGACTATAATAGATCTTTAATGGATTTTTTTATAATTTTATGACTGGGCATACGTGTATGTTGGCTGGTGACTTCAGGGTGCATAGTAGTGTTTAATTTTTAGTATCACTATTTTCGAATAGTAATATTTGCAGAATTGTTCACTTAATTAAGGCAAATATTAAAAAATAACTGTTCTGAAAAAAAGCATTTTTGTGCACCCCGACCAAAATCATTCCCAATTGGGCTGCAATTCTGGATTTAAAAAAAAAAAAAAAAAAGCTTCATTGTGAACCTAAAATCTGATATATAGTGTTTAAAAGTGCGGGTGAGTGTATGATCTTTGATCTTTTCACTTCCAAATTGATGCTCGTGATGTTATTGTGAATAATTATCTGACGTATTGCCCATACATCCTTTAATATTCCTAACTGAACTTTGTTTTATTTTATTGCAAATAACTCTCAGCTTTAAAGTGATATATAGTATAGTGATAAAGAGATGCATGAAGTCCCATGGTTGAATTATTCATGTGCTTCTTCAGTACTTTTTGGTTGTCAGATGGTTGTTTTGCCTCTTTAAGAAATTAACTTGAAATTGTCCAAGTATTATAACACTAGCAGACTACGCCCGCTGCGCTGGTCGGTTTCTCCAAAAGAAGTTGAATCAAACGAAATATATCGGTGAATTTAACCTTGTTTTTTAAAGTAATGTGTACCTTTACCTGGAATATCTTAAAATAACATAAAAACGGATACCTATTTCACTAAGTTATGTTTTTTTAATTCAATTTATTATTACGTTTACAATTTATTACCTACTGTTTTCCATTGATTTATATGTATTATAGCTACATTTTTTAATAACGTGAATTAACCTATATTATTCACAACTAAAAAGAAATGGTGCATCTAGTATTTCTCGAGAATTAAATAAAAATCATGCACTCGTGACATCATAATTCACTTTTATATTTTAACAGAATAATATGGTTACTATAATTTGTGACTCGTGCTGACACATTACTGTTATTATTATTTTTTTAGGCATGAAGTTTTTGCTATGGTACTCCATTGTGAAATTTGGTAATTTTTGAAATTCAATATTTGTTAAATGGCATAATCAGTGGATTTGAAATTCATATCAAGAAAAATACAATTTTTTTACATTTCAAACGCAGTTTGTCTAACAATTTTCTGACAAATACTTTTCGAGCAATTAATTTTTTCAGTAACTTCAAATGTTTCATTTTCTGAGATTAATCTGTGGCAACGATTAACGAAAATCCCAGTCGTCAGCAACACATACCTTTTTATTGAAGAGGATTAGATTTTAAAATTCTATATTCCTGTGGACATAGATTCATGTTATTTATTTCTGAAGAAGTGTATTTTGTAGAATGTACATGAATATAGATTATACAACTTAGAATAAATTACAATAATTATTAATATATTAAACTCTTACCAGATTAAAGGAATTATTTTTTTTTTCAGCTTTTCTTGTAAATAAAAATCTTGTTCAGTTTTGCTTGCTTTGTGCAAGGTGGTGTCTGATGCTATGTATAACTCTTTAGTCACTAATTATTTTGCTTTGTTTAATAACTGCATTTAAAAGTATGCTGTGCTGTATCAATAGCATTAAAATTTTAGAACATGCATTTCTATACCAATTTAGCAAGATATCCTGTTAAATGCTTCCATTACCTGTTTTCATTCAAAATTTAAGATAGTTTACGTTATTTCTTAGGAATAAATCATTTCAATCCTAGATATTTTTTTTTAATGTTTAATAAAGAAAGATTTTTTTTTTTTAATTTTAGAACTACATCAAAGCTCACTACAACCATAATTTACAATTCAGTTTTGAAAGCAATAATTTATTTTGTTTGAATGCAGTAAGATGTAAGGCATTGCTTATTTTATCTAGCATAAATTAAATGATCCTTCATCTTAATTATTTTTTTAGTTGCATTTGTAAAATATGTAAATATTAATTACACAAAATGAGCACAGTTATAATTTTGTATTTTGAATTGCCATTTAGTACATTTCTAGTTATAAATTATGTCAAGGTTGATTAGTTTGAAGGAAGGCATTGTAATTTTTCCCCACATGTAGGCTAAACAGACACACACTGGTATTATCTAAAAGTGAAATGAAAATAATAAAAACTGTATTCATTTTTAAAATGTATATGAACAGAAATTATATAGAATTGAATAATATTTCGAATTTGTACAACAGATTACATGTTTAAACAATTGGCACTTAAAAATGCCTAAAGAGGGTGCTAATTGCAGCTTTCGGTACAGGAAAATTGTCCCTTTAACTAATGCTAAAGTGCCATTAAAATCATTGTAGTAAACACGTTTAAAAGTTTTTAGATATTCAAATTTGGATAATTTTTATCTTGTCATATAAACACAGAACACCAATATCACATGAAATATGAAATTGTACAAAAAGAAAAAGATTGTTTTGATTATATATTATATAAATAAAAATTTTGTATCTCTCTCTCTCTCTCTATCTATCTATATATATATATGATCCCCGATATCTGATCGCTTTTGGATCAGATATGGGGTAGTTAAAATAACAAATTAAAGTATATTGGCAATTTTTAAATGTCAAATTAATCATGCTGTTAAAACTTAGAAGTCAAACATGAGTTCTATAGTTCATTCTTTAGTAATTATCGACTATCAGCAACGAATCTCCCAGCTACTTTGCAGTGATGAGCAGACTTTTCGCAATTATGTTGTAAAGTGCACGCTATTAGAGACACGATTAAAAGAGAGTTGCTGATTCTCTGCCTTGATAACGCTGTCACATGACAAGGCATGTTTTAAACATGCCTATGAATTCTATGGGCAAGTCTATGGATTTTGAAGGCGTGGCATACTAAACATATGCAAGAAGTTCCCATAAATCAGTTTAAAACACGTATGTGATATGCAATGATGTGCTTTGCACATCCTTTTTAATAGTATCCCAATGATGTTGAAAGGTATTTAATTTAAAGATTCTTGATATTCACTTTAGTAAGACTTAGTGAAATTCTCCTCAAACCATGTGTTTGGAAGAGGATTTTTTGGCAGCAGTTATTCTACTTGAAATTCCATTTCTACCTGGGTGGGAGAAAAGCATAAAAATATGCAAATATTGTATAAAAATATTGTGTATAGTAAACACACGATTTTACTGAATGGTGTATAAAAAATTTTATGTAAAATTATATTTTAAAATTACATTAAATTGACGTTTTGGTCAACTTCTGTGACCATCTTCAGAATACTGTAACAATTACACTTATAAACGAAATGCTTCCATCTTGAGATATTTACATAACTGATTCATGCTCATGACATCGTGTGAGTAAAATTGTGTGTTTACTATACACAATATTTTTATACAATAATGTTTTGATGGTGTAACGGTCCAGCTCAATCATTAATATGCAAATGATCGCCAAGATTATTTATGTAGTATATTGATATAGAAAGGATACTTTTTATAAATACCATAGGTGGCTGAACATTGCCAAAAGAAAACTATCATCGCTGACCCACCATGGCCTTATGTACTTCCAAACTGATATGTGGATCTATAGTTCCATGAACTGAACACTATATTCATAGCCTACCATCAGCGTGACGCAATTGTATTTGAGACTCTGCTCTAATCATCAATTGTTCATTCTCTGTCCTCTGCCAAACGGTGATCACGGTAGGGTAGCTTTCATTGACACGTGTAACTGGCGCATCTTCTGCTCTTGAAGCCCATTTGCTAGCTTCACTGCAGAACCTGCTTACTGACTATCTGTATGGCCCTATTCAATTGGATGATCACCTGAGCTAAGGTTTGAGTCACTGGCTGCATATAATACAACTGAGTTTGGTGTTCGTATTCACTATCTACCTCAACCCTTGGTTGATCGCTCAAAAGATATTCAAGACTAATCTGATAGGACCTGCAATCAGATTAATTGTAAATTTCAGTTGAGTGTTTGACAGAGATTTTTGCGTTTAACTGGCAGTTGAGGTACATGCTTGAAAATGAGGCAGTAACATTTTATTATAACACTGTTTATCTCTTATTTAATGATACTTCAGTGTATATTTTCAAATGCTTAGTAGATTATTCGTATATGTCCGGTTGTATGCCCATCCAAAGAAGACAACAAGGGAAGCTATCATTGCAATTAATCACTTGGCTCTCAGCTAGTGGTGCCAGCTCTCCTGATTTTCAGAGCTTTCAAAAACTCGTACCGCAGAACCACTGCGTGAGGCACCAAATGCCCTACTTTTTCCATGATGCATAATATTCTTAAATTTTCATTCCCACCATAATATTCATTTGCCTGTGATAAGCTTTTAAAACACTGTAAAATTGAAAAATCAGTAAGAATATTTAGTTTATAAAAACTCTGTAGCTTTAGTGTAGAATTTTTGTGACTTTTTTTTTATCCAGACTGTTTTTAACTAAAGTGATTTATGATTAAGGGTGCACACAAATGTTTC
Source organism: Maratus michaelseni (assembly GCA_963931845.1). NCBI lineage: Eukaryota > Metazoa > Arthropoda > Arachnida > Araneae > Salticidae > Maratus > Maratus michaelseni. The sequence continues at coordinate 11,358,453 of OZ007598.1, forward strand.
AATTTTCTTGCATGGATCGTGAAATTTTCTGTGAAAATTCATTCATTCATGCATGCGAGACAAAACAACAAACATGAGGTAATAATAAGGAGCCTAGATATGAGAGGGATGACATACGGGGTATAACATTTGTTTGGTTGAGACGATTCTGGACAAAGAGAATTGTTAAGCATCTTGGTTAGCTTGCCATTATTGTCAAGCTAATGCTTGCTAGTTGCTAACTTGTCTCGCATAATCTATCTCCTCCTGGCGAGTATCGCCAAGTTCTGAAATAGAAAATGCCTTGGTTTGTCATCGTTTGGACAAACACGTCTGTTTAAGCACAGTCTGAGCATCCTATGCCGCCACTAGATAATAATGGTAGGCTTACCAAAGTTTCTAGAGATTCCGTTTCCTTCAAAATCGTCTCAACCAATCAAACTTTCCCTGTATGCCGTTACTCTCATATACAAGCATTTTAGTTTCCAGAGTAGGTAAAAATGCATGCCAACATGAATGCACTTTTGCCATGAAACCAATAGAGCATGGGAGCGGTTACAAAAAAACTGTCATTTTCACTGTTTTGATGGCAGAAACTTCACTGTTCTTCAGTTGCGTCCTTTAAACCCATAGCAATCTTCTCAATGTAATGTCTTTTTTATTCGACCACGATTATTTTCAGCAAAATACAGCCTTGTCTGACTATGTTACGTCTTTATGTTACACTTCCCTCCCCCTTTGCCCCCCCCCCCCCCCCCCCGCAATATGCAAAATGATTTTAAAATCTTTAATTTTTTTTAATTTCTATTGCATAACAGTTCTGCCCTATTTGTTGATTTCTAGTGATAATAGATCATGTAAAATACCTCCCCCGCCCTCTCGTCAAAATTTACGCTTTCCCCTTTTGACACCCCCTCATCGTACGGAGTTTCATATCTTTAGAACTCTTTATTTTTTTTTTTAAATCTGCCTTATTTGTTTCTCATTAATAACAATAAATAAATAATAATCTAAATTACCAACCTCCTAAATTTACATTTAACCCTTTGCTCCCCCCCCCCTCCACCATTCAAGCAAGTTTAAAATATTTAAAAATCTTTCATTTTATATTTAAAAAATCTTCTGCTCTATTTGTTGCTCTCCAGTGACAATAAATAACCAATCATATAAATTAATCCCCTACCCTCGAAATTTCTGTTTCCCTCTCCCCCTCCCTCCAGGATGTAGAGTTTAAAAATCGCCAACATTCTTTGCTTACTAATAAAAATAAATGATCATCTAAATTCCCCTAACCTCCCAAATTTACGCCCCCTCAGCATACAAAGGAGTATAATATATTTTTATAATAAAAAAAATATGTTCTATTTATTGCTCTCTATTGTCAATAAGTAATCAATCGCATCCAAATTTCCATTGCCCCCTTTTCCACTCCCTCCAACATACAGAGCTTCAAATATTTAAAAAAAAATTGCTATATTCATTACTCACTATTAAAAATAAATTAGCTAAATTCTCCTCCCCCTTTCCTCAAAATTAACGCCTTTGCCCTTTGTCCCTCAGCACCTCCAGCATACAAAGGAGTGTAAAATATTTAACATTTTTATTTTTATATTAAAGAAAACTTCTGTTCTACTTATTGCTCTGTAATGGGAATAAATAATCATATAAATTATTCTCTATAGCTGAAATTTCTGCTCCCTTTAGCATACAGTTTCAATATTTAAAAGTCTAAAAAAATTAATACATTCGTTACTCACTAATAGAATAAATAAATAATCTAAATTGCCCCCTAGCATCTCATAATTTACGCTTCTCCTCCTCGGGCCTCCGCTCCCCCTCGAGAAGCTTAATTAAATTTATAAGTAGCGCTCTAAATTTATTTGTATGCCCGCAGCATACAAATAAATTTAAAATCTAAGTTATTTTTATATAAAAAAGTCTCCTGCCTTATTCGTTGTACTGTAGTGACAATAAATAATCAGTCATTTAAATGATCCCCTCTCGCATACAAAATTTAAAATATTAAAACTTTATTTAAAATAAAAAGTGTCGTACATTTGAACATCTGAAGGAGTGTTGCTTTGAGACTTTTCGCTATACAGACTGTTGTCTCGAATGTTCCATATATTTTTACTCACAGAAATGCATACATGACTTCGACAATTACATAAATATTCTTGAGGACGGGATAGACACAAGGAAATAATATATCTGAAGAATTACAGCCCGGAACTCCACAATGAGTGTACAATTGAGGTGACGGGAGTTCAGTGTTGAATTCAGAAACTTTTCTCCAAGAGTGATTTCTGTGGCACCCTAAAAAGTGCCGTATTCGTTACTGTCTAATAACAATAAATAATCAATCAATCCCCCCCCCCCCCAACTTTGTGCGCCCTATCCCCCTCAGCTTGTTTCGCCATAGCACATTGTTTAAAATCTTTAATACTCTAATTATGAACATATTCGAAAAAGAACATTACACTAATATACTTTTATTCGAGAAAAGTACACTGGGATAGGTTGGTTTCTGCCACCCAAATAACCTAAGGCTCCCCAGTAGCTGAAGCGTGACGTCACATGCCCATCCAACTAAAGTGCATTTATATATATACATATATATATATATGATCATAGCTGCACAAAAAACCTTTTTATTCATTAGTAACTATTTCGGTGATAACTTCTAATGTAAATTAAGATAATATTCTTAAATATATTATCTTATATAATGTTCCTTAAAAGTTGTACAACTGGTGTTATTATTTTTATCATGTTTCATATGTCTATCTCAACAAAAATAAACATTTCAAACTTCCGTTATACGAGGTTACCAGAAGAACGCCAATAAAAACACCAAATCGCCAGCTCCATTACCGGAGATGACGTCAAAAACATGGAAAAAACATGGACTCACGTGACTCGTTGCCATCTATTGGAATGCCCTATAAGATATAACTGCAAATAATCAATAAAATTTCATTCGTCGAGAAGGTTTTAGACAAAAAGTGGGGAATTTACTTTTTTTTAGGCTCTATATTTCTTTACCTGCTCATCAATGGAACTCGACCTGGCAAGTTTCACCAACAAGAGAAGTAATGCGGGATACTGTAATCAAAATAGACATTTTTTAAATTTCTCATCTATGGCTGTAATTTGGGCAAAAACTTTCTGGGCAAAAAAACTATGAACAGAAATTTCGGCAAGAGGCTTTTGATTGGTCAATAACTTTTACGAAATTTGGATTGAATACCTGGATATGCCAGTGATAAGAAACTTCACGAATCGACTATCTAGAAAAGTTATTATAATAATCGTAATCGAAGTCAAAGTCTGCTTCTATTTTTTTTTCTTTTTTTGTTTTGTTTTCCATTCGCCAGCGGTTCTGTCAACACCTAAACGGGTTCGACAGTCAGCTGGTTGTTTAACCCTAAAGGTGCAAATTTCATAGAAAGTAAAATGTCTTCCTGTTTATTATCCCCGGTAAAGACTGAAAAACAGATTTTTGAAAATTCTATGCCAGAGGATGATCCAAACTGCAATTCAGATGTGATAAAAGAAGATTTTAAGCAGGAGGATTTTTCAAAACCACGCTGGGGCCCAAACCATGCTGGAGCTAAAGAGCTAGCTAGTCTTTATACAAGAGGTATGTGAAAAAAAAAAAAGTTTCTTTTGTTTCTTTCGTTACACTGCTTTGTCGCACCGGTAACTTACAAACATTGTCATTGAAAATTTATTTTATATTAATTTATTTTGACAGTTTAGAAGTAAGAAAATATTTTGATTATCTCTGAGAGTTTAGTTTATTGGTTCGGTTTAATTTTATGTTTTCTAAATCTTAATAATGAATAACGATTTTTTAATGTAATTTTAAAAAAAATAAATATGTGTCGATAAATGGATTTTGTTTAACAATCATTAATCAAATTAAATTTTATTTGATTTTATTTATTTATTTTTTTTCTAATTGTAATGTAGGTTTTAGTTTTTCGATTATTTTCTAATTTGTATTATTGTTAAATAAATTGGATTCTCTATTATCATAGAATCTTGTCTCTGAAATAATCGGTTTATATTCAGAATTAATTTTACGATTTTTCCAGTATTTTGTTTAAATGTAATTAATAAAAGTCCCAAAACTGACATCCATGTAATGTAAAGTAATAGTAGTTTAAAGTTCTTTTTAAAAAATAAATTCGAAGATATGTTACAATTTCAGTGACTCTTACTGTTTGAAAAAGAAGTATTCACATTGTTTTATGCAATATAAGGAATGTTAAAGACAAAAAGATTGAATGACATCTCATTGAAATTGAGAAATTGACTGCATGTTTAAAGGTTTCACTGTCATTTTGGATGTATTTTTAGGACTAATTCTTGACTATCCCATTTTTTAATTTAAAAATTTGGTTTTCACTAAAATTAAAAATATTCAGTCTTCAAATCCTTTACCATTCAATAATTAAATGATCTTTCTTGCTGAATAAATGTAGTTAAATATATATATATATATTTAAATTGTTAAAATAAGTTGCTGAACCAAAGTTAGGTTCATCATGATAATAAAAAATAAAGTAGGTACTTGGCATATCTATAAAAATCGGTCTCCTCTTTTGAGAAAATTCTTTGTTAATTTTTGGTAAATTTCAATTACAAACAATATAAAGTTTAAGTAAGTAAATAAGTATTTTCATTTTCAATATTGACATAATAAATAAATTTAGGAACTATATCAGCTGTTTCTCCAAAGTTCTGAATATTGGGGGTAATTCGTGATCAGTGTCATTTTTTAACGTTTAAGAGCAACAAGTTTATTGACAAATTTTGTGATATAGATGTATAATGTTTAAAACTTAGCATTTTTTTTCTTGTTATCTTAAATATATTTAATATGGATTAATTAAAGTATATCAAGGAAGTTGTGACAGTTATAGAAATTTTTTAGTGTGTCCTGCTATAGATAATACAATTATTTGTGAATTTATCTTTATTGTTGTTGGCTATGAAATGACAGTAAGAAAATAATCACAAATTTTGAGTTATATAAATTTGAAAAATCTGTATTTTTTTCATGTTGTCTTTGTCGTTGTTTACGAAATATTTCTATATCATAATTAATAGTACAGGATTTATACTCAAATAAATAAATAAAAAAAAAACTGAAATTTTCCAAGACTAATAATTTTTCCATATAAAAAATTAATGACATTCTCAAAAGTAAAGTTATACATCACATAGAATTTTTTTTTTTTTCCACTTGGGGAAAGCGTGTCATAGTTTGAAGTCATTATGACATCTTTAAGTATGTGAATAGCAGTGGTTGTTTGAATTTCCCAGAGAAACTTGTAATTTTCTCATGTTTTGGGGTATATTTTGGGATTTTCCCTGAAGGTCCCATGAGATTTTATGACTGATATTTTCCCCCTGATTCCCAGGTTCTCTTGAGCAGGAGCATAAAAACTACCGCCAATGGGCCGATTGTCACCACTAAATTTTATTAGTATTTTTTGCCTAAATTTTATTAGTATATACTTTGCTTAAATTGTATTAGTATTCTTATTAGGTGAAGAATACTAAAAATTTAGTGGTGACAATCGGCCCATTGGCACCCATTTTTTAACATCCCTGCCCTTATGAATGGCTTATGATATGGCTTATGAATCCTGTAGTAATAACAACATACCTGTCTAATCTCTCACTTTCAAGGAACACTCCTTTATTTTGACACCATCCTTTTACTTTAGTATTTAAGCAATGCATACATTTTCACAGTAAAACTATATAGATTTAACCAAAATTTCTATAGAGAATTTTCATTGAAAGCTAAATCTGATACATACATAATCAGATTCAAATATATATTTCTAAAAAAGAACACCAATTAGCAACAACCATAGTAATTATGCTTAAGGCTGTTCTGAAATCTGTACTTTCTGAATTTAGTCAAAAGTACAAGAAATTGGCAGGTGTTCTTATTCAGAAACTATGTCATCGAAATGCATTTCCCATTTTTTTGGTAAAAGCAGAAGATCTTTCAGAAAATACTGTCAAAGTCGGCGTTTTGGACCAAATTCTTGATGCAGCAACGCAAGAAAGAGGAAAAATGTTTCGTCACGTGACATGAATCGCTTATAGTAGTCGCGATATAAGTAGTTTTATTTATAAAAAAAAATGGAAAACTCATTTCAATTTCAAATTGCTTCAATAGTCAGGCCTGACAATTTTATGCCTTTGCATTTAAAAATGTGTCAAAGTTTCACGTTGTTGAGCAGGTGATTTGAGAGCCACCTTAAATTCTGAAAATATTTCCTGGTGTGTTATTGTTTTGGTTTTGTCTGCTTTTGTGAATTTAAATGCTTGCCTATGCTATAGCACATAGCAGAGCCAGTATATTATCCTGATAAAAAAAAAAAAAAAAAAAAGAATCCCTAGAAATTGAATAATTTTTTGTTGCAGTAAATGTGCTAATTGTTAGTTTTAATTTTTTTTTTTTAGTTTTAAAAAAATCCATTTAGTTATGTAAAATTTATATTTTTAAATTTTTTTCTGGAAGTACTATTTTTTACAGTTTGAAATTCTTTATATTTAGTATTGACAGATTTGTTAGAGTTATAAATGGGAAATTATATATATATAAAAGGATTGGGATTTTAAATATAACTTTTTTTGATCATTGAACTTTTTCATCTACTTTTTAGCACTTTCCAACCTAGTTGAAAAGTGCTTATGACTTCGGTTTGTCTGGCCGTCTGTCCGTGCTCTAACTCCCGTAAATATGCTCGGATTGCTCTGCAATTTTTATATGTTATTGTCGTTATCTATAGCATGTTCCCTATTTCAACGGAAGTGTGTAGCACTTAGAGTTTTTTTACAGGGACACTCAAAAGAATTCCGTTACATTGCGGTCTATGGGGAAAAATTATTTGCGGTTTATTTAAATAATGTTTCACTATTTTAAACGCATTGAAATTTATATATATCACTAAGGTGCATTAGAAGGAGCTTAATATGGAATAGGGTGTGCATACCACTGATAGTTACTATACAGGGACAGTCAAAAGAATTCCGTTACATTACGTCTATGGAGAAAAATCGTCTGCGGTTTATTTAAATGATGTTTCACTATTTTAAACGCATTGAAATTTATATATATTACTAAGGTGCATTACAAGAGGCTTACTACAGAATAGTGTGTGTATAGCAGTCATCGTTCATTTACAGGGGCATACAAAAGAATTCTCTACTGTCTGTTAACAATAATTCCTGGCGTTTTGAGTTGCTGAACGCGATTTTCAATTGAAATCACTTTTTGTCTATTACTGGGTGTGTATAAATTCTGTATTTCATATACAGGGTAGCACAAAAGTTCGAGAACACATTTCCGTTTATTGACAGAAACTCCAGAAGGAGAATTTTAAACTGTGCTACGCGTTTCCTAACTAAACTAAAATTTATCATCCTATATAGTATATATACAAATCTATAGATCATATACAGAGTTGAATAAAAGTACTCGGATACTTTTCCGAATATTGTATTTGTTCGAAATTCCTGAAATTATGTTTTTAAATATGTTATGCGTTTTCCAAATTGTTTACTTAGATGTTATCTTTTAGCTTATTAAACGGTATGTTTTGTCAAATTATTTTGGAAGCGTTGGAAAGTGCTACATAATCTATGCTTGGCGCATGATTTTTCGTTCTTGTTTTATTTATCTTTTTTTTTTTTTTCCCTTCAAATGAACAATTGTTATGGAGCATTTTATAAAAATAATTTTCTATACTATAAATAGCTTATTTTTTTAAAAACAAAAATGTTAAGTAAATAATCATTTTTACACATGTCATACAATTTTATTTATTTTTTTCTTAAACTAATTAACTTTTTGTAAATCTACTTACAGATTATACTTGTAAGTAATGAATTAAAACAAAAGGATTATAACAGCTCAAAATTGTAGATGTGTGGGTTTAAAATCAGCTCTTCTCCCCCCCCCCCCCTTTTTTTATATAAATTTTACCATAATAATTGCATTTTATCTTGATTAAATCATTTTTCTTCATGAAAACATTTTAATAATATGTTAAAAATGTGTTTATAAAATGCTTAAATATTAATCTCTCTATATTAAAAAAAAGTAACCACCGCTGCCGCCGCTGTCAATTAAGATTTTGTGCCTTGAAGTCTTTCTGGAATAATATCTAGAAAACTATTGCATGTAAAATTTTAAAAATTGGTAGTTTTATAAAGAAATGTTCGATAAACACGCTGAAGCAAACAGTTTTTAAATCGAAGAATTATTTTAAGAGATATTTAAAATCAAAGTTCGTCAAAACAGTTTTTTGAAAAAAGTTTTATAGGAACGAAAACTATCTGCAGGAATTTAACCATAATTTGTAAGGATATAGTTGACAAGTTTGCGGAGTGCAGACTGCAATCACTTTTTTAATTTGAGTAATTTTTTCAGGTTATATTTCAATTTTTTATTCAAAATTTTCATTATTTTAACGAAGATTTATTTCATATTTCATAAATTCCATTATTTGAACCGTTGCCAATATTTTATTCAAAATTTTCATTATTTTGACGAAGATTTATTTCATATTTCATAAATTCCATTATTTGAACCGTTGCCAATTTGTAAAATAGCGCACGTAATAAGATTCCCTTTCAATTAAGAAATGTATTTACACGAGACTATTAAAAACAGAAATAAAACTTTAAAATAATATTTAAATGATCACGTGTTAAAAGCAATAAATGTAGAAAATGACGTAATAAAAATATACTTGCGCGTGAATATTACAAAGAGAAATACAAGTAACTAGGGAAATTCACGTCACATTTAAAATGATAAAAAAAAACAATATTTCCAAACAATTTCAATTAATTATTATATTTTCATGAGAGATCAATTTATTTCGACATATCTTTTACCCATTATTGCAAATTTTAAAACAGCGTAAATAATAATATTTCCTTTCCAATGTCAAAATTCTTCTATTTGTTTATTTGGTGTTACAGTTTAACGATAGTTTTTTTTTTTTTTTTTTTTTTTTTATGAAAATTGATTGACGGGGTAATGGAGAAGTATCAAAAGACAAATAAGCGTTGAATTAAAAATTCCCCGATGAAAAAACTAACTCGTGTAACGCATCTGATGTCAACTGAAAGTGACGCGACGCCACGATTATGCACGTTTGGCGCTAAATCATATATTTTGGTGACAGTTACAGTTGTAATCTGTTTCAACAGCAGTTGATTCGACCTTAAAATCCCTCAGTCAAAGGAAAATGAATGGAAACCCTGTTACAGCAGATCGCCACTGGTTGTTTAATTATAATACAATCTTCCGTAATCGTTTTAGAGATGATCAAATCAGAGTGTTTTTAAATCATGCGGTGTCAGAACGGGGGTTGGCGAGCGCAGCTCGTAGGGGGCAGAGCCCCCTAGTATTAATTAAAAAAAAATAGTTCAGTGGTTTGGAGTCTTCATAAGTAAGAAAAGCAGCATCTCTGATCTCAACATGTTTAATGAGAAAGATTAAAAAAAATCAAGTAAATAAAAGTAAAAATAGTTTTTTTTTTTTTTAAATCACTCTTTTATAAACAATGTTTATCTTAAAAATCATGCCTAAATTCCATGACTGCAATTCAAGTAATTACAAAAAAATTCCGTTTAAAGATGTTTATTTGCTGTGTTCCTGGTTATTGAAAAATTGCAGATTTGATTTGCATTTAATAAATAAATTAGAAAACTTATTAAAGAAATTTTAATGTTTTATCTATTTTTTTCTTAAGATATGGCAAAAAAAAAAAAAAAAAAAAAAAAAACAGTATTTAACCTGAACTATTCAGGATTTCTAAATTCTTTTCTCAACGTATAGTCATAATTTAATTATTATTAAACTGTTAAATAATAAAAGAACATTAAAAAAAATATATATATATGTATATTACACTCTTTATGTTTATTTATATTTTCTACTTTTCAGTTTTTAAAATATTTCATTGTTGCAGTTTCACAGCCCGTTGACCTATTAGCACCCGTTGATAGAGTGTTTTGGTATATAATTAAATCCATTGTTTTTGTAACTTATAAATATTTCTTTGTAAACCTAAAGAAATTTTGTATGATTTAACACCTGCAGCCGGCTAATGGAAAAATGCCTTCAAATTAATTTGTAATTAAGTTTTGAAAATATTAAAATGTTGTATTGTCATCGGAAACACATCTGTATACATATTGTGCTGTCCTCTTAAAAAAAAACATTTTTGGAAATTTTCTCTATATAAAGTCTAATACAGAATTAAAAAAAAATTAAACATGGCTAAATTTTCACAGCTTGTTCTGACCAAGATTTTAATGTTGAGCATTTTTCATTTTATCACTTTATTACAAAATGGCAGCCAATTAAGTGAGAATTTAAAAAAAACGCTTTTCCAAAAAATAACCTATGTTACCTGAAAAACACCCACACCTGACATAATCAGCTGAAAATGAAGCATTTTATTACATATTAATGGTTTAAGGGATTATTTATAAGGGATTTTTTTTTTAATTGCAGTTAGATGCATTCATTTGAAATCTTTCTTGGTAGAAGTAACTTGGTCTAAGTATTCAATGAGATACCTTGTCACTATGTGGATTGCAAAATTTTAATCTAAAAAATCCCTAGGATTTATACCATGCTGTAACTTTGTCATGTGCTATCATATGAAAGGTAAAACTGGTTAAGGGCAGTTGAGAAACAATCTACTTGCAGTTCATCTTTTGAAAAATACTTAAATGATGAAGTTGAAGTTTGGCAATGTGATCAGTGATGTCTCCAGAAGGTAGACTGGCAGGAAGGTCCTTCCAGAGCAATACCCCCCTGGAAGATTTCAGATTTTTCACTTATTAACACTTTCCAACATAGTAGAAAAGTGTTTATGAATTAGGTTTGTCTGGCCGTGCTCTAACTCTCGTAAATATACTCGGATCGTCATTAAAGTTTTATACATTATTAAAATTTTGCTATAGAATGTTCTGTATTGAAAATGAAGTGTGTGCACTTAGGTTCCTTTACAGGGACAAACAAAAGAATTACATTACATTATGGTCTATGTCTATGGGAAAAAATCGTTTGCGGCGCATTTTATTGATGTTATTATGAAAACATAATGAGATTGATATGCATCCAGGGCCCGACTAGCAAGTTTTTGTACCCAGGGCACTTTAAATTTTTCGTGTCCCCTGGTTGATTCACTGACACTACTTTTTTTTTTTTTTTTTTTTTTTTTTTTTTTTCTTTTACATATTGCACGTTTATTTGAAAAGTGTCAACGCAAAAAATTACGTTTTTCGGAAAATTAAAAACCGGTTCCAGGAATAAAAATAAATATTTTTCTACTATTTGTTGAAATGTGCTTTTAACCGTAGATTGAGATACATTTTTGTTATTTCATCGTATTAATATCTCAAATATCCCATTTTTTCAGTTGTGTCACTTTTCGAATAACTGTGTAATATGATAAAATTGAATGACTTGATAAATACAGCACATCAATTACTAGAAAATAATGATAAGAAGTCTACTTATTAATGATGTTATTGATACTAAATGATAAAACCAAACTGATACCGAGTGCAAACAAAAGGCCTAAAAGAAATAAAAACGTTCGCACAATTGTGATTTTTTTTTTTTTAAATGGAAATTTAGATGACATTATGAAAAATTTCGTGCCCCTCAGAAATCGCGCCCCGTGCATGGGAACTGTGTGCCCGTGCGATAGTCAGGACCTGTATGCATCACTGAGGTGGACTACAGCATGCTTTTACCGGAGTATACTGTTAGTAGCATTTATTACAGGGACGTACAAAATAATTCCTTTTAATGGAGAAAAATCATTTGTGGTGCATTTTGAACATGTTGAATGGTACTTGAAACGGAATGAAATTTTAAAAATCCCTGACGGCTCGGCCTACAGGCACAGGTAGATTTCGAAGACGCAGACCGTGGGGCGCCTGTTTGTCGGGAATTGCGGAAGAAATGAACTTTTTACGATGATGCGGCAGTTGGAACCGCCTACTTCTAAACCTAACTTGTTTGCAGGCGGAGCCGGCAGGGATTTTTTTGTTTTTAATTTTTTATTTTTTTTTGCTATAAGGGTTGGTCCTATAAAAAAACTTGCCAATATAAAAGTTTTAGATAATATTAAGAGGATTAATAATAAATCTAAGCGAATTTGATATAGTGTGAATTGACGAAGTTATGATTTTTATTCTTCTTACCCCCCCCCCCCTTGGGGCCATTTTTAATGATATCAAAAATCTGTCATGCATAAATTTTTGGCCCTTTTTTTCCCTAGAAGTCATAATAACTTTAAACGGATTCGATACGTATCATAATTAAGAAGTTATGGGGGGTTCTGTTTTCACAAAAAGCCCCCCCATTTCCCCCCCTTGGTTCAATTTTGCCCATTAACGAACTTGACCGAGATTTTATGCCCCTTGATTTTATGTATCAGTTTGGAAGAGATTTATGCAGAATTTTTCCAGTTATCGTGTCCATAAAAAGTGACATAGACAGATATATATATATATACAGGGTGATCAGAAAATGAGTATACATTTGAAAAATTAATAATTCACGGAATAATGTAGGTATAGAGGTAAAAATTGACACACATGCTTGGAATGACATGGGGTTTTATTGTATCCACAAAAAAGTTCATAAAATGGCCGACAGATGGCGCTTCGTGTGATGAGAAAAGCAATAATTAGCATAACAAATTATGACAAAACAAAGACGATGTTCTTCAGAACGAATGTTCAACATGTCCACCGTCATCCCGCAACAATAGCTGTAGCCGAGGGACAATGTTATGCACAGCACTGTGCAGCATGTCTGTAGTTATGGTGAGAAATTGGCGTTGTATGTTGTCTTTTAGCATGCCTATTGATGTCGGTCGATCGCGGCAGATTCCCCATTTTGATAGTAGAGCTTCACTAACATTCCCTTTTCTGGTAACGTCAACATGCTGCGATTGCTGGTGCATCTGATTCTCTCTCTCATTACAGATCTTTTTATACACAATTCTCAGGCAGAGTCACTGCCGTTTTGCTGTTCAGTGCCATCTGTCGGCCTTTTTTTATTTTTAATCTTTTTTGTGTTGTTACAATAAAACCCCATGTCATTCCAAGCATGTGTGTCAATTTTTACATCTCTACCTACATTATTCCGTGAATTATTAATTTTTCAAATGTATACTCATTTTCTAACCCTGTATATACATAAAGTTTTGAACTGGGGGGTGGTTTTGGGTTCTGGGAGTCCTGATCGGCGTAGATCTGCATCAATTTTTCAAAAATTCCAACTTAGGTGAGAATGTAATAGGTAGTATTTCTTACGAAATCTATCTAAAAGGATCACTAAAGTTCAATACAACTTATTTTCTATAGATTATGGAGTGCGTAAGATTTATCGTTCACATGTACAGACACGCACAAGAGAATTCGGTTAAAGGATTGACTATGATCGGTCATTGCTAGAAGTGCTCTTTGGGCTGTGGTATGTTCAAATTCTGTAGATCCTATACAGAGTTGCGGGAAATACTTCGAATATTGGCAGCGGGCAGTAATGGCTGAAAATGGATTTTTACTGAGTTATGTATTTTTTAAATTGCTTATTTATATACCTCATTTTATCGTATGAAAAAATTAAATTTCTTAATAATATTCTGTTAGTGTTGGAAAGTGTTTCATAATCTGTTCCGGATGCATGATTTTCGTTCTTGTTAATAACCTGGAAGAGGAAATTCCTTCCCCCATAATTTCACAATGCCAATCAATAGCTAAATAAAGTACAAAGTAAACGCTGAGATACCTTTGATGCAGTTTTACATGCGAGTCTGAGCATTCTTGGATTTTCTAGAATACAAAGTAAGCATCACTGCGATACCTTTGATGAAGTTTTACAAGTGAGTAAGCATTCTTGGATTTTCTTCTATCAACGTACAAAATTATGTCACAGAATATTTATTATAGAGCAATTGCAGAAAATGTTATAATGAAAATGTGATGTGGTATAAATGCTAAATATATATAAAAAAATAAATAATGGAAAGATTTCCGATTTTTCACTTACATAATAATCCTCTTTAATAAAAAGCTATGCGTTGCTGACGACTGGGATTTTCGATAATCGTTGCCACAGATTAATCTCGGAAAATGAAACATTTGAAGTTGCTGAAAAAAAGAATAGCTCGAAAAGTATTTGTCAGAAAATTGTTAGACAAACTTCGTTAGAAAGTTAAAAAATTGTATTTTTCTTGATATAAATTTCAAATCTAATGATTATGCCGTTTTTCAAATATTGGAATTTCAAAAATTACCAAATTTCACAATGGAGTACCAAGCGAAATCTTCACGCGTAAAAAGATAGTGATAACGGCCATTTGTCCTGACGTATACTGGCTATAGCACGAGTCACAAATTATAGTAGCTTTGCTATTCTGTTAAAATATAAAAGTGAATTATGATGCCACGAGTGCATGATTTTTATTTAATTTTAATATAATCATCTTAGAAACAAGGTTTTGGATTTTTTTTTCGAATGGGACTAATAAATTGGCCAATACTGTACATTATTTTGAGCTTAAAAGAGGAAAGGTGGGGGAGAGCTTTATATTACTAGGGGGCTCGGCCCCCCTGCTCGCTACGCTCACCAACCCCCCGCGTAATCGCGCCCTATCACTCTTAGTGCTGAGTTCCTTTTAATAGATCAAAATGACCTTTCCCGAATTCGAAACCTAGCTAGATGGATTTCTCGTCTTATAATAATCAGTATATTCAGTTGTAATTTACGAATATGTAGTAATATTTTTCGTCATATTCTTAAATAAAAAGTTACGAGGTAAGGAAACCGCGGGGCAATTATTTATGAACACTCTGTAGTATAAGCCTACGGGCGATTTTTAGACTATGATTTCAACGAATTTTAAACATTTAAAAAATAATTACCTGCTATCCATTCAATTACATTTGGTATTCAAATTAAAAACTTCCCTACGAATTACCTTTCTCGTCAAAATAAAGAATTCAGAAGCAGTAAGACTAATTTGTGTGATTCATATGAAATCTGATGTACGTACGTACCTTAAAATAAATCTATACTGCAAAAAAAAGTGTTGATTTTACAGTATAATACTGGTACCCCAGCTGCCAGTATTATACCTTAAAATTAACAGTAATAAACAGTAAAATAAGCAGTAATACGCTGCCGTGCATTACAGTATAATACCTGGCATCCCAGCTGTCAGTATTGTACTGTAAAATCACTTTTTTTGCAGTGAACAGTGCTTGATCTGGTAACGATAGCATACTGCTGGCATCGAATGAAGAATCTATGTGTACTGAGGGGGTTTATTGACAGCTTATTTTACTTATATTACTGCTTATTTTACTGTTTATTACTGTTAATTTTACGGTATAATACTGGCAACTGGGATGCCAGTATTATACTGTAAAATCAAAATTTTTTTTTTGCAGTGTACCTACCACCAACCGATTGAGCCGAACGACTTGTTTCATCATTATTTTTCTCTCCTCTTGAAACTATTTCAAAGATGTTGCGAATTTTTTAATTGGTTTTTTTGAAATTTCTCTCTAAACTCCACTCTATATCACTCTCATTTTTTATACCAAATTCTTGCCTAACCCCCGCTCAAAGTGAAGTGCTCTTGAACGTGCTTGAAGTTTTTGAGTGTGAGTTAGTGAGGGGAAAAATGTGATTCATCTCTTTTCAAATGCCATAGAAGTTTTGAATACAGCTCTGTGTCTGCATTAGCATTTTAGAGTTACGAGCTGTATTGTAAATTTAAACTTTTGGACGCATGTCAACGTTGATTTAAATGAGGAAATTAATCACAGTTTTTATTTTTGTCTTGTTTTTTAGGCATAATTTTTATTTCGATAATCATGAAATGTTATAAGCTTTTCTGTACGATGTCTTATGTCTTAGAGGTCTGCACGGGACCGGCCCAATTTTCATTCACGAGACTCTTGCCGGGCCTAGTCTTCACTTTTTCCGAATTGGGCCGAACTTTTAATTTTTATATCGGACCGGGCCTGGCTCAGACCGAACTTTAACTTTTATACTGGGCCGGGCTAAAAAATCGTACGGGTTAGGCCGTTGCTCAGACTCAACTTTAACTTTTATACCGGGCCGGGCCAAAAAATATTTTGTACGATTCGGGTTGGACCCGGAAATGTCGTGCAGACCTCTACGCTGCCTATACCATGACCTGTAGGCCTGGTGCCTTTAGCACCGCCTTTTTTCCATAGGTACATGGAGGACGCGACATATTATGTCGTATGCGCAGGGCTGTAGCTAGAAGTAAAAATTAGGGGGTGCTCAAGAAAATGTAGGGGGGGGGCTCATACTATTTCTCTCACTCTGACACATGCACGCACAAACACCGATATATATGATCAAAGTATTATATAGAAAGACTAGGGGGCCTACCCCCTGCGAGCTACGCTCGCCAACCCCCGCTCCGACTTCGAGGCCTCTAAAAACATGACAGCGTGCATTATTTTTAAAATATTGGTAAATCTGTAATTGGGTTGCCATGCTTTTAACGTTTTAATTGGGCATTTTTTCATTATCATGGTCTCATACACAGCTGTTGCGACATCTGACGACTGTTTTCTGGATTGATAAGTAAAATCAATTACAACTTGAAAATCAGCTTGTATAAAATGGTTAGGTTTAAATTGTGGCTACCTCTCGGACTTTTATAACAACGATCTGTATTCTATTCTTCCTTTGCGTTTAAGGATGTGAAAAATTCCATCTGCTTGTGAATAACATTAAGATCCACGGTATTGAAAAGTACTATGTTATAGACATTTTCAGTAACAGGTTTTAATTTTCTCTCTATTTTAGTGCACCATCATGCATATTTCCATGTTATTTTAAATATGTAAATTATTTATTTTAATTGATATGTATATACGAATTTTCTAATAATTATTTATCATACAAAATTAATTAAATATTTTGTGCATGCATGCCTGCATTTATTCGGCATCAATTGATGAGATATTTAAACAAATTTGCTATCCGCGATAATTTTACACCATGTTATGTCACTTGAATATTGTCCATAAGAAAATCGGGTACTTTTCCAGTATAGAATCCTTTGCTTTTAGGTTTGGCGTAATTCGAGCTTCAAAAAGGGATAGATTCGTTAATATACATAGATTTGTTGGCAAAAGTTATGAAAACAAACCCAATGAATTTTTGGTGCTTTTCTATTATAGGGGACTTGACGCTTTTTTAAAAGGCTTGGCGGAAAAAACCAAGCAGGATATTTTATTCTCCTTCCGTTCAGTTGGGCAATTATTATTTTATATATTCGTTTGAAATATTCAAATTAGTGATTTTATAAATTCGTTTAATTAAATTTTACAAATAACAATATGATATTAATAAATAATAATTACTATTGATTCCTTTTTCCTCTTTTCTTTTGCGTTTGCATAAATGACGTCATTTGGACAAATTTATTCAAAATATTTTCAGTTTATAAATTAAATTAAATCCTGACAGACGATTGAATCCTGACGATAGAAATGTGATTTTTTTTTTCAAATTTTCCATAAAAAACATAATTTAATCACAATCTTATCTTCATTATCGATTGAAATAAATTCAATTTCAATTTGAAAATGACGAATAAAAAGAAATCAATAATCCCTATCGGGATCCTTTTCAATTATTTTCCCTTTTTTGTCACAAAAAAACTGAGTAATTAGTTGCCATCATTACAGAAATGTCATTAAAATTAGAAAAAAATTAATATCTCGAAAACTAAATCCAATTTCAAAATTCTATTACCAGTTTTGACATCTGCGGATTTTTATGGACAATTGGTATTAATTTCACCATCCAGCGTTTAATATTTTATTAAAAATAGCCCTGAAACATAATCAGTCGTTTCATAAAATCGTTTCATAAATTTGTTTCATAAAATCGTTTCACAAATTCGTTTCATTAGGATTTTATATATATAGGGTAGATAAATTAGTGCATATTCACATTCTAGGCGCTATGTTTCTTATTAACCCTTTAACGGATAAAGCATTTCAATTGCTAAAATGTTGAAATAAATGACTGACACCAGAAATTATAAACAAATTTATTTCTATATATAAAAAAGCGATATTTCACATATATAATAAATGGTAAACATTTCTATTAAAATTCTGCTGTCACTGTTGAATTTCGTAATTAAAGTTTTGTGGTTTCACAGGGAAACCAATGAACGTTAAAGGATTAAATTGTTTATAATAACTTTATTTGATGCTAAGAAAAGTAAAGGCTGCAGACAGGGATGTAATGGAGGATATACGGTGGATACCACTTATACAGTATACCTTCTGGATTATTTTAAGGTATACCATAAACCCTTTTCTCAAAAACACTATAGCATATACCTTTTAGGGTATACCCTCTGCCTAAAGCGTATGCCCTCTGCTTTTTTTACTATTACATCACTGGCTGCAGAATGAAAATTTTCAGTGTATGATTATACTAGTGAAATAATAAGTGATGATGTCAATAAGTAAATAAAAAGCTGACAGTTCACCTGTTTCAAAAGAGTTGCAACCTTTAATTTTTTTTCTGAATATTCCCTGCCCTTAAGGATTCTAAAGTTATGTTTTTATATGATAAAAAACATTAGAAAAATCAAGGGTGTATTTTGCATTTTAAAATTATTTTTGTCTAGTCAAAAGCTAAAACCACTTGTATTTAAATTGGCTATAACTCATTAGAATAACTTTGTTTTATGCTAATAATGAAAAACGCTGCAAAATGAAAAATTTCAGTATATAAGAAATACAAAAGTCAATGTTTGCATGAGCAAAATGTTGCCAATTCTGAGTATGTGCAGATAGGATGCGCGCCTATTGAAGCACTTATTTGCAGTCTTTAAACAAATACTACAATTTAGTATTTGTGCAAAACTGTAAAAAGCCCCCAAAGCTAAGTTCAATTTTTGAACAGAGTTTCATTTGGATTTTTGAAACAGAACTTCATTTGGTGGCCTTGGCAACTTTCCCGGGGGGGGGGGGGGGGGGGGGGGGCTCAAAAATTTTCAGGGGGTGCTGAGCGCCTCCCCCCCCCCTGGCACCCCCCTAGCTACGGCCCTGCGTATGCGGCGTTTCGCATGATGGTCCTTTGCTACGTCCCTTTTATACCGAGACACTTGCGGAAGCCAGGTAGAAAGGGGGGGGGGGGGAACTGAAAATTTGAAACCAAAGAAATTTATTAAATTAAAGACACCGAATTGCAGGAAAGGTTGGGCTCGGGGGTCTGAAGCTATCGAAAGATCCTTGCGGCTTCGAGCTCTATGTTCGTCTCTGTCCCGCGTTGCATACGCCCGTTCGAATTTCTGGTTTAAATTTGAATATTTTTAAACGACATTTTTTGCATATAGGATAGTTGAGGTCAATCTCTAATATGGCTATTTTTTACTTTTACAATTTTGGTTCTAGATTTTTTTTTTTTTAATAAAGGTACTTTAACTTTTGAAATCGGTTTCGAAAGTTAAAGTACCTTTATTAAAAAAAATTTGCAACCAAAATCGAAAAAGTAAAATATAGCCTTATTAGAGATCGACCTCAACTATCCTATACAAAAAAAAAAGAAAAAGTTAAAAATATTGAAAAAGAACCTGAACATAGGTTTAACATTAGCAAGCGGGTGTTTTCGCATGAGTGAAAAGTCTCCTTAACCCTTTCCGGCACAGTGGTCCTACTCCAGGCACACCTAATTTTAATTCCAAACTTGCATAAGGCACCAAGAATATTTTAATAAAATTTTTTTTCTATAATGAAAGCTTAAAATAAGGAGTTCGTATTTTCTAAAAAAGTCGTTTGTAAATACCAGTGTCAGTCAGCAATTTCTCATTTTACCAACAGACTTTGTCTGTGCCGGAAAGAGTTAAAAGGAACAGGGTGAATTTATCAAAAGAGCACTTTTTAGCACTTTCCAACCTAGTTGAAAAGTGCTTATGACTTCGGTTTGTCTGGCCGTATGGCCGTCTGCCGTCTGGCCGTCTGTCCGTGCTCTAACTCCCGTAAATATGCTCGGAATGCTCTGCAATTTTTATATGTTATTGTCGTTATCTATAGCATGTTCCCTATTTCAACGGAAGTGTGTGGCACTTATAGTTTTTTTACAGGGACACTCAAAAGAATTCCATTACATTGCGGTCTATGGGGAAAAATCATTTGCGGTTTATTTAAATAATGTTTCACTATTTTAAACGCATTGAAATTTATATATATCACTAAGGTGCATTAGAAGAAGCTTAATATGGAATAGGGTGTGCATAGCACTTATAGTTACTTTACAGGGACAGTCAAAAGAATTCCGTTACATTACGTCTATGGAGAAAAATCGTCTGCGTTTTATTTAAATAATGTTTCACTATTTTAAACGCATTGAAATTTATATATATTACTAAGGTGCATTACAAGAGGCTTACTACAGAATAGTGTGTGTATAGCAGTCATCGTTCATTTACAGGGACACACAAAAGAATTTTCTACTGTCTGTTAACAATAATTCCTGGAAGTGCGTTTTAAGTTACTGAACGCGATTTTAATTTTAACTCTCTTTTTGTCTATTACGTGGTGTATATACATTCTGTAGATCCTATACAGGGCAGCACAAAAGTTCGCGAACACATTTCCGTTATTGACAGAAACTCCAGACGGATATTTTTAAACTGTGCTTACGCGTTTCCTAACTAAACTAAAATTTAGCATCCTATATAGTATATATACAAATCTATAGATCCTATACAGGGCTGAATAAAAGTATTCGGATATTTTTCCGAATATTGTATCTGTTGGAAATTCCTTAAATTATGTTTTTAAATATGTTATGCGTTTTCCAAATTGTTTACTTAGATGTTATCTTTTAGCTTATTAAACGGTATGTTTTGTAAAATTATTTTGGAAGCGTTGGAAAGTGCTACATAATCTATGCTTGACGCATGATTTTTCGTTCTTGTTATTAAGTTAAAAAAGACACTTTTAGTTGAGTGAAAGGGTGCTTTCCGGTTGTATAAACTTTGCTGTCAATAAAGAGTCAAATTTGGATCGGAAATTTGTCAATCTATAGAACGAAACTCTGTCGTACTGTTCTCAGCCTGTGATATTTAGGAGTTTTTATCTTAAGTTTCCAACGGAACGAGTCTGAATTCAGTATGACCCATTTCCACTATAACCCAACATTCTAAGAAAACTGAGCGTTGGTTTACGTGAATAAATCCGAAGTCTGCTTTTAGTTTTGAGGTCTAGTTATCTGGAAGGTGGGAAGTAAGATACACAAATCTATTTCTTTTTTCTATCTAAGGCTCACATTTCCTATGTTTTTTTTTTTTTTTTTTTTTTTTTTTTTTTTTTAAGAGTTGTGTTAAGACTGCGGAAATCTCTATTTTTGTTTAATTGATAAACTCAGCAATTTGAACAGTAACACACTGTTGTTTTTAGGGTAAAAAAGGACAAATTAGGGAATATGTTCCCGAGGAGCATTTCTGATCCCAGAATTTCGGGATTACTTTGACCCAATACTTGGACTAGTCCCGAGATTCAGGAAGAAAAAAAAAATCGCTAGTATCATCATATTTTTTTCTCGATAACAAAAAGTGTAATATAGCTTAAATAATAAATAAATTTTATCAGAAATGATAATTAATAAAGAAATATTCTTTAATTTCAGAAGGACAGTATGCTTAATTTTAAAGTGTTTCCTAAAACACAAATAGAAGCATTATGAAAACTATAGGATAAGTCAGAATTGTTTAATGTTAATCATTCACACCTGTTAGTTTTTGAGAATATGATGGTAGAAACAAAAAGTCACCTTATGGTTCATCTTCTAGACAATTTTACAGTTTTACAAATTTTAAGAATTTTTCACAGATTTGCAAGTTTTTTTTGAACCCCCACTCCAAATCGAGGATTATATCAACACCGTCTCAATCTACACATATCCTCCTCTATAGTTATTTATACACCTTTTTCTGAATTTGCGTTTCTAAAAAGTATTTTGTTTCCATTAACTTTTTAAAGAAATTTACTTAAAAAGAAAAAAAAAAGTTGGATGTGCCAATTCCGAAACTTTCTTCAATTTTACACAAGTTTCGCATACATTAAAAAGGATCAGCACCAATTTATATCAAATTCTAACTGCATCTAAAATTTTATTAAATACCGCGCATTAGTTCTTGAGATATGACTATTGCTAAAATCGTGTAAATTCTGCAAAATGAGCGTAGCAGCGCCACCTGTTGGGATATTTACACCAAAACATAATAAATAACAACTTATGTCAACGTCTAACTGTATCTGAAGTTTGATGAAATTCTTTGTTTTAGTTCTTGAGGTATAGCTATCGTGAAAATCATGAAAAAAGTAGCATAGCGGCGCCACCTGTTGGGATATTTACACCAAAGCGTAATCAGCACCAGTTTATATCAGGGACTAACTGAACCTAAAGTTTTATTAAATTCAGTGCATTAGTTCTTGAGATAGAGCGCCCACAAAATTTTTATCACATACAGACAGACAGGCAGACTCACCGACAGACATTTTCTGAAAACAGTCAAATCATGTTCAGGACCTTCTAAAACGTATAAATCTGTCGAAATTTTTCATGAATACAATACTTTCTTCTTGTAAAAATAGAAGAAAATAATTAAAACGTCAGCAATCAATAAATAAAATAATATAAATAAAACACAAATTTAATAGATATGTAATAGAATTAGGTGCTTAAACACTGAAATAATCAGAATCAAAAAGTCTGCTGTATGTAGCGAAATCTTTGGCGATTGTTTTCTGCTACTAACTCCTGACAAGCGGCTAATACGGAGGTATTGCTTTTAATAAATTTCAAAACTTTATTTGAATACAAAACTAATATTTTTCATATAGAAATAATTTTTGATGATGTTAGAGGGCAATCTAAAAGCATATATTAAAGGTAAAAAAATCTGTGGGAGTTTTCAATTTAAAAAACAAATGCTTTTCACCTATTACCAGAAGGACCCGTGCGAAGCTTTCGCACTACAATTTTTGAGATTATATCCTGATACGTTTTAGCACTAATTTTTTTTTTAAAGCAAACAACGCGTTTTAACGAAATGTGAGTGTCCACTCAGAAACTTGTTCAAAAACTTTTCGAATGATACCTCATTCATCGGTGTATGTTTTGTATGTGAATAGAAAAGGGGATGTTGACAAGGAACAAGGAACAACCAGCCAGGACACTAACCGCGAGCTTTATAGCTTGAATGTCCTGGCGGGAGGGGATGTTGACAACAGAAATCACATATATGATAATTGCTTGTGTATAAGAAAATGGGAATTGATTGCCAGAAAATTTGTTGCCAAATTTTCTTCTCTCGCCAAGGTCATTTCTCTAGGTTACTAAGACCCCTATACTGAAAAAAAAAAACTGAATTATAAAAAAATTGAACACTGAATCAGACGTTTAGTGAATTCAGATGAAAGCCTTTCCTCAGATTTTGCAAAGCTGTTCCAGAAATGTCTTAAATATATAAATCAATATTTGATACACCACTTTTTTGCAAGCCTAAAGCCGCTATCAGATTCACCAAATTTTCGAGCAACCAATTTTTCAGCCAAATTTAACCCCAACTTTTTCGCGCTCAAAGTGAAAGAAGGGTTGCAATTGTCGTTGATAAAGTTGGAGGAAAAACCGGTTACTACGAGTACCAGTTGTTACTATTTATCACTCTTTTGTTGGCGTAAATAAATCGATCGGACTTGCTGCAAAACACGTTTTGTTTTCTTCAAATTGTTTTTGCTTTCTTTTGTTCCAATCTTTGTATCGACAATATGGTAAACAGCAAATTTTTATCGTTGAAGGATAAAAAAAAGTTGTGTTTAGCAATTTTATTATTAGATTCAGATAGCAGAAAGAAGAAACAGAAAAGAGAAGTTTGGATTAGAAGTTGTAAGTAAATTGTAAAATGTAAAAAATGGAAAAATTATTCTCATGTGCCCCCCCCCCTCTCCCCTATTATTAATTTGAAAAACTATCATACAATAGCTAAAATGCTTTTAGCAGTTTTCATATTTATTCATTTTTAGCTCACAGGCTATCAAAGTCTGAGAGCTTATGTGCCCGCCGGTTCTGTATGTACGTACGTATGTATGTATGTACGTAACGCGATAACTCTTGATAGAACTAACCGTTTTACTTTAAATTTTGTTTATAGGTTCCTTGTGATAAGGCGCTTCCCTGATTAGTTTTGGAGGTTCATTGGTTAAGCATAAAGGGGGGAAACGGGGGGCTAACCCCCCATAATTTAGATAAATGGGTTTTTCATGCAGAATTATCCCATATTCTTCAAATTTTGTATATAAGTTCATTTTGATAATGTGCTTCTGTCAATAGTTTTGGGGGTTCATTGGTTAAGTATAAAGGGGGAAAGGGGGGGGGATAACCCCCCTAATTTAGATAAATGGGTTTTTCATGCAGAATTATCCCATTTTCTTCAAATGTTGTATATAGATTCATTTTGATAATGCGCTTCTGTCAATAGTTTTGGGGGTTCATTGGTTAAGTATAAAGGGGGAAAGGGGGGCTAATGCCACCTTAATTTAGATAAATGGGTTTTTCATGCAGAATTATCCGATTTTCTTCAAATTTTGTATATATATTCATTGTAATTAGAGACTTCCCTGATTAGTTTAAGGGGTTCATTAGTTAACTATGAGGGGGTAACGGGGGATGACCCCCCCCACTTAATATATTGTTGATTTCTTTATTTTTCGAGGGGCATATTTCAAATTCTTTGAAGTAAGAGTATAATATACAATTAGTGTGAATAGCCTGTGAGCTCAATGCCCTCAGTTTAACTGGGTAGTTTTCTTTTTATTACAATAAGTAATGCACTCGGAATTTGCAAATACCTGATATCTTTTATTCAATTCCTACTATTAGTTCACACACTCTATATATTTATATATCTTGTTCCAATTTTCAATCGTTAATAAAATATTTTTAGCTCACAGGCTAACAAAGCCTGGGAGCTAATGTGCCCGCCGTTTCTGTATGTACGTATGTATGTACATAACGCGATAACTCTTGATAGAAATATCCGTTTTGCTTCAAATTTTGGTTTCATGTTTATAGTGATAAGGCGCTTCCCTGATTAGTTTTGGGGGTTCATTGGTTAAGTATAAAGGAAGGAATGGGGGACTAATCCTTCCCCCTTTATTTTTGTAAATGGGTTTTTCATGCAGAATTACCCAATTTGCTTCAAATTTTGTATATAGATTAATTGTGGTAAGGCGTTTCCCTGATTAGTTTTGGGGGTTCAATGGTTAAGTATAAAGGGGGGAAATAGGGGGATAATTCCCCCCCCCTTAATTTATTGTCGATCTCTTTATTTTTCAAGGGGCATTATTCTTTGAACTAAGAGTATAATATACAATTAGTGTTAATAGCCTGTGAGCTCAATGCCATCAGTTTAATTGGACACTTTTCTTTTTATTATTCATTCACTCAAGTTCAAATACATTTTCTTAAACTTGTAGTGGATGATACTTCATGTTAATACAGTTTTTTCAAATATTAATTCATTAATTAAATTTCATTTCTATTTTGCCACTTAATATTGTGATTCTGTCATATGTATATACATATTTATATTAATTGTAATTATTTAATAAAAAGTAACTAAAATAATTTTTTTCTTTGATGACCTAAGTAGGAATTGACTTTAAAAAAGTTTCTTTTATATTACTTGTTTAATGTAAAACTACAGTGTCATATTTGTTCATAACAAAACATTTTAAACCCATTTTAGCAATTAATAAGAAAAACACAAGGCATAAATATTAAAAAAGTATTTTGATTTTTGTACTCCTTCTTAAATCATAAAACACAGAATTAAATTTTTAAATATATATATATAAAAATAACAAGATTTTTAAAACACAAATTATTCTTATTATTTTTCTCAATATTTAAACACAAATAAAAGTTTATTGGCTTTTTCAGTCTCTAGTCAATTGTGCAGTTTGGGCTTGTTTGGCCAAAATTTGAAAAGTTTTTCACTGATGAAGCAATACAGCCATTGTAAAAAAGTACGTAAATACCAAGCTATTTTCAAAAAATATCAAACAAATCCAATATTTTGATTGATATTGAATAATATTTTCAATAGGTTAGCCAACCTATTAAACTTACAAGCAAGAATTAAAAATTTAAATACTTCACTTAACATAAAAACTGTTATTCTACATTTCTTAATAAAATATTTTAAATTATTTGTGCATTCAACGACAAAATTGTGATAAAATTTAAATATCAACAAACACAAGAACAAAAATTTTTTTCTAAATTTTTCTCTTATAAAAGAAGTATTTTAATTTTGAAAATGGGTTTTAAATTTATTTAAATATTATACTTAAATTGAGGATCAGATGTTTGAACTAATTTTTTAAGCTGATTATTTATATATTAACTGATTTTTAATTCCAAGTTTAAATTAATCTATGTAATTTTTTACTGAAGATATGGAAAACCTTATACAAACAAGCAATTAAACATTAAAAACATGTAATAGGATACCTATAACTGATTTTACAATGTTTTTGTATGCATCCAGAATAATTATATCGTAGGACTAATAACTACATACAAAACTTTGGTTACACTCTAGAGATTCATAACTAGAAGCTTTAAAAATCAATACAGAGCAATACTTTTTATGCAGAATTCATTACATGGCAAAAGTAGTAAAATGAACACTTTCTGCTATTCCTGTAATGCAAGGATCGATCCAGGCAAAATTTGGGGTCTATTTAGGGCTCCTTCACAAAAATCTATTTAACAAAAGAGGCCCCTTCACAAAAATCACTTTAATAAAATAGGACCCTAAACAAAAATCAATTTGATAAAATGGGTACCTTCACAAAATTTTTTATAACAAAACAACCCCTTTACAAAATTCCTTTTAATAAAATAGGTACTTTCACAAAATTCTATTCCATAAAAACTTACTATTTATTAATTATTTATTACATTGTGACATTTTAAAATGTGTAATTTGTAAACAAACAAGTTCACCAGAGAGGAAAACTTCGGCAAAAGGATTTTAAAAAGTTTTTGTTAATAAATGCTTTGTTCGAATTTGAGCAACTACATAACTTTCGTTACAAAAAGTTATTTTTCACAAAAATATAATAAATTTCACAAAAATAACCTTTACTTTTCACAAAATGGGCCCCAAGAAAAAAACCCTGCATCAACCCCTGTAATGCTTACAAACATTGGCGATCAAACTAGGCAAGCCAAATCACGCCAATCTCATTTCATAGCAAAGAGGCGTTCCCCTCTGATTGGCTGAAATGTTGGAAGTTGGATGAAATGTCGCTCCTAGCCACGATTTTTTAGAGCTGTGGCAAATAAATTGGGGATATTCTTGTTTGCTATCACACTGGGTGTTGGAACGATTTTTCACGGAAAATCGGCTCAAATCAAGAGTTGGCTCAAAAGTTGCTCGAAAAGTTGGTGAATCTGATAGCGGCTTAATGGGAACTTAAACATGGGATGTCCAAGCTTTATGGTCCGGCAACCATTTAAGTGACGTCGTTCTCCTCTGGCGTAATAACAGCTTAATGAAATATTAAAAAAATAAATACTTACAATTTTTGGAAATCCTAATGAAATATATATCTAATTGGAAGATAATCTTTAAATTACGTAATCTACTGGTGCTCCGATACAGTACGCATATACACAACCATGATTAAACAAAGAAAACAAACAATAGGTGACTCACACGGTAAAAATTAAATAAAAACCCGATAAAAAAGCTCGATATTTTTTCAAAAAATACACGCAAGAAATGAATTAACAATCGTATTTTAATTGCATTAGAGGATGACGTCATCCGATAATGTAGTATTATATTTTTGTGGCAATACTAATTTCATAAGAAAACCTTTCATTTCGTTTATGAAAACAATGTCGATTTAATTTTTAATTAACAGCCAATTTTAATAAAAAAAACATGTTAAAAAAAATGTAAGTGCGTTATGTCAGAAGTCGGTTCAAAAACCTTTCATATGGTATCTCATTCGTCGTTCTGCGTTTCATATTTTCTTAGAAAAAGGGATGTTGACTGGAGAAATAATATATATGATTCTGTAAACGGGGAAACCCAAGTTGGATCAGGGTTGCCAGTTTGACCGTTTTTTAAATTCAAAAATTTGAATTCATACCAGAAAGTCATAGTAGCAATTTGCATTTTATTTAATGACACACTTTTCGTGGTTGCATAAATTAAAATTCTTCTTTTAGAATTTCGGTATGAATTTTGTATTTTGTATAAAAATAAGGGCCAAACTGGCAACCCTGGGTTGGATCTCCTATAGTTTATTTAAAGTTTTAAAGTACTCCTTAGACAACCACAGACAGTACAATATAAAAATAGTTATATCTTTTGATCTAATTATTGTATTTACATGCGGTTTGCATCATTTTATTTTAAACTTTCTTAAGTATTTTTTAAACTAAAAAAGAAGTATTAAAAAAATCTTTTGTTTCATGGGCCACCTTAAATATGAATTCAATATGTCACATGAGACATGACATATAGTTAATTTAATTTATTTAAATTTTTTACTCTTGTGTAACAATTAGCTATACTTGAAATGGAAGAATATTATTGCTGTTTCATATATCTGCAAACCTTATAATGTAAGGATCTAAATCTAATTGTAAGATTATAAACGATGACAAGTAATATTGTAAGAATTTGAGTAAATTTAAAAATTATTCTTCAAATATTTTACGGAGTAAATGAAAGAAAAAAAAAACTGATGTACATTGTATTTATGTTACAGAGAGCGTTGATCTTAGGTATACAAAAGAGTCAAATAACAGCTCACAATGTGAAATTTTACACTAGAAAATGTATATTTTGATGCTGTATATTTTGATGCTGTATATTTTAAAAATACCTCACAACTATACTGAATATGGGAAAATATTTAGTACTCAAAACCAAAACTGAATTTTTGAGATCTTTCTGATTAAAGATGCATTAGGTCTTTTCTGATTTATAAAATGTTTTAATCAATAAAAGCACGCGAGGACATTCTCTATAAAGAAAACTATGCCAAAGAATTTTTGACTAAGGTTAATAAGTCAACCTCTTACAGTTATTTAAAGTATACCCCCTCTCTCTCAAAAAAAAAAAAAAAAAAAAAAAAAAATAATAATAATAATAATAATAATAAATGAATAAATGAAAATAAAATAAAATTGAATGAAAATATAAAATAAGTAAATAAATAAAAAAATAAATAGTGCTTTTGTTATGTGGTTCATGTCTTTCTAACTTTCCCTTTTGTAACATCTTAATATTAAATTTAATTTTGTAAGATCATTTAAAATATTTTTGAATTTATTAGTAACTTACGTACAGTGAAGCTTTTTTACAGAACACCTTCATCAACTTTTATTACATATATAGTTTTAACACGTGACAGTGAAGTATGTTGGGAAATTGTTAGGTTTTTCAAAATAGACACGATGGCAGGCCATGCTGTTTAGTTTCTCGGGTAAACGTTCTTTCTCGTGATGAAGCTTTTGCCTTTTTGTAATTTTGTTTGGAACCGCTCGATAATTTCTCACTTCAACGTCCAAAATCGCAAAATTGAAGCAAAAGCGGAAACAGTCCAAATGACTGATGGTTATTTTAGTTTCATTATTACATTGCATCCGTTTTGGAGGGATATCTAATAATATGTGAAATAGAAATGAGTTTTGCTGTAAAATTTCTGTGTTATGTGTGAATAGAGATGTAAAATTGCCGGAAACGCTGAAGTGATGGTAGTTGTGGGGGAAGTTTTATCTTTCCCTTTTCCCAGCGCATGTAGCATTAAATGTTTTTATAGGTTTGCACAAAATAATTCAGATGTACAATATTGTCTATACACGATAATTGCTGGAAGAGCCTTTTCAGCCATGTTATGCGTTTTCAAGGGTCGATCCAGGCAAAATTTGGGGGCTATTTAGGGTCCCTTAGCAAAAATCTATATAATAAAGCAATCGCCCTTCACAAATTTTTTTATAATATAACAGGCTTCTTCACAAAATTCCTTTTAATAAAATAGGCCTTCTCACAAAATTCTATTCCATAATAACTTACTATTTACTAATTATTTATTATTTTGTGGCGTTTTAAAATGTGTAATTTGTAAACAAACAAGTTAACCAGAGAGGAAAACTTCAGCAAAAGGATTTAAAAAAGTTTTTGTTAATAAATGCTTGGTTCGAATTTCAGTAATTGGATTTCAACTTTCGTTACAGAATGTTATGTTTCACAAAAATATAATAAATTTAACAAAAATAACCTTTACTTTTCACAAAATGGGCCCCACTAAAAAAAAAAAAAAAAAAAAAAAAATCCTGCATTGACCCCTGGTTTTCAGAGAATTTACTACTAAATTGTAGGATAATGTTATGTGGTATGTGTATATTCTTTAGATCATATACGTGTCCACGTAAAATAATTCGGATATAGCGGCAGGGAAGTGCGTTTTCGACGACGTTGCGCGTTTTTTCAGCTCAACTAACTGTACTATACCATGTGATGTAAATAACCTCACATACGAAGTTGCACAAAATAAATTAAAATACATTCCGGTGTAGAGATAATAATTGCTGGAAGCGGGTTTTCAATTATGTTACACGTTTTCGATTGTTATACCAATCGAACTATCTTGTACGATTCTGGCCAACGCACATTCACTCAGATAATCTTTCAGCATTAACATATGTCCAGAAACATCATCTAATGCCTAAAGGCTATTTGTGTAAACATGTGTTGGCCAAAGCAATCTTAGACGATTCTGGCCAACACACGTTCACTCAGATAATATTTTGGCATTAAAAGCTGTCCTGAAACATCCTCTAATTCCAAAAGGTTATCTGAGTGAACTTATGTCAGTCAGGGCCATCTTATACAACATGCCGACACGCGTTTATTTAGATAATCTTCGGGCATTAACATCTAGTCTGGCATTAGCATCTATCTGCAAGCATTCTATTTAATGCCAAAACGTTATCCGAGTGAACGTGTCCCCCAGAGTTATCTTGGTCGATTTTGGCCGACACGCTTTCAGCATTAACATCTGGTCTGACATTAACGCCAGACTGGAAACATCTTTTAATGCCAAAACATTATCTGAGCGAACCTGTGTTGGCCAGACCTATGTTGGATGACTCTGGTCGACACACGTTCACTTAGATCAGCCCTACTCAACCTGCAGCCCGGTGACCTTTTATGTGCGGCCCGAGACACATAATCATAAGTCCAAATTAATTTAAATGTGCACAAAAAGCATTTAAGACCTCCATTGTTCTTTTATGTATTTTCATGGAAACACAAAATCTGTTCTTTTAATTACAATTAATTTACAATTATGTTAATATATCTTAAATGTCGTTTTCTAAGTCAAAAGTTCTTTTTACATGTAGTCAGTCCTATTTGTGCTACAGTGATGTACACATTTCTTAATCTACAACATCAATCACACATTCTTCGAAATTAATTAAATTTGCACTATATATTTCTACAGTTAAAAAAGAAATAATGTTTTTGCAGTGAGCAAAAGGTTGATTTATTATAGAGAAAATTACCTTATTCTTTTCTTTAAAACTTTGAAATTCTGCATTGTTATATTATTACATTTTATGCTTATTAGACTGCTAATACTGATTTTTACGTTTGAATGTTTGCCGCGAAAAAACTGGCACAAAATGTTTTTTTACACCACTACTTCCAAGCAATAAAACATCGCAGTATATTTCTACAACATATGCAATAAAAATTTACCACAAAGATTATTGTTTGGAAATAATGGTGTTAAAAAAATTTCTAACATTTCTTCCGCGTCAAACATTGAACCCTTTTCATAATATTAACTTTGTTACATTGCTTTGTTATGCTATTTATGTTATCTTACTATTTCAATTACTCTTTTTTTTTTTAACCCATTTATAAGCATGTTGCGGCCCGCCTAACGTCGAAAACATATGTTTGCGGCCCACGAGAAAAAAAAAAAAGGTTGAGTATGGATGACTTATATATAATCTTTCGACAAAAATATCCTCCGATACCAAAACGTGATCTGCGTGAATTTGTGTCGGCCAGAGTCGTGAAGGATATATCAGTTGGTAATCAAGCCCGACGTTTTGTCCTGTATTCGAATTCTGGGTTGGACACTTTTTCAATCTGTTTGAAAATTTCTTTATGTGTCAGTATGATAATGAGATAAAATATTAAAAGTACAATGTGTGTGTTTAAAAATCTATATATCACACACAGGTTGTACACTAGAATTGGGCACGAATTGGTGAAAATAGATTTTCAACTTCGTGCGTTTTCTGAATTGTTCATTTAGCTATCTCTTTTTACCGTATCAAAAGCAGGGTTGGCAAGTTTTTGACGCATGACGGTTTTTACCGGTTTTAACCATGGTTTTACCGTCATGTCAAAAACCTCCTTGTCAAAAATGTCAAAAACTGTCAAAAACCCATTTTTTAGTAGTTTGTTTTAACATTTTTTTTTCATTCTATCTTTAATATTAATTTGTTTTACATAAAATATTCAGAATCAAAGACTCTAAAGTACATTTATCCATCCAAGAAAAACAAAAAAGAATTGCATTAGAATAATACGTGTACATCTCTGTTAGAAGATCTCTACAATAATCTTAAGCTATTTGGCAAAGTCTAAAAAAATTAGATTTTTTGAAGAAATCCTATAACCTATAAGTATTAGATTAAACAATGTGTATAATTTCGGTACAATTTATTACATTGTTGAAAACAAGATTTTACTTATTGAAGTGCAAATGAAAATCACCATAATTGCATTTATGAAATACATAAGATATGCATTTTAAAATGTTATATCGAAGAATATTCAAATTTATTCACTGCCAGTCTATGCTTAACATCTATTGCCGTACAATGCAACAGCATTTTTGCATCTCTAAAATAATTTTAATGTACTTTATTAAAAATGTATATTGAATGTTATTTAATAATTATAATAACCTTTTATTATCATTTAATATTAATGTTAATTGCAGTTAGTAGAATCTATATTAGTGAAGATTATGACAAATATTGTTATTTTCTTTTACTCTTGTATTTTTAAATCTTTCCCATATTAGGAAATGATCTTCTTTTAAATATATTTAACAAATGTAATTGTAAATAATAATAGTAACAAGAACAATAAGGTAAAAAATCAATCTAGAAATGTATTGTATGCTACACTTACACCATAAATTGGAGAACAATCGAAAATGATAGGTTTTTGACGGAATAAACCGGTAAAAACACGGTTTTTACCACTGTCATGTCAAAAACCCAACCCTGATCAAAAGATGAAATTTCGTAACAATAATCTGGTAATGTTGGAAAGTGTTCCACAATCTGTGCGTGTCGCATGATTTTTCTTTCTAGTTTTTTAATTCACCTAAAAAATGCTACGATTTCTGCAATTAACTCGAGCAGCTACTTAAAGGCACACATAAAACTTTGGTTTCAAAAATCAATATAGTAGCATAATCTTTTCAAAGTTCTCTTAATAATGTGGATTAATTGAATCATCTTTTGAGAGTTCTATTAATAATTTGGATTAATTGCAATACCGTAGAAGTGCGACAATGATTAACAAGTTTTTAGAAAACCCGATTTTGAAATTAATAAATCTATTATTGTAGTACGTCGCATATGTGCATAGCGATGGCAATTGAATGGGTGTATGGAAAAGTGCCTATGTTAGAAATTTTGGAAAGTTGGATTTTTTTTGTTGGGAAAGGGCCTATGTGGAGTGATTGATGGTTATCCAGTGTTAAAATCTGCAATTTCATAATATACCAGTATGTTTATTAAATAATAATAATAATAAACTAAAAATATTATTTTCTTTACCCACTTATCTAGAGTTTTATTATTCGTCAATGCTCAGCATAAGGACAAAAGGGGAGGGTAATTAAGATCGGAAGAAGGGCCTATGTTGCACTAGGTACTCAGGACATCGTTAATCAATGACATTAATAGTTTTTTCCTCATTTTTCGAAATTTAAAATTTTTAACATAGGCCATTCTTCCAAACACCCATTAAATTGCTTTCGAAATATCGTTACATCCTTTTAAAAATATCGGATACAAAATATCGATATACCTGATTCTCAATGCATTGGAATATTTCCATTGTTTTAATACATCGGATGATTTATTTCTGTTTAATGTTAAGTCGTGTTTTTTTTTATGACTTTAAAGTTTTTTTTTTTACACATATTTTTTACATTTATCTTTATAAAATCAATGAAATTATTTCGAATATTTTTGAGGCAATTCATTTAAAAATAATAACCTTGATAAATGTTAGACTTGTTACAGTTTGTTACAGCTTGTTACAGCTATAATACTTAGGTCTCCAAACGAAATAAAAATTCCCTAAGTATCTGTAGTCAAACTCACCGTGGTTAAACTGAAAGTTACAAATTAAACTGTGAAGATTGAAAAAAGCAGTGCTTTGTCAGACCGCTTACAGCAGTTAAAGGTTGTGTGATGTCAGTCGCTAGACTTGTGGAATCCCTTGGAATCCTAAGCTCTGGGTCCTTTCTTACAAAAGTGGGTCTTCTTTTTAGAAATAAGACAGATTCACTGTATTTAATACAAAATGTGCGTCTTTTGCCACGGTCCAACAAAATATTTTGTTTCTTCCAGGAGAAAAATTATGCATCCTGAACAGTGATAGAAATTGGGAAATGAAAGGTAGGTGTCAAATAACGCCTGCTGTAAATATGTTAGGCGTCAAATGAAAACTTCTAGTTGCAATTTCTAAAATTTGCAGAACTGTACCGTTATATGCTACTTTATAGAAAAGCATGAATATTTTGCTTTTATTTAAATTATTGAAGTTCTTAATCTACAATGTTATAATAATTGAAGCAACTGTAAAACTGATAAAGCATTTGTAATTAATACTACATTTAGAAATTAATAGAAAAATGTATTTAACCATGTTAAACAAAATTTAACCTAACAAAATTTTATCAGTTGTTGATAATTATACTTAAATTTAGTAAAAGAACAAAAAAAAAAAAAAACTATATATACAATATAATTACAGACAAATATTGTTAACATGAAATCTAAAGGACCACATTTCGTGTGTCCTTTGTAAAGGACCACATTTTGTGTGCATGTGTTAACCGTTAAAAATAATAGTACCATCTTATCTGTTGGAACTACATTATTAATTCATGTTAAACAAAAATTCACATGAAGCGATTTAATACTAACAATGCTTGACTGTGCATATAGATTGCAAAGATGCATATAGATAACAAGCTGTTCATTAAACAATACCCACTAATTTTAATAAAGTTAAATACTAAAATCAGGACGTCTAACCATGTTTGGTGTGAGACCAAATTTTCAAAAGCGGGTGATTGGCTAAGTTAAACAAAAAATAAGTGTTTAAAAAAGTTACGCGTCAAATTTGACGCCCAGGAATAATTTTGTAGTCGTCAAATGCTATAATGAAGTCGCATTTGACGACTAACGACTGCTAATTTCGAACACTGATCCTGAAAGATCCACTCCAATTTTTTTTTATGCATTCCTTCTCCAATTTTTTTGCTTAAATGATGCGTTATAGTGCATACTATTATCATACGGCATCATTGAGGTTAATTTTTTTTTGTTTCCTGAAAAATATAATCTATTTAGTTACATTTGTTTAAAAATATACGTGATGAATGCTTAAAGTTGATTTCACATATAAATTGTTAATTTCTAAGCAGTGTCAAATGTATCAAATGTAAAATACTGCTATTCGATATATGTGGAAAGCCTAGCATGAATGTTAAATTATCGATATTAATGTTTTGATATATTGCATAATATTTTGATTTTCGATATATCAATACGTATTTGGTTACTATTTTTATATATGGAACCATTCGATAAATATATATATATATATATATATATTTAAAAAAAATAAAATTGATCCATGCAGAAAGTTTCTCATATTTTTTTTCTTTATACCTTCCTGGTCCGCTATGAAAGTTTTTAACCCTACTTAAAATACGAAATTAAATTTTATAAACTTGTAAAGTTGCTGGGTCAAATTATTGTAGAATGTTATTTAAAACACGTGTAAGTTTTAAACCAAAATTCCAAACATAATAAAACTAGTCGTTGGGGGCCACCGTAATACTTACCCATCATGGATATGAATAATGTAAAATATTAAAATAAAAATGTGTAAACTACTTATAAAATGCAATGCAATTCAAATAAAATCGTGGCTTGATGACGTCATAAACTTTAAAGGCTCGATTACTGAGTTGCTTGAAAGAAACATCCTTATAATTCCAAAAATAATAATCCTATTAACTAGCGGTTTATTGCATCTGATTAAACGTCAAATTTCCAATTAAAATTTATCTTTGAAGTGAAATTTGGATGAAATACAGGGTCATGAAAAATCGAAGAGTGTGGAAAATAGGATTCCAAATATCTCGGCAACTAATGATCCGATCGACTTGATGCTTTATGCAAAATTTATGTTTTTTTTATTGTCTTTTATATTCATTTCTTAAAATAAACAATTTCGAAAATTTTTATATACCTTTTATCAGAACGAATATTTCGAGAGTCCGAAAAAAATAGTTCCGTTTAATCGAGGTTATTGAAATGAAATAGGCTTCTTCCCATTATTACATACTAAGTACATACCAAATTGCAAGTCTCTATCTCAATTTTTTCGGGAGATAGAGCATTTACAGACACACAGACGGACGGCAAATTTTTTTTTCTAAAAATGTGTTTTTCGGAATCTCCAGTGTCTGAAACGTGTAAATCCGTCAATTTTTTTTTTTTTTCGATTTTCAAAACGATTACAAGATTTACCCTATACTACGTATATGATGGGTAAGTAATAAGATATCAAACAGTATTTACATCTATGGTAATATATATATATATATATATATATATATATATATATATATATATATAATTTATCGGGAAAAATAAAAATAGTTAGTTTCTTTGCAGCTTGATTATATATAGAATACTTAACATATTTTGCATGCATTGATGAAAATGATTCCGTAATAGTGTCAGCAAGATTATTCAAAATTGAGTTGGCGAGTAAAAAAAAAAAAAATTGAAGATGAAATATTCTGAAATTCTCTTGCGATTTAAATCTTCTTCCCCCCCCCCCCCCTGGACTTCCAAATACCCAATAAATGAAACCTTTTCACTCACAGTAAAATTTTATCACCGGGACTTTATGAATGTGAGCGTGCTTTTGTTAACGCTAAATTTTTTAAATAGGATTTCAGAACATATTGAAGAAAGGTTAAACTTGTTACTGGCTCTTCTTTTAATATTAGGTTTTTAAAAAACCCCGAATATTCGACTATTTCTCCTTTTTAGCTTATTCTTTCCTTTTCCAAGGAAGCATTTCATTAGTTTGATAGTTTTTATTCCCTTAAGAATCGATGATAGATAAAATCAGTACAAATGATTCTTCTATTTTTATCATTTTCAAGTGAATCGCATAATGTTATAAAACGATTTGAAGACATTTGGAAGTTCTATTTTATGACCGAAAGTTGTAGAAGTTTTTGAACTCCGCTAAATAAAGTGTTTATGAATTTGGTTTGTGTGTTTGTCTGCCGCCTGTCCGTGCTCTAACTCGCGCAAATATACTCGAATTGTCTTGAAATTGATATATGTTATTGGGGTTTACTAAGGCATGTTTTGTATTGAAAATGAAGTGTGTGGCATTTGTGGTTCTTTTACAGGGACACGCAAAATAATTCTTTTACATTATTTATCGGGAAAAATCGTTTGCTGTGTACTTTAAGGATGTTACACTATTTTAAGCGCATTGAAATTGATACATATCACTGAGGTGCACTATAAAGCGCTTACTTTAGAATAGGATATGCTTAGAATGTATTGTTCATGTACAGGAACACCCAAAAGAATTTGGTTACAGTACTGTCTATGTCTATGAATAATAATTGCTGGTAGCTCGTTTTCAGTTGTGGTACGCGTTTTTAAATGTAACTATTTTTACTTACACCATCATACGTGGGATAGGGTAAGTCTTGCAATCTTTTAGAAAATCGAAAAAAAATTTAAATTGACGGACTTACACATTTCAAACACTGAAGATTCCGAAAAACATATTTTTAGAAAAAAAATGAAAAAATGCCGTCCGTCTTTCTGTGTGTGTGTCTGTAAACGCTCTATCTCCCGAACAAATTGAGATAGAGACTTAAAATTTGGTATGTACTTAGTATGTAATAATGGGAAAGAAACTTATTGAATTTCAGTAACCTCAATTATCCGGAACTATCTTTTTCGGACTCTCGAAATATTCGTCCTGATAAAAGGTGTATAAAAAATTTCGAAATTGTTTATTTTAAGGAGTGACTATAAAAGACAATAAAAAAAAACATAAATTTTGCATAAGAATGAAGTCGATCGGATAATGAGTTGCCGAGATATTTGTAATCCTATTTTCAACACTCTTCGATTTTTCATGACCCTGTATTTCATCCAAATTTCAATTCAAAGATATATTTTAATTGGCAATGAGACGCTAAATCCGACGCAATAAACCGTTAGTTAATATGATTAACATTTTTAGAGTTACAAGGATGTTTCTTTTACGCAGTTCAGTAATAGAACATTTAAAGTTTATGACGTCATCAAGCCACGATTCACAGCCCTCTGTGCACCATTTTATTCGAATTGCAATGCATTTTATAAGTAGTTTACACATGTTTTATTTTCATATTTTATATTATTCATATCCATGATGGGTAAGTATTACGGTGGCCCATAACGACTAGTTTTTTTTTCATATTAATTGGTGCATGTAAATTCTATAGATAGATCATATACAGGACTGCTCAAAATATTTCGCGTATATATTTCCGTTTTTTGGCGGAAATCGCTGAAGGGGAATTCTTATTTGTTGTGTGTATTTCCCTACTGAAGTAAATTTTAGCATACTGTGTAGGTTACATACAAATCTATAAGATCCTATACAGAGCTGCACAAAATAATTTGGATATTTTGTTTGACTGTTGGTAGTAATTTCTAAAATTAGGTTTTCAAATGTGTTATGCGTTTTCTAAATTGTTTACTTAGTACACTCTAAATAAGAGAGAGTGACTATTCACTCCGGAGGAGTGAATATTCACTCTATCGCAGAGTCAAAATTTGCCCAACCTCTTTAGAGTGACTATTCACTCTAGGAAAAAGTGAAATTCTTGACTCCCTGAAAGAGTGAATACTCACTCCTGAGAAGTGAATATTCACTCTGAAAAGGAGTGGATACTCACTCTTTCAGAAGAGTGACTAAAATTCTTGAATAAAAAAGAGAAACTCATTTTTACACACGCTTGTTCGTAGGCGGTCACCCTCCCAAGTACAAACCGAGCTCGTTGCTGTTTGACTTCTGCGCTCAGACGAGAACTGGTACTTACAGGATGCTACAGCCGCTAACAATAAAAAAAGCTCTTATTACATTATTTAGCTTTGTTTCTTTTGTGATATTCGAGCACACTTATTAAATTTGTGTAGAAATCACAAATATTTATGGTGTTTCTCAACTGTGTAAATAAGAAAACTGAAACCTTCTTTTTGTATCATATAATACAGAGACTGTTCGCACATTTTTTAGACAAATTTGATAAATGATTTAAAAAAATGGAATTATTTTAAAGGAAAAAATTCTGACAACAACTTATTATGTGTAATTTATATTATCGTCTGATACTTTCACATTTATTCTTATTTCAAGATTGCGCACCTTGTTTTTTTTTTCTTCCGAACAGAAGTATGTTTATTCGACAGTCTACAATGATTGCAAAGCGCATAATATAAAAACTTTTTAGTGCGAAATAAACATAACAATTGATTGGAAAGTGCTATTTCAAAAATCAGTACATATACATAGTAAAAAGATACCAGATGGAAAAAAAAGAGCCCATTTCAAGGCTTAAGACTAACATTTATACTCTTTTTTTTCTGCTATAATAAATGGTATAAAATCAGTGATTAAATGCAACGTTTTTCATTTCTCTTATGTTTTACATTTTAATTTCAAACGTGCTAAAAATAACAGAAAATTTAATCTATATAATTATATTTTGTTTATATTCATAAAGAGGTTAGAAATGATATAAAATATGTAGAATAGGTTATTTAAATAAAGAGGAAAATAATTAGCATTCAGAGATATTAAATTTC
The DNA here is from genome assembly GCA_963931845.1 of Maratus michaelseni. NCBI lineage: Eukaryota > Metazoa > Arthropoda > Arachnida > Araneae > Salticidae > Maratus > Maratus michaelseni. The sequence goes on from OZ007598.1 coordinate 11,398,852, forward strand.
TGTTTATAAAATAGTAGCAAAATTGTGTTGCAGCTAAGCATAAATTTACTTCAAATATTTGTTTTCTTTGCACTGTTCTTAGCACTGGCAAATCCTGCAATTTGTAAAGCATAAAATATATTTCCTGTCCATAATTCTATCGATTCATTTATTATTTCAATGCCTTTTTCAGTTTTTTTTAAATCGTGCTACTATATATAAAGGATTTCATTTTAGGCGTTTCGTTTCGATAACGGGCTATCCGAGAACTGGCGCCATCTTTTGATTTTATTGGAAAAAACTGTTTTTCTTCACTCTCAACGGAGTGAACTATTCACTATTGTCAACGGAGTGAGAAAGTCACTCTCGACAACGGAGTGAGATATCTCACTCCTTTCTAGAGAGTGGAAAATTCCACTCTTTAAAGAGTGCATATTTATAAAATTCACTCCTGAAAGAGTGAAAATGCCTCTCACTCTTCCAAAGAGTCAACTTCTCACTCCTTCCAATTTTAGAGTGTAAATGCGAAGTTTTGTTGCAGTGTTCTGAATGTGTTGGAAAGTGTTTCACAATCTATGCGTGACGCATGATTTTTCGTTCTTGTTTGATTATATATCGAACTCTTGAAATCTTATTTAATTTGCTACACTTTTTTACTTAACTCATCTTTGCTTTTATATGTAATGATTGAATTTTGTATTCAATTTTTAACTAACTTCCTGATAGATTAGATTTAAAAAATATGTATGTGCACGGGTGTGTTTCCAATGACAATATAACATTTTAATATTTTAAAAACTTGCCTTAAAATTAATTTATAAAATTTCAAGTTGTCGATTTTAGACAAAACTTTTCAGATTTAAATCGCGCAAAAAAATAGTTGCAATTCGAATATTAAAAAATGCGACCTCGAAAGACTGCATAATAGTATATACTAGAAAAGTCTGAAAATTTCAACCAAATCGGTCGATCCAATCTCGAGTTCTACCTGGTACCGATTTATAAAACAGAGTTTCGAGAAAAATTGGTTTAAAGTTTTACAACGTTTTCAAACAAGCATAGATAACAGTGACAATTTTAAACTTACATAAAATTATCTATACCAGGCCCGGCCCATATAAGGAACCTTCCTTCCTGGATTTCCTCTTTCTAAATTCTTTTGTTTCCACATGCCGCACACAATACGCTACAAATGAGCCTATTCACTGCAACACCAAAAGGCGGATAACTTTCGAACCAATACGAATTTCGAAAAAACTGCTTTACCACAAATTTTTTGAGGGTTTAAAGAGAAAAAAAAAAAGAAAAGTGCCCAGTGAAACTGACGGCATTGAGTTCACAGGCTATTCACACTTATTGTATATTACACTCTTATTTCAAAAGAATAATGCCTCACGAAAAATAAATAAATCGACAATAAAATCAAGGGGGGATTAACCCCCCCCGTCCCCCTCTATGCTTAGCCAATGAGCCCCCAAAACTGATCAGGGAAGCGCCTTATCACAATGAACCTATACGCAAAATTTGAAGCAAATCGGATAATTCTGCATGAAAAACCCATTTATCTAAATCAAGGGGGAATTAGCCCCCATTCTCCCCTTTATAATTAAGTCATGAACCCCTAAAACTAATCAGGCAAGCGCCTTATCACAATGAACCTATAAACAAAATTTGAATTAAATCGGATAATTCTGCATGAAAAACCCATTTATCTAAATCAAGGGGGGATTAGCCCCCATTCTCCCCTTTATAATTAAGCAATGAACCCCTAAAACTAATCAGGGAAGCGCCTTATCAAAATGAACCTATAAACAAAGTTTGAAGGAAAACCGATATTTCTAACAATATTTATCGCGTTACGTACATACATACATACAGATCTGGCGGGCACATTAGCTCTCAGGCTTTGATAGCCTGTGAGTTAAAAATATGTAAAAAAAAAAAAAAAAAAAAAAAAAAGAGTTATAACATGCTTTAAAGGATAACACCACATTGACGCTGTCCTGAAATTTAAGGCTATTTCAGGATTTTTTTTTTTTTTTTGGAAAATATCGTGATAGTTACGAACGCTGTTTCGGGTACAACGTCACCCGACTTGACGCTTTCGTTCTTTGTCAAACCTGATGAATGAATGAATTCAGATGCCGTACGATCGGGATAAATGGAATAAGAAGTGAAGGCATTCCATTGTCTTCGTGTTTTGGCGCTTTAATTTGGCGAAGCAATTTCCCCGAGTGGCAGCCGGGTGCTATATTTATCAATAGAATGAAATGCATTGTGTTGCTGGGATGACAGGATTACCTCTAAGTTTAGTGTCCTCTTTATACGAGGTCGGAGTGGCTTCAGAAGTTATATCACTTAAACCATTAATCACTGTTTGTGTGTTTTCAAGAGATCATCTCTAAAAAACGTGTAGCTGAAAATTTTATTACATTAGTTACTAATGTACAGTCGTGGAAGAAAACAAACAAAAAAACCCGAGCATCACTCCATGCTATTTCATCACCAAATTGTCGCAGATAGATTCGAGAGGCACCAGTTTAATCGAGAATCGTATACCTTTATGAATATGAAAACTATTTTTAAAATGTTGGTTTGTCTGCATATTAAAAATTGTATCAACTTTCCTTTTTCAAATAGCAGGGTGTGAAAAAATCATGATTTTTTAAAATTAAAATAATCGGATTTTTATGCTATTTTTTCCTGTATTAACCCCTCCGGGTCCATTTTTTTTTTTAAATTTTGGGAAAAAATACTTTTACGTTAATAATATTAAAAGTAGCTATCCAAATCATAAAAGTTTAGGTTTACAGAAATTTTAACGAATATGCCATTCACATAAATCCAACAAAAAAACTAGTCGTTGGGGGCCACCGTAATACTTACCCATCATGTATATGCATAATGTAAAATATTAAAATAAAAATGTGTAAACTACTTATAAAATGCATTGATATTCAAATAAAATCGTGACTTGATGACGTCATAAAAAGGCTCAATTACTGAATTGCTTGAAAGAGGTTTTTCCTTATAACTCCAAAAATAATACTCCTATTAACTAGCGGTTTATTGCATCTGATTAAGCGTCAAATTTCCAATTAAAATATATATTTGAAGTGAAATTTGGATGAAATACAGGGTCATGAAAAATCGAAGAGTGTGGAAAATAGGATTACAAATATCTCGGCAACTCATTATCCGATCGACTTCATGTTTTATGCAAAATTTATGTTTTTTTATTGTCTTTTATATTTACTCCTTAAAATAAACAATTTCGAAAATTTTTATATACCTTTCATCAGAACGAATATTTCGAGAGTCCGAAAAAAAATGTTCCGGTTAATCGAGGTTATTGAAATGAAATAGGCTTCTTCCCATTATTACATACTAAGTACATACCAAATTGTAAGTCTCTATCTCAATTTGTTCGGGAGATAGAGCGTTTACAGGCAGACACACAGACGGACGGCAAAATTTTTTTTCTAAAAATATGTTTTTCGGAATCTCCAGTGTCTGAAACGTGTAAATCCGTCAAAAAAAAATTTCGATTTTCAAAACGATTACAAGACTTACCCTATACTACGTATGATGGGTAAGTAATAGTTATTTTGCGCATTATTCTTATGACAATAAGCTAAGGAAGATTTTTTGAAGACGTTTGGAAAATGCGGTGTTACAACATGATAAAGCAGACATAACAACATTATAGTACTTTTTATGTTTTATCCCAAATTCTTCGTTTGCCCCGCCCCTATCTTGAACTCAAAGAGAACATATGTTTGTAATACCTCGGAATTTAAATCATTTTTTTTTTTTTTAATTCTGAGAGTTTATGACATCCTCGGATCAATGATAACCGGTGATCACGTTGCGTTCGACAATCTGAAAGGAGAAGTTGCGAAATACAAACAGGCGGTCAGATTTTAATATAATAGATTCGTATTTATTTTTCTTTTCCTAATATTTATAGTGTGATTTTGGGCAAAAAACTCATCTGTATGTAACTGATATTGAACATTGTGGAACATGAGTGAAACATATGTTTGAATTAAAAGAATCACCAACAGCATTAAGAGAATTATTTTTTTTAAATTAAATTTATTATTATTTAATTCTGACGCATAAATTAAGTCATAATAATGACGCATAAATTAAGTCATAATAATAAATTCATAGATATACTATCATTACTATATGCAGATAATATTCAAAATATTTGTTAAGACAAAATAATATTATATACAGCGGTTCCCAACCTGGGGTACGTGTACCCCTGGGGGTACGTGGTAGGCCAGTTGGTGGTACGTGAAAACTACATTGGTAATGGCGCAAAGCGCAAAAAATAAAAATTATATGAAAACAGAAAACGAAACAATAAACTTTTCGTTTACAGAGAGATTTATGCAAACGTAAAATAGGCTATTTGCGTAAAATGAAGGAAAATGTCTAAACTTTGAAATTGGTTCATCATTTGTTGTCATTATCCCCGCCCACTCTTATCTTACGACTTCGAATGTGTCCGTCCTTTTTCTTTTATTGTTTCTTAGAAATATCTAGGTAAAACATGAATCGTATGGGGGCTTCTGGTTTCTACGATTTCATTCAAACATTATTTGTAAACAAATCCGCATTTTTAGTATTCAACTTCATATCATTAACATAAACTTATTAACGTGCATTAATGGGTGTAGCTTCATCCTTCTTTGTGAGTGCTTAATTTGAAATATTTTGCTAATATTTAGTATTTTGAATGACATTTTTTCGTCATGTGTCTCAGAATGGTTAAGTGGTTGCAAACAGGAATTCTAATGAGAACTGCATCTAACATTGTTAACTAGTATAAGAAAATTACTAACGAACGAAAACAAAAACAGTTGGGACGGGTTTATGCGAGAAGGGGTACGCATGAATCAAAAGTCTAAGCAAGGGGTACACTGTAAAAACAATTTCCTGAAAAAAAAACGGAAATTGTACTGGCAATTGAGACGCCAGTACTATTTCCGTATTTTAACGGAAAAAAAATCCGTAAATTCCAGGAAATTTTTCGTGATTTCTGAAATATCCGTTTTTAAATTTCCGTTTTTTAACGGATACCTTCCGTATTTTTTAGATATTTATATTGTTAAAATAAATTTTATAGGACCAAAAAAATACATATACATATCGTAAGGAACATCTTATAACACTTTATATATTTTTTCTTTCATTTCTGTGCGAGTTTTGCGTAAATAACCAATACTTGCCACGAAGGGGTTCGAACGCGGAAACTTCTGAATAGTAAACTGGCGGGCTGTGCCATTACACTAAGACCGGACGCTTCATTCCCTCAAATGTTGTTATTTATTTTACATACTTTTAATGATGCAAAAACTTAAAGGTTTTATAGTTAGATGGATTTTTTCAATATTTTATTTTCATAATTTTTAATATCTTGCTTTATTATTTGATGCTTTATAACAGATAAATTTTAACTTTTTATGTATTATATGCGTAAAACATTGTATTATTACTAATGATTGCTTCTTTTTGCAATAGTACATATACTTTTTTAAATTATTTGTCTGTTGATCTATTTATCAATTCCAGTAAAAACAATTATCTTAAGTAAACGTATTTATTACATGCTATTAAAGTAAATTTTCTTTATCTCTTATTTTAAAAACTTATGTGAATAAACAATTTTATAATAAATTAAATTATTATATTTAATCTTTACTGAGAGCTTTTGTGTACGATTCTGTTAAACTGAATAATTTTAAAAATCAAAACAAAAAAATAGATTTTTAGAGAAAATTTTGAAATTAATGACCTTAGGATAGGTAAGTTTAAATTTGGACATGATAATTTAGTTTAAATTAATTTAGTTTAATTTATAAAATTATAAACTAACGAAATGAATTGTAAACTTTATAAAATTATAAACAAACGAAATAAATTATAAACTTTATAAAATTATAAACTTCATTTTTATAAAAGTAAACAAAAAGTTATTAATTATTTTTTATAAATTTAAAGAAAAAAATATGAACTTCGTAAAATTATAATTTATAAAATAATAAATTTTAGTTTAATTCACAAATTTATAAGACAAATCAGCTTAGTTTAACACCTACATACCGATAATTTGCAAAAATATTATTTTATAAAACCTTAAAAATATTAAAAAAAAAAAAAAGTTTTAGCGAAAATTTTGAAATTAATGACCTTGGGATAGGTATGTTTAAATTTGGATTTATTAATTTAGTCTAAATTAATTTAGTTTAATTTATAAAAATATAAACTAGTTAAATATATTATAAACTTTATAATATTATAAACAAACTAAATATATTATAAACTTTATAATATTATAAACAAACTAAATATATTATAAACTTTATAAAATTATAAACTAACTAAATATATTATAAACTTTATAAAATTATAAACTAACTAAATATATTATAAACTTTATAAAATTATAAAAATGCATTTTTATAAAAGTAAAGAAAAAATCATTAATTATTTTTATAAATTTAAAGAAAGAAATATACACTTTCTAAAATTATATTTTATAAAATAATAAATTTTAGGTTAAGTCACAAATTTATAAGACAAATCAGTTTTGTTCAAAACCAATAATTTGCAAAGATATTATTTTACGAAACCTTTGCCCACGCATTAATAAAATTAAAATAAAATTTTAAAATGTCAGTGAAAAAATTCATAATTTGAACACTATAAAGAAAAAAAAAGTTGATTTAAAACAAAAAAATTTCTGTAATTTATATAAATAAAATAAATTTCTAAAAATTTCACTAAAAAAATAAAAAATATCATTATTATTTTCACAAAAAATTACCGTCCAGACACGGGCCCGGTTAGAATGAGCTCCAGGATTGGCTCGAGTCTAATGACAGAAATTAGGCCCACGGGTAGGACCGGTCCAGGCCTGGATCCTAGAAGACCCTGGACCCTAGTAAATACAATAATCTTAATTCGCATTTCAAACAATACGATATATGTATACAAACCTCTGAACGTTATTTCCGGAAATGGGGAAATACGAACATTGTACTGTTTTTGAAAAAAATCCATCAAATTTACGGAAAACTTTCTGCATATCTACGGATTTGAAATCTCTTTTACGGAACTAATGTCATTTACGGAAATTGTACTGTTGTTTTGGAAAAATGAAACTTCTTCGTAAAATTTTGCGGAAAATCTCTTGTATTTTCACGGATTTTTTTTTAGAGTGTACATGGGAGAAAAAAGGTTGGGGACGGCTGTAATATGAAAAAACATGTACTATTAATAAGACGCCAGATCCGAAAGTTTTAATGTATTGAATAGCGACCAAGAGTTGTAGGTTTCCAAAATAATTTGTTGTACTACATCTACTCTTGTAAAAATATTCCTAAATTTGTCTTACGGGAAAAAAAAAAATTATTTTCAAATAAACTTGTCATAATGAAGAAGTACAATTCTGGAACATGATTATTTTTTGGATTGGTGGAAGTAGTTTGGGAACACATGGATAATTTTTATTAAACTAAACTAAGACGATAATTTGATAAAAAATTATTTACTGCAAAAATTAGTTTAGAAAACAGAAAATATTTTTCACATCTAAAAACAATTTTTCCAGTTTTACACGCACGTGTACACAATACATGGCCGGAAGGACTTTTTTCTTATTATTCTTTTTTGGGGAAAAATATAGTAAACTTTCCCTTAAATGTTATTTTTCTTTATTTGTCATTATTAAAATTTTACCCATTTATGTTTCTGTTCATAAATATGTTTTCTGTTCTCTTTTAGGTGAGTAACAATTTTTTTGAAAATTGAAAGTCCCTGCCTTCAATCTAAGGTATGTGCAAGATTGGTTTTTTAATTTTCGCATTTTTACAGATATTTTGTATAATATTGAAATTGATATATAGTACTTTTGGACAGTGTGAAGTTCTGATGTAATTATATATAGCCGACTATAGCTTAGTGTAATTCTATTAATTTTTATTTAATTCTAGAATATAAATATAAAGAATAAATGACTGATAAAGGATAAGATTCCCCTTTTCCATTTATGTATACAAGGAAAATTCTATCTGAATTGGTCGTCAGAACTCTTAAGGGGTGGTAGTACATATCAAGACAAGCAAATTTTGTATAGGAAATAGGGGACCAGGGTCGCAATCCACTTATTAAATCAAAAATACAGGGTGTGTCATGCCAATCCTGCTTCACATTTTAGTTCATAACTGTAACAATAATGAAAATAATTTAGCGATACCTTCAACATAGTTGCTCTGCTTTCTATGAAACGTGATGAAAAAAAAAAAAAAAACACAAAAAGTAATAAAACGGCAATCCTCAGTGTCCAAGTAACACTGAGCTAGACACTTCAAACTCGGAAGTTAACTAACAATGTAAACGATGTCACGGATCGAATTACTGTGGAATTCCAACAATTCCCTTGATGTCAGGACATTTCACAGTAAACAAAGTTATTGAGATGAAAATTTCGCTAAAATAATTCATTATTGTTACAGTGATGAACGGAAATGTGGATTTGGCTTGATCTGAGCCACCCTGTATTATTGATTTAATAAGTGCAATTAAACCCTGGTTTCTTAAACAAAATTTGCTTCGTTTGACATATCAGCCCTTACAGTTCTGACCATCAATTCAGATATACCCTGTATATAAAAAAAATGTGGGACTAAACACATTATTTCTTTTTATAAAATTATTAAAATGAAAAATATTGTTATACAGTTAAAACATGATCATAAGTGAAAATTATTGCTTGAAAGATTAGATTTCGAAGCATGTAAGTCCGTATATGTAAGTCCATATATGTATGTTCAACCACTCATTTCATAAATTAAAATGTATATTTTATTGAGTAGGGAGTCATTATAACCGACGGAGCCACTCATAATGATAGTCTACGAATTGAATTTACATAATTTACGCTTAGAAGCCTTATTGTAACTTTGACGATCAAAACTAATTTTAACCAGGACAATGGTCAAAACTGTTTTTAACCGTGTGAATCTGCTCAAAATCGCGTTCAACCACTCAGAAGCGATCGAAACTATATTAACTAACCTTAGCTGTACATAAATTGCTCTAACTGTATATTTATGGGAATATTAATGTCATATTATATTATACATATTTAATATTAAATAATATAATAATATTTTAAATATATTTTAATTATATTATTAAATAATATTTAATTATTAAATGTCGATGGAATTTTTTGCCGTATGTAATGCACTTCAAACAGAAACGTACATTTCCTAAATCTTTCTTCCCTTAAGAGCCTACATCAGTCACGCGAAGAAACGCTCAAGCTAATGTTAAGTCTATGGGAAGGTTCTTGCGCGATTTCTCGCTCGCATTTTAATATTTTTAAATGACTTTTTTTGCATAGGATAGCTGAGGGCGATCTCTAACGTTGTTAGTTTTTACTTTTTCGATTTTGGTTCCAGTTTTTTTTTTTATATAAGGGTACTTTCACTTTCAGAACCGGAGCCAACCGGTTCCAAAATTGAAAATGTCCGATTATAAAAAAACTGGAACCAAAATCAAAAAAGTAAAAACTAACAACGTTAGAGATCGCCCTCAGCTATCCTATGCAAAAAAAGTCATTTAAAAATATTAAAATGCGAGCGAGAAATCGCGCAAGAACCTTCCCATAGACTTAACATTAACTTGAGCGTTTCTTCGCGTGACTAGCGTAGGCTCTTAAAGTGTGACTAAATATACATTACGACATTTGGTGGGCAGTGTGAAAAATTGGAAAATATCAGAACTTTATAATTTAATAGCACAAAAATTACTAAAGCTAAGCAATTATTGTACGTTACGCATTGAAATATTCTTAATAATTTGATTACATATCTAATTTTATATAAAAAGGAAGGAAACTAAATAAACATTAAACAAAACAAATGTTTTTTACATTTTTATGTCGAACATTAAAAAAGTATATTACTGAGTAAAATAGTTACAAGCTTTTTCAAATATTGTTAATAAATTTGGTTAAATGTTATTCTGGCAAATTATTTTGAAATGTTGTACTAAGTTTTTCATTTAACAAAGGAAATTTATTTATTTTTGTTGTGTACATTTCATAAAATTGAACGTTTGCCGAAACTTAACACTTTTTCTACAAGCATGTGAACTAATACAGTATAAATGAAAATAAATAAAATCTAAAAAAATAATTTAAAACCCGAATGGTACCCGTCAAAACTTGACGGAAAAAAATTACAATAGCAATATTAGTAAAATAAGCTTCTTTATTACATAAGTAGGGGTGCTTATGAAACAATCTTTCAAATATTTTATTTAAAAAAAAAATTCCCCCAGTGATTTACGTTATTATTTCCGATGCAAACTCCAAACAAACAATCCATAAACAAAATGGAAATCAGTTTGACATTACCGCCCTATTCCCCACGGCAAGAAAGAAAATTTCCTGAACCTATGAAGTATCATACAAATAGCATATCCCTATGTTCATCTCATATTCAGTCAATAAAAGGAACATATTAAATAAGGCACACTCCCCCCCCCCCTGTGATAATGCAACCGAATGAGCTCCTATGCGCATGTGCATTGCTTCTCCCCAAACGCACCGTCGAAATTCGACGTTAAAAAAAGTTTTAAAATGTTTTGATCAAAATTTTTAAAATGTCTTCTTTAATCATTGTTCGTTTTAAATTCATATCTTCTGAAACGCATCTATTGTTTTAAGCTAATCAATTTTTATGTAAAGATGATGAATTTTTTTTTACGATAATAAATCAATCTGCAGATAAAGGAGATTTTTAATGTTTTCAAGTGTAATTTATTTGTATGGTTTCTTCATTCCTTTACATAATCAGGATGATTATTCTTTTTCCATAATTAAGAGAAATAATGTAAATAAATAAATATCCAAGATTATTTTTGATTCTGTTTTCATTAATATATTGTAAATTTTATTGTTAAAAGTTACTGATAAATGATACTTTAGTAAATGGGGCTTTTCTTAATTATTATTATTATTATTATTATTATTCTTTTTTTGAGATTTAATGGCAACATTCTTCAGTTTGTTTATTGGGCGCTACAGTTTGGCGAATTATTTGAGGTACTTTTCGGTTAGCAGGGCGCCAATGAAGTATATATATATATACAAATATATATAATGTATATAGTTTTGTTTTTCTAGTATTGAATTTATGTGGTTTATAGATTTTGGTTGGCTTTTGTGATAATGATTCTGCAAGTAATTTTCCATTGGAGTTTGTTATTATGTGTATATATATATACAGTGGAACTCCAGTTATACGTTTTGCCCGGGACCAGACAAACGAAACGTATAACTCAGTAAAACGTACAACTCGGTTAATGGTTTACCGGAACAATTTTTAAAATATATCGTGAAAACTTTGATCCGCTGAGGATTTTGCTACCTCTTATATTGAAAACAGAAGTTTCTTAAGTAGTACTGCACCCATGAGATAAATTTTTGTAAATGGAAATGAGGAGAAAAAAAAGTACATAAGAGAAGTATACATGAAGTTATTTTATCATAAAAGCTTTATTAAAACTATTTTTAATACACATTGATTACTTAAAAGAAATAGTTGGAATCGCCTTGACATATAAATCATTTATCAAAAGACATTTCAGTAGTTTACTGAATATTGTTGAAATAATCACTAATCTTCAGTTGTTTTTTTTAGGCAGAGTTGAACAGCAAATTTTGCATTTCTGTTAATAATGCAGCCGCCTTATGGTTATTGCTTTTACTTCTGACGAACCGCTTTACTACGTCAAAAGCTTTCACATCAGCCCTGAAGTTTGAGTGGGATCTTTCAAATCAGACTCCTCGGCCGCGTCGTCAGTGTTTCCGATTTCAAAATGGATAAATGAAAAATAAATTCGTCCGCGGACGCAAAAACGTAACGTATAACTGAGGGAAATGTGTAATTCAAAACGTATAACTCAGCTAATTTTTAATGGCAAGTGGTCGGGACCGCTGAGTTGAAACTTATAAGTGAGGGAAACGTACAACTCAGGTAACGTATATCTGGAGTTCCACTGTACTTTATTGGCGCCGGCTAACCGAAAAGTACCTAATTTGCATATAGTTTTTTCTCTGTGGTGTTTCGCATAAACGTTGTAAAATTCAGGTTATTAGATTTTATCCAACTTTGCTGTCATAACAGCTTATGAAGCAGCCATTTTCGGCGATTTTTTTGTTACCTGTAAAATGTTTGTTTTTGGTATAGCCCGAACTAAGAAAAAATTGAGTACTTTTCCATTATACGGACACCATTGTCGCCAAGCATATATTTACATGTGTGGCATGGTGTCGGTATAACGGAAAAGAACCAAAATTTGCGATCGATCAAATAATTGAATTTCGTTAAACATTAAATTTTCTGGTACTTTTCTATTATCCGGTCGACCACTTTTCATAACAAAAAATTATCGCCAAACTGTAAAATTAAACGCCAAAAATACAGTCCGATTTACTTGATGTCAGAAGATGCATTATACGATTTTGTTACGTCATCAAGTGGTTTTTAATTCGAGATTTGCGTCTATTTTTCATTATGTTTTACTGATTTATTAGTTATTTCATTAATTAAAATAACAATTGTGTCCTTAAATTCATGTATTTTATTTATTTATTTATTTATTTTGATATTCCAATGGCAACGTTCTCCCGTTTATTTGACGTTACAGTTTGGCGATAGTTTTTTGTTATGAAAAGTGGTCGACGGGATAATAGAGAAGTACCAATTTTCTTATTTTTAATCTGAGAAAGAAACAATAATCATGGATTTAATTAATTTTGCAATATGCGGTGATGATTAAATCAGTACAGATATCGCAGACGCACCTGGGTTATTTTTTGGCGCCTAAATGACGATTTTTGCTTTGTATGGCAACCTGGTGTTTTATAATAAATTTGAATATGTGTGTAAATAAATAAAATAAAATAGGTACTTTTATATTAGCTGGGCGTCAAGGATAACTCTCCAAATCTTGTTTCAATTGGAATCATTTAAATTGCAACATTTTACGTGAGATTTGTTATTCATATTGATATGTTTACGTTTAGATATTTTATTATGATTATATTCTAGCTAATAATTTTTTTTTTTTTTTTTTTTTAAGATTTTATACTACAATGTTAAAATGTTACCTAGTTGATATTAGTTAATGTCAAAAGATTGGCGAACCACAGAGTTCAGGGAAAAAACTCTATGCCCTCAAAAGTGGAGTTGTCAACTTTATGACGTCATAAGCAGAAGTAAATGTTTAATTGAAAATTACAGCTAATTAATTAAATTTTCGAACAAACGAATGCACGATAACAAATCTGTGTCCTAATATCTTTCATTTAAAAAAAGAATGGTGTAATTTGATGCAGTAGTTTGTTCTAACGGATTGTCGAAAGAAATCGCTTAGCGTTTTAAATATATAGATGATTATCTTAATGTAAACATGCAGCAGCGCTTTAAAACTTAAATTCACTTAAAAGTTTTCCGAACCAAAGGAAAAAGTGTGTAAAAACAAAAAAAAAAACTAAGTATTAAGCAATTTTTTAAGAGTGATTTAGAATTTCTCAAATATTTAAAAATAGAATTATTATTATTATTATTATTTGAAGGTTTAAATCTGATTTTCTATTTAAATTCTGTGTTTGAAATAATAATTAGTTCTATACTTATTACTTGCAAACTACAGTGATACTTTTTGTATGTTATTTATTAATATGGAATTCTTTTACTACAGAGCGAGTAATCTGCCAATTTTTAAAATCGTCGTGCCATCTTTTTAATGACTTCTATCAGTAACTTGCTGCACTAATACTGCTGGGTAATAATATTGTATGTCTTTATTTATTAATAATGACTGTGAAGGTGATGAATGTATTTATAGTTACACAGAAAAATGGATGGCCTTTATCTCGTGTTCTGTTCTTTGTCCCAGTACAATATACAGAGCAAAAGACTATACGGTCATTTATCTATTTGTCTACCTATATGTATGCATAAATGTTACTTATAACACCTACTTTATGTGTTCATATTTCGCATTACTCATAAATAATTGTCACATCCGCATTTCTAGACGTAAAGAATACCGCAATTAATAAAAATAGTAAGGAATCTGATAATAATAATAAATTGTGTGCCATGTAACATACTAAAATGTTAAAAAAAAACTATTACAAAATCATATACTTTATAATATACTTTTAGACGTAGACTTGCATAGGCTGCAATTTAATAATTTAGCATTCTCAAAAATACAACGGCACGAAATGATCAGTTTTGGCGGTGTATAAACAAACAAACAAACAAAAAAACCGCTCTTTTCTTTAACAATACTATATATAAATCCTGTTAATACGTATCTTTTTTGCCGGTTTTATTTTTCTGTGAACTGATAATCTTTTGCAGAAATATTTATTTTCATAATGTATATTTTACTAATGCTTTTACTGCAAACGTAATCTTGCTAAATGTAAGTACTCAAAACGGGGAAAAAAGTATTTTTCTATTCCTCTTTGCATAAAGAAAAATCTACATTATACCTGGGCATTGTGGAGGAATAACATTAATCACACGTGTCATTCTAGTTTAGATAGTTTTGCGTAATTATTTTTTTGCTTCTCGAGATTGAATGGAATGCATTTTCTGGAACTTTATTAAATATTTTTTTGTGTCATAGGTTGTGATTTCTCAAACATACACCTGAATAAACAAAACGTTCAGCAAAAATTATGATAATAAGACTCTTAAATAATAATCCTTTTTATTGAAAATTTCTGTAATCAAATAATAGCATTTTTCTTCGTAATGCAAAAATAAATAAATAAATAAATAAAAAAATAAAAAAAAATAAAAATAAAATAAATATATATATATATATATATATATATGTAAGTAAACTAATTATTTTTGTATTCTGGAAATGCTAGAAATGAGGCTAGAAATATTATTTGTTAGCATTCAATTTGAATATTGTGCCGTTTTCGATTTGAATAGTTCTTTAGCGAAAAGAAAGTAATTTCATCCTAGCAATTTTAAAGAGTTTTTAATAAACTCTGTTTCAAATAATCCTGCATCGAGTCGGGTAACCCAATTTTACTCGAACCGCGGGTCGGGTTCGGATTTTTTGTCTTGTTGATCTTGTTTCGTGTTCGGGTTGGATTTTGAAACTCTTTCGGGTCGGGATCGAGTCGATCCGATTTTTCAAATGAATGTCCAGAATATTTTTCAAATGAAAAAAGACACAATTATTAATTAGTGTATATGTTCATTTTTATACGAAAAAGATAAAATTGGTATTAGATATATAATTGTAGACTACTAATCCACCATTGTATTAAAATATGGATTAACTTTCTTTCACATCGGTTTGGGACGATTTCGGGTTGAATTGTATCTGGTTTCGGGTTGACGAATTTTTTTTTTGCTGGTTTCGGTCGGGTTTCGTGTTGATTTTAAGCAGAATTTTCGGGTTCGGGTCGTGCACAACCCGACACGTGTACAAGACTCTAGTTTTTCCAATAGATAATTTATATGACAAAAATATGTACAAATAACAAATATACTCATTACTTAAAGGTACAAAAATCCGTTAAGATTGTTGTCAAGATGTTAAAAACACTGAGTGGGTGTTTAACATCTTGACAACAAACAACGTATTTTTGCACCTTTAAATAATGAGTACATTTGTTATTTGTACATATTTTTGTGATATAAATTATATTTATTCAAGGTGAATTGTGCACTTTTTTTCCCTTTCCAATACATATTATAAACAACTAAAAGAACTTTTTCGCTGAAAAACGTAATTTTCGTGTCAGGTGATATAGTTGTATTGGGATGATTTTTTTAAGTGCTGAAAAAGAGTTCTTTTTGACAGCAAAATGGAACTTTGCATTATTTTTCAGCTGTTGAATTGTATCAAATAGTGTTTCTGAACCTACCTGTAATTTTTTAAACGAGCTGTATAGAGAAACAAAAATAGAGGAAATGGTAGATTTTTGTTACTGGTTACAGCAAATATTTGAATGCCATTCGAAAAAGTTTGAGAGATTTATAAGAAAGAAAAAAGGTATATTGTGTGTTCATCATGATATATATTCTCAATCCATTTATAAAAGGGGAGAAACAAGCAAACAAAACAACGTATCATAGTTTTTTTTCTATTTTTCTTTGAAAAAAGTTGTTTAAAAAGTTGATTTTTGGCAAAAATGTGGTCATTTGAACAAAAAAGCCATCTTTTCGTCTTAAAAGAAAAAAAAAAACTTTTTGTGCTCTATAAAAAATAATTAATCAATGAAAATTATACTTTTCAGTGGTAAAGCAAGCTCCAGCAAAAACGATTAGCTTTTTAACACTTTCCAACCTAGTTGAAAAGTGTTTATGACTTCGGTTTATCTGCCGTCTGTCCGTCTGTCCGTGCTCTAACTCCCGTAAATATGCTCGGATTGCCCTGCAATTTTTATATGTTATAATCGTTATCTATAGCATGTTCCCTATTTCAACGGAAGTGTGTAGCACTTATAGTTTTTTTTACAGGGACACTCAAAAGAATTCTCTACTGTATGTTAACAATAATTCCTGGAAGTGGAATAATTTCTTTTAAGTTACTGAACGCGATTTTAATTTTAAATCGCTTTTTGTCTATTACGTGGTGTGTATAAATTCTGTAGATCCTATACAGGGAAGCACAAAAGTTCGGGAACACATTTCCGTATTATTTAACTCCAGACGGAGAATTTTAAACTGTGCTACGTGTTTCCTAACTGAACTAAAATTTAGCATCCTATGTAGTATATATGCAAATCTATAGATCCTATACAGGGCTGAATAAAAGTATTCGGATTACATAGATGTTATCTTTTAGCTTATTAAAGAGTATGATTCGTAAAATTATTTTGGAAGCGTTGGAAAGTGTTACATAATCTATGCTTGACGCATGATTTTTCGTTCTTGTTTAACACGTTGACAGACACTTGCGTCTCTATAGCCCTCAAAGCGAAGTTCACTATGTGGCATGACGGCAATAGCCGTCCAAACCGAAACGGTCGTTTTTAGACACTACGGCTATAGCAGCACGAATGTGCATTTACCGGCGTACAAGTAGAAGCCCAGTGGTGTCATGTTTTGGAGACAATTTTTTAGGTTGAAGTTCGTTTTCCACCTGTTATACGAGTTGCAGCTTCAGTATGCACGTGCAGTGTGGCTAGTGGTCAGGGAAAAATAGAGTAAAAAAAAATGATATTTACCATTATAAATCTTATAGAAAAATTCAAATTGAACAGTTGCCGAACAGTTGATGTCGGTTAAGGGGCTTCCGAGTTGCGATCAACTTTACGCCCAGTCTATTTGTGAGTAACCTGTCTTGTAAATATTGAGCCGTTGGGAAAAGTTAAATGTAGTATTAACTACATAAGAAAGAACAATTAAAAATAGAAGAAAAATTAAACAATGGGAATAAAAAAGTAAAGCTATAGAGATTACGGAAAGAGTCTAATAAATGGAAAAAAGTAAAATGGTATAGCTGTAGTTAAAATTAACTACTGAAAAAAGTTGAAAAAGTGTAAAATAGGGTTCGGAACATGTTCAAAAACAGTACATAAATGCCAGGTGGAAAAGGCAGGCAAAGCTAAGCTTTAACAAAAATAGCACTTAAAAAGAACAAATATATTTATTTTTAACAAAATTTTTTTATTTATATTTATATTTTATTATTATTTTGTATAGCATAGGAATAAGTATAAATAGGAAATTACAAATTTAAATAAAAGTAAGAGAGAGAAATTTGCAGAATGGTGAGCACTAATGCTCATAGTCAATAATGCAAGAATATTTTGGACGCTTGCGGTGATGTGGTTCGAATGTGTCATAATACGGCAATTCTGCGATTATATCATTAGGGAGGTCATATAATTTTTCATAAAATTTTTTGGCAAGGTGGTTGATTCTTTTATTTAATGTGGTAGTTTTGAGGTCTCTGCGAACAGTGCTATTACGGAGATAGCGAGAGGCATTTCTGACAGTACGCAGATTTTTGTTATGAAGTTGGCTGAGGTTTTTCATGGAGGATTTGCAGATATAGCCCCAGACCGGACAGGCATAGGTGATAATTGGTAAAATGCAGGAATTATAGAGGATTGTTATGGATAGCCAGTGTTTTACTATTAAGAAGAGGTTTTAGTGCAATCATAGCTCCAGCGACTTTCCCCCTGATGGTGAGGATATGTTTTTTGAAAGAAAGTCTTTGGTCAAGGGTGACCCCCAAGTACTTTGCTTCATTAGTCCAAGGTATAGTGGTATTATTAATGGTTATTCTATTGGGATATGTTAGTTTTCTAGAGAAATAAACAGCAGCAGTTTTGTTTTCATTGATTTTGATGCGCCATAGGTCGCACCAGTCTAAGAAGGCATCAATGTGAGTCTGTAGATACCTGTAAAGTGTGTATGGGTGATGAGTGTAAGCGTAGATTGTAGTGTCGTCCGCATACAGTGCAAGATGGGTGTTAAGTGAACGAGGAATGTCGTTAAAGTATATGTTGAATAACAAGGGTCCGATGACGCTCCCTTGGAGGATGCCTGCTAAGATACGGAAAATGCTAGAAAGAATGTTGTTAATGCGGACGCGAAAAATGCGATCGCTAAGGTAAGAGAAAATAAGGTGTATAAGTCTAGCAGGGAATTTAAGCCTAATTAGTTTGTATATAAGGCCCACATGCCAGACTTTGTCAAATGCCTTAGCTATGTCAAAAAAATGGCAGCAGCAGGAATCTTCGAGTTTAGCTTTTCACTGAGAAATTCGACTACTCGAAGTAGTTGGTGTATTGTTGAATGTTTTGGGCGAAAGCCAAATTGTTCAGGCCAATTTGATCGAATAATCAAGATAAATTTTTCTATAAGAATATGCTGGTGTTTATCACTTTTTTTTACTGTATTTTTCCCTGACCACTAGCCACCCTGACGTGGTTGTGAAGGGAGTAGTGCAACCTAATTAAAGGTGCTGAATTAATCAAAATTAAGTTTATTTAAGCAGAAAGAGTAAAACTATACTTCTAATATTCTAAAAATTACAAAAAACATATAGTGTCAATTTTCGAACTTCACTTGTTCCTACTGTCCGTCAATGTGTTAAAAAATCAAAAATGAAGGAAATCGGTCGAACTGTTCTCGAGAAAAATATTCGCCCAGCGTGAAGAACATGGTCGGGAGAACATGGTTATTAGGTTGGTGGGGTCCCCTTCCTTAAAACGTTAGGATTAGTTTTGAACTGTCCGGACAGTACTTTTGTCCCTACCCTCCAACTGCACGAGTTTTGAGGACAGCTTTATTGGTTTTAAGGCCCAGTTTAAAATAATGCCTTACAATGAATAAAATCTCAACATTTATATCACCCTTTATGTGACCTAAAAATTAAAGAAAGAAGCCTGTATGATTATGGAATATAGAGGGACATATATCCTCTTCAGTAACATTTAATGTTCAACAATAGGGGTGAGAAAGCGCCAGCTACAGGCTATGGTATAAAAGCATTCAAACAACGAAAATACGTTTGATACAGCTTAATATATAAGTACCGTACCTATAAATTTCTTTTAAATTAAATAAAATTTCTGGGAGAATATATATATTTTTGATTTAGTAGGTCAAACCTCCTTTAGAGTGTGCTAAATCTCCCTTAGATTGGGCCAAATCTCTCTTAGAGTGGGCCATCTTCCTTAGATCGGGCCAAATCTCCCTGAGGCTTGAACCAGTTTACATTGTTATAAGAAAAAAAAAAGCCATATATTGCCTTTTCAGATTTTTGACGCTGTAAAAAGTAAGGATAAATAATAATCTTTTTAGGTGCGTTCGTAATTATATAAATACGTAGCACTTATTGTTGTCGTCTTCGTCTGGTCCGTCTGTCCGCATATAACAGCGCAAAAACAACTCAACCGAATGGTTTGAAATTTAAGTTATATTATCTTTGCAGAATTTTGTCGAGACATTTCAAATTTTATGAAAATCGAATCAAAACTTCAGATAAAAATATTTATTAAGAAATTTGAATTTTTTTTAAAAATCGGTGTTTTCTTGTTATAGGGAGCTTCCGAGGTTGAATCGTCAAGCGACCGAGATACTTATTTTATGACAGAAATTAATCTGCAGACGATACAATTCATTTCACAGAATTAAAAATCACCAACATCTGAATATTTATATAACTAGCTATCGTACGAACGCACCTCGTTTGTCACGTTCGACGTACAATTTCCAACTTGTTATGTGTGAGGTAGGCTGAGCTGCTATCGTATATTTCAAACACAAATTACGAGCAATTTAGAAAAAAAAAAAAAAAAAAAAAAAAAAAAAAAAGAGTCGAACATTCCCAGTCTCCCCTACTTATTTGTGTTTTATCTGCGACTAAAAACATTTATTCCCAGGATATTGATTCAGCTGTTTTCTCATCTGCAGAAAACTGGCTGCAGAGAAATCCTTAAGATGAAACTTTTAATCATCTTCATATTTTAAAAGATGTTCCAAGTGTCACTTAAAATGACAAAAGAGAATTTGCGGGCCAAGACCATGAATGGCCATTTTCTTGTCAAATGATAGCGTGATTCCTGGATGATATTTTAATCATTAATTCTTGTTGTTCTTGGAACTGTAACATTACTCAGTAACATTGTTTCTATTCTTTATTCACAGAATATGAGATTTTATAGGGGGGGGGGGGGGGGGGGGAAACTAATTACTCTTAATCTATTGTGTGCGGAGAACGTTTAAACCATTTTTTTACTATGTTTACGACTGTTTTCGGTGTTATTTTTAAATAATGCATATTATATTATTTAACAGGAAATATATACAGTATTCATAAGTTGATCGAACATTCCGTTTTTAGACTTATGTCTCGGTTTCTAAAAATTCATCTTATATATATATATTGAACAAATATCGCTTCTTTGAAAGGAAAGTAGGAAGAAAAAAAGATCCCGTGTATTAAAAAAAGGGTAAAAAGTACCCCCCCCCCCCAAAAAAAAAAAAAAATAAAATAAAAAATAAAAAAAAATAAATAAAAATAAATAAATAAAAAATAAATAAATAAATAAATAAATAAATAAAATAAAATAAAATAAAATAAAATAAAATAAAATAAAATAAAATAAAATAAAATAAAATAAATAATAATAATAATAAAATAAATAATAAAATAAATAATAAAAATAAAATAAAATAAATCATAATAATAAAAAATAAATAATGAAATAAATAATAAAAATAAATAAATAAAATAAATAAATTAAATTAAAAATTAAATAAATAAATAAAAGAAAAATAAATAATTAATAAATAAAAGGAAAATAAATAAATAAAATTAAATAAATTAAAAATAAATCGTAAAATTTAAACCGAATATTTGTCTTTATATAGGCGAGACCTGTCCCTACGGCCACTTTTTGTTTAACGCATAAAAACTGAACTACTAGCCACCTTTGAAGCTGTTAAATTAATGTGCACGCATGTTTATCGTATTTACTTCTTATTGGAAGTATCGCACATATTAAAAAATTATGCCAAATAGAATTATTTTTCTAAAACAATGCAAATGGGCTTAGGTACAAGAAGTGTAGGATCTATTTAAATTTCAAAAGCTTCCCAGTATTCTAGCATGTAAGCTTTATACATAAAACAGAAAATATTTTTTTCAGGAATTATTCTGCATTAACAAGTTTAAATTTTATGTAGAGCCATGAATCTAGATGCAATTCAATTATGTGGCTTCAGGTACAACATTGGGTGATTTCACACAAAACGGGCTCTATTAAAAAATCTACAAGGATAGGTGATGTATTCGATATCATATTTAGAACTTCAGATAACAATTAAAAGTTGGTTTTATAGTTAAAAAAATATTTGTCTTACTTTTATAAAGTAAAACAATTCAGCTGCAAAATTTTAGTTTTATGCTTTCAGAACAGTTTTTTTTCCACATTCTTCAAGACATCATTCTTCTGAAATTCAAAATGGCTGTAAATAATAACAAGTTGAAATTGTACGTTAAATGTGACAAATCGTTTCGAGCTATATCTAGTTTTACAATGTAATAAAAATCATCGTTATTATTTCAGTGAAATAAATCATATTGTCTGCTATGAGCGAAATGAGGATGCCTTTTTTTTTTCTTATTACGTTATGCCATGTTTACAGGTGCGATTTTTTTTCGACACCAACAGCGCTGCAAAATTCACCATGGAGATTTGGCTTTGCGAATGATTACTTCCATGGTTTAATATTTTTATGACTCATGATCAGGGCTTTACAAATATGATAAAATCTGGTAGCCAGCGGAAAATTCTAATCGCCATTAAAAATATTACCCCTCCCCTTCCTCCGTCACTGATTTTCAAAATGCAAAAAATATTTATGAAGTAATTGAGAAAAATAAAAACAAGCATAGTTCAGAATTATTTGTTACATAATTTAGAATAGTACATAATTTAGAATGACAATATAAACTAAGTTTTCAAATTAAATTTTTCAAAATTCTATATCCCTTGAAAAGAAAATAAAACTTTAAAGACTAAATTCAACGGCATGTTTGGGGAATGTTGATTGACGAATGCTTTAAATGTCCAGATAGGGGGGGGGGGGTGTCGATAAAATAGTGAGGCAGGAAAACAGTATTTTGTCTATTTTCCTGTCGAAGTCAGTCAAATAATTCTCATTTTATTATTTTAAAATTTGCAGATTAAATAATTTGGTCGCCAGATACAAAAACATAGTCGCCAGTGGCGACCTGGCGACCGCATTTGTCAAGCCCTGCTCACGATGAATGAATCTTTTGTTTATTTACTTTAATGGATTGCGATATTCGGCTGTTAACCTAATTTTCACTGAAGTTCTCAGAAGCTATACAATTTTGAATGTAACTCATCTCTCAAGCAAACATTTGAACGATCTTTCTAAAAATGTAACTTTTATGCAATTTTATTCGAAAAAATAATTTTTAATAAAAATGGCCGCTTGGCATATGGAAAAAGATGTGGTTAGCCCGTATTTGTTTTCCTCAGTCACATGACTTACGCTTTTACTATATAGATTACGTATGATAAGATTTAATAGAACGAAAAAAACTTTTATTAATATATTTTTAAGTTTTAATTCTATTTTCATAAAATATGAAATGACTCGACAAAATTCAGCAACGATTATAGATATTAAATTTCAGACCATTCGGTTGGGTAGTTCTTGCGCTGTTATATGCGGACGTACGGACCAAACGATGACTATAGGTGCTACGTATTTATATAATTAGGAACGCTGAAAACTGACTTTTCCACTCACCCAGAAGAATAATAAAACTTAGAACCAGATATTATTTAAAACTAGCTTCGATCTTGGTCAGTCCTTTAACTGAATTTTTTTGTGTGTCTTTGAAAATGAACGATAAATGCACTCTAATTATACACTCTATAATTATATAGAAAACATGCAGTGCATTTCAGTGATTTTGTTATGTTTGAAGTATCGTAACAAATATCATTAAAATGTAACGCAAACGATTTTTTCCCATAGATCATAATGTAATGGAATCCTTTTGTGCGATCCTGTAAACGAACTATAGATGCTATTTATTCTATACTCCTGAGAAAGCATGTGTTATCCATCTCACTGATGTACATCAATCTCATTATGTTTGAAATATCGTAACATCAATAAAATGAAACGCAAACGATTTTCTCCACAACGGAATCTTTTTGTATGTCCATGTAAACGAACTATAAATGCTACACACTTCATTTTCAATATCAAACATTCTATAGTAAACCTCAATAACATAAAAATTTCATGGCAATACCACTATATTTACTAGAGTTAGAGTACTGACAGGCGTACGGCAGACAGACAAACCGAATTCATAAACACTTTTTAACTATATACATAAAACTAGCTGTTACCCGTGACTTCGTTCACGTATCATTAAAAGAAGAATAAGTACATTAATTAAGCAAAATATTTCATTCCCGATAATTGGGAACGTAAATAATTAACTAACTCTTTATCACATTCCATAGGAGACAATACAGTATTTCTATGTTATAGAGGCCTTGACATAACTAAGTTTTAAAACAGTGAAATTTTGTGACAAATAATCACAAAAAGGAAACTGCAACCAATGGAAAAAAAACGGGCCAAATAAAATCGTGAAAATCAGCGAATTGTGTAAAAACATATGTCAAGTTTACCTGGTAAACCATTTTACTTTTAACGCCTTTGTGAAACGTTTTAATAGCCATCCTTCAAAGATAATGGAAATAGTATATTCGTTTTCATTAAATTCAATTCTTGTGAATAGGGAGCAATAATTGTAGACCTAAATGCAAGGAGCTTAAATTTGCCTCCTTGATTTAATCTATAACTGAAAAAAAAAATCTTTATTTCTAAATGAAATATGTTGATAGACGATATTTGTTTTCCAGAATAAATTCATTCATGAAGTTTGAATATGTGAAAATACGTTTTTATTTAAAAAAAAAAAAAAAAAAAAAAAATTACTGTAATCATGATTTTTTTTTCTTTTATCATCTATTCAAATTGAAAATAAATTCTTTTTTTTTTTCAGTTCTAATGAGATTAATCCGATGATTAATCCGTTTTATTTCTTCTTTTTTATCCACAAAATTGGAATAATTTCGTTGCCATTTTTAGAGAAACTTCGTTAAATTTATAAAATAATAATAATAATAATAACTCGGAATTTAAATAATTTTTTTTTTTAAATTCTGAGAGTTTATGACATCCTCGGATCAATGATAACTGGTGTTAAGTAAATCGCGTTGCGTTCGACAATCTGAAAGGAGAGTAGTTGCGAAATACAAACAGGTGGTCAGATTTTAATGTAATAGATTCCTATTTATTTTTATTTTCCTAATAACCATGGTGTGTTTATTGGCAAAAAACTCTCATCTGTATGTAACTGATATTCATGCATAATAATCGGTATAGATAAAAAAAATATTTAAATTTTTCGTTTTAAATATGGCGTGAAACTCATCTACTTTCTAAACTTACCGATTCTTGTATTATTAATGTAAGGAATTGATTCACGCTCCTTGTAAAACACATTTGAAAATTTCCGTTTTATTTCAAATATGACGTCACTTTTTCCTCAGAGAAATCTCTTTTTAATGGCATAATTCTTGTTAATTTTCTTTTTCTGGCAATCAGGACGTAAATTTTAGCGGAAAACTCACATTTGTATGTAACTGTAATTTAAGCTAATTATTAATCAGTATAGATAAAAAATATTTAAGTTTTTCATCTTAAATATTACGTCCGTTATCTATCTACTTCCATTATACGTTGATATTCATGCTCCTTGTATTATTACAAATATTTGAAAATACATGTTTTATTTACAACGTCATATTTGTCCAAGCCGAGGAGGATCCTTTTCATATAGTTCCATGGTTCAAGTGAAATCTATTTTTTAATAATATAATTATTGTTGCATTTTTCCTTCTAATTATAACGCAGTTTTTGACAGAAAAATATCTTTTTAATGTACTGATATTCATACTTCATGTATAATAACAACTACTCCATATTTTTGTTTCAAATATCACGGAAATTCATCTTCTTTTGAATTATTTTTAATTTTCAGTGTTCACGTGAAAATCGTTCAATTGAAAATTAATTGTTGAGGAAAAATTATTTTTCCGTGTTTTTATTTATTGGCAACGATTAAAGCCCTAGCAACGATAAAGTAAAATGGTTAAATTGTCTGGGAAAATGTCCATTTATTCTCTATGAAAATAACGAATTTTTTAATTATTAAAGAAAATATTTGAATAAAATAAATAAAATCTAGTCTATGTTCATTTATGGGTTATAATAAACCTATATGCAAAGATACAGGATAATTAAATTATCCATTTTGACGCTGGCTTCAGCCTAACATTTGCACACAATCGGATTTATAATATTATTAGAATAGAATAGAATAAACTAGTTCAGAATGCAAAAACAATCATCTTTGTAAAACAGTATAGAAATACACAAATAATGTGATCAATTACCTAAAAAATGACTAAAATACTTTTATAAAATTAAAAAAAATTGACTCTAAAATCATCTAGTACTTTCGGCTACGTACCCAGCTTTCATCAGGATTCAGGATCTAAAACGATATTATTAACGTCACTTATCTGGATCTCACTCGCCGAAAGTGCTAGATGTTTTTAGCGTAATTTTTTAACATCTGTTAAAGTATTTTAGTCATCTCTTAGGTAATTGATCAGATTATTTGTGTATTTTTATATTATCACTTTTTAACTGTATTGGAAAATGGTTAAAATCTCTTTTGGAATATATAACGTGAAATCCAGAAATGCTGAGTGCTGGTTTAGTAATTGAGTGATCCTACGAACTGAATGTGGCAATTTTCGTGCCAAACTTGATGGCGTGATTCCTGGTGATATTAGACTCATTAATTTCTTTTGATATCTAACCGGTTTAATTTAACTGTTTGATCTCTTTTCATATGACACAAAATTTTGGAGATCGAAGAAATTTATGAGAAAATATATTAATAAATATCTCTTTTGTTTAATAGGATCTACACGTTGAAAAGTGAAGGAGGTGTTACGATTTTCATTCGATTTCGAAACCATACATTATGGAGGAGAAAGCTTCTTCCTTTATATATATATATGAAATGAATGTGAAAAAGTATGAAAGAATATTGAATGTGAACGAATGTGGATTGATATGAAAGGATAGTTAGTTAAACCCATTCCAAATCAGAAACTAAAATATAAAAATGCAAAGTTTAAAATCCCTAAATCGTGTGTCAAAATTTTAGTTTTGCCTTCTTTTCTAGTTGCCCCTGTAACTTAACTTTTCTTACAATACATTTATTACGAACAGGTATCAATTTTGAATCCTAGTTAAGATTAAAAGTGCTGACGGTAGCGCATCTCTCTTCTCCCGGTGGTTAGAACTTGCATGAATAATTATCTGGGCTGCTTACCCAGATATGAGTCAAAAGCTAATTAGCCAATTAAATTACATTATTTCATAATTTGCAAAGCGGTCTCTAGCGGTAGTTTCGATGTATATAATGTGAGGAGCGCGTTTTTTGCGTGGCCTTTGACTCTAATCACTCTCCCCAAAAACTACGGCCAGTTATTCTTCGAAGTGAGACGGCAGCCTTGCCGTTGTAAGTCCGGCAATTCGCCAAATTACCGCCGATAATACGATGTTTTCCCTGTGAAAGACTCCTCAAACTCTGGCCTGGGCCTAGCTTAGTCAAAGAGAGCTGTATTACAAATGAATAAAAGCTAGTTTCCAAGAAAATGTCTGCTGATTTCTCCTACACTCGTCCCACTACATACATTTATCTTCTGCCTATGAATTACACGGTGATTCGACGAACGAGTGCCGAAAAACTACATTAACGGCGTAAAATATGGTCCTTCAAACATCTTGATACCGAATACTGTAACGGCGTGAAATATGGTCCTTCAAACATCTTGATACCGAATACTGGGATGTGTGATAGCGGCGATCGACCGTTCCTTTCAGAGGGGTCCGAGGTGCGCTCGTTATAGAGAGGGTATCTTACATATATATATATATATATACACTCTAAAAAAAATCCTTGAAAATACAAGAGATTTTACGGAGAAGTTTCATTTTTCCAAAACAACAGTACAATTTCCGTAAATGACATTAGTTCCGTAAAGGAGATTTCAAACCCGTAGATATGCAGAAAGTTTTCCGTAAATTTGATGGATTTTTTTCAAAACAGTACAATGTCCGTATTTCCCCATTTCCGTAAATAACGTTCAAAGGTTTGTAATACAGATATCGTGTTGTTTGAAATGCGAATTAAGATTGTTGTATTTACTAGGGTCAATGGTCTTCTAGGATCCAGGCCTGGACCGGTCCTACCCGTGGGCCTACTTTCTGTCATTAGACTCGGGTCAATCCTGGAGCTCATTCTAACCGGGGCCGTGTCTGGACGGTAATTTTTTGTGAAAATAATAATGATATTTTTTATTTTTTAGTGAAATCTTTAGAAATTTACTTTATTTATATAAATTACAGAAAAATATATTTTTTAAATCTACTTTTTT
This sequence comes from Maratus michaelseni, assembly GCA_963931845.1. NCBI lineage: Eukaryota > Metazoa > Arthropoda > Arachnida > Araneae > Salticidae > Maratus > Maratus michaelseni. Next base: position 11,427,008 of record OZ007598.1, read on the forward strand.
TTTTCTTTATAGTGCTTCAAATTATGAATTTTTTCACTGACATTTTAAAATTTTATTTTAATTTTATTAACGTGAGGCAATATTAGGTTATTAAAGGTTTCGTAAAATAATATCTTAGCAAATTATTGGTATTAAACAAAACTGATTTGTCTTATGAATTTGTGAATTAAACTAAAATTTATTATTTTATTAATTATAATTTTAGAAAATTTATATTTTTTTCTTTAAATTTATAAAAATAATTAATGATTTTTTCTTTACTTTTATAAAAATGAACTTTATAATATATTTAGTTCGTTTATAATTTTATAAATTAAACTAAATTAATTTAGACTAAATTAATAAATCCAAATTTAAACATACTTATCCCAAGGTCATTAATTTCAAAATTTTCGCTAAAAATCTATTATTTATTTATTTTTTTTTTTTTTAATATTTTTAAGGTTTCATAAATTAATATTTTTGCAAAATATTGGTATATAGGTGTTAAACTAAGCTGATTTGTCTTATAAATTTGTGAATTAAACTAAAATTTATTATTTTATAAATTATAATTTTACGAAGTTCATATTTTTTCTTTAAATTTATAAAAAATAATAACTTTTTGTTTACTTTTATAAAAATGAAGTTTATAATTTTATAAAGTTTATAATTTATTTCGTTAGTTTATAATTTTATAAATTAAACTAAATTAAATTAAACTAAATTATCAAGTCCAAATTTAAACTTACCTATCCTAAGGTCATTAATTTCAAAATTTTCTCTAAAAATCTATTTTTATGTTTTAATTAAAAAAAAAAAATTCAGTTTAACAGAATCGTACACAAAAGCTCTCAGCAAAGATTAAATATAATAATTTAATTTATTATAAAATTGTTTATTCACATAAGTTTTTAAAATAAGAGATAAAGAAAATTTACTTTAATAGCATATAATAAATACGTCTACTTAAGATAATTATTGATTTTACTGAAATTGATAAATAGATCAACAGACAAATAATTTTAAAAAGTATATGTACTATTGCAAAAGGAAGCAATCATTAGTCTTAATACAATGTTTTACGCATATAATACATAAAAAGTTAAAATTTATCTGTTATAAAGCATCAAATAATAAAGCAAGATATTAAGAATTATGAAAGTAAAATATTGAAAAAATCCATCTAAATATGAAACCCTCAAATTTTTGCATCATTAAAAGAATCTAAAATAGATAACAACATTTGAGGGAACGAAGTGTCCGGTCTTAGCGTAATGGTACAGCCCGCCAGTTTACTACACAGAAGTTTCCGCGTTCGAACCCATTCGTGGCAAGTGTTGGTTATTTACTGAAAACTCGCACAGAAATGAAAGAAAAAAAAGTGTTGTAAGATGTTCCTTGAGAAATGTTTTTTTTTTTTTTTTTTTTTTTTTTTTTTTGGTCCTATAAAATTTATTTTAACGATATAAAAATATCTAAAAAATACGGAAGATATATCTGTTAAAAAACAGAAATTTAAAAACGGATATTTCAGAAATCACAGAAAATTTCCTGGAATTTACGGAATTTTTTTCCCGTTAAAATACGGAAATAACACTGGCGTCTCGATTGTTAGTACAATTTCCGTTTTTTTCAGGAAATTTTTTTTACAGTATATATATATATATATATATATATATATATATATATACAGTGACCTCTCACTTACACGACTTTCAGGGGACCGTAGAAAAAAGTCGTATAACTGAGAGAGTCGTATAAGTGAGAGACCGTCTTATTATACAAGTTTCAAACTTTATATGCATTAATTATTTTATCTATAGTAAAAACGATAAGTTTTAAGTACTAAGAACATATTTTAACAAAATTTAAAAATAATGTTAAAAAATAAATCATAAAATATATTTTAAAAGTTTACAAAATAGTTCACTCACCACTGTTATTTTGAAGATTAACACATCAAATTTTCTCAAAAAATGAAGTGATCTCTCTCTGTGAGTGTCTCTGTCGTTGACGAAAAGAGAAAATGTCTTTTTCTAAGTCTATTAAAGCTTTTAAGCTATTTTGAGATAATAATTTTGGTGGACATAATTCTTTAATGCATTTAAAGCGGCACTTGCTTCTGAAACATTTACAAGAGCAGGAACATTGTTCTCATTATCGTCACCCTCCTCTCCCACGTCTTCATAATTGATATCCTCAAAGATTTCTCGTTAAAGGATTCCCATATACTCTCAAAACCGGGTTCATTCGTTGACGTAGCAGTTTGGTATTGTGAAAAACCACATTTCCTAAAACAATTCTTAACTGTCTGCGATGTCACATTTTCCCATGCAGATGCTGTAAGATGCAAGCTTCTAAAATGGAAATTGCTATAGCTTCCTTTTTGTTTTCCCGATCCAAAATAAAACAACAAATCAAACTCCTTCTGTAGTTTACTTGCCATTCTATATAATCTCTAAATCTAATAGCTTTAATCTAATTGTAGAATTTGCTGCCAAAAATCGAACTTTAATTTGTTGCAGAAATGGTAAATTTTTTATAAATCTGGATGTGATGGACATTGATCCAGGAAAGTGCATTTTGAAATAACCCTGATTTATCGCTCAGTAGTATACAAAGACGTGATCTGCAGGTGGTCATTTGGCTTTTGTTAATAGGTTTTGTTAAATGGCAGGCACAAGAAAATTCCATACAACCACCTTCCCGCCACAGATTTCATCGTTAATAACACACCAAGGTAGACAAGAAATGTTATTCATTATTGATAAACACATTAGCAATAGTCAAAAGAATAAATGTAAGCAACGTTAATGATTTGTACTTTAATAATTATAAAAATGATTTCTTGAGTGAGAAATGTAAAATCGCCGGAACCGTTTAAAAAGTCGTATAAGTGAAAGAAGCAGTCGTATAACTGAGAGAAATTTAGCATTATTTCCCATAAAGCGTGGACGGGACCAAGAGAATTCGGCGTATAACCGAGAGAGTCGTATAAGTGAGAGTCGTACAAGTGAGAGGTCACTGTATATATATATATATATATATATATATATATATATATATACACATGTGGTTTCATCATCATATTTGTCATAACATTGCTAAAGAATATGATTTTGGGACTACCACAACAAAATAGAGAAATAATCTGTGAAAAAAATCATAAAGTTCAAAAAATAAAAATTATATATATATATATATTGGGGGGGATTAAAATTTATTTTAATTAAAGAATTTTTAAAGATAAATGTTTCTGATTTTCTTTTAAAATTGTTTATTTGAAAGCAATAAATTTTAGCGGGAGAAGCTATCTCTCCCCCGCTCCTCCCCGCACCCTAAAATTTATCGTTTAGAAATTTGAAACTTATTTGAGTATACTTAGCTTAAATATTTAAATAAAATACTTTTCGCTGTCTTTTTTTTATATTTGTTTCACTGTGTGTGAAATTTTCTGCATGCCATCTTATCATATCGCCAAAGCTGCTGATCTGCGTCTGTTTTTGGATATTGGAAAAAAAAAGTATCAAACTGAGACTCTACACATAGAATCAATAATGCAGTTTTACATATCTTTCTTCCCTTTCTCCCGTTGTAAAAATATATGCGTGCCAAACATTCATTTAACTTATTCCGCCTGTCAGATTTTCGATGAAAACACTTATCGTAACATATAGAAAGAAAAGATACAAATGCTGAACTTGTCGGTTCTTTTCATTTTCTTATGTCGAAATATAATCGAAGAAAAAACAAATCACTGTGATGAAAGGATTTGTGTAGATCAGGGTTTATAAAAATCGCGATTTAAAAAAAAAAAAAAAAAAAAAAAAAAAAAAATCGGATTTATTTGATTTAAATCGGATTTTTTTTTATTTAAATCAGATTTTTTTGATTTAAATAAGATTTTTTTTATTAATATCATTTGTGTACTGTGCATGTATTTATTCATTTTCTCTGCATAGATTTACACATTTCAATTAATTTTATTACAGTTCCTAGATAAAAATTCAAAATTAAAAAAGAAGATTGTTGCAAACAAATTTGGATTTACTATCATATTTTTCTACTATTAAATTGTTATAGATAAGATATACGTATGTGTCTTGTGTGTATAATTTTTAGTTAATTTACTAAATTTTTCATTAAGGTATTTACTCCAATAATATACATAATATCTAATCACAAAATAAATGCAGCAAAGAATGCTAAATATATATGTGTATTTCAACCAGAGTTGGCCACTTTTTGCTTAAGTGGAAAAAACTGTCCCGTCAAAAATATTTTTTACCATAATTTTTGCCACTGGCAAAAACTGCTAGTATTTTAAAACAGGGTTTTAAGGATTTTATTTAAATTACATTATCCAATGTTTAAATCATAATTTTTACAGATTAAAATAAGTGATTTTAAATTGCAATCGTGATCAACTTCTGTTTTTTCCACTTTTTGCCACTGTTCTGACAAAAATACATTTCGAAAAATACAAAAATATATTTCCAAAATACATTTTTGAAAGGCAAGAAAAAACCAACCTCATTTCAACAGATTCAGATTCACTGTCATCTTTGTCCCATAGACTGTAAGTTTCTTCGTGTTTTTTTTATTTTTGCCACAATATCCACCATTTTTACACTACATGGTTTACATGTTGCTTTCACACATTTTCCTGATTTTTTTTTTCTCCTGTAAATTAAAGCCACATTGGATCTTTCTTTTTGCTAGCCATTTTTCTTATGTATCAATGTATCCGAAAGCTCTCTGTACTGATATTCTTGTCCCAACTTGTGTTTCACACTATACTATATTAATGATTACAAAACAGTTACAAGACTCAAAGTAATCGCATAACTAAAAGTACGAAGCTACCAATTGTCAGTGTTATCCAGCCCTCAGCCAATTTCAGCAATCAATTATGCTTACTTAACAGTAGAAATGACTGTTTAGCTTAGAAATAAGGTATAATAACATATCTTATATTTTCCATTACAGTAAGCTATGAATTCTAGGAAAGGAAAGGGCAAAGGAATCAGTCACAGGGATTAAATTATTTTCAGTTATAGAAGAAACATGAAACTGGAATTCTATAATTCTGTGTTAGACCAACAGTCTAAATATTTATTATGTTACAATTCCTTGGATTGATCATGTTATATGATTAATACATCCCCCATCAACATATGGGATATTGAAATTTGCAGGTCTAAGCAACTAAACATAAAACAAACTTTTGTATCGTGTATAAACTACTTTACAGGAAGTAACTCCTCACTGAAAATGCTATGAAATAAACTACTATTATATTAAATACTTTTATATTGAATATATTTAACTTTAGCTTCAACATCTAACTTGCAAAAATGAAGTGATCATCTAAGAAAGACAGAAGTTTGAAAATGAGAGAGCATTTATCAGTATATTTGTTTTAATACTGATTTAAATCGGTTTTTTTTAAAAAAATCATTTGATTTAAATCATGATTTAAATCACGATTTAAATCAAACAACCCTGGTGTAGATATAAGCATTTTCAGATTTCATTAAAATCTATTTCAAATGTTGTAAAATTCTACCACGAATATTATTATTTGGAAATAGTGGTAGGCCAATAAGGGATATAGGAGTTCCCAGCAAACTTTATATACGCATATGTCTTTACCTCTTTCACGAAAAGCGACACAGAAAAGCATTAACTTTGTAAACATTACTCGCTTTTAAATGTTGGGTTATATAATTAAAAAACTGTGTTTTTTAGTTAAAATATTGCTTTTCTTTCCCAACTTACCTTCTATTATAATTCAAATTAAAAACATTCTCATGACCAAAACAAAAAAAAAAAAAAAGTTTTCTAAAATAAGTATGCTGCACACTGTTGGGATAGTATAGCCCACATATTAAATTTTATTATTATTCGATCGTAAATTATAATAATGTAACTTGAATCTCATTACCTTCATTTTAACATTTTATTCTAGTACCAATTATATTGTTTTATAGTTTTACATTTGCGTTGGATTTCCTAGAATTAATTTGACCGTGATTACTGTTCTTTTAAAACGAAACCCAGATATATGTATAAGGAAATAAACAGCTCAAAGAATATTAAATTCATTTTAAAATGAAACACAATATTCTATTCGACTTAGTGAGATCCAACAGTTAATTTACAATACATTTTAAAAGCATGTTATTAACAAAAACAAAACAAAACAACAACAAAAAACAATATATGAAGTTGTAATTATTTTTGCATTAAATAACTTAACCTATATCCTTAGGAAACATTATTAAGATTTTTATTTCATTTTCCCAAATTGAATTTATTACTTGGACAAATTCCTATCAAATTTACCAGCTCATAAAAATATTAAAAGTTTGCTGAAAATAAACACTGTGTAAATAAACCTCGTTATCCAAGGCTACTCGTTTTGATCCTATAGTTCTTTCCCCTCTTTTTTTTTTTTTTTTTTTTCTAAATCCAATCGCCGATTTCTTACAACACCCTCTCAAAACCCAAGAATCTTATTGGATTCCTTTCTTACAGTAAATGTGGAAGTATTGGCACATCAACCCCTTTTCAAGAGTAATCGCTTTTTGTTGTTATTTTCATCTTTCCTGCATCTCCTCCTAAAATGCAATGTTTTCACCTTTTTTTTTTTTTTTTTTTTTTTAATTTGGGGCCTGTTTAGGGTCCCTTCACAAAATTCATTTTAATAAAACAGGCCCCTTCACATAATTCATTTTAATAAAACAGGCTCCTTCACAAAATTCCTCTTAATAGGCCCCTTCACAATGTTCCATTCTATAAAAACATACTCTTCATTATTATTTTTTTATTTTATTGTGTTTTAAAATCTATAATTTGTAAACAAAACAAGTTCAGTGAAAAGGAAAACTTTAGCAGAAGCACTTGAAGAAGGTATTATTAATAAATACTTGGTTTGAATTTGAGTATCTGGATTTCATCTTTCGTTACACAGTGTTATTTTTCACTAAATGGGTCCCCAAGAAAAAAAAAAACCTGCATCGACCCCTGATATTGTAGATTTCTTTAATGAAATCCTTAGAAAGTGTGTATAGTGGTACTGAAATTTATTTTTGTTTATAGCATCAATTATTGTATAGGATTATAGAAAGATATGTCTTTAAAAATCAATTTGTTTTATCCATAATTACGAGTTACGGGCTAACTCTTGTTTTATAACAGTTTTATCAGTTTCTCCCTGGTTTAAAAAAGGGCAAGGTGCTGCTGGTGAGAAAAGGGCACTTTTTGGATTCTTGAGGGCACTTTTCAGATTCTTAAGGGCATTTTATTTTATTGTTAAAGGCAGTCTTTTGGTTTTTAAAGCCACTTTTAATATTTAAAAATCAGGGCACTCTTTTCAAGACAACATTGAGTCAATTTTTACTATGAAAGCAAATTTTTTAATGTAAAAAGAAGAAAAGACACATTTTTACTAGTGGACAAGAAGGATGCTTTTTTTTTCTTTTTTAATGAGGGCAAGAAGGGTGCTGTTTTGTAAACCAAAGGGCAGACAGGGTGCAGCACCCTTCTGAAACTGTCTGGGGTGAAACTCTGGTTTTATTGTAATTCATTCAGTTTAAAAATCAATTTGTTTTACCCATAATTACGAGTTACTCTTGTTTCATAACAGTTTTATTGTAATTCATTCAATTTATTGGTCACTAAGTCTGGATTAGATATAGCATGGCCTCTTAACTGGGTATCGTATAGCATAATATATTATAAGTATAGCATTAATTAGTATAAGTTATTACTAATCGATTTAGTCACATTTTTATACGGTGATTTGCGTCAGTATAGGGTGGCGCCTCCCCACCCCCAACCCAGGACTGTACATGCTTGTAAAATCTCTAACATTTAAACGAATTATCTTTGCTGATAATGAAAAACAAAATTTTGTACTTGTACTTTCATAATCATAATGTGTCATCAAAAAATACATTTTAATTAAACTATTGTCATGTCATGCTGCTGCCAATTTAAGGCCAGAACATGCATAGTAAAGTGCTGCGCTCACGTTATCTAGGTGTTATTGTCTCTTGACTATTATTATAGGCACGCTCATCATCTTCCAACAAAACCGAGAATTATAAGAATTTTTGTAAGTTGTTCTGACTCCGAAAATGATTGTGTAATAAGAAGTATGTGAATGAGTAATGCGTAATAAGAAATATGTATCCTTAATACTACTTTGTGATTTATGTTAATAAAAACTTCGCATTAATCCTGTTTTTTACTTACAGTATTGTATAGTATTGTGCTGTCCTCTAAAAAAACCCATTTTTTAACATCTTCCAGCCTAGTTGAAAAGTGTTTATGACTTCGGTTTGTCTGTCGTCTGTCCGTGCTCTAACTCCCGTAAATAGGCTCGGATTGCCCTGCAAATTTTATATGTTATTGTCTTTATCTATAGCATGTTCCCTATTTCAACTGAAGTGTGTAGCACTTATAGTATTTTTACAGGGACAATAATTCCGTTACATTACGGTGTAGGGGGAAAAACCATTTGCGCTTTATTTTAATGATGTCACGCAGTTTCAAATACATTGTAATTGATATACATCACTAAGGTGCATTACAAGAAGCTTAATATAGAATAGGGTGTGCATAGCACTTATAGTTACTTTACAGGGACAATCAAAAGGATTCAGTTTCATTACGTCTATGGAGAAAAATCGTTTGCTGTTTAATTAAATAATGTTTCACTATTTTAAACGCTTTGAAATTTATATATATCACTAAGGTGCATTACAATAGGCTTACTACAGAATAGTGTGTGTATAGCAGTCATCGTTCATTTACAGGGACACACAAAAGGATTATCTACTGTCTGTTAACAATAATTCCTGGAAGTGCGTTTTAAGTTGTTGAGCGCGATTTTAAATTTAACTCACTTTTTGTATATTACTTGGATTTGTATAAATTCTGTGGATCCTATACAGGGCAGCGCAAAAGTTCGCGAACACATTTCCGTTTATTAACAGAAACTCTAGAAGGAGAATTTTTAACTGTGCTACGCGTTTCCTAACTAAACTAAAATTTAGCATCCTATGTACTGTATATACAAATCTATAGATCCTATACAGGGCTGAATAAAAATATTCGGATATTTTTCCGAATATTGTATACGTTGGAAATTCCTGAAATTACGTTTTTAAATATGTTATGCGTTTTCCAAATTGTTTACTTAGATGTTATCTTTCAGCTTATTAAGCGGTAATGATTTGTAAAATTATTTTGGAAGCGTTGGAAAGTGTTACATAATCTATGCTTGACGCATGATTTTTCGTTCTTGTTGAAATTTTTCTCCATATAAAGTCTAATAAAGAATTTATAAAAAGTGATCATGGCTAAATAATTACAGCTTATTCTGACTAAAAGTTTAATGTTGAGCATTTTTCATTTTATTACATTATTACAAATTGACAGCCAATTATGCGAGAAATTGAAAAAAAACCACACTTTTCCAAAAAATGACCCATGTTACCTGAAAACAACACACACCTGACATAATCAGCTGAAAATGAAGCATTTTATTACATATCATGATGGTTTAACATAAAAAAATATATATATATGTAAATCATTCTAAAATTCTATTTATAAAAAGAAAATCTGTAAAAATGAAACTCGTGTTTTGCCAGAATTCTGTACTTGTTAATTTAAATTATTTTGAAAGCACTCCTTAGGTATCTTTTAAATATTTATTTTCTAAATGGTGCATAAAAACAGAATAAAAAAAATGACTTTAGTAATATATTTGGTGTAGTATTTGGATTGGTTTTTTTAGGAAACATTTCAGTGTGGGTTTTTTTTTTCTTTTTAGAGGACAGCACAATAATTGTCCAATATAGCAAATAGTTCATAAGTTGTCAAAATATCCTAAAAAAATTGTCTAATATGACAAATAATTGTTTTAAATTTAACTTATATATGTGTAGACGAATGCATAAATATGAGATTTACAAAAGCCGAATGCATTTTTAAACTTTTTTATATGAGCATGTAAGCATTTTAAAGTATAACTGTATAGTGTATATATATATATATACATATATATATATCTATATATATATATATAACCATTAATGAAACATTACGATAACACCAACTGAAACTTGAAATTATGATTTAGGAAGTAATAATTTATTGACAACGAAATTGTAACCCCAGCACATATATAAATATATATATATATATATATATATATAATATAACCTTTTTTATACGATAAGATTTGTAGATCTTCAAAACATTCTATATACTTAAATAAACATTTTATAAAGACGATAGAATACAGTTTTATTGTATTGATAATATTATTATTTTCATAAATTATAATTTTGGGGACAAAACTGTTTTAAAATGTTGCTATAAAAATTTTTGTAAGAAAAGTAAGCTAAGATAAATTAATTTTTCGCGTGGTCGCCTTTTTTGAAGTAACATTATGAAACACAAATGTTTATTCACGATTCTCGATTACATGTATTTTTCCATCACGCTACATTTATTTACTCATTTGTCGGCATTAAAAAAATAGCATTGCACGATTAGATCATGCACGTTTCAACCGCAGTATTTTGTTAATAATTTATTTCTGTCAGTGGTTGCCAACTTAGTAGTATGTCTAATATTGAATGCGTGAGTAGTGAATATGCCTTGATTCATTCCATAATGTTGGGTGCAATGTGCGATCTTGTGGAAACTCATGTGTTTTCTTTCTTGGACTGTAACCTGTATTTGAAAAATACTTTTGTTTTATTGTTGTTGTTGTTTTTTTAATTCCTACTATTAGCTCACACTCTCTCTATATATATATCTTGTTGGAATTTTCAATCGTTAATAAAATATTTTCTATTCATCCATTCAAGTTCAAATAAATTTTTTTAAACTTGTACTGGATGACAATTGATGTTAATACAGTTTTCTCAAATATTAATTCATTCATTAAATTTAATTAATTAATTTTAATTTTATATTTCATTTCTGTTCAAAAGTATAGACTCACTCCCTATTTATAGTCTCACCTTCACACGTAAAAAGATAATGGGGCTGTTCACGGACGAAGATCAGGCGGCTCGCGGGCGAAGGAGACTATAAATGTGGAGTGAGTCTATACTTTTGAACAGAAATGAAGTATAAAACTAAAATTAAATAATAAAATTTAATTCATTAATTAATATTTGAAAAAAACTGTATTATCGTTAACTGTAACATCGCTTTGGCACTTTATTGTGAAGTTTGGTAATTTTTGAAATTCAATATTTGAAAAACGGCATAATCATTAGATTTTAAATTTATATCAAGAAAAATACAATTTTTAAAACTTTCTATCGCAGTTTGTCTAACAATTTTGTGAGAAATACTTTTCGAGCTATTATTTTTTGGTATTTTAGCTATTTATTTTTTATTTAATTTTTAATACATTTCAAAAATTTCTCTTATGTGAGATATTTAGCAGGATATAAATTTAGTAATAAATACCGTCAGTGGCGAAGCGTGTAGATCGCTGGAAAAAAAATATCTATTTGACCTAAGTAGGAATTGACTTTTAAAATAAAAGTTTTTATATTACTTGTTTGTATGTGCGTTGGGAAAACTTATGAGCGCACTTTTATTTTATTTTATTTTTTTTTTTTGGTTGGGGGGGGGGGGGGGGGGATTTATTATCAAATTATAACTTATTCTTAGAGAACATCGCACAAATGTTGCTCAAACGGATTTTTCTTTCTTCCAATCCGATTTTTATTTATTTTGAGTTTTTTGCGCGTAATTCATGGGCGACCACAAAGGGCAGTAGGGGATGGCAATTCCCTCCCTGGATTTTCAGATTTAATTACTAAACTTTGTTGATTTTGAAAAAAAAAAATCTTCTCAAATTATTTTAAATAGTTAAACACTAACAGAAACTAAGGATTTTTTACCCCCTCTTGTAAGACAATTTTTAGTTCTGTCTTTTTTTTACTTTAGTGTGTGTTAAAATACTATTTTAAACGGGGGAATCAGGGCGACTGAATTCCTAGTGAAATATTATGTCTTATTTTCTACATGTCTGTATTTTTCTTTTTAATCAATATTTATATATGTATATATTTCTGTATTAAGTTTTTGTATGTATTTTGCGAAAAATGATGAGCTTAATTGCTTCTTCGGAGAATTTGTTGCATTTTTCCTTTACTCGCGGCGATCTCTTTTTAGACATGTTCACGTGAATATTGCAGAAGCTGACATATTTAGTTTTATGTTTATATGTTTAAATATTGCCTTGCAGTTGGGATTCTGATAAAAAGTTCTTAGTTTCGCTTATTTCGTGTCTATATTTTCCATTAAAAATGAAAGAAAAAAAAAAACCCTTGACCTTTGCAGCGGACATTGGGCATATCTATTTCAAAATTTTACTGTTCCTTGAATTTTGTTCTGCGGGCGGCCATGGTGTTATCTGATAGCTTTAAATTATTTTTTACCGTGATATTTTTTTAGAAATGTTATTTCTTGCGTCTACGAAAAGAAAGTTATTGCGAAAATTGTAATAAGTATTTTTTTATAATTGTTTAAATATTTAAAAAAAATCAATATGTAGAAGACGAAAATTGATGATCAAGGAAAACATGATTGGGAAAATCGCTCCGTAGACACAGAATTTAGACATGGGCCGAGATGCACACTTAGATTTTGAAATTTTAGCTTTTTATCTTTGATGGTTTAAAAGAAAATGATAATTAAATTTTATTTGCCTACTTAGGATCTAAAATTATTAAATTGTATCGATAAAAAGTATGAATGTGAGTAAAAGTATTTTTATCTATTGCAATAAGAAAAATATTGCTTTTTCTCTCTTCCCCTTTCCTGGAAAAATGATTCTTAAAACGCTCAAAAACTAATTTCTGCCTTTTAGGATGTAGGAACTTCAAGCACTTTAGATATATCTGCTAAATTAGGTTGATGTCTAAAAATAAAATTTTCTATATCTATAATAACTCTAGTTATGAATTTATTTATTTTAGTTTATTCGTTAGTGCCAAAGCGGGTTAAGTAATTATAATTTTTTTTTTCAATATATTATTGGTGATTAAAATTTATGGTAGATGATAGCTATTTATAATCTTAATAATAATAAACAAACGTAGAAATTCTGTAATGCTTTTTAACTGTTTTGCATAATTTTCTGGCTTTCAGAAAAGAATTTTTCATTAACAAATTATCTACATTGGAACTATAGTATTTCAATATTAAGCTTTTTTTTTTTCTCATTCAGTGGTTTAAAGTCTTGAGTATGCGTAATATCGAATGTATGAGTAATAAATATATCTTAATTCATTCTTAGTGTAAGTGTAATATGCATTCTCTTCGAAATTTATCGGTCTCCTCGCATCTGTGTTTCACGAGTGTTTCTGCTTTAATGATTTTTTGTATGTAAGTTGCGAAAAGGGAAGAGCTCAGTTGCTTCTTCCGAGAATTTGTTACGTTTTTCCTTTACTCGTGACGATCTCTTTTTAGACAAGTTCACGTGAATGTTGCAGAAACTGACATTTTCAGTTTACGCATCAGTGCAAAGTTTTGAATGAGATCCCCCCCTCCCCCTCTCTCTAGTAAAACCGTGGTTATTTTTTACGCATTTCGCGCTCGTTGTGTGTAATCTATCCGTTTTAAATAAATGCACAAATAAATTATACTTTTCTAGAAGAAAAAAAAAAGTGCTTATGATATTTATGTTTTTAAGAATACAGGTACATTTGAATTTGATAAAAAACGCGACAATCAAAATGTCACCAAACATCGGTGCGTGAGTGCCACATCCATTTCCAATTTTCAAAATGTAGTGCGCTATAGTGTAAACTACTGGGAAAAGTAGCGACTACTGTAGTTTCGCAACTTGTGCTGCGCTACTTCCGACCACTGACTTAATAAAGCATTAAAAAAAGAGAAAAATGCATTTAAAGATTGCACTTCTAAAACATTTAAAAGGTAATAGATACAATTAAAAAACTTTTTCACACATATTTATAATCATTTGATCCAGGGTTGGCAAAAAACCGGTTTATTTGGTTTAAACCAGGTTTTTTTTTTTTAATATCTTTATAGATGAATATTTATTGATAAAAATAGACATTATTGGATATATAAGTAGTATAACTTCATTTGGAAAAAAATAATTACAGTCAATTGTGTAGAAAATTAAAATAATTCATGAATTAAATAATTACAGTCAATTTATGTAGAAAATTGAAATGATTCCTAATTTAATTTAATATTAGAGTCAGTAACAGTCTTATGTCCAAACTCTAAACTGCTCTACACAGTGAAATATTGATACTTTGAAAATCTTTATAAACAATCTTTTGATTACTAATAATAAACGTTTGATAGAGTTTGACAAATATAATATTCTTTCCCACAGTTAAAAGTAAATTTCAAAGACTTCTTGTGATTTTGTTTTTTGATTGATAATTCATAGTCAACATTTAGTCATTAGATTCAGCAAATAACAGAAAAAAATAGATTGGTATTACTAAAATGCTATAATAAATAATTTTATATTTGTATTATTAAAATGCTATAACTAGCACTCAATTTTTGAATCCTCTCTTATTTGACTTCATATTTAGATATTAATTCTTAAAGGATAATTTCCCCAATCAAGAAAATTTTCTTTTAAAAGCTTGATCAAATTCTTAAAGATAATCGTGTTAATACTATTAATTGCTTTAAATAATCTTTTTTTTTTTTTCTTTTTTTTTTTTTTTTTTTTTTTTTTTTTTAATGAGAATATCTTATGCCAAATATTCATTATTTTAAATCTATTTTATCTTTGATAAAATCATGTTTTTTTCTCTCTAATGCCCTAGATATGTTCATGAACACATACTAATTTTCATCTTACACATACACACATGGCCTAGACCCACTATTTCTAACTAGCCGCCACTGGCGACCAGTTTGGTCTCCCTTAAATGTATGTTAAACATTGAAACACGTTACATTTATTCATAATTTAATTTTCCCTTAATTATTCGCCAAATCGGAAGATTCTAATAGACAAGTCATGAACTTTTGCCAGCATCGTAGCATTTCGCATATTTTTTGGGCACAGGTGTCACATACGCACGTTGGCGCGATTTTCCCCCCGCGAATTTGGCGAAAATTTTTTTTATGGAAATTGTTGTTTATTTACTTTTATTTTTTTTTAGTTCTATAAAGTATTTTTGATATGTATATCAATGTTTATTTACATCAAACTATCATTTATTTATTTTTATTTCCTTTTTTAATTATGAGTATTTTTGCTAGCCGGGAGCAGATGATAAATCGCCAAATATTGTTCCCATCACCATCATTCATACTAGATTAATTTAATTTTAAATTATAAACCTGTCACTCATTTCATTTAAAATACTTAACTTTAATCCGAAATGCTTATATTACATAAATTTAAAATACTTCACACTTTTCATTTAAATAGAAAAAAAAAAGAAATAATATCATAAGTCAAAACATTTGATTTCAAAGTCGAAGTATTGTTTCTAATTTGTACACGCGATAAATAAAAGCTGTATTAGCGATTTTAAAAATGCTAAAAATTTGATTCATTAAATATTATTACATGAGTTCAATTTACGTGAAGAAAAGGTCCAGAAGGAAGTTGAGTTGTATAGCACATAATTATGGTAAACTTTGATTGTCTCACTGGTGCGAATTATTTTTTTGACGCGAGGCAGCGGTCCAAAAATTCATTCGCGGAGAACTTGCTTTGCGAATGATTACCTCCATGATTTAATATTTTAAATGTTGACGACGAATCAATCTTTTTTTTTTTTTTTTTTTTTTAATTTCATGAATAGAGAATTTGAACTGTGAACCTAATTTTGACGGAAGTTATTGCAGAATATATACATAATAGAACGCAAGTCACCTCTCAAATATTAATTTATTTTGAACGATCTTTCTTAAAATGTAACTTTTATGCAGTTTTATTCGAAAAAATAATTTTGAATAAAAATGGCCGCCTGGCATATGAAAAAGTGAAACGGCCATCCCGGAACTGTTGATGACAGTCACATGACTTACGCTTTTATTTTAGAGGATGCTTATTGTCGTCATAAAGTATTAAAAGTAGAAATTATTTATATCCAATAATTTGAAACACTTAAATCATAAAAAAAGGAAAATGTTATATTAGATTTCTTCTAAAAAAACCAGTTGGTTTTTTTGAGAAAAAAAAAACAGTTGGTTTAAACCATGGTTTAAACGATGGTTAAAACCGCTTGGTTTAAACCATGCCAACCCTGATTGGTTCTACACGTATCTTAACCAGAATATACAAAAAATTCGAAAATTGATATTTTCGTTTTTTTTTTTTTTCCGCAAAGTGAAGGGTACCGAGTCCCCCCATAATATCTCTTAATAGAATTCCTGTTCGAGTCGCAGTTTGCGTCATTCTGATATCAAAATTACATTTAAGAAAAATTACGACCTCCTGAAGCCATGCCAACCTTTCTGTAATCTTTTAATTTTCGTTAATGCATCAGAGACATAGCATAGCTATAAACTTTGTCTATCTTATCAGCTACGTTGTCGGTCGGGAAATATTTATTTTGTGAAATAATTGACTTGTTCGGGTCTTTCAGCAAACAGTGCGCTCCAAGGGAAGGCGCAGTATAAATATTTATAACTATTAATGTATTTAAATTTTTGTTTGAACAATGTCAAGGCAAGGTTATGAAAAGCGTCCATAAACGTGTATGATGTAACGCTGATAATCCTCTTTTACCTGAAAAGTGGCGTTTGCGTTAGAAATTCTGCCTGATAGTGTGGTTAATCAGAACAAGAACGAAAAATCATGCATAGATTATGAAACACTTTCTAGCGCTAGTAGAATATCCCTTTCGGATCTGGCGTCCTATTAATAGTTACATGTCTTTTAATTTGGTATTATTTTGTCTTAAGGGTGTACTGAAATCCAAACTACATATTTTTAAATTCATTTTTGCTTTAAAATGCATCCGATTGGCAGGTTCTCTCATTCAGAAACTTTATAATGTCCGTATTGGTCGATTTTTTTTTTTTTTTTTTTTTTTATAAAAGCAGAATATATTTCAAAAAATGCTGTCAAAGTGGACATTTTGAACAGAATTCTCCGAAGCGATAACGCTGGAAACAAAAGAAAATTATCGTACTGTGAAAATATTGTTTGTAAATCAATTTCTAATTAATTGAACGAAAATTAAAGACAAAGGTCGCTTATAAATCTCTTCATAAATCACGCCGACAAGTTTCATTATTTTACTTTTAAAAATAAGTCTGAAAATGTGTCAGAAAATTTTGAGTTGTTGAGCATGGAAAAATATTTTTTTTGAGTACCGCCTTAACAAATGTTTTATAATATCTGTATTATAGTAATGATAGTATATGTCTATGAATTTATTATTATGACTTAATTTACGCTTCAGCATTAAATAATAATATATTAAATTTAAAAAAGAAATGTTAAATTCGCTTTACATTGTTGGTGATTCTTTTAATTCAAACATATGTTTTACTCTTTAAATTTAAAATAGGGGATTCTTTTCCAAACGAATAATTTGTGAAAAAACATAAAAAGTACTATAGTTGCATTGTATTTTTGTAAGTACTATTATAGTTGCATTGTATTTTTTGTCGGGACATATTCCATTTAAGGCAGCATTCTGTTATAGAAAAGTTCCGTTTTCACAGGTTTTTACTATATATACATCTTATAAACTTCACAATACTAATCTCAAGTGGCCGCTTCACTGAAACTCCCCAATCGCGAAATCCCATGTTAACCTTACGGGAAAACTGCGAAGCGCGATTACTCATTAACTAATATAATTATTAAAATACGGTTTTCACCATCAAAAAATAGACGTCAGATGCCGACGCTGTGCGTTTTTTTAAAAAAATTCTATGTAAATTTTAAGTATTTTTAAGAAGATAACTTTCATCAAGTAAAAATTGCAAACTTAATAGGGATTTTTTAAATACTTAAAATTTAAAGATATTAAATTTAAAAACGCACAAAGTTGGCATCTGACATCTACTTTCAGATGGGGAAAAGCGCATTTTAATAACTATATTAGGTAATGAGTAATCGCGCTTCGCAGTTTTTCCATACGTTAACATGGGATTTCGCGATTGTGGAGTTTCAGTGAAGCGGCCCCTTAAATACTTAATATAACTTAGGTGAAACCATGTTACAGATCTAAAATTGAATTTGGCAATTTTTGTCAATTTAGATAAGGGATATATAGTAAGGTATATAGTATTTTAGTAAAGGGTTATTTATAAGGTTAGTTTAAATGTGAGGTTGGTTAATTTAATAATAACAATAATAAATCAGTAATTTTACAATCAACATCTGGTAAATATTATCCTTTATGACTTTAATATTAATTGCTTATGTGATTACCTCAGATTCCATTCAATTTTATGTCTCTAAAACTTTCATGCATAAAAGCCACCCAACTAATCCATAAATATTTATAGTCGATTTGTGGATAAATATTAACACTCTTCCTTAAATTTGTTTTGTGCTTGGAAGAAAAAAAGTTTGCTTAGGCGGATTATTAATGCTTTTTTCTTTTCAATTTTCATTATCAAGTGCCTCTTCTATTGTTATTTGTGAAGGGTTCTTTATAACTGTAGCGAGATCTGACATTCTTTTTGAATGTTTTCTTTTTTAATAAATTTTGATCAAAACGTGAACAGGCTCATGCACTGAATCGGAAAAAAAAAAAAAAAAAAAAAAAAAAAAAATAGTAATTCACTCGCTTGTAAGATCGCCTTTTCCTTGTGTCATTGTGAGTTTTGCCTTTGTCTCATTTTCCTTGGATCATTATTTCATTTATCAGATGCTTGGATTTTGGCGTTTTGCCTGAAGTAATACGAAACATTCAGAGTGCAAGTAAATTAAATTATAAGAGTTGCATTTTGAGAGTGGTGATAACCTTGTCAGTGAAGTGCTGTAAGGTGTCTAAAAAAGTTTGAGCTTTAGACACCTTGCTTAAAGTGCTAAAGATTTAGCACGAAGGTGTGTACTTTAAGAACTATATCTAGTATATTATAGATACTAGAGCAGCGATACTCAACCTTTTTTTCTGGCGGGCCGCAAATTTATTTTTGCGACGTTAGGCGGGCCGCAATACACTTTGTATAATAATGTAAAAAGGGGGTAATTAAAATAATAAGATAACAAAAGCAGTATAACAAAGCTAAACAAAAAGTTAATATAATTAGTAATATTGAACGTTTGTCGTGGAAGGAATGTTAACAAAAAATGTTAAAACCACTACTTACAAAAATTTTACTTCAGGGTAGATTTCTATTGAAAATGATATAGAAATATGCCGCGAAGATTGTTGTTTAGAAATAGCAATGTAAAACTTTTTTCTGCCATTTTTTTTCTAAAACAACCCGAATAAGCATTATTAACGATATGTTAAGTATAAAACTAATAATATAGCAATGCAGCATCACCAAATTCTAAAAAAAAAAAAAAAAAAAAAAAAAAAACCAAGAGATTTTCTTTAATAAATCATTCATTAAATTTTCAATGCAAAAAACTTTTTATTTATTTTGTAATGTAGAAATATATAGTGCAAATTTAATTTGTAATATTATTTCATTAGTGTACATCACTAAAGCACGATTAGAAATATATGAAAAAACATGATTTTAAATTAGTAATTACAAATAACTGGCGGATTTTGGCTTCCTATGAAAATATATAAAGGAGCAGCGAATGTGTTAAAAAACATTTAAAGAGCATCTTAATTAATTTTATAATTAGGAATTAATAATTATGTGTCTGGGGCCGCACATGAAAGGTCGCCAGGGCACATGCGGCCCGCGGGCAGTAGGTTGAGTATGGCTGTACTAGAGCATCCAACCCAGGCTTCTCGGTATAGAGAAGATAAGTGAAAACTATTTATTTTTTATTGAAAACTCTAATAGAATTTTTACATTTAATGATTTTTTTAGATTGCTCCTTAACAACACCAAAGAGCATTTTTATATGAAATCTGTCAATTATATATTCAAATACAATTTTGAAATTTATTAAAAGCGGTCATTTTGTATTGTCCTCGAGCCAGAAATTAATAGCCGAAGAAATTCCTAAAAATATCGTTATATACAGCAGTTTTTCTCATTTTGATAATTTCAGCGGTTTTAATCTCTTATTTAAGTTACATGTCTATTAAATTTGTGCTTTATTTGTACTCTTTTATTGATTGCTTAGTGAAGTTTTAATTTCGTTAGGGAATATTAGATGGAAACAAATGCTGAACTTTTCTTTTGTTTTAAGTGCAAACGGATTAATATTTTGTAATCGTCTGCCAGCGATAGAGATAGATTTAAAAAAAAAAGAAAACTGCCCAGTTAAACTGATGGCATTGAGCTCACAGGCTATTCACAATAATTGTATATTATACTCTTATTTCAAAGAATAATGCCCTCAAAAAATAAAAAAAAATCGATAATAAATTAAGGAGGGATTACCCCCCTGTTCCCCCCTTTATACTTAACCAGTGAATCCCCAAAACTAACCAGGGAAGCTCCTTATCACAATGAACCTATATACAAAATTTGAAGCAAATCAGATAATTTTACATGAAAAACCAATTTATATAACTTAAGGGGGGGGATCAGCCCCTTGTTCCCCCCTTTATAGTTGTTAACCAATGAACCTCCAAACTAATCAGGGAAGCGTCTTATCACAATGAACTTATATACAAAATTTGAAGCAAATAGGATGATTCTGCATGAAAAACCCATTTTTCTAAATTAAGGGGGGGGAATTAGCCCCCCGTTTCCCCCTTTACACTTAACCAATGAAACCCCAAAACTAATCAGGGAAGCGCATTATCACAATGAACCTATAACCAAAATTTTAAACAAATCGGATATTTCTATCCAGAGTTATCGCGTTACGTACATACATACGTACGTACATACATACGTATGTACATGCATACATACAGAACGGGCGGGCACATAAGCTCTCAGGCTTTGATAGCCTATGAGCTAAAGAAAAGCATGCTTGAAATTTAATTTAAATGCTATAATAAATCACTCAATTAAGATACAGTTTTGAAACAAATTGTATCTAAAAGTAGATTTTTTCCCCTATATAACGGTGTAAAAATTAAAAATGTGCCCTGTTTGGAAATTAAAAAAATTGCAGTAGCAAGAATCACAAAACCGAAATTTCATCGTTAAATGTTGCCATTCGCAAAATGTCGTCAACGTTACGCACGGACACGTTTGTCCTTATAATATAGATAGTTACATAAACATATGTAAAATACTTTTTACCATTGGAAAACATATTTTACATGGAGTATAAGGCAGAATTGCACAGTGAAATCTTTCTACAACGACACTGAAGGAATCTGAAAATTTGTGAAAGCGGAATTCTGCCTTAAACGGGAAAAAATCATGATTTCGACGGAATCCATATAATTATATTTGCTAACATGAAAAAAAACCTACCTGAAATGGAATTTTCCCCCTATTCCTAGCAATTCAACTTTTATAAATTTTACTGTATTGAAAAAAGATAGTAACACAACTTATAATGCTTTCATAAAACAAACATAAATTAAATCCAAAATATGTTTGTTTTTTCCATTTATTGAGGTCTTTGCTTATTTTATCAAAAAGCCATTAGTACCCCTTTACGCGTTTTTGTTTGAAAATTCTGTTTTGAAACAAATCCACTATCTTTAGTTTTTATTCAAATGTATTCAACTGAAATAAGGTTAATCCTCTGCTCTGGAGTTTGTTCTGCTCTTAAGCTAAATATAGCAACTTAGTCATCACATTTCAGATTAAAAAAAGCAAAATCCGTGGTTGTTTTATCTTAAACATACTTGTCTTATCAATAGGACATAAAATTTACCGAGGTTTATCTTTTTAATATTATCAGAAGTCATCCGTATGTGATTTTTATAATTCCTGTATTTTTTTTAAGCTGATTTTTACCGGATTTATTTTTATGCGATAAAAGAGATTTTCTTTCTTTTGAAAGATAAACAAATGTGTAATTTTCTTTTTTGTAAAAATCTTTTTTTGACGATTTAATAAAACAAGTTGTGATTTTTTTTTCTTTCTTTCATACTTAAAAAAAGAAAAGAAAAAATACTAATGTAATTCTTTCATTTTCGAAACCTGTTCCAAAAATAAAAGCATCCTCATTAAAAAAAAAAAAAAAAAAAAAAATCTTAAAAATATTGAAATGCAAACGAGATATTGTAAAATAACTATCCCATAGGATTAACATTAGTGAGCAGGTGGTTTCGCGCGAGTCAACAGAAGCTTTAAGCCTTTTTTCAAAACATAAATTGAAAGAAGACATGATTTTTAATCGAATGGCTATTTTTTTATGTGTTTTCTTTTAACTTACATTTCTACACTGCAAAAAATATTTGTTGATTTTACAGTATAAAACTGGCACCCCAGCTGCCAGTATTATACCGTAAAATTAACAGTATTAAACAGTAAAATAAGCAGTAATACGCTGCCGCGCGGCAGCGTATTACTGCTTGCGCGGCAGCGTATTACTGCTTATTTTACTGTTTAATACTGTTAATTTTACGGTATAATACTGGCAGCTGGGGTGCCAGTTTTATACTGTAAAATCAACAAATATTTTTTTGCAGTGTATATGTATGTGGCAGTCAATACACGAATTGGACATTGATTTTTTAAAATTTAATTCCTAAGGGGTGGGGGAGGGGCAACATCGGCCCATAACTTGTATTTTCCCCATAGAAATAACGTTAATTTTTTAATATTAATTAATATTAATAGAAAAAATAGCTTTATTGCTCCATTTTAATCACATTGTTGCTCGCATTATTATGACGTCAGCATTGAATGACGCACACATTTGTGCTTTATAATGTAAGTTGACTTTTTGTGAATTTTAATGAAAGCAATTTTTTTAAAATTTACATTTATTTCTTTTGCGATAATTTAGGGATTAAAATATATGGTATGTTTGCTTTTTTTTCTTTCCGTTTTTTCCTATTCTAATGTTTACATAAAAGAAATGTAATTCTATTACCGACAAAAATAATTCTACTGAATCCGAATTACAAAGATTTTTTTTTTTTTCCCGTAGTTGTCGTAGCTTATTTTATCAAAAAGAATCAAGTCCCTATTATGTTTTCTTGTTTAGAAATTTCTTATACAACGAATCCGCAATCTTTAGGCCCCAACAGTGGCTGAGAGGTTGTGCTCTCGAAGCTGGTAGACGGGAGGTGCTGGGTTCGATCCCAATCGCGCCCGTCGGCCTAATCGTTCGGAGTTTTCGTGGTTTTCTTCCAGCCGTGGATTTATCCAGCGTAAATACGGGTTAGGTTACCTTAGAAAGACCCCCACGAAGTGCACTCTCCCCGGGCCTATATCCCAAGTGTAGATAATTGGCCGTCAATAATCAACCCAACCCAACCCCACAATCTTTAGATACTATTCAAATTTATTCAATTGCAACAAGGATAATCCTTTGCTTTGGAGTTTGTTCTACTGTTGAACCAAATATTGCAACTCAGTCGTCATCTTTTAGATTTAAAAAAATAAAAAAAATAAAAATAAACAACAACAAAAAAAAGTCTATAGTTTTATTGTTAAACATACCTGTATTATCAATAGACCTAAAGTGAGAGTTTATCTTTTCAGTATATTATCAGCTGTCATCCGTGTGTAATTTACTTGCTATATATTTTTAAGCTGATTTATATCGGATTTTTTTTTTATACTAAAAAGATTATTTTTATTTCCTTTAAAATAGAAAAAAAAAATGCACGTTTTTTTATAGTATTGAAAGTCTAATAAAACAAGGTTTTACACCTTCAATTTCCCCTCTTCTTTTTTGTGTGAATTAATAGAAAGAAAATGATAAATTACTAGCTATTTAACAAATCTAGGAAAAAATACTAAAATCGCATTTTGTTACACTCTGTTTAATAAATTTGACTTCATATTGTGATATACGTTTGTATATTATGTATAAAAGTTAAAATTTATAATTTTTAAAATAATTTTGAGACAGCGTCGTGATCCAAGCAATGAAATCGAACCCATTGTGAAATTCACCTTTCTTTTTTTTTCTACCTGTAGTTTACCAGTTTTCAAAATTTGCGTGAGCATATTAACTTTGAGTACAGGAATCTGATGTATTTTGAACCAGAAAACAGTGATAAATTCAAGGGGTGGTCCGGGGAGAAAGTCCCCCCCTAACCGGATCATAAAAATGTCCCCCTAGGAAGATTTGTGTTTGTTAATGGTTTAAAACTGTAAATCCCCCCACCCCCTCCTTAAGAAATCGTCTTTTAAATAGATGTATCTCTTAAAGGAGGTTTTATACTGTGTTCACACTACGTGATTAAGTTAACTTAGCTCGAATTTTGGAGGTGGTACGCCCGGAATTAGAAATGTCTGTTCACATTGCAAAACTCATCTGATGTTTAGGCATGGACATTAAGTTAAAACGAACCTCAACAGCATTGATGTGCTCTATCCTAGCCCTAGAATGTTTTTGCTCACTAATACCTCATTCACACCGAATATTTAAAATGTCTCAGACTTTGAACTCACTGAGCGAGTTTCACAAGCTCTCTCAGTGAGTAGAAACTTCCTGTGGCTAGATACAGCCACTACAACTCATTCTTAATTGGCTATGCAAGTTTCGCTTTAAGTGATTGGCTGTCGAGATTTGTCCAGATCTCAGACACAGTGACGTTCAATGAGTTATCTGAGAAACTGAGTTTTCTAGTGTGAACATTGTGAGGTCTTTTAATTCTGGGGCGTACCACCCACAAAATTTGGGTCTGAGATATCTTAAATATCCGGTGTGGACATAGTATATACCCTGTTCAGATCCGATATTTAAGATATCTTAGACTGCCGAACTCACTGAGGGAGTTCCAAAAACTCACTCAGTGAGTTCGAACTTTCTATTGCTAGATACAGCCACGTTCACTCACTTTGATTGGCTTTGGAGGCTAGCTTTAACTGTTTGGCTGTTGAGGTTGGTTTTATCTTATGCGCATGCGCACAATCTATGTTTGGTTAGGTCTCAGGCACAGTGAGGTTCAGTGATGAGTTTTGTGGTGTGAACAGGTATTCAATTCCGGGAGGGTACCACATCGAAAATGGCGATCTAAGATATCTTAAATATCCGGTGTGGACATAGTATAAGTGAGTTTGTGCAACTCACTGAGTGAGTTGGGCACTTTCTGAGTTAACTCAAACCCTGTACTCTGAACGCGGTATTACTGTAGTATATTTTAATGATATTAAGTTTATATCTATCCATTTGATTAATATATCGTGAGTCAATCACTCACACACACACACAAAAGGTATTCTCAACGGGGAAAAAAATGTTTGGCTCACTTGGCGATCTCGACCCTTAAGTGGATCCAACAAGTGGAAATATTTAACTTTTTCAGTACAGAATTTTTTGGTTTTTTTTTTTTTTTTCTGCTAAGCCTATAACGCACCACAATGAGCCCAATACACGCCGTGAACGCCTAGGCGACTGTTGTCGACGCTTAATGTAGTCTACAGCACGACATTAGTCGACTCCCGCACTCGGACCCTTATGTCGACTCCCTCACTCGGACCCTTATGTCGACTTTTGTCGACTCCCGCACTAAAAGGGTTAATGCGTCGCCCCGCCGTCTGTGTCATCATGAGTATTGAGCATTTATTGACTAGGCAAATTTTTGAGTTGTTGACGATTAACCGCTTTTTTATTAGATTTATACATGGAATAAGGAATATAGATACTATAATATTACTATTTTACTATTCTGCTTCCATGGTTTTATAGATAGAAGTACTACTAGAATATTGATTCCCTTGTTATTTTGATGTCGGACAGTATCTGACGACGTGACCATTTTCAACATCAGTAATTATGGCGGGCGCTGCCCTATTTTTGTTATCGATATTGTTGTTTTGTGGAATATCGATTACTTTAAAATTCCAGCCATCTTTTATTCCGTAAAATGTTGCTGAATTAAAAATTCTTGAAGTTTTAGAGAAATAAAAGCACGACTAAGCAATTATTTAAACAGCCCCCATCGTTATTAGTTAGAGCAGAACGTGCGTATACCCAATTAAAAGAGCTATAAATTAATTGCTTTCAAAACTGTGGCCCTGATTTTTCTGTAAAAATTGAAGTTTTTACTGGCATCACCAACTGTGCTTTATTATATCGTCTGCTCGTAATTTATTTAATAAATATATATTATTTTCTCCTTAATTGCATTATTATTAATTCCAAATGCAGGAAAGTCTGTTTAAATATTAATTCGATCTCAAAGGCTTAAACATTTATATAAAATTATGTCTTTTTCATAAATAGTTATAACAGTACACCCGATTGAAAAAGCCATGAAATGTCGAATGACACTTTCAAATCTTTTAGCCTTATTATGAATAAAAATAATTCCACCTCATTAGCATGTGGAAGATTATCCGTTTGGGACTGCGGTAAGCGCAATTTAAACGCCTCGTGGGACAAATACTTTTATGCATTTTACCATAAAAGGTGTCAGCCAAAAGCTTTGGGAAGTTCTTGCCTGCGTTTGAGTATGGAAGTACTACTGTTTGAAGTTTTCTATGGTATTATAAAATGGTTGAAAGGGAAATAATTATTTACTTCTAGGCGAAGGTTAACAAGCAATTAGTTAATGAGTTTTGTGTTGGAATGTTTATGAAGTTACCCTCAACTTTTTTGTTCTTGGTTATTCAAACTTTGATCATTAATTTATTTTACCATTTTTCATTTTACTCACAAGCCTAGAGTTTGTGTTTTAAAGAGTAAAATAAAATGTTGAATTATAGAAGATGTTTTTGTATCATATGTGCCGCACCTTTAAAACTCAAACTATTTATCCATCCTTTAGGGTAGCTTAGTTTGGTAAATTTTTATTTTCAGGCATAATTATTATATTAACTTCTTCTGTGCAGCCTAGTTAGTACAAAATTAAAATTATCTACCTCTCTCTATATACTTACTCAAACATTCATTCACCCCCGCGCGCACACACACACAGTGTTGGGTTTTTGACGTCAAAAACTGGTTTTCGATATGACAAGCGTCAAAAACTGGTTTTAACCATTAAAACCATCATAAACACCAGGGGTCGATCCAGGATTTGGGGCCTATTTAGGGCCCCTTCACAAAAATCTATTTAATAAAATGGGTCCCTTCACAAAAATAAATTTGATAAAATAGGTCCCTTCACAAAAATCAATTTGATAAAATGGGCCCCTTCACAAAAATCAATTTGATAAAACGGCCCCCTTCACAAAATTCTATTCCATAAAAACTTACTATTTATTATTTATTTATTATTTTGTGATGTTTTAAAATGTGTAATTTGTAAACAAACAAGTTCACCAGAGAGAAAAACTTCAGCAAAAGGGTTTAAAAAAAGTTTTTGTTTATGTTTCAAATTCGTAAATGCTTGGTACGAATTTGATTAACTGGATTTCAACTTTCGTTACAAAATGTTATTTTTCACAAAAATATAATAAATTTCACAAAAATAACCTTTACTTTTCACAAAATGCCCCCCCCCCCCCCAAAAAAAAAAAAAAAAAAAAAAAAAACCTGCATCGACCCCTGAACACATAACACACTTTAAAACATTTTAACAACACTTTGTAAACGTTAAATAAATCATAATGATTTATGTAATATTTTATTTAAATCTGTTGTAATTTAATAATTACAAATTTTTTTAATTATTAATTGTAATTTTTTTTGTTAGTTTTTGGAATTTTCAATCGGAAGAAAATCTTTGTACAATTAATAATGCGGATAAAGAAACTTTACATCAATAAAACTTCTAGCTGTTCTCTGATCAGTTGCACATTTTTATTTCTTTATGAATTCTAACACTTGTTTATTTAAAGCCTGGCAGGTAGGGGCCTGGTCAGCGGTCTAAAAAAAAAATTATAATAAATAAAAATAATAATAATAAAAAAACTTGTTTATTTTTTAAGATATAAGAAACGTCCCAATGTTGATATGTACTATTTCAAGGCATTCTAATATTGTTCAATATCATTATTGTTAGGACATTTATTATTTATTTTAAGTAAGAGAAAAAATATACATCTCATGTGAAGACTTTCAAATCTTATATTTACTTTTTAAAAAGCACAATTTTACCCCCAAAAAAATTTAATAAAAATTTTACCAAGTTAAAAAATTGCACTTCACAATAATACTTTAATAGATATTAATTATTGATATACAGTCATAGTAACATTTTAAACATTACATGTGATGTTGTATATGTGTGACATTTCATGTGAAATTTTACATTTTACATATAATATTTGAGGTTTTCCAGAAGATTTTTGACGTGACGGTTTAAACCATGGTTTGAACTGTGAAAAACTGACACTTATAAAAAACCGGCCAACCCTGACACATACACTCAAAATATTAATATGTTGATAGGTCATTTATGATGGATTAAAGAATTATTTGTTAAAAGAAATCCAACAAATTCATTGACAAAAGTAATTAATTACCTATCAGATTGTTAACTGATTGAGCAAAGATCTAATACCGCTTCAAACAAAATGTTTATCGATTAGCTTAAAAAACTTTGATATGATTACATCGTAAAAATTTCAATGTTTGTACCAGTAAATAAATAATAATAAAAAAAAATGAAAACAAAGTAAGAAATATTTAATTTAATTCTTTAATTTTTTTGAAAATTCGGCAAATTTTCGCATTTGTCTATATTTTTTGAGCCTGCTATGTAAAACATGCAATTACCCTTGAATGTTTACCTATTATTTATAACTTATACTAAGCTTGATTAAAAGAAGCTGTAAAATATTTATTTATGAAATTACACTTTTCTGTATTTTTTTTAGTGAAGAAAGTTGGAACATCTCCCGAAGCTTCCATTTCACAGGGTATATCATATCACATGCTCTCCATAAGGTCACC
This sequence comes from Maratus michaelseni, assembly GCA_963931845.1. Taxonomy (NCBI): domain Eukaryota; kingdom Metazoa; phylum Arthropoda; class Arachnida; order Araneae; family Salticidae; genus Maratus; species Maratus michaelseni. Next base: position 11,456,022 of record OZ007598.1, read on the forward strand.
ATTCAGTTCATTTAAAAGTATAACTAAAGGGGGAAAAATTCTTATTTGCGTGAAAAAGAAATAAGTGTTTCGCCTAATGTTTTTTATCGATTATTTCTTGCGCTTATATTCATATACCGATATTATATCTTAGAAACGACAACTTGTCATTTGAACGGCCTTTCAATTCACCGGGTGTTCTTTTCACGCTATCAGTCGAATTGAAATCGTTTTCTCTTTCTAAAAAACTTATTTCGTGTCGAGAGTTCATGCATATTCAATGAAAGGTACTGTAAAAAATGGATGTTACTTGTCTGTGAATCTCCCCCCCCCCCCCCTCTCCCCATACGCATTCAATTTTTTATATATATATAAGCCTCGGTGGATCTGATGAAAATATTTAAGTCGCTTTGAATGATAATATTTTATTTGGACCTTGGAGGTTTTGAAATGGCTTCTGCTGTAATCTACAATGCTCATTGTTATGCGTTTCTGTTATACACTTTCTTTTTATTATTATTATTTTATGTAAAACAAGTATTTTAATCGTGTAGCGGCATAATTCAGCTGTGTTTATCCGCTACCTTTCCTAAGATTAGACTTTTATGAAGCCTTCTGAAATTCTATAAAATTATTTCATAAAAAAAAAAAAAAAAGATGGATAGATATCAACATCTTTCATAATACCCTACCTTCGAGGTTTGGGGGGAAAAAGGTGTATTTTTTTTTTTTTTTTTTTTTAGGAAAATGAAAGAAGATATTCGAAAAACTCTTTTTGTATTTTGTTTATTACACTTGTCGGGTGTCTTTCAAGCCGTCCGCGGTGATCATCTTAACTCTGCCAAATGTTATCTGAAATTATAACAAAAACGAAAAATCATACATCCGGCATATATTATGGAACACTTTCCAACACTTACAGAATATTATTAAGAAATTGAATTTCTTCATACGATGGAATGAGATATCTAAATATTTTTAAAAAATCTAATAATTTATCTAATAATTAAAAAATATATATACATAACTCAGTAAAAACCCATTTACAGCAACAATTGCCGATATTCAAAATATTTCGCGCAGCCCTGTATATAATCTACATGATTTGTAAACAACACTTAATACACTAAAAATTATATAAAATTATGCATATCGCAGCGGAAAGAGCACTAGCAATGACCGATCATAGTCAGTCCTTTAACCGAATTCTCTTGTGTGTCTCTGTACATGAACGATAAATCATACTCAATTCATAATCTATAGAAAATAACTTGTATTGAACCTTAGTGATCCTGATAAATTTCATTATGTTTTAAGTGTCATATCCTGTTCAAAATGCACCGCAAACGATTTTTTCCCATAGATCATAATGTAAAGGAATAATTTTGTACGTCCCTGTAATTGAACTATAAATGCCACTAATTGTATACTCCGGTAAAAGCATGCTGTAGTTCTTTTCAGTAATGTATATTAATTTAATAATGGTTTGAAATATCATAACATCAATAAAAAGCGTTGCAAACTATTTTTCCCCATAGCCCATAATGTAATGGAATTCTTTTGTCTGTCCCTGTAAATGAACTATTAATGTTAGGTCTAGATATAATGCTAACTAGATCCACTTCATTTTCAATACCAGACATTCTATAATAAAATTCAATAATGTATAAAAATTTCAGGTCAATCCGAGTATATTTAAGAGAGTTAGAGCACGGACAGCGGACAGACAGACAGACAAACCGAACTCATAAAAACTTTTCATCTATGTTGAAAAGTGTTAAAAAGCCTGATGTCTTTACTCGGAAAAGTTAACACTAGAAAATAATCGTTCGAATTTTGGAAAAATTGACTTCGAACAAAATAACGGCCGTTCAAAGTTTAAGGTATCGATTTTCATACAAATTTTTTAACTTTGGTTGTTAAAATAGTAATAATAAATAATTTAAAGGGAGAAAATAATCACAGAACGATTACTTTCTAGATAATATTGTTGTTAAAAATTGGTCAAAAATTGAAGAAGATTGATTGAAATTTGTGCGAGTTACCGTGATCACAGACTCTAAAAACATTAGTTTTTGAGATAATCACGTTTAGAGATTCCAGTTATGATTTACGTATAAAAAAATTTAATTAAAGCGCTGTAACTTTCTTTCTTTCTTTTTTTTTTTTTTTTTTTTTTCAGATCGATTAGAAAATGTAATTTAATATTCTTTTAGAAAATGCAATAATAATAATAAAAATTCATTTTTTGAAAGTTTGCATGTAGGTAAACCCTTAAATGTTAAAAGCAAACAATATGCAGGCACGAGTTGAGTGTCGGAAGCACATAAGATTTTCTTTGCACACAGAAAAAAAAAAAAAAAAAACCAATTTGGGTCGAAAGATTCTTAGGTATGTGCCCAAATTGGGCCATGCCTGTTTTGATCACCACTTGCATCCATTTTGGGCACTGTTAAATACCCATTTAATTTTTTTTTTTTTTTTTTTTTTTTTTTTTTTTTTTTTTTTTTGAAAATGGATACACAGTGGTAATCAAAACAGGCACGGCCCAATTTGAGCACATACCTAAGAATCTTTCGACCCAAATTGGGTTTTATTTTTTTTTTCTGTGAATGAAAATGCGAACACCCAAGTTTGACAGTATGATCAAATGAAAATATAATTCAATTAAAAAAGTGTATCGGTTATTATTTTTCTGCACAATTTATTTGAAGAGCATTATCTATTGAAAAAATTTACTGCCCTCAGTTAAATTGCGAATTGAGCTGTTTTCTTGTCTCTCTGCTAGAGTCCTGCATCACGTCGGGTAACCCGGTTTTAACAGAAATCGTCTGAAACCTCGGCTCGGGTCGGGTCGACGCTAATTAATTTCGTCGCGGGAAGGCTTGACTTTAAATGTTTCTGGTTAGGTTTTGACTCTTTAGGGTCAGGGTCGGGGTCGAGTTGACATGATTTTTCAAAAGAAAAACCCTGAATATTTTTCAAATGAAAATTCTATGTATTTGAATGTATTAATGAGTGTGTATCTGTTCATTTTTATGCAAAAAAGATATAATCGATATTATAGATATAATTATGGAATTGTTTTTTCATAATTGTATTGAAATATGGATTAATTTTCTTTCACTTTGGATTTGGGTACTACCCCAACCCCTGCAGCACTTTACTCCCGGCATGCGCGATCTAACGAAGCACTATAACTTATTCGAAAATTTAATTTCTTCGCGCTAAATATTGAAACAAAATCGCTGTGCGTCGGTGCTGTTACCGTGGACACGTGCACTATGTCTGAGTGGTCATTAAAATCTTTTCCAATATCACCTGCCAGACGAATAACAAACTGACCGACTGACACAGCCGGCAATCATTAATATTTTAGTACCCGCTCGACCTTTTACTTCACGAATAAGATGTACATTTATTCCGTTAATTCCTTTCGTCGAAATGCCGCATACTATTGTAAGCAAAACTGTCTATCAGTAAATCCTGTAAAAACTTCGCATCCATAGGTGCTGGCAAAGGGAGGATCATTGCCCCTCCCTGGCTTGTGAAATTTAATTATATATATGTATTACCTATGATAATTTTGGAAAAAAAAAATTAGTAAAATTTATTCTTCTCACATAATATAAAATAATTAAAAACTAAGAAGAAGAAAAACTAAGAATTTTTAATTCTGTTTTTAGTTTTACGTTCATGTGCCAAAATTTATTTTAATTGCAGGGGGATCTGCCCCCCTGGAGAAAATAATAATAATAAATAAAATGAACATTTTCAATTCTCCAATTTAAAAACTACTGGTAATTTATTATTATTATTATTATTTTTTTTAATATTTAATATTTTTTAATTGAGCTTAGTGGATCAACATGTTAAGTGACAATTTAGTGAATTTGAGAAAATAAGCTTTGAAGTTTTAGGATGCTCTTGTTAAAACTTTTCACCGTAGTTGAAAAATGCTTGACTTTTGGTTTGTCTGGTCGTCTAACCTGTTTGTCTGTCCGTACTCTCTCGTAAATATACTCGGATTGCCCTGTAATTTTTATATGTTATTTAACGTTTACTATAAAATGATCGCTATTGAAAATGAAGTGTGCAGCATTTATACTTCGTTTACAGGGACAGTCAAAAATATTACGTTACATTCAGGTCAATGGGGAAAAAAAGTGTTAAGTAATGTAGCTATGGTGTAATTAACGTAGCTCTTATAGTTCATTTGCAGAGACACACAAAAGTTTTTGATGACATTCATTAAATGCTTTGTGTGTTCGAACCTCGTATGAGCGCCAGAGGTCTATGGGCAGCCTATGATTTTAACAAATTAACATTTTTTACAATTACTGCCTCATGTTCATTCAGTTACATTTGTTAACCAAAGTTTAAAATTTTTCCGCAAAGTATTCAATTTTATTACACCATAACAATGTTATATGCTAAACATAATGCAAATTCGTTGGATTTTAATTTTGTCCATTTCGTTCAATTTTGCCTATTTCGTCCATTTCTGTCTATTTCTCCCACTTTGTCCACTTCTCCCATTTTATCAAATTTTTTCCATTTTTTCCAATTTTGTATAGTACTCTTTACTCAAAAAGTGGACAAAATGACAACACCGATTAGCTGTGAAAAATTTATTTCAGATTGAAAAATAGTCTTAAGAAGAATTCATCACCTTAAATGTATCGTGCTCGCTTCTTTCGCTCATGGGAAACGTTAGAGCCAAAGTTCAAAGGGCTCACCTGCTTGTAATAACTACTCTTTACTCAAAAAGTGGACAAAATGACAACACCGATTAGCTGTGAAAAATTTATTTCAGATTGAAAAATAGTCTTAAGAAGAATTCATCACCTTAAATGTATCGTGCTCGCTTCTTTCGCTCATGGGAAACGTTAGAGTCAAAGTTCAAAGGGCTCACCTGCTTGTAATAACTACTCTTTACTCAAAAGTGGACAAAATGACAACACCGATTAGCTGTGAAAAATTTATTTCAGATTGAAAAATAGTCTTAAGAAGAATTCATCACCTTAAATGTATCGTGCTCGCTTCTTTCGCTCATGGGAAACGTTAGAGCCAAAGTTCAAAGGGCTCACCTGCTTGTAATAACTACTCTTTACTCAAAAGTGGACAAAATGACAACACCGATTAGCTGTGAAAAATTTATTTCAGATTGAAAAATAGTCTAAGAAGAATTCATCACCTTAAATGTATCGTGCTCGCTTCTTTCGCTCATGGGAAACGTTAGAGCCAAAGTTCAAAGGGCTCACCTGCTTGTAATAACTACTCTTTACTCAAAAGTGGACAAAATGACAACACCGATTAGCTGTGAAAAATTTATTTCAGATTGAAAAATAGTCTAAGAAGAATTCATCACCTTAAATGTATCGTGCTCGCTTCTTTCGCTCATGGGAAACGTTAGAGCCAAAGTTCAAAGGGCTCACCTGCTTGTAATAACTACTCTTTACTCAAAACTGGACAAAATGACAACACCGATGATTAGCTGTGAAAAATTTATTTCAGATTGAAAAATAGTCTAAGAAGAATTCATCACCTTAAATGTATCGTGCTCGCTTCTTTCGCTCATGGGAAACGTTAGAGCCAAAGTTCAAAGGGCTCACCTGCTTGCAATAACTACTCTTTACTCAAAAGTGGACAAAATGACAACACCGATTAGCTGTGAAAAATTTATTTCAGATTGAAAAATAGTCTAAGAAGAATTCATCACCTTAAATGTATCGTGCTCGCTTCTTTCGCTCATGGGAAACGTTAGAGCCAAAGTTCAAAGGGCTCACCTGCTTGTAATAACTACTCTTTACTCAAAAAGTGGACAAAATGACAACACCGATTAGCTGTGAAAAATTTATTTCAGATTGAAAAATAGTCTAAGAAGAATTCATCACCTTAAATGTATCGTGCTCGCTTCTTTCGCTCATGGGAAACGTTAGAGCCAAAGTTCAAAGGGCTCACCTGCTTGTAATAACTACTCTTTACTCAAAAAGTGGACAAAATGACAACACCGATTAGCTGTGAAAAATTTATTTCAGATTGAAAAATAGTCTTAAGAAGAATTCATCACCTTAAATGTATCGTGCTCGCTTCTTTCGCTCATGGGAAACGTTAGAGCCAAAGTTCAAAGGGCTCACCTGCTTGTAATAACTACTCTTTACTCAAAAAGTGGACAAAATGACAACACCGATTAGCTGTGAAAAATTTATTTCAGATTGAAAAATAGTCTTAAGAAGAATTCATCACCTTAAATGTATCGTGCTCGCTTCTTTCGCTCATGGGAAACGTTAGAGCCAAAGTTCAAAGGGCTCACCTGCTTGTAATAACTACTCTTTACTCAAAAAGTGGACAAAATGACAACACCGATTAGCTGTGAAAAATTTATTTCAGATTGAAAAATAGTCTAAGAAGAATTCATCACCTTAAATGTATCGTGCTCGCTTCTTTCGCTCATGGGAAACGTTAGAGCCAAAGTTCAAAGGGCTCACCTGCTTGTAATAACTACTCTTTACTCAAAAGTGGACAAAATGACAACACCGATTAGCTGTGAAAAATTTATTTCAGATTGAAAAATAGTCTAAGAAGAATTCATCACCTTAAATGTATCGTGCTCGCTTCTTTCGCTCATGGGAAGCGTTAGAGCCAAAGTTCAAAGGGCCCACCTGCGCTGTCTACTGGACAGCAGGTGCCAACAGCAGGGTTGAATTCCACTTTAAACGGAGGTACTGCTCTGTTTAGCCCTCGTAGTCAAAAGGTGATCGTAGTGCCCGTAATCAACCAATCAACCAACGTTCGAGGGTTCGATCCAGTGGATTGTGAGGTATTTGTTGTAAATTTTAAGAATTTTCTGGTTATCTTTACGCAGAAACAAAAAATCAGGGTTTTTTTTTTTTTTTCTTTACAAAGATTCACCATGCAGTGACAAGCATAGCAATACAGTCATTTATCACTGTAAAACCTCCTTTTTTTCCGTTTACGGGTGAGCCTAAGAAACAAAACGAGTTCTAATGCTGCACTTCATAAATTACTTAATAAATTATTAAGTCATGTTTTTAACAATTTAAACTTACTTTCTATTTTGTTCGAAACAGTTGCCGTGGAAACATGCATTATGTAAGCGAGCATTAAAATCTTTTCGCAATGTCCTTCTCTAATCTAATGACAAACTGATCGACTGACATCGACGACCACTAATATCGTGCATCTATTCTGTTAATCCTTTTTGTGGAAACTGAGTATATGGCATGTCTCATGCCATCATAAACAAAAACGTCTATTTATTCAGTAAATCTCATAAATTTTTCGTGATGGGCTATGGGCATTAGTCGAAGTTTCGAGATGGGCAAAGTTTTCAGTTTAAAAAATAATTTAAGTAAAAATTATGTTTAGTCTTAATAAATTACTGATATTACTGAACACACTTTCTTCCATTTTGAGAAGCTTGGAGATGAAGTTCGGTGGTTCGATCCAGTGCATTGAGAGCACTGGGGAAACAAAGTATGAAGGCGTAATCCATATCGTTTATGATCCTAAGTGTAGCATGAAAAGTATCGTACTCATTTCTAATTAAAACATAAATTAAGATATAATAATAATAATGATAATAAAAGTATTTTACTAAATATTACATAAGTGAAAAAGGTGACTGATTTTATTTTCGTTTAACTACCAGTGCCAACTGTGGGCGAATAACTGGGTTAATGACCGATACATTTAGACTATCTTCTGTAAAAGTTTCACAGCGCTAGCATCGCTAGTTCATTTACAATCACATAACAATTGATAGTGCCTTCCGAATCGCGGTCGAAGCCTTCTGGATGTCTTCGTGTCGAAACGCTTTTCTTTCACTGCTAATTTTAATTTTAGAAATAGCCAGAAGTCGCATGGAGCTAAATCAGTTGAGTACGGTGGGTGCCCGAGCACCATTATCATATTTTTGGCCAAGAAATTGTACACAATTTTGCATTTATGAGACGGTGCATTTCGTATAACAACGACCGTATAACCTTGTTCCTGATATTCTTTACAAGAGACTCCTGTGAATTCCTGTGAGCTCTTCGATTAGCCTGGTAGACGCGCAACGATCATTTCGAAGAGTTTCTGCCACTTTTTAAACATTTTCTTCCATTCGAACTGTCAATGATGGTCCTGGCCGTGAATTATCTTTAATACTTACTCCCTCTACTACCACGAAATCTTGCATACCACTTAAAAACGTTCTTTCGTCTCAATGCTTCATTACCATAAACAGTGTTGCGTCATTTTAAAAGTTTCTATGGCAAAATTTAATGTTGGTACGTTACTCCATTGTTTCTTCTCAGACTGAGATTCAAAAGGCATTGTTAATTGTTATGCTATTGTAAACTAGCCGCCACTGGCGACCAGTTTGGTCTCCCTTAAATGTATGTTAAGCATTGCAACACGTTACTTTTATTCATAGTTTATTTTTTTTTCTTTAATCCTTCGCTAAACTGGAAGATTCTAATCGACAAATCCAGAACTTTTGTGATCATGGTAGCATTCCACATATTTTTTGTTGTTAGGTATTTCATCTTTCTTGACAAAAACCCCTTAACCAACTTAAGCATTTATGCTTCATGTCCGTTTGCTTATCAGTTGCAATATGTTCGCTAATGCAGAGATTCTTAAACATATTAAGCAATTTTCCGTAATTGGGTCCAATGCCAATTGACGTATTTCAGTTAATACGATTTGATGCAATGAAGTCTCTTTTGTGAAAGTCTTTAATAATATCCACATTTACACTGAATCATATTATTGCTAATATTTTTTTTGTTTCTCGCTAACTTTGGCTGTAGATTCGATTACGGAAGATTAGAAAATCTAACATTATTCTCACGTAAAACGTCTTGAATAATGCGCCATAATCGGGCTGCATATTATTACACGTAATTTTCAAGTATGATTTAGCGAAACATTGAGCTTTTGGAAGAGAATGGTAGTGGTCAGCAGGTGGCTCCCACCCCCGTAGCGCATACAGGAACTCTCCTGGTCGTGCTGGCTAAAAGTCTCTCAGGATTTGGGTGAGGCGATTGATGTGCCCTCAGGCGTCTGGCGGCGCAGCTCAGTTTTAATCACATTCTCTTTAAACTCTATTGGCTGTCAGAACTTTTGACCCGTGCCGTACAATCTGATTAAAATTCACGAACTTTCTTCTAGATGCCGATCTCTGTTTTTCTCTGGTCTCCTTTTTTGATATAGTTTAGGAGTTTTCATGCGTAATTCTCTTACTGTGGCATTTCTGCTTAATGTCTACTGACTATTAAGGTCTGTAACAGGTAAATACACCGCACCAACATTGGCGCCTATAATTCTAATTACAGAAACCCGTTTTTTCTCTTTATTTTGTAACTCTATAGTTAATATTATGTAGTAGAAATGTAAAAGATAATTAAAGACGCTTCTATTGCTATAGTAGCTATAGATATATATATATATTATATTCATAGGTATATTGTATGTGATTAGAATTATATCTCATATTCATTCCGGTGGATAAAACATACCGCCAATAAAACTACCATCGTAAATATGTAGAAAAAGCCATCGATATGATTTTATGTGTTTAATAAATGTATACTAAATTATTTTTTGTATTATTTTAGTTTGATTCCATATTATTTACCACTTTTAATGATGAGTGCTTTTAGGTTCAGCTGTCGCAGACAAACCGGGGTATCATTTTGGCTCCAAAATGGCGATTTTATGCCTGGGCAACCCGGCTGTTTCGGCTAGATTTTACTTCGTATGTTAACCCGCTAGAGCCTATTCCGTATGTTTTATAATAAATTAAATATTGTGTATTTTATAATAACATTGTATTTTTTTTTAATATAAAATAAACTATTTGATAATAAAATAAAAGTAACATGCTGTTTTAGCAATCTCTAACCAGTACTTGAAAATGGGGTTTTCTCGCCAAAATGACGCAAAACAAAAATAGCGCCAACCCCGGTGCGTCTGCGACAGCTGTTCCATCAAAACATTTGATTTCAAAATCAAAGCATCGTTTCTAATTTGCACACGCGAAAAATAAAAGAAGGTATTGGCGATTTTAAAAATAAACATAAAAGTGTTTAATGGTGTAATGTATTTTATAAATGTATATTAAATTACTGTTTAGAACGCGATTGGTCATTAACAATGATAAATATGATTGGTGATTAACAATCATTTTCGGTGATCTCTCTTCCTGACAAGTATAATACATAAATACCAAAATAACTGATAATTCGTTTCTAAACTTGATTCATTAAATATTATTACCTGAGTTTTATTTGTTTACATTCAGTATATACGTCAAGGAAGTTGAGTTCTATAGCGCATAATTATGATAAACTTCGATTGTCTCACTGGTGCGAATTATTTTTTGACACCAGGCAGCGGTTTAAAAAATCATTCATGGAAAACTTGCTTTACGAAACATTAACTACATGGTTTAATATTTTAAACGTTCACGGCGAATGAATGTTTTTTTTTTTTTTTTTTTTTTTGTTGTTGTTTACTTTCATGGATAGAGAATTTGAACTGAAATTATTGCAGAATATATACATAATTGAACGTAAGTCATCTCTCAAATATTAATTTATTTTGAACGATCTTTCTAAAAATGTAACTTTCATGCAGTTTTATTCGAAAAAATAATTTTGAATAAAAATGGCCGCCTGGTATATATGAAAAAGTGAAACGGACATAACGGAACTGTTGATGACAGTCACATGACTTAGGCTTTTATTATAGAGATGAACTAGCGATGCTTGCGCTGTGAAACTTTTACAGAAGATAGTCTAAACGTATCGGTTGTTACAGACTGTGTACTAGTGCTGTTTCGTTATAAATTATTTAAAATGCGTAATCGTGTTTTATAACAATTTGGAGCACTGTATTTCACCTTTCTCTCTGTACAGTTTTCTTGGAAACATACATTATGTAGGTGATTATTGAAATATTTTCATATAAACTCCCTTAATAGCACAGAACGTTTTAAAAACGCTGAAAATCCAAATAAATCTTTTGAATTTTGTTTTAAAAAGTTTTATCCACGTGTTCTACCAGGGCTGACCGATTAACATTGCGACGACCATTAATACATCGCTCGCCGTGCATTGTATCCCAATAATACCGTGCATTTGAGGACACGAGTTTCAAAACTCGCCTTATCCAAAATTTTAAAAAATCGTGTTTTCTCTATCAATATATTCTATTAGTAAATCTCCACCGAAAAAACCCTACAATCCGCAGAAAATCTAGTTTTAACATGTATTTTTGCCATTGTAAAATCTTGGTTTAATGGATGCAGTTAGAGGTTTTTTGAGGTTTCCCAAAATTTGATTTTCTGGATAAGGCGAGTTTTGAAACTTACGTCCTCATTTATTCAATTAATTCTTTTCGTGGACGTTGAGTATGTCTCATGCATTGGCGCGGGCAAAACGAAATCCGGGGAAGGCCAAGAATTTGGAAAAGATGTGGTCTGCAGCCATGGCCAGGTTTTTTTAGATATAGAATGTAAACATGAAATAAGCTAAACTAAGAAATTGTCAGAAACATCCGTGCCAAATATTTTTTAATCGAATCTAACATGAAATATTTAAAATTTTAAATAGTATTTAAATATTCAAGTCACAGCATTTTTCAAAAAGAAGAACTCAAAAAGTAATTTCATTTTTCGTCAAGGGTGTTCTGTTCCCCGAACTCCCGCTTAAGATTATTTTTAAACACATGAACGTAAAAAGAATCACAGCTAAAAACTGACTTATACGGGGATTCAGAGGACCCTGAAAAATTCTTTCTCTTGGTATTTAATTATTTTAAGTTACTTTTGAGAAATTTTTATGCCCCCCTTCCCCCCCCAAAAAAAATCATTAAAGGGAAAAAAAGCTAAATTGTATTTTTAAATATAATTTAGTTTTTAAAATATAATTTAGTTTTTTAAATATAATTTAGTTTAGTAGAAATATAATTTAGTTAAACCGGTGTCCAATGGCCTTCTCCTTGCCGACTCTTATGGCTGTACACCACCAATGAGCAAAACTGCCTATAATGTCAGTGATCATTAAAATCATTTCACAATATCCTCCGCTAGTAACCGAATAACAAACTGACCGACTAACATCGCCGACGACTATTAATACTCCGTTCGCCCTGTGCCATACTATAATAATAAGGTGCATTTATTCCTGTTAATCGTTTTCGTGTATGTCGCATGCCATCAATGAACGAAACCGCCTCTAATATTGAGTAAAATCTTATAAATGCTTCATGACACAGGCATCGCCCACTGGCACAATTTCTTAACTTCATCCCCCTCTTCCCACCGCTACGCTGGAGGTTCTCTTTGTGCGCGGCCTACGCCCTTTGCGGGAGGCGCTTCCTTGGGCGTGTCTAGTCCCCATATTTAGAAGCATTCAGCTGAAAATGATGCTTACAGATGCCGGCGAGTTTAAAGACTGGCCTTTTTTATTTCTATTTATTTACATGTGAGATGGACTCGCGCGTCTAGCGATTGACCACATCTAGTCGTCTCATTGATTGGCGAACACACAATTTTTTGAAATTTATTTCTACTCACGTTATGATTAGACGTTATTCTTATGATTAGATATTATTATTTAATATTAGTTTATATTTAGGTTGTGCGCAGACGCAGACCGAGAACGACGGGGTGAGAGTTCTTTGTGGGATTGTTTGATGTAGTGTTTCCTAAGGCAACTATAAGGGGAGCTGACGCATATCCATCTTGTTGTCCCAAATAACCGCCATGTTGTAACCCAGCTCAGCATTAGTCTGCCACCAGATCAGAGTTAGTGTTTAGGTTTGTCACTGTCATTCGCCGCGTCCATCACTGCGATAACGCTAACCGGTTTTAGCTTGGTTTTTGGTCCCGGGTTATTAAAAAGCGAGGATGATTCAACCCATTCAGTATGTATTATAGGAGCTCTAGTCTTTCCGATGTCGCCCGTGACAAGCTAGCCACTATCGCCCGTGCTATATTTATATCCCCGAAGAGAATTTTTTCTTAAAAATTACTTGTTTATTGACATTAACTCTGTCCGCTAACCAAACCATGCAATATTTTAAATCGCGTCATATTTTATTATTGTTGGAAAGCGTGCCGTGAACATTGTATAATATTTCTTCCTACTGAATTATTTTTCTATTTTACTTATTTTTTATTCATGTGTTCCCATACTTTCAGATTTTGTATTGTTTAATATATAAATGAAAACATATCTAAAAAAAATGCATTATAGTTAGTGCACAATGTATAATTTTTCTTCGTGTGTGTTTTTTAATATTTTTCTTATACATTTTCTAAAATTACTTTATACCCGAAAAGTAATGTTTGTTGAAATCGTCTTGCTGAATTATACATCACTTTTTTTCCCATATCGGTATTTCTTTAACGCGTTGTCATAGTTACAATAAATGTAATGTATATTAAATTCGATTATAATAACATACTTTGGCACAACTTTTCTTTGACTGTAACTAAAGCCACTTGGTGCTAAAAATGAGTATATGAATAAAACGATCAAAACCTTTAGTAATTGCAGAGAAAAGAAGGGCAGCCAATAGCTTTCAAAGAAAGACAAAAAATTATACAATTACGTAAGAAACAAACGACCATTATTAAAGTAAAAGTAAAGGAATTGTGAAAATTTGTAATAAGCTATGACATCATTTATATATTTTCGTTTTCAAATGTATATTCATTTTGTCAAATGCTTTAAATTAAAAAGACCCTAAAAGGTCCCTAAATTAAAAAGAATTTCGCAGCTAGATCTAGATATTCCTTTATTCGGAAAGCTGCTGATCATTGTTCGTTAATATATATCAATAGATATATATCATCATGATATATATCCGATATTTATTTTCAAAATATCAAGATTTTTGATATTTTCGATATTTTTATATTATTTTCAAAATATCAATCTGTTTGTTATTTTCAAAACATTACTGAGCATTTCCAGTATATTGATTGTTTAAAGTTTTCATGGTAAGTGCAATATATTTTAGATTCTAATTTATATTATGCTTAAAAATATTTATTAGCAGCAGTAAGTTGCCTATTTTGGAAATATCGGATATATATCGAAAATATCTGATATATATCAAAATATTGGATATATATCAAAATATTGGATATATATCAAAATATCGGATATTTTTGATATTTACGAACCCTGCAGCTGATAGTACATACTGTACCACTGACCAAAATTCAGTTCATTTCCAATGATGTCATCACATTTCATACAAAGCAAAGTTGGTTTGATGAAAATCTCGATAAAATATTTTCATTATTGTTAAAGTTGTAGACGAAAATTCGGGTTCAGCTTGTAATGAGACATCCTGTATTTTTGATGGAATTGGTGGATTAGGATGCTGGTTTCCTTTACAAAAATTGTTTGTCTTGACCGCACTACCTCCTCTGAAAGTTTGTTACAAAATTTTAGATGCATCCTGCATTTTTGATGGAATTAGTGGAATAGGATGCTGGTTTCCTTTACAAAAATTGTTTGTCTTGACTGCATTACCTCCTCTGAAAGTTTGTTATGAAATTTTATGTACACCTTGCATTTTTTATTAAATAAGTGGATCGCGATGCTGCTTTCCTGTACATTTTTTTTTTTTTTTTTTTGTCTTGACTGTATTACTACCTCCTCTGAAAGTTTGTTCTGTTATTTTATATACACCCTGTATATTTCCAACTTCTGAAAATAATCGTTCACTTCTGACACTGCTTACTGGTGAAAAAAAAACTTCCTTATTAAATCAACAGGAGCAGGAAAGTTATTCTTGCTAAGTCGCCATCATTTGAATAGATTGTAATTTAAAACAATAAAAAAAAACTTTAATCTCTTCCGGACAAATAAACACTGACCTAGATGTTCCATTATTCGTAAAGCAGCAGAAAACGGTAAAATTTTTCTTCTAATTCTAAATAATAATAAATAATAAATAATTAAAGAAAATGAGAGGCGGAAGTGGTTAATAAAAATCACAACAGATTTAGAAAACTTTTAGAAACTAAGTCGCTTATTTAAAGCATTTTTGAAGCTTCACCAATTTAATGTTTCATAAATTGCTAAAAAAATTTTTTTTAACTTCTTATGAAACTTTGTAATTTATAAGTTTTACACAGATACATCTTGTAGATGGTAAGTTATAAATAATTTTCTCAATCTATGTTTTTCAAAGTAAAATGTGATCTTGATTAAAATTCCGCTCTAATTAAAATTAATCTAATAAAAATTAAGTTATTGGAATTCACGATTTTTTGAAGAAGTTAAATTTTCCGGGACTTAAAGTATTTGGATGTCACTTTTGGCAACATCCACCCGAGAGCATTAATTCTATTACATTTCTCTCCGTGACACACGAATTCATTGAGATCTGGGGACCGCGCCTTTTCTGTTAGCCGTTAATCAAAAGCCTAATGAGAAAATGTATCGATTGCTCATTTGTCATTGGTTATCTCAGTCTGACAGGTTTTTTTTTATAAAGCTGTTTACAAATTAACAGACAATTTATTACGAAGATATGGCTGAGATCTGTGACGGCTCGTTGGTTATATGAATAGAGGTTCACAATACATAAATTGCGAAAATAAAATCTACAAGTACGACTTGATATGCTGGTTAAAATCCATTTGTGTTTTTCAAAAGTTAAAAGAAACCAATGCAACTAAGAGAAATAAGAGTGCTTTTATGGCAGCCGGTCGCATGTGATAAATCGCCTAACATTGTTACCATCGTTATAATTTTCATTACATTCATTTCGTTTAAAATATAAACCTTTCACTCATTTAACCCCTTCGGCCCTGACGTCCTACTAATAGGACATATCTTTTATTGAGTATTATTTTGTCTTTAAAATTATTTTTATTAATTCCAGCATCTAATAGTGATAGTATGAATCTCTACATTTCCTATTATGACTTCACTTATGTTTAGCATTTAGTAATAATGATAATAATTTTCATAATTATTAGCAAGCCGTTGGCATTTCTTTTAATTAAAACATACGTTTCACTCTTTAAATTAAAATTTGGGAATCCTTTTCCGAATTGGTAATTTGTGATAAAAGATAAAAAATATTACTAAATTTTTATGCTTGTTTAATGGTAATTGTAATACGACATTTTCAAACGTCTTCAAAAATTCTTCCTTAGACTATTGTTATATGAAAAACGCGCAAAATAACTACATTTGTGAGGTTTTGGTAAAGAACGCATTCGTTAACTTTCATTAAACCCTAACTTCTGTGATTACGATAGCTATTTTTAATTTTGTTAGCATAACAGTAATTTATTCCTAAAATTGAAAAAAAAAAATCAGGACCGAAGGGGTTAATTTAAAATATTCGTACATAACTTTCATTTAAACTACATGCATTTAAAATGCATATACTATTACATACATTTAAAATATACGTTTTTTTTCTCATCACGTTTTTTACTAATTTCATTTAAAATACAAAGAAGAAAGAGAAGAAATGATACCATAAACCAAAAAATTTTATTTCAACATCAAAACATTGTTTCTAGTTTACATACGCGAAAAATAAAAGCTGCTATTAGCGAAAAATAAAATGCTATTGGCGAGGTTTACGCCCGGCTAACATAAAAGATCGTTCTCATAGGTAGAAAAAAAAAAGTAACATTTTACTTTCTATGAAGGAAGATAGTACTACAACCAAACAAATAATAATAATAAAATAATATAGCTAATCAAGGGTTTTTTTTCGAAAAACCAAGTAAAAAAAAAAATCCGCACAGGTAGATTTCGAAGACGCAGACCGTGGGGTGCCTGTTTGTTGAGAAATGCGGAAGAAATGACCTTTTTGCCATGATGCGGCAGTTGGAACCGCCTACTTCGAAACCTAACTTGTTTGCAGGCGGAGACAACAAGTTTTTTTTTTTTTTTTTTTTTTTTTTTAAAGCTATAATAGTTGGTCCTATAAAAAACTTGTCAATATAAAAGTTTTAGATAATATTAAGAGGATTTATAATAAATTTAAGCGGATTTGAAATATTGGGAATTGACGAAGTTATGAATTTTTTTTCTTCTAAAACCCCCCTTCCCCCCTCCTTAGGCAATTTTTAATTACATCAAAAATCTGTCATACATAAATTTTCGGCCCTTCTCTTAGAAGTAATAATAACTTCAAACGGATTCGATACGTATCATAATTAAGAAATTATGGGTTTTTTTCTGTTTTCACAAAAAGCCTCCCCCCCCCCCCTTGGTTCGATTTTGCCCATTAACGAACTTGACCGAGATTTTATGCCTCTTGATTTTATGTATCAGTTTGGAAGAGATTTATGCAGAATTTTTCCAGTTATCGTGGTCATAAAAAAGTGACATAGATAGATAGATAGATAGATAAAGTTTTGAACTGGGGGTGGTTTTAGGTTCTGGGAGTCATGATCGGCGTAGATGTGCAAAAATTTTTCAAAAATTCCAACTTAGGTGAGAATGTAATAGGTAGTATTTCTTACGAAATCTACCTAATAACCAAAAAGGCGAACCCTCGCACACTGAAAGTTGTGCGGATGAAATAATTTGAGTCATACCTTCCCCTCACGCTGCTCTCGCCGTAAGCTGGATTTGAAGACGATTTTTTGGATCGCCTGTGCGATCCAGGAGAAATAGCGACAGCTCTCTGCTGATACTTTTCAAAATTTACATTATTACAGTAACGTTTTGCCATGGACGTATTTAAAAGGATGAATGTAGTTCATCCTGGAAATTGACGAAAGTCTGGAAATGTGTTTAATATTATTTTGTTAATTTATTTCTTCGTTTTTAACACTTTCCAACCTAGTTGAAAAGTGTTTATGACTTCGGTTTGTCTGGCTGTCTGCCGTATGGCGTCTGTCCGTGCTCTAACTCCCGTCAATAGGCTCGGATTGCCTTGCAATTTTTATATGTTATTGTCGTTATCTATAGCATGTTCCCTATTTCAACGGAAGTGTGTAGCACTTGCAGTTTTTTTACAGGGACACTCAAAATATTTCCGTTACATTACGGTCTATGGGGAAAAATCATTTGCGGTTTATTTTAATGGTGTTACACAATTGCAAACACATTTTAATTGATTTATATCACGAAGGTGCATTAAAAGAAGCTTAATATGGAATAGGGTGTGCATAGCACTTATAGTTACTTTACAGGGACAGTCAAAAGAATTCCGTTACATTACGTCTTGGAGAAAAATCGTTTGCGGTTTAATTAAACTAGTCGGATGTGTCAATCCCAAAACTTTCTTCTATCTCACACAGGTTTCGCATACACTAAAAATAATCAGCACCCATTTATATCAAGGTCTAACTGAATCTAAAGTTTTATTAAATTCCGAGCATTAGTTCTTGAGATAGAGCTATTGCGGAAATCGCGAAAAATGCTGCATAGCAGCGCCACCTGCCGGGCGATTTTTACCAAAAACTAATCAGCACCCATTTATATCAGGGACTAACTGAATCTAAAGTTTTATTAAATTCCGAGCATTAGTTCTTTAGATAGAGCGCCCACAAAATTTTTGTCACATACAGACAGAGTCACAGACAGACATTTTCTAAAAATAGTCAAATCGTGTTCAGGACCTTCTAAAACGTATAAATCCGTCGAAAACCGGAAGTCGAAAATTTTCATGAATCCAATACATTCATCTTGTAAAGATAGAAGAAAGTAATAATGTTTCACTATTTTAAACGCATTGAAATTTATATATATCACTAAGGTGCATTACAAGAGGCTTACTACAGAATATTGTGTGTATAGCAGTCATCATTCATTTACAGGGACACACAAAACAATTCTCTATTGTCGGTTAACAATAATTCCTGGAAGTGCGTTTTAAGTTGCTGAACGCATTTTAAATTTAACTCACTTTTTGTCTATTACTTGGTGGGTATAAATTCTGTAGATCCTATACAGGGCAGTGCAAAAGTTCGCGATCACATTTCCGTTTATTGACAGAAATTCCAGAAGGAGAATTTTAAACTGTGCTACGCGTTTCCTAACTAAACTAAAATTTAGCATCCTATGTAGTATATATTCAAATCTATAGATCCTATGCAGGGCTGAATAAAAGTATTCGGATATTTTTCCGAATATTGTTTTTGTTGGGAATTCCTGAAATTACGTTTTTAAATATGTTATGCGTTTTCCAAATTGTTTACTTAGATGTTATCTTTCAGTTTATTCAACGGTAATGATTTGTAGAATTATTTTGGAAGCGTTGGAAAGTGTTACATAATCTATGCTTGACGCATGATTTTTCGTTCTTGTTTTTTTTTTTTTTTTTTTTTTTTTGTGTGGGGGGGAGGGGGGGGTCACGTGCTCATGTGCACCAGTGAAGCACTGCTGAGATAACACTGGAGTTATTTTTGGTAGTTATATAGACTGAAAAAAGGGATTTTAAATGCAGCATTTTCTGCTTACATCGCAATGTCAAACAAAAGTATGATATATTCGAAAGCACGATATAACCTACTTGAAAAAATTATAAATGTTTTATAGTTTTCTCCAAAACATTATAAGTAGATCCCGATTAAAACATTTTTGTGACGCTGTCAATTGGTGTTTGGTTGGTTCTTTGAGAGTTGTGATGATTTGTTGCGGACAACGGATTAAAACCTTGTATACCTCGACTGATAGACAGCGGTCCAACTACTAAAGAAGTTTCCAAAAAAATTGGTCTTTTTACTGTATTATTTTTTTCATTACATTATTATTATTTGTTGTTAACAAAATTCCACGATGCTCGTAATATTATTTGTTTAATTATTTTTGCTCATTACTACTCAATGAAAAAATATATCTTTTAATAAATCATAAAAAAAAAATAAGTATTTGTGACATAGTAGGCATATTCAGTAATTTTGAAATTAAAAATGAAGCTTTATAAAACAAAACTAGAAGTGATTCTAACGCTATCGCATGATTTTTTGCTTTGTTCACTTCAAAGTTTCAGAAAAAAGTAATTAACGGTGGAAACAGAGATCAATCTTAACTATCCAATGAAAAAAAAAAATAGTTTAAAAATATTGAAATGCAAACGAAGTGGAAGTATCTTCGTAAAGAAAATCGAAAAAGTAATTAACGGCGGAACCAGTTATCAATCTCAGCTATCCAATGAAAAAAAAAATCGTTCAAAAATATTGAAATGTTAACGAAGTGGAAGTATCTTCGTAAAGAAAATCGAAAAGTAATTAACGGCGGAAACAGAGATCAATCTCAGCTATCCAATGAAAAAAAAAATCGTTCAAAAATATTGAAATGTTAACGAAGTGGAAGTATCTTCGTAAAGAAAATCGAAAAAGTAATTAACGGCGGAACCAGTTATCAATCTCAGCTATCCAATGAAAAAAAAAAATCGTTCAAAAATATTGAAATGTTAACGAAGTGGAAGTATCTTCGTAAAGAAAATAAAAAAGTAATTAATGGCGGAAACAGAGATCAATCTCAGCTATCCAATAAAAAAAAAAAAAATCGTTCAAAAATATTGAAATGTTAACGAAGTGGAAGTATCTTCGTAAAGAAAATCAAAAAGTAATTAACGGCGGAAACAGAGATCAATCTCAGCTATCCAATGAAAAAAAAAAAATCGATTAAAAATATTGAAATGCAAACGAAGTGGAAGTATCTTCGTAAAGAAAATCGAAAAGTAATTAACGGCGGAAACAGAGATCAATCTCAGCTATCCAATGAAAAAAAAAATCGTTCAAAAATATTGAAATGTTAACGAAGTGGAAGTATCTTCGTAAAGAAAATCGAAAAGTAATTAATGGCGGAAACAGAGATCAATCTCAGCTATCCAATGAAAAAAAAAAAAAATCGATTAAAAATATTGAAATGCAAACGAAGTGAAAGTATCTTCGTAAAGAAAATCGAAAAAGTAATTAACGGCAGAAACACAGATCGATCTCAGCTATCCAATACAAATAAAAATAAAATAAAATAAATAAATAAATAAAACTATTGAAATGCAAACGAGATATTAGAAAATAACTGCCCCGTAGGATTAATATTAGCGAGCGGGTGTTTTCTAGTGAGAGGAGAGGCCACATAAGTTAAGTGACTTAATTTTCCTAATTTGAACGCGATATTAGTCAACTTTCTGACATGCGCTACTAGTGGCGCCATTTCAGAACTTTCCTAGAAGAGGGGAGGAGTTTTTCTTACAAGGGGGGGGGGGTCAAAAATATAACTTTTTGTGCACAACTGAGAAGCAATTTATAGAGTTTTGTTCTCACATATATTTTTAAAATTAGTCAAGCACTCATTAATGATAAATGCGTCTCGCTTTAAGGTTGTTGCAATAGCAAGACTTCTGTAAATATCATTCGTGTAATTATTAATTTAATATGCTTAAAGTGGTTATTTATTGATAATGTTTTCATTTTAATCAAATCTGACAAGTTATTTTAGCTTTCGTGCGATTTCTGAAAAGTATTTTGAATCGGACCTGCGATGACCGATACATTCTGAATTATAAAATTCCTATGAAAATGGGGGGGGGGGGCGGAAGAGGCTCTCCCAAATGGCGCTCTTGTACTCGACAGTATTAATAAGGAGAAATTTAAGAAGAAATAATAATAATAAAAAGTCTTTTAAATTTATCATAAATTTTATACTTATTTATTTATTGAAATGTTCGCTGATATACATCCAGATATGTATATATATATATTATGCGATTTGTATTTACATAGCTACCAACTTTCCGTTCTTTAGAAAAGTCTAATAAGTAATTTTTTAAACCAGAAATCTTACTTAGTAAGTGCAATGAAATAAATACCGCATAGATACCAGACATATGTTATTAAATACATTTTATAGTTCTATTTCACTTGGGAACACAGTCACATTTAGAGATATAAATGCCGAAATAATTCTATTACTTAAGTTGTCTTTTATAATCTTCTTTCAGAAGATGAAACCTTAGAAGCGCATGTAGAGCAGAGGATTAATAATGTAGCCGCCACTGGCTTTTTAATCCGGCTTAAGGTTTTAGGAACAGCATTCCACGTTTTAAATCTGTCTTACTACCAATCTTTTTTATCACAGCCAAATTATTCATGTATTATGGACACATTTTGTTTCCATATAGAACTGGATTAAAATTCGATCTATTGTATTTCTGTATCTTCCCGATTGAACTGTTTATTACTTACCCATCATACATAGTATAGGGTAAGTCTTGTAATCGTTTTGAAAATCGAAAAAAAAAAAAGTTTTTTTTTTTACGGATTTACACGTTTCAGACACTAGAGATTCCGAAAAACATATTTTTAGGAAAAAAAATTTTGCCGTCCGTCTGTGTGTCTGTAAACGCTCTATCTCCCGAAAAAATTGAGATAGAGACTTCAAATTTGGCATGTACTTAGTATGTAATAATGGAAAGAAGCTTATTGAATTTCAGTAACCTCGATGATCCGGAACTATTTTTTTCGAACTCTCGAAATATTCGTTCTGATAAAAGGTATATACAAATTTTCGAAATTGTTTATTTTAAGGAGTGAATATAAAAGATAGTAAAAAAACATAAATTTAGCATGAAGTCGATCGGATAATGAGTTGCTGAGATATTTGTAATCCTATTTTCCACACTCTTCGATTTTTCCTGACCCTGTATTTCATCCAAATTTCCATTCAAATATATATTTTAATTGGAAATGAGACACTTAATCAGATGCAATAAACCACTAGTTAATAGGATTATTGTTTTTGGAGTTATAAGGATGTTTCTTTCAAGCAATTCAGTAATCGAGCCTTTAAAGTTTATGACGTCATCAAGCCACGATTTTATTCGAATTGTAATGCATTTTATAAGTAGTTTACAGATTTTTTATTTTAATATTTTACATTATGCATATCCATGATGGGTAAGTATTACAGTGGTCCCCAGCAACTAGTTTTACTTTTGTGTTATTAAAATTGTATTAGTGTCATAATTAAACAGATATTACAAAGCTATCTTTTAAGCAACTTTATTTAAGTAATTTAAACCAATCTGCATAGAAATCTTTAAATATATTATAACCGAATGGACACTTTTCGATATAGTGCTTATAGGAATCCGTTTATCCTGATTCCTCTAAAATTTGATAAATATGTTAGGTTGATACAAAAGTTGATAGCGCCTAATTTTTACTTCATAAGAATAGAATACAGGAATGAATAAGTAAACAGATTCCCCTCCACAACGCTACACTGGAAAAAAAAAAAAAATATATATATATATATATATATATTGATTTTACGGTATAATACTGGTAACTGGGATGCCAGTATTATACCGTAAAATCAATTTTTTTGGGGGGGTGGGGGGGGGGCAATGTACAGTCACTCAATAATTCGTTTTTCCGTCATCGGAGTCTTTTTTATTATAAATCATAAAAAATGTTCCGGCTATTTTAAGAATGTATAACTTTGTCACTTACGAAAAAAATAAATAAATAAATAAATATGGCTATTTGAAGAATTTTTGAAATGAAAAAGTATTTAATTTCATTATACGCTTATAGCTCAGACTGCAATGCATTTCCCCCTATTATACGTTAGCCAACCAAAAAATTCGCAAAATTGCATGAGCATACCATGAGAACGCTTCCTAGTGTATCATGTGATCACTTGCCATTCAGCTAAGTTGTGGAATTTGACACCAATTTCCTATTTTGTGTTTTTGGTGTGATCTCTTCTTTTTATCTGATAAGTCTCCTTTTTTATTCACGTTTCTTTAAAAACATTTTTAAGAATATTATCATACTCTGTTCAATTTTTAATCCTCCATCAATTGATGCTGACTTTTTGTACATTTTACGAGTGTATATTATACTAGTGTATATTTTACGATTCAAAATCAAACGATTTTCGTGAAAGTTGACCTGTTCCTGATAGGGCTATCCAGGTGTCTATATCAAGTGCACCATGCAAGCCTAGGATAAAGACATTTTTATTTGTTCCAATTGTGATAATTTGTTTTAACAAATTTGTTAAACTCTAAAAGGATTTCACTTTTTTCCCCCCTCACTAAAAACTTAAATTGTAATGTTAATTTTGTTAACTTCATTTTTGATGAAAAATTCTGCTTCAAATCCACTTTTGAATAACAAAAAGAATTATCGAGTAGCATGCTTATTTATTTTACACCAATATTATTTAATTTAGCAATTTAAGGAGTGAATGTAAAAGACAATTAAAAAAAATTTTTTTGCATAAAGAATGAAGTCGATCGGATAATGAGTTGCCGAGATATTTGTAATCCTGTTTTCCACACTCTTCGATTTTTCATGAAACTGTATTTCATTCAAATTTCAATTCAAAGATATATTTTAATTGGAAATGAGACGCTTAATCCAACGCAACAAACCATTAGTCAAAAGGATTATCAGTTTTGGAGTTATAAGGATGTTTCTTTTACGCAATTCAGTAATAGAGCCTTTAAAGTTTATGATGTCACCAAGCCACGATTTTAAACACTCTATCTACCGAACCAATTGAGATAGAGGCTTGAAATTTGGTATGCACTTAGAAAGTAATAGTGCGACAAAGCCTATTAAATTTCAGTAACCTTATTAGTTTAAAAATATGCAGAATATTTAAAAAATAGCAGCAGACGATATTTTAAAAAAGACTTTGATTCTTTGCGGATAAAGTGCAGCAGATATTTTGGAATTGCAATGCATTTTTTTAAAATAGTTTACACATGTTTTATTTTCATATTTTATCTTATGTATATCCATGATGGATAAGTATTACGGTGGCTTCCAACGACTAGTTTTCGTCGGGAATGCAATATTTTTAAAAAATAAAATTTCATTAACCTGAGACTGTTAAAAAAAATAAATAAATAAAACGGTTTTTATTTTTTCAAAATGACGGCAAGGAAAATTCTTAAACTATAGCATGGCCATAACAGGGACACCCACCTTATATTAGTTTTTGCACTGACCATTATCCTGTGAGTAGTTAAAAGCCTTCTAATATTGTTTTTCTTTCAAAAACAGGTTAAGTGGGCTGTTACTTTCTTCAGTCATGACGCATGAATGACTGTAAATTAAAGTGCTTTCTAAATAAGATTTTGAAATCATAAGACTAGTTTCATGAAAGAGTAAGAACAATTCGTTATTGTTCAGTCAGTATAAATAAATAAGAACGGAAAATATTGCGTCAAGCAGAGATTATGAAACACTTTCCAACACATCTAGACAGGGCTGTGGAGTAGGAGTCGTGGAGTCGGAGTCAGGCCTATTTTTGGGAAAAAGAGTCGGAGTCATTAAAAAGCAGGCCGACTCCGACTTTAGCTTGTTTTTTAGACAGTTTGAAGTGAAATTAAACTAATTCTATGCAATTTTAAATTTATAAACTGAATTATTATTTTTATATTTGGACTATAGATACAAGGAAACCCAGATTAAACAGTCCCAATATACTGTCCAGTGTACAGATATAAATATGAAAACTGTTTTTAATTGAAATCTCTAGTTTATATTTTATATTTAGTATATAGTTCGTTACAAGATGTTATTTTTCAAAAAAAATACAATAAATTTCCCAAAAATAAACTTTATTTTTCACAAAATGGGTCCTAAGAAAAGAAACTTGCATCGACCCCTGAGTTGATATGCACATCATATGCTTCAAGGTCAAACAGGAAAGTAACAGCAGGTTGCAGTGTTGCCACTTGAGTTTTTTTTTATTATTCCGATTGCTTGATTGCTGTTACCTTTTTTTTTTAATAGTAATATTTATTTTCTTTATTTAATGACAAATTTAATAAAGCGACTATTACTATTTCAAAACAAATGACAGCAATGAAGCAATCTGAATAATAGGAATCAACAGGCAGTATTAGTACTTTAGCCATCCTGGAGTCGGAGTCGGTTCCTTTAAAATTTCAGTAGTCGGAGTCGGTCGTTTTTCCCACCATCTCCGCAGCCCTGCATCTAGAAAACTGTAACGAAACTTTACCGTTAAATAAGGCGAAAGAAGGTATGTAAGCAAATAGTTTAGAAAATATATAGCATATTTTAAAATCCATTTTTAGCAATTACCTCCGATAGTCAAAAACGCAGTCTAATTATTTTTTGCAGCTCTGTATATGATCTACACATTTGCATATATACTACATAGCATACTAAAATTTAATTCAATTAGAAAATTCACTTTTAGCAATTTTCGACAATAGATGAAAATGCACTCGAATTATTTTTTACAACGCTGTATATTATCTAAACTTTTGTACACACCACATATTAAGCAAAAATTTAATTCATATATATACATATATATATACATATATAAAGCATAACACTATTTAAAACGCACTTCCAGCAATTACCAACCATAAATGGCATTGTATCTCTTTTTTTGCGTAGCCTTGTATATGAATTTACTTATATTTCAAAAAATTCTATTAGTATACTAAATATAGTTGAACGGGAAAATGCTTAACACAATTAAAAACTATCCTTAAGCAATTCAATCCCATGATGAATAATACATACGAGTTCCTTTGTATATGTTTGTTCCCCTGTATGTGATCAAAAGAATTTATACACTCCACGTACTATGCAAAATTTTGCTTAAATTTAAAAATGCTCCCTGAGAAAATATTTAAACATTATAAATGAGTGTACATAGCTCATCATATTCGACGTTTTCCACAGATTTAGAAAATCACTATTTCAAGAAGGCAATATGTATTTTGTCTATTTATATTTTGTAAAAAAAGATATTTTCATTAATTTATATTTAATAAAACAAATTTCATTGAGAATTGCAGAAACTATGTAAGTAGGTTTTCAAAATTGATTGTTCATTTATTTTTTCATGTTTTCTGTATTCAAATGTATAATCTTCAAATAGTGAATAATCATAGGCGTTTTATATGATTACACATGATTACATGATTACACGAGTCTATCTGACAAAAGTTTTTTGTTGTAATTTATTTGAAAAAAGTTTTAAATATAAAAACTCAAAATCCAATTTTCTAATACTGTGCGGTTTTTTTTCTCTTTTATATTGTATCATATTTAAACTGAGGGATATACAAAAAATTATGAAAAAGTATTTATATTAAATAGAAAAAAAAAGAAAAAAGGATACATTACAATGCTTACAATACTTCACTTGAAATAAGATAACATTTCTAGTGATTTTTTTTTTTTTTTTTTTTTTTTTTTTGTGGTTATTGCTTGTCCTGCTGTCATTCTTCGCGCATTGTCTGATAACCCGATAATGCTCCTAATCAAAGTGAAAACGATAGTGCAAGATCAGGTATCGCTTTATCTAATTTTTATTTATGAGATGTAGATATACCTCTGTAGAGAAACATGATTTTCAATCAAGGCTTTCCGTTCAATGGCATGAAACTTTAAGGAGGAAAAATAGATTAGAAGTGATATATCATGTATAATGGTTGAACTGTTTATATGCAGGTACGCTTCGTTGTCAGTCTAGTGACAAATAACAATATGAGGAACATAGATCTGTTTATATGCAGATAGATTTTTCCAATGTAGTACAAATAACAGGGTAGGTGAATAAAAGAGCAGAGTTTCTCTAATTAGAGCTTTGAAATAAAACATTACGTGTTTCGTTTCGTTGCGGTTGCTAGCTGTTCGGTTGCAGAGTGAAGTGTATATGTGACTTGATGTAAATGTCTGGTTGATTCAAAAAGAGAAAAAATGCCTTTAGTACAGGTAAAATAGATAAAAAATTGAATAAAATACACCAATTGATGGCCATTCACGGAAATTTGGGAAGAACTTCGTTTTGGTACTACAAATGAAGATCCGATGAGGCCTCAAAGTTCTTTTACCCTGTTTTTTTTTTTTTTTTTTTTTTTTTTTTTGGGGGGGGGGGGGGGGAATTTAACTCATGGAGGAGGGATCAACTTTTTTAAGTAGGTCAAGTGGGGTATCATTTGATATGTATTTTTTAAAATTCTTAATCAAATGAAACCATCCACGAGTGGACACGATGATTCGGTACATAGTTACGTTAGGTTTTACAAATACAAAGTCGACGATTTACCACAGTGCACTTAATATAGGTTTTTAATGTAAAACAACTGGTGGCATTCACGAAAATTTGGGAAGAGCTTCGTTTTGGTACTAGAAAAGAAGATCCGATGAGTTTTCAAAAAATAAAGTTGTTTTACGGGGTTTAGTGGGCAAAGGGGGGCATTTTAACACAGAGGAAGGGATAATTATTTAAAAAAAAGGGTCAAATGGGGTATCGTTTGTTATGTATTTTTTAATTCTGAATCGAATGAAATCGTCCACAAGTTGATACGATCATTTGTTACAAAGCTACGCCAGTTTTTATAAATACAAAGTCGATGATTTTATTTCCCCCCCCCCCCCCTGAATTAAAAAACCCCTTCCCCCCGAAAAACAAAAGAGGTAAAACAGCTTTAATTTTTGGGTACTCATTCGGATCTTCATTTCTAATGCCAAGCAAAGTTATTCCCAAATTTTCGCGAAAGCCTATCAGTTGTTTCTGTAAAAACCTTTATTAACAGCATTGAAATAAAATCGTGGATTTTGTATCGAATCATCGTATCAACTTGCGAGGGATGTTGTTCGATACAGAATTAAAAAAATACATAGTAAACGATGCCCCCCTCAACCTATTTAAAAAAAAGTTGAATTATCCCCCCTTTGAGTTAAAATGCCTCCTTTGCTTCTCCCCCCCCCCCCCCCCCACCACACACACCCTAAACAACTTTATTTTTTTGGTACTCATCGGATCTTCTTTTCTAATGCCAGAACAAAGTTCTTCCCAAATTTTCGTGAATGGCCATCAGTTTGTAAAAACCTACATTAACTGCACTGTGGTAAAATCGTCGACTTTGTATTTGTAAAACCTGATGTAACTTTATAACGAATTATTATATCGACTTGCGGATGGTGCCGTTCTATTGTGAATAAAAAAATGCATAACTAACGATTCCCCGCTTGAGCTACTAAAAAAAAAATGATTTCCACTTTTCTTGAGTTAAAGTCCCCCCCCCTTCCCCCCCCCCAAAAAAGGGGGTAAAACAAATTTATTTTTTTTGGAACTCGTTGGATCGTCATTTCTAGTGCCTCAATTTCTCCGAAATTTTGGGGAATGACCATCAGTTTTTTCAAAAAACCTGTATTTTACCTGTACTACTTATCGTTCATTATATATAATCAGCTTATAATATTATTTTAAAGTATTATTAAAGATAAAGTACAATTTTTCCTTTTAAAAATCCTCATCATAATAGTCAGCATATGTAATTAAATGATATAATTTTTAAGAAACAAAGCACTCTAACCACGTTACATTGACTGCGAACTCTAAGTGTTTGAATCTAATCTGGCGAATGAGTATGTTAAAAAGTATGTATACTAATACGGTAAAATCATGCTAATGATCAAACTAAATATGGTAACTTTCGGTCTTTTTTATTATTAGTGTTTCGTTCATCTCACGAAACCCTATTACCCCCGCTCCGTTGTCTGTCCGTCACAGAGCCATTCTCAAAAAGTATGCAACTTACAGAGTTGAAACTTAGTGTATAAATCTGAATAGCAGCTGTGAAGAGCTCAAAATATTAAAATTAGAAAAATTCGTATTATTTTAATAAATAGAGATAAAAAACCAAAATTCTAACAGCCTTTTCCTATTAAATTGAAACATTTTTAGTTATAGCCGATGCCAAAAACTAAAAATCCACAACGAAATTCTTTCTACAATAATTAATTTTCTATCAGACGATTTTCACCTGAAAAATGAAAATGAAATAAAAAGTTTCATCAATTGAAAAAAAGATAAATATGAAATAAAATTGATTGGCGTCATAGTCGTAATAAAACGGAAAATGTCTAAGATTTCTCAATAATACAAGGAGTATGAGTATGTGTAAGTGGACAAAGCAGATTAATACACGTCATTAGAGAATTAAAAAGAAAATCTTACGTCATATAGGAAGTTTAACTAATTTTTCAAATGTTTGAGAATAATGCAAAGCGAGTATCAATATAAATAATAGAGAATAGTAAATATATGAGTTTGAGAAATATATTGAATCGTGATAAAAATCCGATTATGGAAATATTCGCATATTTTAACATTTTGAAGGTGTGCAATTTGTTTAATTTTGAAATTATTTTTTTAAATATTGTATTTAGTCCGTATGACGGATATTATTATGACAGAATATAATAGCGGGCTTGGACCGCTATCCGGCTGGTTTAGATATTCGAAAAAATGAAAAAATAGATCGGTAAATTTTTACTTTATAAAAAACATGGCGTTTTTTTTTGTTGTTGTTGTTGCTAAATGAAATTTGTTTGAATTTATTAAAGAAAGGATAAAGTGTTTTGAAAGGAATATTAAACGAAACCCTTTGAGCGATCTTCGATCACACTTACCCACTTGTTATTATTATTTTTTTACTTGTTAAAGCAAGGAGAATGATTATTATTATTTTTTTTTTTTCTTTTAACATACAACTTATAGATCCAGGGACCGTATAACGATATTAATTTCGCAACTTTTACTAAAATAACTACCGACTTAAATGGTTTTAACGCGATAAAGAACAACATGAGAAACAGTGTTGCAATGGGAAGTATGTTTCTAAAATTAACAGCTTTTAGGAAATAACTATTGGTCAACGATAAAGAGACACCCTGTATAAAATTACAAGATTTTTTTTCCTTCTCTGTAATGCTTCTTAAATTACATTCTAAGCTTTAACAATGCTACTTAAAAATAAGTCTCTAAATAAAGGTGATATTTTCGTAGCAGAGATGAAATAGGTTGGACAATTCCAAGGCTGGTGCAGCGCTCGATTTAGAGGGAGGGGTGTCACATTTCTCTGTGGTAAAAGGTTACATTTCTTAATGAAGCAGTACTTATACAGAGTGTTCTGTTAATATGGCTGCAAACTGAGAATATTGTACATGTCAAGATAAATAAATTTTAACACTTTCCAACATAGTTGAAAAGTGTTTATGAATTTGGTTTGTCTGGCCGTCTGTTTGTCCAGTGTTGAATTCAGACACTTTTTTTCCGGTAGAGATTCCTGTGGCTCCTGGGGGTGTGGGGGGGGGGGGGATTTTTTTACTATTAAAAGCATAAAATCTCAAATCTTCCGATGTGGGGGTGGGCATTTCAATGCTCCGGGGAGAATGTCACCCCCGGGCCTCTCCGTGAATTCAACAGTGTGTCTGTCTGTCCCTCTGCCCGCGCTCTAACTCGCGTAAATATATAGTCGGATTGCCATGTAATTGATGTATGTTATTGAGATTTAACATAACATGTTCGGTATTAAAAATGAAGTGCGTAGCGTTTAATAGTTCGTTTGGCACTCAAAAGAATGCCGTTACATTATGGTCTATGGGGAAATATCGTAAATATATCGCGTAAATATATAGTCGGATTGCCATGTAATTGATGTATGTTATTGAGATTTAACATAACATGTTCGGTATTAAAAATGAAGTGCGTAGCGTTTAATAGTTCGTTTGGCACTCAAAAGAATGCCGTTACATTATGGTCTATGGGGAAATATCGTAAATATATCGCGTAAATATATAGTCGGATTGCCATGTAATTGATGTATGTTATTGAGATTTAACATAACATGTTCGGTATTAAAAATGAAGTGCGTAGCGTTTAATAGTTCGTTTGGCACTCAAAAGAATGCCGTTACATTATGGTCTACGGGGAAATATCGTAAATATATCGCGTAAATATATAGTCGGATTGCCATGTAATTGATGTATGTTATTGAGATTTAACATAACATGTTCGGTATTAAAAATGAAGTGCGTAGCGTTTAATAGTTCGTTTGGCACTCAAAAGAATGCCGTTACATTATGGTCTATGGGGAAATATCGTTTGCAGTGTATTTTAGTGATGTTACATTATTTCAAAACTATTGAAATTAATATATTATATACCTGAGGTGTACTACGAGATGCTTATTGTCAGGACGATGTTGCTTCTACCCCATGGATTCGCAATTATTATGAATTCGAATTACGTGATTTCGATTTACTCTTTTATTTCCAGAGAACCAAGTAGTGATGGGCATAACGATTATTTTGATTATTCGAATGAATCATTCGGGCATGTGCAGAAGCATATCTGTCAAACTTCAATTTTTTTAAATTCAATTACTACCAGAAATTTTGAAAAAAAAAAAGTTTCTGCAGAAACTTCTTTTTTTTTTTCCACTTCATAAATAAGTCAGGCATGAAAGAGCTCCAAATTTCACCTTTTTTTAAAGCAATTTTGAACATTCTATGAATTAATGCAAAAAACAAACAAAACATTAGAAGAATATAAAGGGAGGTATGAGAAATTTAATCCTCAGACCTTTTACATACTCAAACACTGGGAGTTTGATTTTCTACACAGCAATTCAGAAACAATCAAATCAAAGTTCAGCTAATGTTATGAGCATCTGAAAATAATCTGTGAATTTGTTTAAAGTATCATTCCAGAGTAAATATATATTTTTTAGACTTTAAAAGGAAAAGGAAGTTTTTTTTTGTTTTGTTTTTTTAACAGAATATTTTGTTCCCATTTATACAGTACTTGGGTAATTTCAGTGATGTATTTTTGGAGATGTATTTCTGGAGCAAAGATCAGTTTGGCGTGCATATATTTAGCATTGAGATTTTTTTTCCTCAGAAAGGAGGAGAAAAATCTTAAACAGTCAAACCATCCAGAATAATATTTATTGGCTTTGACAAATTAATCACTGCACTTCACTTATATTTATCACACATATTTAGATTCACACCTTTAGCGAATTGTGTTTCATTCTCTTATTTGATTCAATAAACTTGCACACATATTGCTAATTTAAATTTGTTTTTATTATTTTCTAAGTTACGTAAAGAAAATAACAAACATAAGTACAATTACTTCTTATTATTATTTATTAAATAGTTGTTAAAATGTGTCTAAATTATAAGAATTTGTCGCCATTGTAAAGATGGAAAAAAAATTCCACCTTCTTTTTTATGCTTGATAAGTCTACCTCACTTATTAACCCATTTTCGGCCAAAGGTGCGTAAACGCACCATTTCAATAAATATTTTTTTATTAACACTGTGACGTATATTTTTCGCTAATTTTATTTTTCTGCTATTTTTAAGGGTTCTGGAGACATCTATAAAATATTAGTAATTCAATTGAAGTAATCACTTTCTGTTGAGAAATTTTCAAAATGCGCTGTTTTTTTACTTGAAACGGTTATTGACAAATTCGACTTTTTGAAAATGTATAATTATTCCACGTGAGATTAATCATATGTTTTTATAATGGAGTAAAGTTGCAAGTTCTGTAAATAAAATAAAAATAAAACAAATGCCATAAGAAAACTTATTTTTTTTTATTTAAATTTAATAATAAATTAATAATAATAAATTAATAATGGTAACGTCAAATTAAATAAAATATTATTTTTCATGCACGAAACTTTTTTGTTGTCTTAATGAATGTAATTTAAGCAAATTTCTATGCAAATAATACCACATTTTATAAAATTTCTATGCTTGGCCGAAAATGGGTTTAGATAATCAGTATTTAAGCTATCATCCTGACTTTAAAAAATGACAAAGTGTCGCGAATTTCAGAAATAAATGAACTTTTGTACTTATATGACTTCAAGAGGGCAAATTTTATGCTTATAAAACTCTTCTTCCTGAATAACAGCATGCTAAAACATATTGGAAAGAAAACCAATTTAAACCAATTTACCAAAGAAAAATGACCATTTAACCTGGTGGCATTGAGCTCACAGACTATTCACACTAATTGTATATTATACTCTTATTTCAAAGAATAACGCCCCTCAAAAAATAAAGAAATCGACAATAAATTAGGGGAGGTATTAGCCCCTTGTTCCCCTTCCCTTTTATTCTTAATCAATGAATCCCCAAAACTAAACAGGGAAGCGCCTTATCACAATGAATCTACATACAAAATTTGAAGCAAATCGGATAATTCTGCATGAAAAACCCAATTATCTAAATTAAGGGGGATTAGCTCCCCGTTTCTCCCTTTTATTCTTAACCAATGAATCCCCAAAACTAAACAGGGAAGCGCCTTATCACAATGGATCTATATATAAAATTTGAAGCAAATCTGATAATTCTGCATGAAAAACCCATTTATCTAAATTAAGGGGGATTAGCTCCCTGTTTCTCCCCTTTATACTTAACCAATGAACCCCCAAAACTAATCAGGGAAGCGCCTTATCAGAATGAGTGTACAGGCATCCCCCGACTTACGTAATTAATGCGTTCCGCAGACTTTTACGTAACTCGAATTTTACGTAAGTCGAATGTGTAATTTGCTTAGGTAAAATTTCGTAAGAAACTGCAATATTTATTATATATATCGATTATTTACACAGTATTAATTTTTAAATAAAGCATCATGCAGCAGTATTTACTCGGATATAAATTATACAAGTATGAAAGTATGAAAAAATATAAAGGTAAACTGAAAAAACACTTTTCAAATAAAAAACATGTTGTGGAATTTGGGATTTATAAATTTAACATTGATGGATGCATTTAAAACAATTTTGAGATTAGTTATTTCTTATTTTAATAGTCATTTAAAGTAAAGAGGACTGATTTACCTCTTCTCCACGAATTTTTGATGACAAGACAATTGAATAGTACTCACAAAATAAAATATTTCTTGAAAAGCACAAATTGTATTTATTAAGAATTAGATGACAACAATGAATAACGAACAATAAAGATTCGTTTTTATGATAATACTGTATATTCCCAACAAAACTATAACTCTCTCTAATACATAAAGCTATATTGTAATAGTTATAATTTTTATCTACATATTTTATTTATAAAATAATTATCAAAAGTATGCAAACGCGTATCAAATGCGCTAATTAGTTCATAAATGTAATTTTCAAAATAATTTTACGTAACTGCGAATTTACGTAAGTCGCAGTATACGTAAGTCGGGGGATGCCTGTATATACAAAATTTGAAGCAAATCGGCATGAAAAACCCAATTATCTAAATTAAAAGGGAAGGGATTAGCTCCCCGTTTCTCCCTTTTATTCTTAATCAATGAATCCCCAAAACTAATGAAGGAAGCACCTTATCACAATGGATCTATATATAAAATTTGAAGCAAATAGGATAATTCTGCATGAAAAACCCATTTATCTAAATTAAGGGGGATTAGCTCCCTGTTTCTCCCCTTTATACTTAACCAATGAACCCCCAAAACTAATCAGGGAAGCGCCTTATCAAAATGAGTGTATATACAAAATTTGAAGCAAATCAGATATTTCTATCAAGAGTTATCGTGTTACGTACATACATACAGAACCTGTGGGCACATTAGCTCTCTCAGGCTTTGATAGTTTGTCTGTGAGCTGAAAACTAAATTTTACTGTAGAGACAAAGATGAAACTTTTGTGTTTAAAACAAAAACTATTAAATGCTTATTCAAAGTTATGCTCGAAGCATTTCAATATCACGAAATTTACTACAAGGTGAAAACACAGCCATCAAAACCTATCAGTATTAAACATAAACACATATGTGTTATCCCAGCATTAACACAGACCGTATAATACTAGTATGCACCGAGTTATGACGAGTTCAGACTTATTGCAGCGACTGTCTTATGAAATTCATTTAAAGGAGAAAAAAAGCATTTTAAATTTATATAGAAAGGCAAAGTTAGTGTCGAACACGCTGAATAGCATCATAGAAATAGAATTGTTTTTTTAAATTGTTAATTCAAGCAACAATAATTGCATTATTTGTCTTTAATAGTCTGTACGTGTTAAATAAAATTTCATTTATTATAACAAAAGGATAACTGAATTTTATATATGTAATAATTATCAAATTAAAAACTTTCGCATGCCAGGGAAATTGTTGTACGTACCATAGGTTGGCCACTTTGGCATACTTATAGATTGAGTCACTGTGCTAAATTTTTATGTATATAATACGTTTTCCCGCGTTTTTTTAGCTCACAGGCTATCAAAGACTGAGAGCTTATGTGTCCGCCGCGCCGGTTCTGTATGTATATATGTACGTACGTAACGCGATAACTCTTCATAGAACTAACCGTATTACTTTATATGGGGACTAACCCCCCATAATTTAGATAAATAGGTTTTTCATGCAGAATTATCCCATTTTCTTCAAATTTTGTATATAGGTCCATTTTGATAATGCGCTTCTGTCAATTGTTTTGGGGGTTCATTGGTTAAGTATAAGGGGGAAAGGGGGGATTACCCCCCCTAATTTAGATAAATGAGTTTTTCATGCAGAATTATCCGATTTTCTTCAAATTTTGTATATAGGTTCATTGTGATAATGCGCTTCTCTGAATAGTTTTGGGGGTTCATTGGTTAAGTATAAAGGGGGAAAGAGAGGCTAATCCCCCCTTAATTTAGATAAATGGCTTTTTCCTGCAGAATTATCCGATTTTCTTCAAATTTTGTATATATATTCATTGTAATTAGAGACTTCCCCGATTAGTTTAAGGGGTTCATTAGTTAACTATGAGGGGGGTAACGGGGGGGATGACACCCTTTAATATATTGTTGATTTCTTTATTTTTCGAGGGGCTTATTTCAAATTCTTTGAAATAAGAGTATAATATACAATTAGTGTGAATAGCCTGTGAGCTCAATGCCCTCAGTTTAACTGGGCAGTTTTCTTTTTTTTTTTTTTTCTGCTTAATATTTCTTTTTGCTTGATTTATTTCTTATGGCAAATAGACGCATAAGTAAAATGTAGCGCAAAATGTTTTAGAATTCTGCGCGTCAAAGAATTTGTTTACTCTTTCTTAGTTAATGTGAAAGAGAAATAATTCAATTTCTATTCACAGAACGTACAAATTAGCTTAATTTTAATCCTTGCATCCCCCCCCCCCCCAATCTTTTATGTATATTAGAAAATAATTTTTTTTTTCCCTTATTCTAGAGTTCCAGAAATTATATACTGCGTCAATAAAAATCCTTGAAAACAAGGCACGTACAGAAATATAATTATTTTGGAAACGAAAATATTAGCTGTTATTATGGATGTGAATATGAGGATTTCAATTTTACATGACAGTACCAGGGAACTGAATCTAATATAAATCGATTGTGAGTTTGTATGCTTGATTGAAAAGAATTTGAAATAGACGCCTTTGAGAGTCCAAAATTAACAATCTTATATAAGTAAATTTGACATGAACTAACATGAGGCACTGTAAAAAGTTGTCGACAATTAATAAATTGCAGTTTTCTAAAGTGACATTGACAAATTAAAGTAACTAGGGCATCCAACCCGGGCTTCCCAGAATAGAAAATATAGGTGAAACCATTTTTTTTTTTTTTTTTTTTTTTTTTTTTTTTTTTTTTTTTGAGAACTCGGATAGATTTTTTACATTTAATAATTTTGTTTTAGATTGCCTCATAACAACGCCAAAGAGCATTTTTATATGAAATATGTCAATTACATATTCAAATAAAATTTTTAAATTTATTAAAAGCGGTAATTTCGTATTGGCCTCGTGCCAGAAGTTAATAGCCGAAGAAATCGCGAAAAATTTCGTTATCAACGGCCGTTTTTATTATTTGTATTATTATTTTATTACTAGCCGCCACTGGCGACCAGTTTGGTCTCCCTTAAATGTATGTTAAGCATTGTAACACGCATTGATATTTTTTGTATTATTTTAGTTTGATTCCATATTATTTACCATTTTTAATGATGGGTATTTTTATTAGCCGGGAGCAAATGATAAATCGCCAAACATTGCTCCTATCACCACCATTCATACTGCATTAATTTAATTTTAAATTATAAACCTGTCACTCATTTCAGTTAAAATACTTGCTTTAATTTCAAATACTTATATTACATACAATTTAAAATACATGCCATTCACACTTTTCATTTAAAATAGAAAATAAATAAATAAATAAGAAATAATATCATAAATCAAAATATTTGATTTAAAAATCAAAGTATATTTTCTAACTCGAACACGCGAAAAATAAAAGCTGGTATCGGAGATTTAAAAAATGGTATTGGCGAGATTTGCGCAAATTAACATAAAAGTAATTTAATGATGTTATGTATTTTATAAATGTATATTAAATTACTATTTTGAACGCGATTAGTCATAACAATGGTAAATATGATTGGCAATTACCAATCATTTTCCGTGATCTTTCTTCCTGGCGAGTATAATACATAAATACCAAATTAACTGATAATTCGTTTCGTTTCGAAATTTCATTCATTAAATATTATTACATGAGTTCAACTTACGTCCAGAAAAGATCTGGAAGGAAGTTGAGTTGTATTGCACAGAATTATGGTAAATTTTGATTGTCTCAGTGGTGCGAATTATTATTATTGTTTTTGACACACAGGCAGCGGTCCAAAAAATCATTCGCTGAGAACTTGCTTTACGAACGATACCTCCATGGTTAGATATTTTAAACGTTCATGACGAATTAATCTTTTTTTCTGTTTTTGTTTACTTTTATGGACAGAGAATTTGAACTGCGATCATAATTTCAACTGAAGCTATTGCAGAATATATGCATAATTGAACGTAAATCTTCTCTCAAATATTAATTTATTTTGAACGATCTTTCTAAAACTATAACTTTTATGCAGTTTAATTCGAAAAAATAATTTTGAATAAAAATGGTCGCCTGGTATATGAAAAAGTGAAGCGGACATCCCGGAATTGTTGATGACAGTCACATGACTTACACTTTTATTATAGAGATTTTTTTTTTATTATTATTCTGATAATTTCAACGATTTTGAGCACTTATTTCTATTAAATTTCTGTTAAATTTGTGTTTTATTTATACTATTTTATTTATTGCTTAATGAAGTTTTGATTTCATTATTGAATATTAGCAGGAAACAAATGCTGAACTTTTTATATTGTTTAAAGTGCAAACGGATTAACATTTTGTAATCGTCTGCAAACGGTAGAGATATATATATATATTTTAAATCATGCTTGAAATTTAATTTAAATGCCATTATAAATCAGTCAATTCAGATACAGTTTTGAAACAAATTGCATTTGAAAGTAGATTTTTTTCTCCTATATAACGGTGTAAAAATTAAAAACGTGCGATGTTTAAAAATTAAAAAATTCCAGTAGCAAAAATCGCAAAATCGAAATTTCACCGCCAAGAGTTGCCATTTGCAAAATGACGTCAGCGTTACGCACGGACACGTTTGTCCTTTATAATATAGATACTCAACGTACGTACAGTATGCAAAAATATTTGCATTAAATAAATAAATATAATTGTAAATATAACTTCAGAATAAAACTGCTCACACCAATGTTGCTTGTTTATGATTTCGTATTCCTATATTCCTTATTTCCTTATTCCTTATTCCTATATTCCTTATCCTTGTATTTCTATATTCCTTATAGAAGAGACCATTTTCCTCCCGACGGAATGTCTATAATATTAAAACAAGAACGGAAATTCATGCGTTAAGCATAGATTATGAAACACTTTCCAAGACATGCAGAATACTGTAACAAAACTTCACCGTTTAATAAGTAAACAATTTATAAAACGCGCATAACACATTTGAAAACCCAATTTCAGCAATTATCCAAACAAAATATCCGAATTCTTTTGTGCAGTCCTGTATATGATCTGTAGATTCGTGTATATATTACACGGTATGCTAAAATTTACTTCAGTTAGGAAATGCCTAGTGTAATTGAACCGCGCATGCGCGGCAGCGTATTACTGCTTATTTTACTGTTTATTACTGTTAATTTTACGGTATAATACTGACAGCTGTAATGCCAGTATTATACTGTAAAATCAACACTTTTTTTTTCTTCAGTGAGTAATGTGGAAGCAGCCAAAACAAGCAGTGAAATCATATTTAGAACGATATTCGAAAATTCCATTTCAAAACAATTTTCCGTTTCATCTGAAGTTTTTCTTACATTAATTTTTATAAAAACATTAAAGGAAACCATTTTATGTTTATACATAAATGTATTTCAGTTTCCATACCTGTTTAGTTCGTTTTTCCCTGTTTCATTACAGAAGCATAAATTGGCATTTCTCCAGTGTTTAGGTGCTTTTCATGAATAACTACATATATTTCGTGTTTTGGAGTTTTTTAAAAAGTATTTCGTTTGTTACCTATAAATGTTATAAGATGCAAAAACATTTAATATTTTGCGTTTGTTTCATTTCGTGAAATGAACTTAGTTTGCTGATATTTGTATGATTTCTATTTTCTTTTTGTAAATACTTTTTTGTAAGCAAATGTTCTGTGAATTTATGCATCAATTAGCCTTTATCTTGGAATGGATCTTATGCGCCGACTTTTTCGCCAAAATAAATAAAGTAGTTAAATACAGTCATAACAGAACAGAATTGTGATAAGGGAAAAGAGCTGACTCGCGCCGCTTTTTCGTACCATTTAAAAGGCTCGTCAGTAAAAATTGAGATCATTCACAGATTGATAATGGTAAATCTTTAGATCAAAAATATGTTAACAAGTACGAAAAAATTGAATCACTAAGACATCTAAATAAAGCATTACACTATAGATGCAGATTCCCAAAATTTAGAAGGAGTCACTGGCTCCTAAACCCAAAAAATCCAGTGGCCACAATTGTAAAACAAATGCATAAAAACAATAGTGTTTATATGGGGTAAAAAACGAAAAAACGAAAAAAACTCAGGAATTCAAAGTGTGAAGTAATTTATTTAATATAAACACGTGTACAACAAAATTTGAATATTAATTAAATCATATATCATGTACAGTCAGAAGATAAAGTTGGGCAAGATACGGTTTAAAAAAAATATGTATAAGCTAAACAATAATGATAGCGGGGAATATCAGAAAAACAATATTTCTTATTTTGATTTTGCCAGACAAAAGTATATATGAAAGAAAATCTGAATTTGTGAGATTATTTTGCACTATAAAAATCAAAACACACTTTAAACATTTGTTTATATGTATATATTTAAATCACAATCTGTGTAAAATTATCAGATTCAAACTGTTACGAATAACATTGCTATTCGAATATATTTAATAGTTTGCTGTGTTAAACAGATCATTCTGAAATGTTATTAAAAGATAACAATAATTTTTGTCATGTGTTTTGATCTTAATCTTTAAAGAAAATATCAACATTTTACGATGGGGACTGGGAATACCAGAAATTGATTACTTTTAAATCACATGGCGACTTAAACACCGAAAGTTAGTGGCCACAGCATAAAATTTAGTCGCCACGTGGCCACTGGCGACCGTGAATCTGCACCTATACATTACACTAGCAGAGATCACTTAAAGATACAAATGTAGTTGTAAATCCTAGAAACATAATTATATATATATATATATATATATATATATATATATATATATATATAATAAAAACACATGTGAAAAACGAAGACAAGCTACCTTTTCCTCCGGGCACAGGCCGAAAGGACTTTTTTGTAATAATCTTGTTGCAGCAAAAATAATAATAATAATAATAATAATAATAAATAAAAAATGGATCAATTTTGTTTAGAAGGGTAGTAAAAACATTTTAAAGGTGTAACTTTCTAAAAATTAATGACACGACGATTTCATTACTATAATTTTATTCCCTAACTTATTCTGAACATTTATTACAATTTACGTTGTCTACTACTCTCCAACAAGTCAAAAATTAACGTGTTTCAACTTTTTTTTTGGCACCCTGCATATCTTGAAATGAAGGGTTTGGGAGTAAAACATAGTAATCGACAGTTTTAATTTTTTTTTTCCATGTAAAATTGTTCAACTACATCCTGACAATCTTTAAAAAGTACAAGGTTTATTTTTACTCAATAGATGCCGCAATAATCAAAGATAAATTTTAGACATAGATTTCGTAAGAAATACTACCTATTACATTCTCCCCTAAGTTTGAATTCCTGAAAAATTTTTGCACATCTACGCCGATCATGACTCTCAGAACCCAAAACCACCCCAGCTCAAAATTTATCTATCTATCTATCTATGTCACTTTTTTATGAACACGACAACTTCAATAATTCTGCACAAATCTCTTCCAAACTGATACATAAAATCAAGGGGCATAAAATCTCGGTCAAGTCCGTTATCGGACAAAATCGAACTAGGCGGGGGAGGGGGGGGCTTTTGTAAAAACGGGAAAAAATCCCATAACTTCTTAATTATGATACGTATCGAATCCGTTTAAAGTTATTATTACTTCTAGGAAAAGGGCCAAAAATTTATGTATGACAGATTTTTTTTT
This sequence comes from Maratus michaelseni, assembly GCA_963931845.1. Classification (NCBI taxonomy): domain Eukaryota; kingdom Metazoa; phylum Arthropoda; class Arachnida; order Araneae; family Salticidae; genus Maratus; species Maratus michaelseni. The sequence continues at coordinate 11,498,378 of OZ007598.1, forward strand.
ATATCATTAAAAATGGCCCCAAGGGGGGGGGGGGGATTTCAGGAGAGAAAAAATTCATAACTTCAATTCACAAGATATCAAATCCGCTTGACTTTATTATAAGTCCTCTTAATATTATCTAAAACTTTTATATTGACAAGTTTTTTATAGGACCAACACTTATAGCCATCTTGTTTCAAAATGGCAGCAAGTTAAATTGTTTATTTATTTATTTTAAATTTAAAGAAGTGTATAAAAAATTATAAATTGAAAAAGTTGTTTCCGTTTAGTGTTAGATCGTGATACAAGTATTCCGGAACATATTTTGTTTTGACTTTATCTTAAAAAATGGCTGAGCTATAGCAGTTTGAAATTCTAGGGTGGCTGACATTTTGAAACAATCTGATTTTTTGTTATGCTGTAACTCTCATGCTGAAATTCACATTCAAATTCCGTATTAACGAAAACCGGGATTGAATCTTCTATAATCGGGTTCCAAGCAATTTAGCTTCGGGTGTTTGAGTAAAATGAGTTGAATTTTTAAAAACATGGACTATGAATGCTACCTTTTCCTCACAGTACAGGCCGGAAGGACTTTTATTAATCTTAAGATCAATTTTGTTGTCAATAAATTATCTTGCAATCATTAACTAAGCAATTTTTCGAGCGTTTATTTTAGCCTTTTTTCGACATATGTACAGGGCAAAAATGCGAGATATTGCCTGGATGGCGTCATATTACCCTCGAGTCGAACCTTGCTTAAAACTAAAGATTTAGTCCTCTAAATGTTTTGGTTAAAGCCTTTGAAAATCCTGTGTGTATTCGTTCGCTAACTTAGAGGATTTGTTTTTCACTCTTATAAGCTTAAAAAGCATTATCTTCTCTCTGTTCAAAAACCATTTACAAAGTATTGGAACTGTTATATTTATGAATTATTCATTCTATAAAATGTTTATATTCATCTTATAGATTGCTCCCCCCCCCCCCCCCATGGCACTCTGTTTTCTTCCGAGAAAAATGAATACTTAAAAAAATGGGTATTTTTCACATTCTTTACTTTTGGCAGCGAAGATATGACAAAAGTGAAAAAAGAATGTGAAAAACACGCAAGTGAATATAGTATTATAATAAGTGGAATGCCAAAGACAATAAAATGGTGAATATGCGGAGCCGTGTCAAGATTGGAGAAAACAAAATTTATTGAATACATTACCTTTCATATCTTTGTACAAATAGTAACTTTCAATTAATTAAATAATTAGAATTATTAAAAATGTACAAGAATAATTGAATTTTAGTATTGTTAATATAAAATCAACATTTTAATTTAATTTAATTTTTTTAAATTTAGTACGTAAAAATATAAGAGTCTGTGAAACCGCTCATGTGAATTTTATATTAAATTTTTTTTATTGTTTTTGAATTGGGGGGGAGGGGGGCTCTAATCCGATGAGCCCCTCCCTTTCCTGGGTCCCTTTGAAGTGAAAACAGTCTTCTTGTGATTCTGGTAGCAAATTTTATTTTCTATGTCTAATTCATGACTAGATATTATTATTATTTTTTTTTTTCATGGAGAGTAATTATTCTTGTAACTTGTGTTTTTAGATTTAAATTTGCTTAAAAGAATACCTGATTTCATTTCATTTTTAAATCTTGTATAATCAGTAACCGATGTTTTGAAATAATATCTTTTTATATGTGTGGGTATTTTTTTCTTTTTACAGGGAAAAGGATACAAGAAATAATATCCGTGTTTCTGTGCCTTGCCTTGATGGCAATTAATTTTGTCCATTTGGTATATTTCTTTCAACCCAGTCAGTGGAGCTCTATACTCATATCTGCCTGTAAGTGAGCTTTTTAGATCCAATTAACTTAATATTTATTTTATAATTTTAATCTGAAACAAAAATTTCCCACATTATATTTTATTAGTTTAAACGGATTTCCTAAGTTTGGAAATTTTCGATAGAATTTATTTATGCAAGAATCGTGTTAATCAAAACTTTTCTGTTTTCAAAACCATTTTTCTTTTGTTTTTTGCACCATTTGCAAATAGAAGTAGTATATTATTTAAAAAATCACTGTCTGACCTGTTTTTGCAATAAGCAGCCATACTCAACCTGCGGCCCGCGGGCCGCATGTGTCCCGGCGACCTTTTATGTGCGGCCCGAGACACATAATCATTAATCCATATATAAAATTGAGATGTGCATAAAAGGTATTTAAGTCTTGTTATATATATTTTCATGGGAAAACAAAATCTGTCCTGTTATTTATAATTCATTTAAAACTGTGTTAAAACATCTTAAATGCTGTTTTTTTCATCAAAATTTATTTTTACATGTAGTCTTATTTGCAGGGTTGGGTTTTTGACGTCAAAAACTGGTTTTTGACACGACAGTGGTAAAAACTGTGTTTTTACCGGTTTATTCCGTCAAAAACCTATCATTTTCGATTGTCCTCCAATTTATGGTGTAAGGTAGCATACAATACATTTCTAGATTGATTTTACCTTGTTGTTCTTGTTATTATTATTATTTACAATTACATTTGTTAAATTTATTTAAAAGAAGATCATTTCCTAATATGGGAAAGATTTAAAAATACAAGATTAAAAGAAAAGAACAATATTTGCCATAATCTTCACTAATATAGATTCTACTAGCTGCAATCAACATTAATATTAAATAATAATAAAAGGTTATTATAATTATTAAATAACATTCAATATACATTTTTAATAAAGTACATTACAATTATTTTAGAGATGCAAAAATGCTGTTACAGTGTATAACAATAGATGTTAAGCATAGACTGGCAGTGAATAAATTTGAATATTCTTCGATATAATATTTTAAAATGCATATCTTATGTATTCATAAATGCAATTGTGGTGATTTTCATTTGCACTTCAATAAGTAGAATCTTAAAGTTTTGTTTTCAACAATGTAATAAATTGTACCGAAATTATACACATTGTTTAATCTAATACTTATAGGTTACAGGATTTCTTCAAAAAATCGAATTTTTTTAGACTTTGCTAAACAGCTTAAGATATTGTAGAGATTTTCTAACAGAGATGTACATGCATTACTCTAATGCAATTCTTTTTTGTTTTTCTTGGATGGATAAATATACTTTAGAGTCTTTTTGATACTGAATATTTTATGTAAAACAACTTAATATTAAAGATAGAATGAAAAAAAAATGTAAAAACAAACTACTAAAAAAATGGGTTTTTGACAGTTTTTGACAAGGAGGTTTTTGACATGACGGTAAAAACCATGGTAAAAACCGTCATGCGTCAAAAACTTGCCAACCCTGCTTATTTGTGCTATAGTGTTGTATACATTTCTTTATTTGCAACACTAATCAAACATTGTTCCAAATTAATTAGATTTGCTCTATATATTTCTACAATTAAAAGAAAATAAAGTGTTTGAATTGAGCAAAAGATTGGTTTATTAGAGAAAATCTCATTCTTTTTTTGTTTAGAACTTGACGATTTTGCATTGTTATACTATAACATTTTATACTTATTATACAGCTAATACTGCTTTTGAACGTTTGTCTCATAAAAAATTGGCATCGAACATTTTGTACACTACTATTTCCAAACAACGAATTTTGCGGCCTAACCCCATAAAATATAATAACAGAAATCTACCACAATGTTTATTTTTTGGAAATGGTGCTGCTAAAAATTTTTGCTAACACTTCTTCTGCGACAAACTTTTAATCCTACTCATGTTATATTGCTTTGTTATACTACTTTTGTTAGCTATTATTTTAATTACCCATTTTTTTTTTTTACTTTCTGTGAAAAGAGGGTTGCGGCCCGCCTAACGTCGCAAACATGTGCTTGCGGCCCGCGAGAAAAAAAGGTTGAGTACGGCTGCTTTAAAGGAATTTTTCTCGAAATTTTATTGTTTGAAATATATTTCCACCCTTATATGTTTATATCAAGTAATAGTCAAAATAGTTTAATGAAACTTTCAGGAAATGTTTTATGTGTTTCTATCAATGAAATGAACTAAAAAACTTGATGTAGGTTGTAGATACAACATTTAATTTATGAATGTTTTTGTTTCGGAGGGAAAAAATGGAAAAATCTTCAGAGTAACTCTGAGGAAAAATCAGAGTGCACAATTACTTGTCTTTTTTTATTCTTAAATTTCCCTTAGATTTTAGTTCATTTTGAAGAATGCTGTCATATGTATCCTGTCTATAATAGAAACTAAATATAGTCGCACATTAATTTTTTTTTTATACTTGTTGGCCGTTTTGGCCAAATGTCAGTAAAATTTATCTAAAATCACTAATTTTTTCTAAAACTATAAAATAATATTTTTAAATTTTCATGTTTTTATTTAGTATTTTATCTAAAAACCTAAAATGAAATTAAATTTAGGCTTTTTTATCTATAAAAAAATCCTCGAACGTACGTAGGAAAAAAAAAAAATCTAAAACAAATTAGACAGACAGTTGGTAGCGGATATATATATTTTTTCCCGCTTATATAATTCTTTTTTACTTTTCCCCCCTGTTATTGGTCATTAATTTTTACAAATAATTCAAAATTGTGAATTTGCAGTATGGTGAATCCATGGTAACTTACGTTACATTTAGAATAATTTTCTTTAGTAATTTTCATAATATAACACCAAAAAATATTGAAATGTAATGTTGATATGATTTGTTAATTAAACCTATCCAAAGCGAAATTTGGATGAAAATTACCTACCTTTAGTGCTATTTTTTGAACACTGGCCATTATATTAATTATGGTAACTTGCGTTCTTTTTGACAGAAACTTAAGTTACCATAGTAAATATAATTTTTAGCGTTTAAGAAATAGTACTAAATTTAAGTAATTTTTATCCAAATTTAGCTTTGTATAGGTTTAATTAACAAATCATATAAACATTACATTTTGAATATTTTTTTAGTGTTATATTTATATTACTAAAATTACTGAAGTCAATTATTCTAAATGTAACGTAAGTTACCATGGAATGACCCAGTATACATGTATACAAAAGTTAAGGAAATTGTAAAGTAAATTATCATTCTCATTTTAATTCGTTATTTAAAACATAGTCAAGAAAATAGATTTTTGATAAAACACATTATTTGTGCATAATTTATGTAATAATACTTTTTTTCTATACTTATAATGGGAATATCTTTTATCTTGACACTTTGATAATCCCAATTCAGTTTGTCAGTAATAACACATTAGTGGTTCTTATATATTTCCAATTTTACCTAATGATTGTATGTTTAACAACTGTTGTTTTTCTTTTTGCTTATCTGTGAAAATAAATTTAATTTGAATATTAGTCTTTAGGATCAGTAACGCTAACTTATATGGGTTCGTGGACAAGCTTAGCGAATGACACTCGCCAAATAATGGCGAGTAGAAATCTAGGTATATGTGTGGGTAAATTTTACCCATACCATCCACTATGGCGAGTGACTTATTCGTTGATAATTTTTTTAAATATTTGGAAGTTGTTAAGAGCTTACATCAGTCATGCGAAAAAACGCTCAAGCCAATGTTAAGTCCATGGGAAGGTTCTTGCACGATTTCTCGCTCGCATTTTAATATTTTTAAATGATTTTTTTCTGCTTAGGATAGCTGAGGTCGATCTCTAACGTTGTTAGTTTTTACTTTTTTGATTTTGGTTACAGTTTTTTTTTTTATATAATGGTACTTTCACTTTCAGAACCGGTTCCAACCGGTTCCAAAATTTAAAATGCCCGCTTATAAAAAAAACTGCAACAAAAATTTAAAAAGTAAAAACTAACAACGTTGGAGATTAACCTCAGCTATCCTATGCAAAAAAAAAAAAAAAAAAAAAAAAAAATCATTTAAAGATATAAAAATGCGAGCGAGAAATCGCGCTAGAACCTTCCCTTAGACTTAACATCAGCTTGAGCGTTTCTTCGCGTGACTAGCGTCGGCTCCTAAACAAAAACTGAATGCCACATTTAGATATATCCTAAACAGTGAGTATAAAAAGCAATAAGAAAATCTTACTGTCATTTACCTGAACAAAATTCTGGAAAAGATGCGAGAGGGAAAGGGCGTAGTCAAACATATGTCAATTACCTTAAGATGCAACTTGGGCAAAATTATTCATTTTGAATCATTATTTTTCTAGAATAACTTCCAAAGAAGGATGCTTCTGAATATTATAATAAAAAGAAAAGTCCCAGTTAAACTGATGGCATTGAGCCCACATGCTATTTCTGTATGAAATACCCATTTATCTAAATTAGGGGGTGGGGGATTAGCCCTCCGTTCCCCTCTTTATACTTAACCAATGAACCCCCAAATCTAATCAGGGAAGCACCTTATCAGAATAAACCTATATACAAAATTTGAAGCAAATCTGATAATTCTGCATGAAAAACCCATTTAGGGGCTGTTCAAGTATTACGTAAGCATGTTTTTGGCAGTTTTTGACCCCCTCCCCCCTTGTCAGCAAAAATAAGCAAATCGCAACCCCCCCCCCCCTTAATAATTACGTAAGCAAATTGCAACCCCCCCCCCCCCCCAACTTTTTTTTAACAGTAATAATTTAATTAAAAAAAATTAAGACTTAATTCAAATTAAAAAAAACTTTACTCGACTTAAAAATAATAATAAAAAAATGCTTGTTGTATTACCTTTCAATTCTATTTAAGAAAATTTCTTAGATCACAATTTTAGAAGAACTTAGCCATTTGTAAAATTTAAATTTGAACATGCCCATACCTATTCTGATGATGACCACGGCTGCTCAAGCCATTTTTCCATATCTGTTATGATATTTGGTTTCCAGTTTTACTTGATTATCTTCATCGCTTTCTTTTCGGATGCAATCTTGATCAACCTCCTCTTCATTGATCCATTCAACATCTTCCATATCTTCCACGAAGTTTACGACGCACATAAGTTCATTTGCTCGACGAGCATCAATTCTCAATGGTCGTATAAGGCAGGCCTTCTCGCTTTTTTCACTGTGTTGAATTTTTTTTTGTGTCTGTTTGCTGACTTCTGAGATGCATGATATTGGCCACAAGTTTTTGCGCATAATTGCGACTTTATGGAAGGGTAAAAATAGTCATACGGCATCTTTAAAAATCCCTTTGCTGTAATATTCAGATTTATGGCCAGACGAAGACTTTAATCTGTAAATTCCCTCTCCTCACTTGTAATGATGTCATTTGACGATTGTATAATTTTAATTGGAGTAGGAATGAATCGTCCTTTTAATATACGAAATAATCCACTACGTGCAGAAGAGCAATAATTCTTTTCTTCGCATTTTACAATTTGCAGCGAGTATTGACTTTGTACGTGCTTCGAATACCAATCCAAGTCAGAACCAAGAGGGTCTGGTCGGGGCCTCCGAGATGTCGCTGTGTGTCCTACACCGGGCCGGCTACAAGTATTAGTGACGTCACAGTAGTGATCCACTTTGGTCAATGTATCGCAGCAGAAAGATGTAATAAAAAGAGCATTTCCGCTCTTATAATTTGTGATTACATAAATAATATTAAATTTCATAATCGTGAAATCAAAGGGAATCAATACACTTGTTTTATTAAAGGAAATTAAAAGTTTTAAATTAAAAAAAATGCTAAGATTAATAAATCAGATTGAACCCATTGACTTACCTTTTCCTAAACACATTATTTTACAATAAATATACGTACAAAAAATATAATAAATCTAACAAAAACTTTACAAAATCAATCCCATTCCTCCCTTTTACAACTACATACCATAATTTAACCACCAAAACACAATAAATGTCAATTTAAATAGAGAAATCGACATTTTTTAACTATAGAGACCTTGGCACTTTTTTTAACGCTTTGGTGTAATCCGGGCTTCAGAAAGTTAGATATGTTTTTAAATTATATACACAATTATGAAAACAAACCTAATGAACTTTTGTGTTTATTTATATATATAAAATTATTTATATATACAATTCTGTTCTACCTGCATATAAAAAGAGATATATGGCTTCTTTATATTAAATAAATTATATAAATATTGAAAAAAAAATACTTATTTATATGAAACTACGAATAGGTTGCCAGAAAATATGTTGCCAACTTTCCTTCTCTCGCCATAAGCCTTTTTCGGTATTTTTCGGTTAGCCGGGCACCAGTGATACATGTACATATATAAATATATATATATTAATTCATACATATATGTGTGTGTAGATATGTGTATAGATATGTGTGTGTGTGTGTGTGTGTGTGTGTGTGTGTGTGTGTATATCACTGGCGCCCGGCTAACCGAAAAGTACCCAATTTTCTATCTTAACTTTGTAACTGACTTGTAATATTTTAATAATTGTCTATTTATTGTACCTGGGTCTAGGACCTAATAAACACTCAAATTAACTTATCAAAAGTTTTATTTTCATAATATATTTGTACACTTAAGTTAACTAAAATGTTAAATGGAACTACGTAGAACTACTAAGTTGTGTAAATCAGTTACTTTTAATTTTATAAACAAAGCACATCACTCACTTCTAACTAAATGTATCCAGATATTAGTCAATTTATTACAGTATTTCTTTCAAAATCATTTTTTAAACTGTTTATCGTCTGCTTCTTTTATTTATTTTTTTTTTTTCTAAAGATCATTTGACTCTTTTCGATTTGGAAGTACAAATTCATTCAAATATGCCAGAATATTACCATTGCAGTAGGTTAGACATTTGTTGTTACGTTTTTTTTTTTCTTTTCTGCACAACAAGCTCAATACAATCATATTAATTCTAGCTTCACGAATTGAAACGTTTATCGAAACATTTAATGCAGACTACTTCTGTTGAAATGTAAAAATAGTTATCACAAGGTAATTTTCGTAGCTAAAATTTCTTCTTTTCATTATCAGTAGCGAATTTGAAGACTTAGATTAGAAACTAGGAGCGCAACATTTTCTTCTCATTATTTTATAGATATAATCTACACTTTCTTTAATAATTATAATCAATAATTATTGATAGCATTATAATCTAAATACACTGAAAAATATTATTAATTACTATATAAAACAATAAATAAAATCAAAATACTATCGTAAACAATACGTACAAACGAACAAAGTACATGAAAATTTTTTAAGTTATTATGGATCACTGTTTTGACGTCAGCAGGTTGTGACGTCATTTGTAGCAGGCCCGGTGAAGGACACACAGCGACATCTCGGAGGCCCCGGTCTGGTTCGCCTGAATCAACATATGTGGCAGTAACAGGATAACCGTCAATGTTTAATGAGTTCCAGATTTCTGCGAGAGTTTTACCAGCATATGCAAAGTTATTTTGCTCCATTTCTTCATCAATAGTGCGACCGTTCTCATCGAGATGGGAATCATGATGGTCATGAGGGAGTATAAGACCAGACAGTTCTCGACTGAGTGGTGCCATTCGCTTTTTTCCTCGATTATATGCACTTCTTCCAGGAGCATTGCACGCTATGAAAATTCCATCTAAATCATGCTTTTTGAAATGGTTAATAGCAAACGATATGACTTTCTGGTAGCGGGGATTCTCGTCTGGACCTCCATCAACCGTATAACTATGATTACAGGTTTGATGAAACCCTCTTCTGTTTTCACTAATTTTTCAAAGTCTTTGAGTGTTAATAGAGTTTGTGGCGTTCAGCGATGACCCAGTCGTGGTCGGGTAAGGATACGTGATACTCCATATGCATCAGTATCAGAGCCTGTTTATTGGCTACTGTAATTTCCAATTTCCAAAGGTACACGTGCTTTGTCATCCCGTTTCTAATTGAATTTATTTATTACAAAGTTATGACTTAAAAATAAATATTTATAATAAAAGAGTTCATAAAAATGTGTATTTTCAAATATTATATTTTTAAATGCCCACTTTTCCTTAATCCTTAATTTTCATTCAAATATTTCACGTTTACGTGAATTTAACTTCACGCTAACTAACACGCTTGGCGACAGTTGAGTCCATATAACGGAAAAGTACTTAAAAATGAGACTTGACATTCATAGAAGTATAAGATATATTGTTTTCAATTCAATTGGATTACATTTCATTTTTAGTAAGGTACAACATTTGAAAACAGTTAGAAGATTATCTGCTACAAAACTTACATACTTTTTAATTTTTTCCCCCATGCATGCATTAATTTTCGAGTTATTTGAAAAGAAAAAATAAGGTTTAGCTTGGCTAAGCCATATTTAAAATGTAATAATTTGTATTTTGACATTTCCTTGGTCTTCATTTATTGCCATACTGACCATGTTTTGCCAAGGCTACACGGTCATTTTATCTTATCTATCTTTTTCCAATTTTTACAAGTAATTATGTAAACTTAAAGTTATCATAAAATATATTTAAACTTTTAAGAATAAATTGATTATAATTACCTTTATAAAATAATCAAGAACGACTGATTTCTTTTTGGTTGCAGTTCGTCCTCAATTCTTTTTAGCACCAATACCTCTAACTCTTTGTCAGTTTTAGAAGATTTTTTGTACTGCCGCCGCACATCATTCGTTTTACATTGGATATCCTTCAAAGGTTTATCTGATGCAGAATTTTTGAAACTTTCAAAAAGTTTTTTATACAAGATTTCTCGAAATGAAGACATATTTCCGATTTCATTTATTTTAAACACCCCTACACTATAGTACTGAGAGGTTTTCGAAACTCACAAGACACCACACAGAGTAGTCGGTCACTATGGTTATGGGGTTCAACCACTTGACAGAGGAGGGGTGGAAACAAAGAAGATGGAATTTTACGTACGTTTTGGAAACTTTCCCGGAAAACTCGTACTGTCACAATACAACATATCGCATCGGTTCATTCAATTCTATTCTATTTATTCTCACAATTGGAAATAGTAGTAAGTTCTCAGAGATAATAAGCCCTCATGCATCAAACATGAACAGTCATCTCTAGATAAAAGAGATCGTTTATATTTTCCTTGTGCGGTCAAAATAGCTGACATCAGAACTTCAAGTTTAATATTCTTTTGCTATTTCTTTTTTTCAATTTGAAATTTTTAATTTTTTTTTTTTTTACAATTTAAGGGATTTATAAAATGTCTTACTTAAGCATCATTCAAACACCCCCTCCCCCTTGTCAGCAAAAATAAGCAAATCGCAAACCCCCTCTCCCCCCTAGGTGCTTACGTAATACTTGAACGGCCCCTTATCTATATTAAGGGGGGGGAGCATTAATCCCCCGTTCACAACTTTCATACTCAACCAATGAACCCCCCAAAACTAATCAGGGAAGCGTCTTATGACAATGAACCTATATAAAACTAGTCGGATGTGCCAATCCCAAAACTTTCTTCCATACATACAAGTTTCACATACACCAAAAACGAATCAGCACAAATTTATGTCAAAGTCTAATTGAGTCTAAAGTTTTATTAAATTCCGTGCATTAGTTTTTGAGATATGGCTATCTCTAGAATCGTGTAAATCCAGAAAAATGCAGCATTGCAGCACCATGTGTTGGGAGATTCACACCAGCACATAATTAAAAACAACTTAGTCAACGTCTAACTGAATCTGAAGTTTGATGAAATTCTGTGCATTAGTTCTTGAGCTATAGCTATCGTAAAAATCATTAAGAAGTAGCATAGCAGCACCTCCTTTTAGACTGTTTACACTAAAACGTAACCAACATCTATTTATGTCAAGGTCTAACAGAATCTGACGTTTGATGAAATTCTGTACATTAGTTCTTGAGATATAGCTATCTTGAAAATCATGAAAAAAGTAGTATAGCAGCGCCACCTGTTGGGCTGTTTACTCTGAAACGCAATCATCGTCTATTTATGTCAAGGTCTAACAGAATCTGAAGCTTGGTGAAATTATGTGCATTAGTTCTTGTGATATAGCTATCATGAAAATCTTGAAAAATGTAGCATGGCAGCGCCACCTGTTGGACGATTTACACCAAAAACTAATGAGCACCCATTTATATCAGGTACTAGCTGAATCTAAAGTTTTACTAAATTCTGCGCATTAGTTCATGAGATAGAGCGATCACAATTTTTTTTGTCACATACATATATACATACATACAGAGTCTCAGACTCACATACAGACATTTTCTAAAAATAGTCAAATCGTGTTCAGGACCCTCTAAAACGTATAAATTCGCCGAAAACCGGAAGTCGAATATTTTCACGAATCCAATACTTTCTTCTTGTAAAGATAGAAGAAAGTAATAATTTGAAGCAAATCGGATAAGTCTGCAGGAAAAACCCATTTATCTAAATTAAGTGGGTGGGATTAGACCCCGTTACACTTAACCAATGAACCCCCAAAACTAATCAGGGAAGCGATTTATCAAAATGAACGTATATACAAAATTTGAAGCAAATCGGATATTTCTATCAAGAGTTATCGTGTTACGTATATACAGAACCTGCGGGCACATTAGCTCTCAGGCTTTGATAGCCTGTGAGCTAAAAATTGATGGAGTTGATATTTGCAGTTCCAGTTCCATATGAACATGGTTTTTCATCCATGAAACTCATTTCGCAACTATCTGCATGGAGATGCATTAGAAATTAGATCTTACAATATCTAATCAGTAAGAAAGGAGGCGGCAGTTTGAATTAGGAGATGTAATGGAGCCAGTGTTGAATTCAGCCCTCCCGGAGCATTGAAATGTCCCCCCTGGATGATGTGGAATTTTCTGCTAATTAATGGTCTAGAAATGCAACCCCCCCCCTCCTCTCCTGGAGAAAAATGTCTGAATTCAACACTGAATGTAATTGCGTTGCTCGGGGGGGGGGAGGGGGGGGGAGATCAGGCATACTATGTATAAAATAATATATATTTCATTTCAAATAATGAAAGTAAAATTTTTATTTTATAATAAGTATTGAATGATATAGTTCTCTTTTAAAAACATTGTAAATCATGAGGACTAATTTTTTAAACATTATTAAATATAGTCAGGGACCGATTTACAAATTTGGGGGCCCTGGGCACAGATGGTTATTGGGGCCCTCCTTGCATCTCTGCTTACAACGGCCTTGAGTTAAAAAATATATTATTAAAAAAGGTACTTATTAAGATAACCACTACAGGCATTAATAATTTTGTGATATTTAATGATGTTTTATAAAAAAATTTCTCAATTTTTTAGTAGTAAAAGTTTTTATAGCATCCTCATAATCTTAAGTGTTCTATCTCGCTGACGATTTTTCGATCTTTCGAAATCGCTTCCGAAAGTGAGAGTATCTTAATAAAAAAAATAAACCTGTAAACAATTTTGAAAAGTAAAAAACAGTCTTTGTAGAGATCGACCTCAACTATCTAATGGAAAAAAAAAAAAAAAAAAAAAAAAAAAAAATTTGAAATGCAAACGAGATATTTTTAAGAATTTCACCCGTAGGATTAACATTAGCGATCAGATGTTTTCGCGTGAGTGATGTAGCCCTTAAAAAATTATTTTTGAATGAAAAAAAATAATAAACAGAGTTTTCCATATTAATTTTGTTTTTTAATATAGCTAAAACTTCATCAGATTTTGGCCAATAATTGATAAATCTTCAGTAGTATTTGGGGCTCGTGTCCCGAATGTCCTGCTGTAAATCAGGCACTGAATATAGGTGCAAATATTTTGCCTTGTGTAATAATATCCCAAATCTAAGTATACATTAAGATTTGAAATTTGGTGGGCAGTCATGAAAAAATTTTAAAATATTGATTTGAAATTTTGTAGATTTCATAAAGTATCTGATGAATTGTTGTGCAAATTCTTGTATTGTGTGTGTTTTGAATTCAAATGTATATATATATATATATATATATATATATATATAATTTTTTTTTTTTCCCAGTTAAGTCTATTTAAGAATAGCTTGATGAAGCAAAATCTGTTGCTTTGTAATCAGTTTTTAAATTTTTTAAATGTTTCTTTTATTAAAAGTGATTTAGTTTTTTTCACTTTTTATATCAAATTAGGTATTCAATCAAATTATTAAAAATATTTCAATATGTACAATAATTGTTTACCTTTAGAAATTTTTGTGCTGTTAAATTATAAAGTACGGAAAATTAAAGGATAGTACTTAGTAAAATATTTCCAAATCCTTCTAAATGTTGTGTTAAATAATGTTAAATGATATTTTGACAAAACGAGTTTTGACTGCTGATGGTCAAAACATATTTTGGCCAGGACAGTTTTTTCCATGGTTAAAACCAGTACAAACCTGTTTGTAACAAGAACATAAAGTGTTTTGCTATTCTGATCAATGAAGACATAATTAAAAATAAAAAAATTATGTGTGAGGCCAAAAAAAAAAAAAAAAAAAAAAAAAAATCCTTAATGCACAAATTTGTTGAATGACTTGAACTGAGTTGGCAGAAATTTTTTTTTCTTTTAGTAAAATTTTAATGTCACTTCTGGCTATTGCAATTTAAAAACAGCGCTCCCTTTTTTAAATCATGCCCAAAAAATGTTATCTCCTTCCTTAATAACTTTATGTTACTAAGAAAGAAGATTATTTCATTTGGTATTTCTTTCTTTCTTAGTAACTATGTATTATTGTACTATTATTTTTTTAATCCTGCCTATGAAAAAAAAGTAATCTTCTTTCTTAGTAACTTTATGTTACTAAGGAAGAAACACAAGCTTTTCTTTTGGTATTTCTTTTTCTTAAATCCTGCAAAAAAAAATGTTATCTTCTTTCTTAGTAACTTTATGTATTATTATACTATTATTTTTTTAATCCTGTCAAAAAATATTAGCTTCTTTCTTAGTAACATTATGTACTATTGTATATATATATTTTTTAAAACATGCATAGGCATTTTTTTAATATAAAAAATGTTGTATTTTTCAGTGTGTGGTATAATCCTTGCTGATTTTTTAAGTGGCTTAGTTCACTGGGGTGCTGATACATGGGGTTCTGTTGATGTGCCTATCATCGGAAAAGTATGATCTCTTTTTTTTTTTTTTATTACTTTTAATTATGTAGAAATATTGTACATTCGATGTTTTGTTTAAAATATGAATATTTATTTATTTCATTTTTATCTTTTTGAAACTGACTTCAGTGAAGCTGAAACATGTAAACAGTGCATTGAAACCTTTTTTACTGTTTTTATATAACATATTTTAGCAGTTAATGAAGTGTATGATTTTTTAAGAACGTCCATATTGGCTTTCGAAATTCAGACCAATAACTCTGTCGTGAAAGTGTTCTTCAATGATGTCGTGGCTTTGTGAGAATGGTAAGGAGCTGCTCCATCTTGCATAAACCATGGATCGGCTATTTTGGCCATGGAAGTAATTAAAGGGATGCCATGTTACTGAAGCATTGAACAGTACCTTTCTGGATTAATTGTGTTTCTGAAAAAGTATGCTAATAATGCTCCTTTGGACTGATCGCTATTTAGGCAGTCGTTTTTTAGGTGCATTCGTAATTATATAAATACGTAGCACCTATTGTCGTCGTCTGATCCATCTGTCTGTCTTTCCATCCGTCCAGATATAACAACGCAAAAACTATCCAACCGAATGGTTTGAAATTTAAGATATATTATCTTATTAAATAGCATATTAAATATTTTTTAATAATTTATTTTTTTTATATAGCTTACCTATATTTTGTTCTGAATAAGGCTTTTATTTTTTCCAGGCATTCATTCGTCCATTTCGTGAGCATCATATAGATCCTACAGCCATCACACGTCATGATTTCATAGAAACAAATGGTGATAATTTTATGGTTACTGTTCCAGCTCTAGGATATATGGCATATCAGTTCATTAGTTATCCTGTTGAAAAAATAATGCGGATATATCATTGGAACTGTTTTGTTTTCCTTTTAGGAATTTTTGTAGCTATGACCAATCAGGTAAAGTTGAATTTTCATATGTTTATGAGTATCTGGCCATAAGCCTTTTCTTGTTCCCTGTAATATATGCAATGAAAACATTTGTTTAATTTGGATTATGTTCTAATGATTATATTATTTGCAGAGTTTACAAAGTAAAGAATTTTTTTAAACAATCAATATATACAAGGGTGAATCCAAAAATAAAAAGAACTTGGGTAAAAAGAATACAAAACACAAATGCATGCTTTATGCAATTAAAATGTGCTTTCTGTAGTTTTATTGTAAAACTTAAGTATAACAACTCTTTTTTTGACACAATTTCCTATTGAATTAAGACATGTATTACAAAGCACAAGTTTATCTACTGCACTGAAATAAATATTTTCTCCAGTATTATATAATCAGTTTAATGCAGCCTTTTTCACGTGCCAAACATATTGATAATTTCTTAATATCAGTGGCTCGATTAAGGTTACATTTTTAGGAGGGATGAAGGTTGATGGTTGAACCTTATGATATTTATCTGTCAGATCTTTGTAACCATTTTCAAATTTCTTGCACCACTTGACTTGAAATTGCAAGAGGAATTATTGCATTCTCGCCATAAACAACAACAATTTCATAATAAGTTATTGTGCAATTTAAGCATTAAGACCAGTATGCAGTTTTTCAAACCTCCAATTTGGAGAACAAATCTAACTGACACAGCATTACAAACCCTCTCACATAGTGTATACACAGGAAAAACTCAAATAACTCACTCTATGAAGTGCTTGTATTCTTCCTTTTCACTGAACAAATTCGCTCTCATTACATTAACTTGTGTTAAGTGTAACATACCTTTTGATTCACCCTCATTTAACTGTTATGTTTTTTAATTGTAAAAAAAATTAATTTACTGTAACGGTTTGATTATCTGACTTAATCCAGATCTAGAATAGGTTAGATAGTTTAAAATGTTGAATAATACACAGTAATGAGAAAATGAAATAAAGCAAATGGGTATGCAATGGGTTTTGTGATTTTCTGACTTAAGCCAGATCTAAAATAAGTTAGATAATTGAAAATGTTGAATAATAATACACAGTAATGAGAAAAGGAAATAAAACAAGTGGGCATGTAATGGGTTTTGTGATTTTCTGACTTAAGCCAGATCTAGAATAGGTTAGATAATTGAAAATGTTGAATAATACACAGTAATGAGAAAATAAAATAAAACAAGTGGGTATGTAGTGGTTGTGATTTTCTGACTTTAGCCAGATCTAGAATAGGCTAGATAATTGGACTTAAGCCAGATCTAGAATAGGTTAGATAATTGAAAATGTTGAATAATACACAGTAATGAGAAAAGGAAATAAAACAAGTTGATATGTAGTGGGTTTTGTGATTTTCTGACTTAAGCCAGATCTAGAATAGGTTAGATAATTGAAAATGTTGAATAATAATACACAGTAATGAGAAAAGGAAATAAAGCAAGTGGGTATGTAATGGGTTTTGTGATTTTCTGACTTTAGCCAGATCTAGAATAGGTCAGATAATTGAAAATGTTGGATAATACACAGTAATGAAAAAAGGAAATAAAGCAAGTGGGTATGTAATGGGTTTTGTGATTTTCTGACTTTAGCCAGATCTAGAATAGGTCAGATAATTGAAAATGGTGAATAATACACAGTAATGAGAAAAGGAAATAAAACAAGTGGGTATCTAGCGGGTTTTGTGATTTTCTGACTTAAGCCAGATCTAGAATAGGTTAGATAATTGAAAATGTTGAATAATACACAGTTATGAGAAAATGGAAATATTACAAGTAAGTATCTAGTGGGTTTTGTGATTATCTGACTTAAGTCAGATCTAGAATAGGTTAGATAATTAAAAATGTTGAATAATACATAGTAATGAGAAAATTAAACAAAACAAGTGGGTATGTTCCTATACAGTCAACTCTCAAAAATAGCCAACTCTAACATCCACACATCATTAGCAATGTAAACAAAGAAATTTTCAGATAAGATTCAGGGGAAAAAATGAAGATGGCGCTGTTTTGATTGGTTAATTTGTGAATTCTAAGCTGGGTAATTTGGGCTGATGAAGCACTAGCCACTCAGCATATCAGCTGAAACCAACTTCTTTGAAACCTTCCACAAATGAAAAAAATATAAATGGTATAATACAGAATTCAGAGCACTCCCATATACTAAACCAAAGTGACTTCTGATGAGGGGAATGCTCATGAAGATAAATGTTTGAACTTTCTAATGAGAAAGACTTTTGTGACTGAACAAGAAATGCTGGTTGTTTACAGGGTGTAAGAAAAGATTTTTAAATATAACATTATGTTTTTGAACTACTATTGATCAAATGTTTAATAAGTTAAGTTATACTTTGTTACAGATTAAAATTTATCAAAATTATTCATTAAATAAATAGTTTTTTAATGAATTACTTATATTTTTATTAGATATATTGATTTTTATTACCATTTATTATATATAGTACAGTTACTTCATAAAGATAAGACTATTTTGACAAGGTTATAACAAATAAACAAAACAAGGATCCAAAATCTACAAAATTCACAAAGCTTTAGAATTTTGAGAGTATAAATAAAAAGTGTTTTTACACTAATTTTAAACATAGAAATAGAGCTTAAGTATAGCAATAAATCTATTATATGCGTGTGTTTGCATATTATTCTGCATGTAAAGAATATATCTTGCAGCAAATGTGAAAAAAAGAACACGCCTTCAATGTTTACTGACTGACATTTTCTTGATTTTACTTTACATATATCTTTTAAAGTTGATTTATACAGGTTATATTAGTGACAATTCATAATTCCTAACAATACATAGATTTTTAAAACTCCTTCCACAGGAATAATCAATCCTTTAATTGTAATATAACATTCACCAAAGAAATGATGGTGAATAAAAATATTTTTCAAAAACACAACTTTTTAAAACTGCATATTGGCAGACTACAACTATCTAACTTCTACACAGCTTTTATCTCATTAGTCAGAACTCAGACATTATTTAAGGCTGACTTTAGAGCCAGTGTTATTTATAACCTTTTCCAAGAAAACCAAGGGAATGATGTAGGCAAACCTAGGCACAGACTTCTTAATGGTATTTCAAGAAGTGTGTTATAGTACAGCTTTTATGCTTTTCCCCACTTATAAAGAAACTAATCATAATGACTAATTTATAATTACAATGTATTTAATTCTAAATACATAGGTTCCTTCTAATTTCATTGATAGAAAACTAGGCTTGGGGACAGCCAAGGAATGATATTTTTAGTGCATATTTTTATTTATTTATTGGTATTTTTATGAAATGATATTGTTAAAAAATAGAACACAAATAAAGTGTAAAACAATGGTAAATCATAACAGAAAAATTTCTCAAAATAATTAGAGATTATAGAGATTAACCAGGGACATCAATTTTTCTTTTTTTTAGAGAATGCCACATATAAAGTGTGAAAAATATGAAGTCGAGAGTGATTCGTACTTTTGAGATTCAAGTTCATCTACCCTATTTTCGGGCGTATGTGCTGCGGTGCATAAGAGTTTAAAAGTATAAAATATTCTGAGTGCGCCTCTTACGCCAGGGTGGCGAGTACAGTGATTTTTTTTCATAGGGGTGTCTTATAATACCTGTTTTTTTTTTGTTTTTTTTCCATACCAATATCTCACGATGCCATTTTTACATCTTTGATCAACTGTCATATGCTCTTAAATTTGTACCAAAACGTTAGAAAATGTCTCCAAACCTTGTATGTCCGTGAAAGGTTATTTGCTTATTTTTGAGAAATCAGTGGGGTGAAAAATGTTGGTCGCACCAGCTTTCAAGTTAAAAATGATTATGTTTCCTGTGCACGCATCAATAAGCACTGATGTTCACTAATGTTGGCAATATTTTGTTTTAGCAGTAAGTTTAGCCTACCATTTGCTCAAATATTTTCTTCTTAAACTATGTGCTCTTCCACCCTTTCAGAGAACGGACTTTTGTTTCAGCGCCATTGCTTGTTTACTTTTTTGCCAACACTTTTTCTTAGTTGTCTCACGATTACTCCATCGTGTGATAAGTTGTTTGTACAGGGCATATAGATGGTGCTGGTGTTCCGTGGTTACGTGACGCCATACTTTTTATGATGTATGCTGCTCTGTAATTCGTCCAAATAACTAACTGTTCGTTTCATGGTTCATATGCAAATATCTTAGAAATTTTAACATGTCTTTTGTCAAACGGGATCTCCCCCTTAAAAAAAAAAAAAAACAGGAACGTTTGAGTTTCTTAGATGTGGCGCTTACGTGGATATACTAAAATAAAAAATAGATTTTCATAGATGCGGTGCTTACGATGGTGTGGCGCATACATGGATATACTTCTTTTTAAAAACAGATTTTCATTGGTGCGGCGCTTTCGGTGGGTGCGGTGGTATTCCCGAAAATACAGTATTATTTTGAGAGGTTGCTGTGTTTCTGTAATTAAGAAATTACAGAAAAATAGGAAAATCAAAGGAATGACATCAAAATTGTTTAGGATTACAACACAATAGCCCCTCGTTATATTGTGCCTGTCACTAGAAAAGAGCATGATATATCAATATCCAAATATGTGATATACTGAGGGTATTAAAAATTGAGAAAGATGATGATAATCTACCAGGAGATTTTTTTATTTGTCTCCAAAATGTTGATTTGTATGCTTATAATTGTTTTCTTAACAAAATTGGCAACCCAGAATTACACTTTATTATAACTTATGTTATATAAAGTTACTAAAAGTGCAGTTCAAGTTTAACATATTTTTGTGAGGGAGACATGAAAAAAAAAGAGCAGCTATCTGAAAGAGTTATGTAATAAGCTGAGATATATATCAAGTGATTACTGTATATAATTATAATGAAAAAAAAATATGACTATTGCTTTCTTTATTTCAGGTGTTATATTTTATTAAAAAATAACTGAAATATTCAAAATTTGTGTAGTAAAATGATTTAAAGGTATATGCTGGTAGCAGAGTTCAGACTACAGAAGAAGATAATTTAATTTCTGCAATATTTAAAAAAATCTGACTTAAACTTTAAAGACAACTTTTGAATGTTAAGTTTGGTCATGATTGGAAAATGTCATCTTTTTTTTCCAGTGTGAATACTGCTATTTATTAATTTATTTAGATTTTTTTGTATTAGTATTAAATTATATTTTTAAAAGTATAATTTTTTTTTAATTAAATAAATTGTATACATTTTTGACGAGTTTTTTAAAATCAGATTTTGAGACTATGAAAATGGAATATAGACAAAGAAATTATGCTAAAATTTTTTTTATAATCCTGTGTTTTCCAGCCTATGATGTCATTAAAAAATAATTAAAAGTATACTGACTGATCTCTCCTTTTTTTAAAAAAACTCTTGGCATACTAAAATTGCTTGTTATTTAGATAATAGTTTTTCCCTTTTTCAGTTTTTAACACTTTGCAACATAGTTGAAAAGTGTTTATGAATTCGGTTTGTCTGTTCATGCTGTGACATATATTCAGATTGCCATGCAATTAATATATGTTATCGAGGTTTACTATAGAATGCTCGGTATTGAAAATGAAGTGTGTAGCATTTATGGTTCATTTACAGGGACACACAAAAGAATTCCGTTCCATTATGGTCTATAGGAAAAAATCGTTTGTGGTCCATTTTATCGATGTTATGATATTTCAAACATAATGAGATTGATATACATCATTGAGATGGACTACAACATGCTTTCTCCGGAGTATAGAATAAATAGCATCTATAGTTCGTTTACAGGATCGCACAAAAGGATTCCATTACACTATGATCTAAAGGGGAAAATTGTTTGCGGTGCATTTTAATGATGTTTGTTATGATAACCCAAACATAACAAAATCACTGAAGTGCACTGCATGTTTTCTATATAATTATAGAGTGCATAGCATTTATCGTTCCTTTACAGAGACACACAAAAGAATTCAGTTAAAGAACTGAGAAAGATCAAAGCTAGTTTTAAATAATATCTGGTTCTGGACTGGATCTAAGTTTTATTATTCATCTGGGTGAGAGGAAAAGTCACTTTTTAGATGCGTTCATAATTATATAAATACATAGCACCTATAGTCATCGTCTGGTCCGTCCGTCCATCAGCATATAACAGCGCAAAAACTACCCAAGAGAATGGTCTGAAATTTAATATATATAATCGTTGCAGTATTTTGTTGAGTCATTTCAAATTTTATAAAAATCAAATCTAAACTTAAAAATATATTAATGAAAGTTTTCTTTGTTCTGTTAAATCCTATCATACGTAATCTATATAGTAAAAGCGCAAGTCATGTGACTGGGGGAAACCAATATGGGCTAACCACATCTTTTCCCAGTAGCATTTATAGATCATTTATAGGGTTGCACAAAAAGATTCCATTACGGATCTATGAAAAAAAAAATCATTTGTGGTGCATTTTAATGATGATGATATACTTCAAATCAAACATAACAAAATCACTGAAGAACACAGTATGCTTTCTATAGATTATTGAATGCATAGCATTTATCGTTCCTTTACAGAGACTTACAAAAAAAATCTGTTAAAGGACTGACTAAGATCAATAATTGCTGGAAGTGTGTTTTCCTCTGTGGTATGTATTTTTAAACTGATCTAATTTTGAGTGTATTAGGTGGTGTGTATAAATTTTATAAATTAAATACAGGACTACACGAACGACTTTGTATGCATTACCAGATATGAACAGCAATGACTGAAAATGGATTTTTACCAAGTTATGTGTTTTTTTTTTTAATTATTTATATATCTCATTTCATTCTAGGAACAAATAAAATTTCTTAATAATATCCTGCTAGTGTTGGACAGTATTTCGTAATCTATGCATGTTTTTCCATGTTAGTTTTTGTCTCTTTTAGAGTTTGTTTTTACTTTTAAAATTATTTTTGTGAATTTATTTTTTTGAATGCTAGGACATGATCTTATTCTTTGTATTATGTTATGCAGATTCATAAATGGTCGCACACCTATTTTGGAATACCATACTGGGTAAGACTCCTGCAGGATTTCCACATCATCTTGCCCAGGCGTCATCATCGCATCCATCACGTTGCACCCCACGAGACTTATTTTTGCATAACCACCGGCTGGCTGAACTATCCACTTGAAAAGCTGAGTTTCTGGCCCACTCTAGAGCGGATAATTGAATCCGTCTTTAGCTACAAACCCAGAACTGACGACTTAAAGTGGGCCCAGCGGAAGGATTAGTATTTAGACTGCTTAGTTTACAATTTTATCAATTAGTCAATATTTGGCGAATGTGCCTCCATTTTTTACTGAACAACAAGATAAAGGATATGTGCTACTGTTTTTGTTTGGCATTTTGTTTGTCAAAGTATGTCTGTTTTTCTACTTTACTTTAAGAATTCAACCTGCATCAGTTATAGAAAGTACATATATTTATTATATGTATTGCTCTTTTTTCCTTTTTTCCCACCTTTTTGTTAAATTCTCAAATTTGTTCCAGTGAAAATATTAAAACTACCAAATTGTTTATACATAAAATTACAGTTGTTATTTATTTTAAATTTTTATTCAAAATTACTTTTATTTTTGTGTTGATATTTTTATCAAATTGTTATTGTTTTATAAAGAAATAATTTTATTTAGTTAAAAAAATAGTTAATCTCTAAAAGATATGGTGTTATTATTATTTATATGTGATGCATATAATTAAGAAATATGTAAAAAACACATTGTTAAAAAAAAAAAAAGCTTAAATAGAATATTTCTTATAACCACAAGTAGCAAAAATTGCTCTGAAATCAATTATTATGCTGATTTTTCATCATACAAATCAGAATATTCAATCATCTTTTTTGGTAGCTGCAGATATCTGATAGAATTTTAATTTTATGTAATTAATCTTAATTATGAGAAATTGTAAAAGGAAAAAAAAGAAGTAAAATTAAAATATTTTTATCTACCCCTTACACTACTAATACAAGTGTAGAAAAAGGCAGATAGCAATGCAAAGTCAAAATTTATAACTTTCATTGTCTATCTTCTGTTGTCCAGTATAAAGTAACTGTTGTTGAGCCTTTTGTTAACTGTGGTTTTCATGAATTGAAGAAAATTTTTTTTATCTTATGTACAAAGCAATGTACTTAATACAAACATAATTTTTAGAATTCTTTGTATGCCATAAAAAAATAGACTTATACAACGTAAAATACATTATTTTATAAGTAACTGCACTTAGATTGAGAAGTAAAAAATCTTAGTGGTATTCAAATGAATAAAAAATAAATGTGAATGATATTATGTAATAAACTGTCATTCCTCAAATTTTCCATTTTTGAAATAAACAGATGTCCTAATGGTTAGAAAAGTATTTTTTTACTATGTAAAATATATCAATCTAAACACATTTGTACTACCAAGTTTTATAAAGAGATCTCTTATGGTGATAGTAAGGAAAAGCTTCTTGAAAACTTCGTAGTCTTTCATTTCACAAATGTATATTTTTGTGGATAATGCCATATTTATTGACAAATGCAGTGGCAAAACAACCTAATTGTATCAAATGTATATAATTATTTATTACACATATTTTATCAAATATTTTAAAAGGAAAAAATCTCAAAGAAAGAATTTGCTATTATGTTTGAAAAGTAAAATCTTAGTATAAGGAAAAGGACTTGAAAAGTTTTGGTATATGATATTCAAGATGAAAAAATAAACAATTTGTCATAATATTTTATAAGGACTAAACAAGGATGGGAAAATAGCAAATATAAGTATTGCTAAATTAATAATATAAGGATTGTTAATTAAGAAATTAACATTTATGACTACTCTTAACCACCTTTGATTTTTCATCTTAAAATGGCTTATTTTCTTAAAACTAATCATTGAAATTCTGATTTCCTTAAATCAAAACAATTTTTGTTATTTATACAAATTGTCTCTCTGAAATTTCAGCAGATTTTTCAGAAAGATTCGAGGTAACAGTTTACTAAATTAGTACACATTTTATTCTTTGTCTTGCTTTTGCTCTTGTACTTGCTTGTTGCTTGGTTTGATCTAGCTTAAGGATAAAATATTCATTTTTTTTAATGCACAACTTTATTATATTCAATTATTTGAAATTAATTTAATTATTAAAAATGGTTTCTTCAACTTAATTTGTGCATAATTTATCTGAACAGATTATTTTTTGTTAATATTAATTAATATTTTTTTTCATTAGCTCATAAAGAGTTTGAATGTATTAATGTCTAATTCACATTTAATTACCTTAACTTTTACTTGTATATCTGTACTTTATTCGAAGCAAATTTTCTTTTAAATCCAAAATAAGACAAGTGATGTAGTCAATTTGATGTAGTGAATTTTCATTCATAATGCTAATTGAAACAAAAAATATGTTCTACAAAATCTTGACAAAACTTTTAAATGAAATTCCAGCACCTAATGTATACAAAATTAAACTATTTAATTTTTTAATTAAACTATATATTACTTTAAAGTACAGATTTAAATGCTTAAGTGATAAAAGTAGAACACAAAAAGGCTTATAAAAACCTTTTAATGTAATGATCGACATGTTTCAAATGCACAAACGTTGCCATTATCAAGATCTACACGATAAACAAACTATTCTTGCAAACATTTTTGCGAGAATAGTTTGTTTATCGTACACCATTTGTGTGTTCAAAATGGGTCAATCATTATATTAAAAGGTTTTTATGTCTTTTAGTGCTTTACTTTTATCACTTAAGCATTTAAATTTGTATTTTAATGATAATTAGTGATTTTATTATATGATTATGTATTTATTACTTGCTAAGTACTTATACATACTTAATTTGTAGGTGCATTTTCATCCAAAATTTAACAAAAATGGTGATAAGTGCTTTTTTATTTATGATTACACACTCTGGAATAATGCCAATTATCACTTTAATATACAAATTCTTTTGTAATGTGTGTTTTTACATAAATCACTTTATTTTCCAATACATAAATAAATAATAATAATTTATTAATGCATTGAAATTTAATTATTATTATTTTTTAAGGAAAATGTACTTATTCTTTACACATTAAAATAATTTACTTGTGTATTTTAAATTGCATGATGAGTATAGTTTATTACTATTAGGCAGGTTGACATGAAAAATTCTTCATTAGTCTTTCTCATCATTGCATCTCAAGGAGTTGAGCATTTCTTACATTTAGATCTGGGCTTTACTCCCTTTTATTATTATTGTTATTATTTTGTTTTAACTGATGCAGGTTGACTTGTCTGTAACTTACTTTACATTGTGAAGGGTTAGTAATTTTCTTAATTTACCATTTCTCTGTGATGTGCTGTTTTTGTCACTGTCTTGCTACCAGCGACATTTATTTTTTAATGTAATTTGAGCTGTATATATCTATTTTACTAAACAACTTTTTTATGATCGACAACAGAAAGCTCTTCATGAATCTAGTTTATATCAAGAACTAAGTTCTGTTAAAAGTAACTGTGAACTTTATTCTCATTGATTTTAACCCAGAATTATTCTCACAAAAGTAGGGAATATGGTTGTTTTCTTGCTAGTTTTGAGCATATTTTTAATAATTCAAAATCTATTTTTGATATTTGTTAGCAATACGTGTAGTTAAAAGTGTTTTGTAAAAAAAAGCATGATTTATAGATAACCATAAAAGATAATTACTTTCCAATTATGAATTTTCTCTTAAAGCTAAATTAATAAAATGTAATAGATCAGCGGTTCTTAATCGCTTGAAGCATGGAATGAGAGGAATGAATAAGCTCGAAGTTGCCGTGGTCATCTGATGTATTAACCCTGTCACTACTAAACTCCCAAGATGGCCAGCCAAGCAAATTACTGGCAGACTGCCCAAATGCTTGTTTCATTTCCCCCCCTCCTCGTAAATGTCCAACTATTGTAGCAGAGCGGGGGATTATTGGAATCAACACGTGGGGAGTCTTTTGTATTAGTTATATCAGAAAGGTTCAATTTTTACCTCTTATTATCCTACTGACAAGTAGGCAGGTAGAAGATACAGTGAGAAATAATCTTGTAGCATATTTCACATTTGGGCGTTCGCCGTATTTTGGATGCTACTGGGTTTTCAGACTTCAGTATTCAAAGGGTTAAATGCCCCAGCTCTCCGTAACCTGCTGCTTGATACGTTTAACTTAACAAAAATCACTTTTCATTTTTTTCTGTGGTATCTAACATGCTTGGAGCTACCTCCTTCCCAACAGTCTTGGAGGAAGAGGGCACTGCCACTCATGGTACAGGTAGAATCACAACCTCTTCTTTCATAACTGTTGGGAAAGATATGGCCCGATCATGGAAGATCCCGTTAGAAAAATTTAAAAGCGACTTCTTTAAGTTAAACATCAGATGACCACAACAGCTTCAAGCTCACTCTCCATTGCTCTCTTTCAATTTTGCTTATTCATCTCATTCCACAGATATCTTTTTGTATTTTTCCTGTCTTTGTGGAACCCCTCTCCCCAGGCTTTAAGACTAAATCTATTGATATTCTTTAAAATATTGAATATAAACTACATGATATAGCATAAATAAATTAATTGTACAGAATTTTTTTAAATAATATTCAAAGTTTTTTTTTTCATTTTACTCACAGAATTTCTTTTTGACCTATAAATAACTGAAAAATTTTACATAGACACTCTGAAGATGAGCTGTAGAATAGAGATGAGACTGGTTCGGACTCTGAAAACTGTGTTTAATAATAAAAAAAAAAAAAAAAAAAGCCTATCAAATTTGCTATTTTAAGCAGATTTTTGGGGACATGAAAATCACAAAAATCATCATGAGGGAGTAATTAATGATTAATACTTATTTCTAAGTAAGAAGATATATTTTTAAATAAAATTAAAACAAGTTTTAAATGTTAATTACAATTTTCTACTGCATACTTTTAGTATTGGAATTGGACTCTCATGGCAAAAAATTTTTCGGACTCTGATTTCAAATTGTTGGGCTTAGACTCTGACTCTAAAAGAAAGTACCCAAACTCATCTTTATTGTGGACCCCTTGGTATTGCAGTTTAAGAACCGCTGTAATAGATAATGATTTTTACAATTTTTTCTTTAGGTAATGAAAGCATTTTACAATTTTACTGAATGAAAATAAACGCAGCATTTTTTTTTTTTTTTTTTTTTTTTTTTAAATATGTAAGAAGCATTATATGTTTCAAACATAGATTCATAATTTTGAATTTTTTTGTGATTTATGTCTTTAAATAGAGCATGGGCAAAGCAGTATTTTTATCTTATAATAATCAAATGTTTTAAATTATTGCATGCAATTGTGGATGTTAAATAAGTAATCATAGTTGTAAAAGACTTAAGAGGGAGAATTTTTCACAAATATAACATGCAATGAAAAATAATTTATAACAAGGAAATATTAAGTAACTTTCACAATTAAGAAATGATTAGGTGTAAACAGTGTTTAAATATGAAAATATTTAATGTATAGAATTTTTTCTTTCTCTCTTTCTTTTCTTTTAATGCATGGTTCATTATATAAAGGATCACATTATTTATCCACCTGAAAGATTGATAGTTAAAAATCCTTCCATATTTATTCCCTTCTTTTCTGAGAATGATTGTAATATGAGGTTTGACTTTCTATTGTTACTGTGGAAAGTTGCCTATTCCAGTTCCATTAAAGAAAAAAAAGCAGATCCTTGTCCAGGCAGTGGATAAAGGATTTCATGAGTCAAGAAAGCATTTTAAAATTTTTTATACTTACTAGCTTAAATATTTAAAAGCTTGATCTGTATTTCATATTGTTAATGCTTGTATGAAGACTCAGAAAGCACAAGGGATAGTAAATTCTAAGGCAGCATACAAGTATTTAACAAACGTATAAAGGCACAATTGAGGGTGAAAAAATCATGAATGTGTTTCATAAAAAAATGCTTATCTTCCAGCTTCCATTAGTTTTTATTCTCTTGGAAGCATACTGTCGTATGTGTTGATGCACCATTACTTGTGTCTGTGTGTGATTGTATTTAATGTTATGTTTAAAGCACATCATGGGCACCCATGTCTTTTAGAAGGCTTTTTTAATTACTAAATGGGTAATATCAATCTTGAACTGAGTTTTCTAATACCCCATTCATTAAAATTATCAAAGTTATGTTTTTATGTATATTTTTTTTTATAACTCAAAAGAGAAAATACTATCACAGTACATTAAAAAAAATATTTTTTCCTCAGAAACGTCCAGTTTTTATACAAAAGCTTTGGTAGTTCATAATTTATGTAGAAAAGGTTATGGTTATATGACTGTGGCAGACAATAAATACTGCTTTACAATGTAGCTATAACTGAAACTCAGTATTACTATTTAAAACATTAAAACATTTTCTACGAAATTTTCTATGAAATATCTAAAACAGTCTTAACATTTTTTGATAACTCAGGTATAATAAAAAAAATATATATAACAATAGTAAATCAAAACAAAGACAAATATGTTATTGCCTTCTATAATGGGTTCTCATGTAGCACATGCAAACTGTCTTGAAAAAAGATCTTCCTTTCTTTTTAAAAAATGAAAGGGGAATGAAAATTGCGGCAAGGCAGCTTAATTTTGGTCAAATGCAATTTGAAATCAGATAATAAGTCAGATATTTGTGACATTTATACTTCTAGATTTAAATATTTGCAACAGATGTATTACACTCACACACAGATGTTTGGCAACTTTTTGATTGGCGCAATTTCCAAGACTGCGCCAAACCGATAACTTAATACAATAGCGAGGGCGGAAAAAATCCCCAAAATTTGGTGACTTTTTTCCTTTTTATAACAGATTTTTTTTTTTTTTTTAACTGTGCAGGAGTGTAAGACATCATAGCCAAATATTCTTATTCCTGATTTTTTTTTTTCTTTATGTGATTTTTTGTTAATAATTTGTCTTCCCTAAATTTTTAAACTTGTATACAGAAGGATTGTTAAGTTGTGATTTCCGGTGATGTATGTGTTGACTTTTATACTTCAAGGTTTAAATATTTTTATTCCTGATTTTTTTTTTCTTTGTATGATTTTTTGTCATATTCAGTTACTTTTGTTTTAGTTCTCTCTATATAAAAGCTGAAAAATTCCTCAAGGAGCTGGCTCCTTGAGAGGAAGTATTAGTGGTTACCTTAATCTTTGTTTTGTTTTTTTTTAGTTTGTGTAACCCTATAACATTGTTATAATTAAACTCATATCAGATGTACTCTCATACTTTAAGAATTGTGAGATAACTTGTAAGATATTCATTTACAATCCCTAGCAGCAAAACGTTGATTATATTGGAATCCAATATCATGTCGATAATGTATTCAATTAAAATACTTCCAATTAAGTACTAATAGTAATTAAAATTGTCTTTACATTGTAAATATTTGCAATGAAATGCCACTGTTACAGAGATATTGGCAATGAAAAGACAAACTATCTGTTGCCTTTATTGACATAATGATAACAAAATATAAACACCCAAATATTGGGCAATATTTTACACCAATACTTTTAATATTGACCAAGATATAGCCTGTGCAAACAATGGATAGTGTACACATGACGTAAATAATAGAAAGGGAATGTGATCTGCCTACAATGAATTGATTGATAAATTCTGTTGAATGAGTGTGTAGTTCTAGCACAATGAACACACTGGTAGAAAGTTATTTACAACCATGCATATTATTTATATTGGCCCAATATTGTTTTTCTACTAGGGAATAGAATACCATTGCTGAATTCTGAGGTTTACTTAAGGCTGAATTCCTTCTCTTCAAATCCACTGTGTATCGCTTGGAAGATTTCTTATTTTGTGCTATTAAGATATTCATGCTTTGCTATTGTTTTCTATGTTATTCCTCTACTTTAGGAAGAGTGTAGAATTCTGTTCTCGTTGAAACTATCTGAATTGGATTTTGTTCAAAAGGCATTTGTATTTAGTTATAGGGGAAAAAAAAAACCCAAAAAAGTGGATACTGCATTTTTTTTGTTAAGGGTCCTCTCCCCTCATGCGAAAAGACCGCTACCGGTTCTGAAAGTGCAAGTATCTTCGTAAAAAAGATCCGCAATGAAAATCGAAAAAGTAAACAGCGGTGGAAATAGAGATTGATCTCAGCTATCCAATGCAAAAAAAAATCATTTAAAAATATTGAAATGCAAATGAGATATTAGAAAAAAAAATGCCCCATAGGATTAACATTAGTGAGTGGGTCTTTTCATGTGAGGGGAGAGAACACTTAAATCACTTTTCTTGAATGCATTCTGAATGATTGATTTTGAATTGTCATCAGTGCATAAAGTTAAAAGAGATAAACTATCAGACAGGCATTTCGGACTGTTTCTTGTTTGGAAAATCATCTTAAGAAATAATATTTGATATTGGCAATATTATGATCGTATGTTTGA
This sequence comes from Maratus michaelseni, assembly GCA_963931845.1. NCBI lineage: Eukaryota > Metazoa > Arthropoda > Arachnida > Araneae > Salticidae > Maratus > Maratus michaelseni. Next base: position 11,529,738 of record OZ007598.1, read on the forward strand.
TATGAGTTTATGGATTATTTTTTTTTTTGTTTGGCTAATTAAAAAAAAATGCATCTTTCATAGGTAAAAAAAAATATATATATAAACTAAGTTTATTATTTTCTTTTCGGACATAACATATATTTGTGTCTCCGAGACAAGTTGTCATATATGCAAGCTTTTGAATACCTTCCTCCACACACAAACTAAAAGTTGTTATTAGTTGTTTTAAATGTATTTAGGCAAGTGACTATCAAAAATTCAGATTTATTTTTCTAACTAAAAGTCATAACAACCTAATAATGTGTACTAAACATCGTGGAAGTTGCACAGAGGTGCGAAAACTTATGTATTTTTATATGCATATTTATATGATGTCTTAGATTGGACTTGATAATAATAATCATCATAATAATAATGAAATGGTTAATGAAAATGATTTAATTTTTATTGCATATTTGTGTCTCAATAAATAAATATATATAAGAAGCCATCCTTTTGCCAGCTTCAAGTGTTATCAGAATTGCCTTTACATAGTCATTTGCTCCCACCCCCCCTTACTTTAAATCTATTTTTGTTGAATTTAAATTTCTCTGTTTTTTCAAAATTTCATCATAATGATAACTAATGTTTACTTATGTTTGGTAGATATTTTTCATTGTTATAATTTTTAGTTTTTTTTTTTTTTTAATTAAAATTTTTAATATAATGATGCTTTTTAATATACTTAATTTACGGACATTAATATTAAGCATTCAAACTGAAGTAGATTTATTTTAATTGATTAAAAAAATCTGCTCATTTTGCTCATTTAAAATTTTGTGATGAAATATGACTAACAATTTATATGCTCAGGTCTTATGCCCTTTTTTTTTTTTTTTTTTTGAATAATTATTTGCCTTAAAATTCTTTTGTTTCAAGATAGTTTAAAAAAACGAAATCCTTAAAAGTCTTTCAGTGCAACAAGTGAAACATTGAATTATTTATTCAATAGAAATCATGCAGTAGTAGTTTGAAAGAAATTTTTAATGGATAACTATTTAATTTGTTGAAATTATAAAATATTACGTATGAATCTATTTTAATACTTGGAAATTTTTCCATAGAAAATTTCTTTTGGAATGATGTTTACAAAATCATGGTGATGAATATTTTATCATAAAAACATGAAAAGTTTTAAAATTTCACTGTTGTAAGTTTTTTTATTTTACCAACTAAAGAAAATTTAAGACAGAAATAATTAAAACATAGTTTTTTGTTTTTGTTTTTTCTCCAGCAATGATGTGCGTGGGCATTAGAACATTAAAGGATATATTTATTCAACAAAAACTACACAATATTATTTGATATTAATGCCTAGAACTGAAAAATATCAGATCTATTAGATATTTGTTTATGTTTTCAATTTTAAAAACTCATGACGTATTTTAATAATATTTTTTGTCTCGGGGAGGGGGGCTTATAATGAATAAAACAGTTTCTTAGTTATATGGTGCAATAAAATATTTGTTTCATCTTAAATGAAAATATTGATCGACCTTAATGTTGTTGATAATTAAATAAAATACATCTTTTAAAAATATTTTTGTTAAAACACATTTTTTTATTTTATAGTTTGTTACCATATTAAATTATGTAAATGCATATGCATTTTTTAATGTCTTGTGTTGCAAACTAAACCAAGTGCATTGAAAAATTCTATTTATTTTTCAGATAAACTAATATGTAATATTAAAAAAAAAAAAACTCTTTGTTTAATTATTACTAGACGTTAAAAATGATTTATTTAAAAAATATATATATATATAAAGTGTTAAATGATTTCTCCACTGTGAAACTCGTGATTTTTCATTTATATCTGAAGGTTAAGTAAATTGAATGATATAATATTAAAGCACTTTTTGTTTCTTACTGTTGAATGAAAAACATAAAGTTTACATTTTATTTCGTGCTATTGCTCTTTTATTGTAAACTGTATCTCAATTTTATACATTGACCACATTATTTTTATATGTTTTTTTAAATAAATGAAATTTTATGCTTTTTATGTTGATTATTTTTCTGTGCTTGGATTTTTTTATATTTAATTTGAGAATAAGAAATTAAATATAATGATTGCTCATTAAATAACATTAAAGTTGTGTATAATAGTGTTTATGGAGCTGTTAGACATGACAAACATAAATGAATGTAATTTATATTTATTTAAAAAAAAATGTAATACTTATTACATCTAATGCATTCATAAAAGTGTTCTTAGCAAATTCTGGTAAAATTTCCATATGTAGAGGCAATTTTAAAATTGTGTCCTTTGCCTTTTTTTTTTTTTTTTTTTTTTACAATTTTAATGTAATGTAATAGTTTTTCTGGTTAATGTAATGTTTAACAAATGTAATAGTCTTATTCAGGATAAAAAGACTGTTACATTAGTTAAAATTGTCTTGAAATTTATAAAACTTAAAAAAATTCCTGTTTTTACAACTATTGTATTACTTTAAATCAGTATTAATAGTATGTTAGAGTTTCTTTTTTTATGTATTACAATCATCTTACAAATTTATGATAATTATTAAAAGAAAATTCCAAGTTAAAATGCAATATCGTAATAAGTTTAAATAAAGAAAAATATATTAAAAGATGTGGGGAGGAAAGCATTAAAAGAAATGTTTAGTACTGACTTTTATACTCTTGGAGAAAAGTCATTTGAATTTCAAATATTTGTATATTAAGTAAACATCTAAGGTGTAAAAAAAATTATTAAAAATGTGGTCTCAACTAAAGTATGTCTGCATTAACATTTTCATCTCATCCCTACTAAAAAACACCATGAAGTATTTTTCATAAAATTTTCAGATTTTTATATGCTGTAAAATAGACAGCCAAGAAAGATTATAGTTGCATTTTGTGCAGAAATGCTATTGATAAAAAAGAAAAGAATCTCTATATAACAAAGTTTCTTGTTATTTAGAAATTTCAACCCCCACTCTAAGAAAATGATTGAAGAAAATTTAATATTTCTTCCTTTTTAAAACACTTTTTTTTTTAATTGCTATAACTAATAGTCAGCTAATTAAGGCAGTAATTTTAATTATTAAAAATTGAGAAATACATATATAGTATAGAACCAATTATCTGGAAATCTTATTTTCAATTGTTTAACTCTGAAATTTATCCCCCCCCCCCAAAAAAAAAAAAAACATACTTTGCCAGTTTGACATATGCATGGCATAGTTTGATGCCAGTGTCTATGTGTTGAATTAACTACAGAATTAATCACATGTGGATAATAAAAAGTTTTGTCGGTGAATCTTGCATTGTGACTATTTTCCCATTATGACTATTTATAAAATTAAAGAACTGTTCTTGAAACAAAAAGGAAATTTTAAACAGACGAAAATTTATGAAATGTTAAAAAAATAAATAAGCATTTTATTGGTTATCCTGTAACAAGAGGTCTTATTTTCTGATTTCCCATTTCTTCACTGAAAGTGATATTTAATGTTTCCATCGACCACGATTTAAAATGGGAGTATTTACATATAGGGCATTTTGATTGTATTTGTATGGAGAATTATTGTTTCAAAAATAAAGGATTATTTTAGAAACCTGCCCCTTTCAAAATCTTTGATCTTAATTGGTCCTGATTCTTAATTACATCTTGTTTAAAGCATTCTGGATAAGTGGTTTTATATTGTAATTTATATAGTTGTATTCATTTACAAAAGTTTCATTAACATTGAAACTTGTTAATTATACAAAATTATTATTTCTTTTGTTTGTTTTCAGATTTAGAAATTTCTATGATTTTCATGCTCTGATAAAATAAAGGATTTAATAATAAACTAATGTGGGTCTTGAAATTTTCTAATGAAATTTTAATGTATGCTTCTTATCAGAGGCGCAGAGAGCCAATGTGGACCATGGGAGTAAAGTTTCCTATAAGCCCCCCTGTAATTTGCATAAAGGACGGGGCTTTAAAAAGGTATTAATCTATATTAAATTCGTTATTTTTAAATTAATTTATATGTTTATAAATTTTTTTTCTAATTAAATACTTTATTTATATATTTTTAATTAATTTGATTTTTATATCAATATATAATAAATAAATTTGTAATAGTTCCATGCAAAATACTATTTAGATAATAACATGCATGTGTAATTCCCAAAAAATATTCTTTCCAGAAAATTGCATGCTGCTTACAATAACGGGATCCTTTTCTTTGGGAGCCCTGGAAATTATTCCCCACCAGTACCCCCCCCCCCCTTCTCTCTGCGCCACTGCTTCTAATACTGATTATGTGAAAAAGTTCATTTAGCACCAATATTTTAGGCATAGTAGGCATAAAATAAGAGCTTAATAATGATGCTTATCTATAAATTGATTTTAATAAATAGTTGTAATCTGTTATAGCCTAGTATGCTTTTGATGAAATGAATTTATATAAACTCTTTTTTGGAGAAAAATAAAATCGATGGGCCAATTTTATCTTTTCTTTCTTTATTCTTAATTGCCTTCTTGTGACTATAGTTGAGCTGGATTAATCGATTCTAAGAGTTGCTTTCTTATGGTAGTTGAGAAAGGAAAAAAAATCTGATAACTTCTTGCAGGCTTTCACTTTTAGATTTCAACTATTTTTTTATCCTAGTAATGAATAAAATATCTAATTGGCTTTGAAGTTACAACACAAAAAATGTATGAATCTTGTAAGCATTGAATCTGCATTATCTTATCCATATTGGGGTTTGCGCTAAAAAAAAAAAAAAAAAAAAAAAAAAAAAAAAAAAATGGATTTTTTCCATTTTAATCAAAAATTTAAGGGATACTCTGTTTAATTCAAATTCCAAAGAAAAACATACAAATTTTTAACTCTACAAAATTCAAATTTACCATAAATCAATACTGTTAACATGTAGTGGTCCTTACCTTTAAAATTGTAATCTTATAAGTAAGATCCATGGATAAATAGGATCTCATATATAAATAGGATCTACCCTGCATTAATTCTTCTAATCTAAAGGGGAAATGTGATACTGGTTCACAGTGTTCTGACGAAACAATCACTAGTGAATGAATAAGTAGAATGGATAATTAATGCAGCAATAAATTTATTTTAAGTGAGAGTTTAAAAGAATGCCGCAAGGCAGGATTATGCAGTATGGCCAGTTTAATACATTCAGGTTCTCTATTGGGACTTTAAATGATCTAAAGAGGGCACTAATTACAGCTGTCGGTACAGGAAAATTGTCCCTTTTAACTAATACTAAAGTGCCATTGAAATCATTATTTATTGTAAATGCATTTGAAAGTGTGTTAGGTACTCAAATTCGAATAATTTTTACCCTGTGATATTATTAATAATATCACCTGAAATCTGAAATTGTGCAAAAAAAAAACCTAATCATTATGAACAAATTAAAAATACATGTAATGCAATGGGCTTATAAGTTATATCTTTTCTCCACCAGATGGTGTATTCGAGCACTTGAATTTCCAATAGAGGCTTCCAACATTAAAAGACCTTTATTTTTTTTAATTTTTGAAAAACATATAGTGCTCCAAATATTTTTCACCCCAACTTACACCTTTACCCTAATGAGTTTAAAAGATTTCTTCATTTTTTTCTTCTCCCTATTTAACTTTTGAAATTAATTTAGGGGTTTGAAAATTTTCTCACTCCAACGTCTTAAAAGAGTCTCAGATCCATATTCTAGTGCAAACTCTGCAAGGAGATTTTTTTTTTTCTATCTATCATTTCTATTTTGATTGCTAGTTATTGAATGATTTTTTTTTTTTAATGAATTGCAGTAGTTAAATTCCCAGCTCATTAGAAATGCTTTTTAAGCTAATCTTCTTTTGGAAATTTATATTGCCAACAGAAGGTAATTGTTCCAGTTACATTTTATTCCCAACACACTAACAGTAAACTGCAGAATTTGAATTTCTGCCTTTGTGTCTGTTGTCAGGATATTATATTAGAGCGGGATGCAATATTAAATCCAGCAAATGGTATGCATTTCTAATGCTGTATTTGAATTTTATATTAAAAATAAATTTCTCATAAGGAATGTATTTGAAAATATCTTTCTAACTGTGCTTTTGAAATATGGGAAGTGTTATAAAATTTCCCTATTAGAAAAAATAAAGTTAATGACATAAAATTGTTAAAAGCATCCAATTGTTAGATTTAAAGTAATATTAAATGTTAATATATTCCATATATGAACTAAAAAGTTTTAAAAAACAAATAAAATAACTTAAAGCATGTAAGTATGTTAAATATATTCAGAAACAATGTACATCAATGATAGTAATTGTGAGATATTTTTCTCAAAAATTTAAGGTATACCATTTTTTCCTTCCTGCAAATTAATTATTAAATTTTCCACTGGATATTAATGTATTTTAAATTTTTATTTTACTACTTAACTGTTTGTATGTTATGTAAATTTGGTCATATATAATAGTAATGTGTGTCACTTAGAAAGCTATGTTTTGGACTTTTGCACCTCAATGTATTTTTTATGTAGACACCATCAAAGTATTTTTTCATGCTGTATGAAGTACTTTTTGCTAGTTAGTGCATTTTTTTGTACAATCGTTAAATTAACATATCATGACTTGTGTGTGAAGATTTTTTATGACTCCGTAATGTATTACCAACGTAGGCACTTACTTTTATTTTTATAATAAAATGATAGGATTGTTTTTTATTTAAATAAATGACAATATTTTTATATAATTAAAAAAAAGTTTTCCTTTGCAATTACTAATTTTGGTTCATATTTAGATTGAGATCCGTTCCATCCATATCCCCAAGAAAGAATAAAATAATTCTAAAACAAATTTTGAAAATAATTTCTTCAAGGTATTCTCCTACTTAATTTTTTTAATTTGTTTTTATTTATTTATTTATTTTTGTTTTGAGGACATATTTAACATATTTAATAATTTATGTACAAGGTTTTATTTTGAGCATTTTTTCCTCTATGCTACAGAAGCCATGTGATGGGTACATGATACGGAATTTTCTATGGTAGACATATATATATACACAGTAGATTCCCATTACAACGAACTCCATGGGGCAATTAAAATATTTCTTTGTAACAGAATTGCTCTTAATATATCTAATGCATTACATATACACTTAAATTTAATATCTAAGATAGATTTTCCTCTCATTATAGAGGATTTCAATGGAAGACTAGTTAAATTAACATAGGAGAAAGTTAGTGAAAAAAAATTCAATATTAAAAATGCAACATTAATAACTAACCTTTATTTAGTAGTACATTATTGCAGAAAATCTGTGATTTTGGTTTGTACAAGTGAATCTGTAGTTGACAATAACAAAAACTAGTGTAACAAATGAATGTGAGAAAATGCCACATCTGGAACCACATCTTTTGATGAGAAACAAAAGTATGCATTTTCTCCAAGTATGAGACGGCTTCCAAAGCGGTAACTTTTGATTTGTTGGCAACATCAACATCACTGCTTTCATCTGTCAAACTAGCGTATTTTTAATGGACTAAATGATATCTTCATCAGTCACTTCAGAGCTTGTTTGAATGTTATCATCCACAGATAAGAAATCCTTCATGCCTACCTGATCAGGGACTGATGTTAATTTTTTGACAGCCTTCCACATTCTGTTTTGCTCGGAAGACTCATCGAAACCTAAAATTTCTGATTCATTTTCTTCAGTCTCGGTTAATCGGCATGTTTCCAACAGCTAGAAATTGTTTCCTAGCTAATTTCTTGCCACGAACCAGAGATCATTTCAATATCTTCTTTGAGATTTATTTTTGGTTTCTTGCTCTTCTCCAAGCCACAAAGAGTTCTGAAGCAAGATTTTGCAGCACGGACCTTGGTTCAGATGCTGTAGAAATGCAGTTTGGCAGAAAGTACTCTCAACTTGGACGGATTATTAATATTATGAGGCATTCAATTATCAATCAGAAGACAAATTTTCATTTTTTATTTTTTATTTTTTGTCAAATTGCACTAGCCAATCATTAAAGATATCTTGTGTCATCCAATACCTTCTTATTAAATTTATAGGTAAGGTACTGAATGACTGTTCTTAAAGCTACGAAACTTGCCAGAATGATCAACATTTAATTTTTTTCTCTTTTCAGTTCCAGGTTTGTTACAGCAAAAGAGTGCTGTAATTTGTTGCTTTGAAGTTTTTCCTCCAATGCATTTGTCTCCTTTAAATGTTAATGTTTTCCTCGGTTCAAGTTGATAAAATATCCCATCCTCGTCAGCATTAAAGACATCATTAGTGCTGTATACCTTTATAAGGGCAACTATTTCTCTAGCTCTCCATTCATTTACAGTCTTTGTAGACACATCACTTGCTTTACCACAAATTGATTTCATTATTATTCCATATTAACTACAAAAGTGATTGAACAATCCAACACTGGCTTGGAAGTTTTCTATCCCAAGCAATGTCCCGAACTCTTGAGCTTTCTCTCTTATCAGATGACCACTTACAGGTACATTGCGTTAACGAATATCTTCAAACCATTTGAATACGGATTTATTGACATCTTGATATTGGGACTGTCGCGTTCATTTTCTATGGGAACCAGTGCTTGGATTTTGCAATTGTTTCACAATCTTTTCTTTACCTTTTAGAAATGTAGATAAAGTCGATGGTGTTATTCCATATTTTTTGGTCACATCACTTTTTTGCAACCCTTGAGCAATCTCAGAAATTATGGCTTTCTTTTCTTCAAAAGAAAATTGCTTTTGTTTCACACAAGCCATTTTATCACCAAACGAAGTTAGAAACAAACTGCGATAAAGAAATCTCTGAATAAACGTAAACATTATTCCTTTCACAATCACATCCACTTGCTCTCTAACACATGCTCATTTTGAAGTGTACTTGGGAATGAAAGAAAAGAAATTTGGGAATGGAAGTAGACAAAAGTAACAAGTGCAAAGGGCAGAAAAACCTGTTGAAATGGCACCTGTTCCCTAAACAACAATGCCACACTTTGTCTTCTCCATTCTATTTGAAGAATATTTCATTTTTGTTAAGCAATTTTTAAAAAATATAAGCTCAATGAAGATTTTTCTTTGTAATGGAATTTTTAGTAAAATGTACTTTGTTAAATTGGAATTTTTAATACATTGGGGTTAATGCAGTTTAAAAAGGAGACTTATCAAATTTCATAGAAATGGTATTTTTCGTTGTAATGGAATTCGTTGTAATGGGAATCTACTGTATATAAATAAAATAAATAATTTATAAGCTATCTCAGCTTCTGATTTCAATTTATTGATACATGACATCTTGTACACACATCATGTGTAGTATTTTTTACTGAAAATTCAGTTTCATTAAAAAATTACTTAAAAAACAAGGGGAAAAAACCCTGAACATTTTATTCATTTTAATGCAATCATTGTTAGCTTGTGTAAATGAATAAAAATAAACATTTTGGCTAAACATTACACAATTTTTCCCGGCAGAAACTTTCTGTATATTCTCCACATCAATGTTAAAAAAAATAATCGGTGAGATTTATGTAAGGTTTTGAAAAAATGCCTAAGTAAAATTTGATTATAGAAAATCCTAAATGAAGAATTATTATCTAGGGATTCTGTATCACCCTGCATTTCAAATCTTTGAATCAAAGCATGGCAATTAATAGCAAGAAATATTACTGCTCAAACCATTTCTGGAGACTTGTATGTTTTTCTTTCGTATGTTTTTTCCCTTTAAAATAAACAATATTTTTTTGTTTTAATCGTTATTTTAATTCGTAACTACATTTTCATTGGAGTTCAACTATCAAGTGAAGTATTAGTGCATAATAAATTCACTATAATAGTATAACATGAGTTGAAAACAAAAAAAAAGTTCTTAAAAAATCTAGGAAATCTCTTAAAATAAATGGGAAATTGATTTTTGTGTCATCTGCTTTTCTTTAAACAATCTTATTTTATTTTGACTAAGTTTTTGTTTGCTGTTTTTGAAAAGCTCCAGCTTTGATAAAAATTTAGCTTGTTTTAACACATTTATTTCATATTTAGTTTACCCTTTCTGTATCTTAAACAAAACAAAAAATAAAATAACAAACAAAACATAGCATTGGAAAAAAGAAAAAAAACTACTGAAAGCTAGTTATCCAAAAACTAATATTATTACTTAATTTTTAAATTTTTAAAATATGTGATATGTAATAACCTTGACTTGAAACATACCGTAAGAAATTACCTGGTTAATTTCATGAGTGTTCCATGAATTCAGAATTTAATATCTTATTGTTATATCAATAAAATTTATATATATATATATTTGTATTGTCATGATTAATATAGCTAATTAAATACAATGCATTATAAATATGTACAGTTTTATTAAGGGATATCTTTAAGTTTCTTTAATATAAAAAAAAAAAAAAATAAATATTTAGTTTTTTAATAATTAGAAATTATTTTTGAAGTACAAATTAGAAAGACATATTCATTTTAAAATAGATATACTTATATGTTTCAAAATATTTTACGAAGAGGAATTTATTGATTATTCCTAATATAGCCTTTTAAAGTACTGTAAAATGTGGCATTTGTTACTAAATTTTACTTGGTATCGAATAGATTATAAAATTCCTCTGTCAAATGTTAGGCATGATTTATTGCTTGGTGGGCCAAATTGCATTGCATTTAGCAGCATGAAATAATTCTACAAAATATAAAATTATGAATAACATTCATTCGTATAGTTTTTATTTTTTAACATTTGAGTGACTAAATTCCTGACCATGATATCCACTCTAATCCCACACCTTCATGATCAATCCCATATAAATATCAACATTAATCCCATATGCCGTATCAACATTTGGTCTGTGATTTCTATATGTAGTAGTTTCCTTCTTAATTGGAAACTTAGTTGGGTTTCACAAGCATACAATATGTCGTATATTTCACAATTTTTTACTTTTATAGATGATTAAACAACATAACAGCTTAATATAATTTATCTACTTTGTGCAAATAGTTATTAAATATATCAAATTGTAGATTCCAATGTAATAATAATTTTTTTTTATTTAATAAAATTAATTGTAATGTCCCAAAAGAGCTCTTAAATATCTTTTTAGATGCATAAGCATTTAAATAATAATAATAAGCTAGAAATCATGCATCTTTACCAAAGACTTGGTAGTTTGATAGTAATTTATAACACATTTATTTCTTATAAAGAAGCAAGTATTGTTTATTAAAATTTTTATTATTCAAAATTTTATTATTCAAAATTTCTTTATATATTGGAAATTTGGAAAGGCTTGCACTATAAAACATTAAAAAAACAAAATCCCCTTTTCTTACGATACAAGATATGACAATAAAGTTCAGTGAATGCTACAAAATAATATCAAATGTTTTTTTTCTAATTTAAGCAGATTATTTTTTTATGAACACATCCACTGAATTTTATTGTCATACCTTGTATGATTAATTTTTTGACTAACAACTCTGGTTTTACAGTTTAAATAGGCAGTAATTTCAACCCCATTAATTCCTATGTAGAAATTCTGAACTAAATGTCGGTTCAGAATTTCCATATGATGGAGCTGACAAAGTTTATTTTTGGTCAAGATTTTCTTTTCTGTTCATTCTTAAAGGTTTATTTATTGAATTTTTATTAATCAACTCATCAAGAATAGAACAGAAAGCTTCTGTGAAAATTACTGTCTATTGCAGTCAAATTTTATTCTATAAATGGTTATTGCATTATTGTCAGATCATTTCTTGATATTTAGATTGGTTGATGGTAATTACTTTCTTTTAAAATTTATTTATCTGTCATGTTTTTGACAATCTACAACATGGCCTTAGGGATATATAAATATTTGCTTCTTAAACAAGATGTAGAATATTTTTTGCTAATTACAAATTTACTTCTGATTTAATATATTCTTGTACTGATTAAGATTCAAGTCATTAAGTGATAGTAAAGTTGTGAAATAAGATAATTATTTATTGTAAACAAGTGGTCTGAAAGTACTTTGGATTAAATTAATGCTTTGTATGAAATATTTTTATGCTATATTATTTTTCTTTGTATGAATATTATAGGTGCATACTATGCTTCATATAAAATTTGCATATATAGAAATAAGAGCATTCTGAATTAGTGTAACTTTACTACTGGAAATATTTTTGTGCACTTATCAGCCATGTTCTTTATTTTACTGTTATATTTTATGGTGAAAATGATGTTATGGTCAAGTAACGCATAATTTGAGGTTTTTATTTGTCTTAAACTCTAAATATTTTTATGTCTGCATGGATAGAAGTTTTAAGCTGTTCATCATTGAGTACGATTTTGAAACAAAAGCTTGCTTCTAGTATGTTTAACAAGGAGCCTGTGGTCAGCCACCACACATCCGTGGGACATAATGCACTGTGGATGGCATTCTTTGCTAGTAGCCAAATTTAAGTAAATATGAACTAAAAAAAACTAACGATGATAAGATGAGCTCCTTAAATTAAAAATTAATAGTAAATTTATTCAGCATATGATGGATCCTAACACTCTGTGTGTAATAGCGCGGACGATCACATTAAAAAATACACTTTGCTATTCGGGTGTCACTCGTTGAGTGTTGGGGAAGAAATGGCTGACACTAAATGTATTCTCATTTCCCCCTTCACTTTCATTTATCTTTTCTTTTTCTTATTATTGGTGAAAGTATATTTGTAAAAAGAGTTGTTGGTGTGTATATACAGGTTGACTTTTAATTAACCTACAACTTTAAACTAAAATAGCTTCTCAGAGCCTCGCTAGATGGCGGCACGAATGCATGCAGTGAGAGAGGGCCTAAAAGGAATTTGTTTAGTGTCAGTTTAAAGTAATTTTGAAAATGTCTCCCAAAGCGTCATATTCGACTGAAGATCGTATTTTTATTGGTAAAAATTGGTATTTATATGGTGAAAATGCAACACTATTTCTACTGAAGTGGTCTTCAACATTCAGAAACCGACTTAAGCCTTCTAGAGCATTGGTAAGAGATCTGGAAAGAAAATTGGCTACCTTATTCACTAGATATGAATCCATACGATTTCTATCTTTGGGGTCATATGAAAGATTTGGTTTACAAAAAGAAGCTGACAGATGTTATTAGCCTCAAAAGTTCCATAACTGACGCAGTTTCAAGCATAAAAAAATAAACGCTCGATTTTGTTACTGACAACTTTGTGAGTAAATTGCACTATTGTATCACCTCTGAAGATTCTCACTTTGAAAACCTTATCCATTAAATTCCTTTTCCACGTTCTTTTCAATAAAAAAATGTTTGTAGTGCTATCTGCAATGACTCAGGAGTTATTTCAGTTAAAAGTTGTAGGTTTATTAAAAGTCAGCCTGTATATATACTGGTAGAATCTTTTCCCAGTGCATATATGTTAAAATTATGGAATCTGATAAAATAATAAATGAGTAGTCTATAAATTAATGTCAGGATTTCCTTACCTCATAACTTTTTATTTCAAAACATGATGGTAAATATTATTACATTCGTAAAGTACAACTCAAAAAGTTTTTTCAATAACACAAACAAAGTTACATGTACATAAAGTTGCAACTCAAAATGTTATTAATCAAATAACGATTATAATCACATAATAATTAATATTTAAATCATATCAAATTTATCTAAAAGTTATTATCAAATTATGAGCATAAAGTTAGATAGTTTCCACAATTCTTTATTGATTAAGCTGTAAAATCTTATTATCTAAGTTACAGTTCATCTTCCAGTGGCCATTCTAAGTAAATATTGGCCACCTAATTAGTAGTTCTACATTAAAAAAAAAATCAGCTTCAAACATAAATCATAGAAAATACTTTTTTATTTCTTAGTGGGGGAGGGGGGGGGGCTAAAAAGCCACTGCCAGAGCAAACACTTTTTATCTACAGAATGACACAATCAATATCAGTTAAAAAATAAATTTGTGCTTCATTTGACTGAAAATATTAAAAATTTCAAACATCATGATATTTTGAAAATACATATTGGATATATAATCATCATCAAAAACCGTTTTCAGTCCACTGCTGTATGTAGGTCTCTCCCAGATTTTTCCATTGATATATTCTGCTCACTATTCAGTTATTGCTCGTGAATTGAAACCTAACTATACTTGGGGAAAGATTTAGAAGAGTGGGGTGAAAGCTTGAGTCTGCCTGTTTACACCTTTTGGCTTAATTTGGTTACCATATTGGACTCATTTCGGTGACATAAAATTATTTTAGGACTGTTTGCAGAAACCTTATTTCTGGGATTCTTTTTTTTTGTCTTCTTTTGAAACATTAAATATAATTGGTTATTTGCAATGTATCACGTTATTTAAATTAGGATAACATACATAAAAGATTCAATGAAAATTGTGATAAATAAATATATATATATATATATAATATAAGCCGTTTATAATCAAGTCGAAAGAAGAATCCAAATAACTAAATTTTGATCAAATTACTGCCTATATACACCATAAAAACATGTAAAATAGATTTATAAGCTTAAAAAATATTTTTATTCTCGATATTTTCCTTTATTTGTTCTATATTTGAATTCAGGCATGTTAAAACTTCTGTACTATATTAGCATAATTATGCAAAATTTTCTAATATTGCATATAAACTCAATTTCTTTATAGTACAATTTTTCAGCATCCATAACGCATTCTCTAACTTTCCTTTTATTTAAAATGTCCCATGTGTTTACTCCATTCAGAATGAAAGGATTAGGCAAATTTTCATCATTTTATAATCAGCAAAAGGCTATGATTATCCTGGTTTTCTATATTATCATTCAAATAGTTATGCTTGTGCATCTGAGTTTAAATTTAATTTAGTCTGTATAATTATTAAGTAAAATAATTTCTTTAAATTTTGAAATTATAAAATTAACTGAAAAAAAAAAGCTTTGTTTGACAAATATGAAATTAAAATCGGGGGAAAAATTAAGTAAAAAATTAACCTATTTTTATTGGTTTCAAAAATATGATTTGGATAAAAGTTCTTTAGAATTTTGTTATTTAATATATTTATGTTTTGAGATTTTATTAATTCTCTTTGTCAAAATAATTATAAATCATATTTTTAAATATTAGTTACTCATGTATGTAAAAGTATAATTTTTGGTATTTTAAAATAGAAGAAACGAGGCACATATTTCTGTGATATTAATTCTGCAGTATTTGAAATAATAATAATAATACATGAATTAAGTTTAATATATTGAAAAGCAAGTTTGCTTTGTTTAATTATGTAACATATCATTTTAAATTCATTTTTCTTTCATTTTTTAATTCATTTTTTAAGAATAAACTGTGCATTAGCTCCAAACTTTTGATTAGGGCACTCAAAAGTGATTCTAGAATAATTTATCCATAAAATGATTTAACCCTTTCATACATGGAAACCTATGAGGATGTATAAGTAACAGTGCATATTTTAATTTTTATTCCTATTTTAGATATAACTTTTATATGAGATTCGATAATTCTTGTAAAATGCAGAACCATTTCCTTTCCAAATATTCAGTTGAAAATTCCAGCTTTAACTTTTTTTTCTGTTCTACACGATAGAAGATTTTCTCAAAGAATTTGTGCCCTTAGCTCTGAACAAGAATCTGACCGAAAATGTTTTTTTTACCACTTTGTGTTAATATATTCAAAGTTTAAATTATAACATAAAACTATTTACTAATGATATAAAATATTTTTTTAGTACTTATAAGTGTTATATGTGGTTAATTTTGTAATAAATGTAAGATATTTAAAAATTCAGCATTATTTGTTTTTAATAATCGATTTTAAGTGTAAAGTACGTTTTTCATTCATGTAAAATTAATTCTTGCACGATAGGGTTAAAAAGCTGGGTTATTTGCTCTGCCATTTGGGGGAGGCTAGGGAGGGCAATTGCCCCCTCCAAGGAATTTGATATTTCACATTGTATAAGTCATCACAGCGGACACCTAACCTGGCACCCAGCCGGAAAGCTGATGGGTATAAGTCATCACAGATCAGACTCAAAATTTTTTTTTCAGAGATTCCACAAAACTAAAACAACTTGTCAGATTTAGCTAAAATAGAAGCATTAGCATTAAGCCGAGGTTCACTTCTTTGGCCTAAAATTCGAGTAATTTTTACATTTTTTTTTTCCCGTTTCAAAGAAAAGGGATATCACCTTCGGACTTTTTGCATTATATTTATTGACATTTCAGTTATATATTTACATTTTTATGTGTTAAAGAATAACATGCCTTGTGCGACGGGGAGTATCTGCAGGTACGCCCTGTGAACTTCCAATCCGGCAACATTTTTTCTCCGATCATAAGCATCGGAAAAAAATTTGTTTACCAAATTATGAAAGGTCATTAAAGTCTCAGGAGCTTATAGCAACATTTAGTTTAAAAATTTGATTTTTTGAAACATGACAGTATTTTTTCGCTTCTTTTACTTTTTATGAGCTAGAAAAAATAACTAATCAATGAAAATTATACTTTTTGGTGGTATAAGCTCCGGCAAAAACGATTGTCTTTCTTTAAAAAAAATTGAAGGAAAGTGGTCGAGAAAAATGGTCGCCCAGTTTGAAAAACATGGTTTCGAGAAAAACAAGTTTAAAGTTTTACCATAACGTTCCTTTCAACAAGCGGAGTTACCTTCAACGAGAAAAAAAAATTGTAATTAATTAGAATATCGCAAAACCGCTTTAGGTCAACGATCTACATACCTTGAGGGATGTAGAAATGTAAAAAATCAAAATTTTTTCTCAAACAAGTAGAACTTCCCCTTAAATAAAACACTTTGAATACTTGCTATTGCGAAATTCCCAGAGTGAGACACTTTTCCCTTCTCAGTGAGTACTTTAAAAATATGTAGGAGGAAAAAAAAAACTGTATCAATTGCTTCATTACTGTAAACAAGAAAATTAAAAAAAAAGTCCCCCCCCCCCCCCTACACACAACCTCCATAATTTAGTTTTAGTTTTAAAATGGCGCCTCTTGTTAAAAGCTCTTGAAATATATTTTCTCAGTGCACCTAATTGAAAGTGTTTGGACTTTAAATGCAGAGTGTCTAGCCACCTGAATAATCAGGAAAAGTCAGGGTAGTTTATATGGACTGGTAAAGTCAGGAAATTTTACCATTCCTGAGGAAAAAAAGGAAAATTGAAAATTCTGAGAAAAAGGTCATGAAAGTTTTTCTGATTACAAAACTAAGGATTTGTAATCTATAAGTACTGTAAAGAAAGAGTATATCAACCTCTTGTCAACCTCATTTTGTCTACCTCTTTTTAGTACTTCCTTATAATAACTCGGAGATTTCTAATTTCAGCTTCACTCAATTTATTTATAATCCTTAAATGGGGTTAGTTACAGAACAGATATATTACTTATTTAAAAAAAAATTTACTAAAATATATCAAAATAATCTGCATTTAACTATGACTGATGTGATAATATGCTCGATTATATATGTCAAATATGTTCGATTGTGATTGTTTGGCTCATAATACAGGCTACAAGTTGACGATTATGATTGGTTGGATAAAAATTAGTGGGCTTATGATCACGTAGTTGAAACTGATCTGTAGACACCCTGTTAAATGCGACCGAACCGCTTTTAAAGGTACCTCGAATTTAGCGTTTACTTGACTAGGTTTCATTATACACAAGAATGCCAAGACTATTTTGCTATGGAAAGTTTGTATGTGGATATTAATTATGTGTATTGTAGGAATGCTTTAAGAGTTAACTGTATCATGTTCGCACAAATTCCTTTGCTGGATCACGATGAATATGATTGTTACTTATTGCCATTTTAGAGAAAATTCACGTTATTTTGAATGAGATGGCAGTAATACATTGATATGGAAAGAAAAGGGAAATAAAAAGTGAAACACATGGGTACTGACAAGCAGAGACATGAAAAGCCCATTGACTCTCCCTAGATTTTAAAATTGGATTAACTATAAATATTCTTTTTCTTTAATAATTTTTGGGGGAAAAGTAGTAAAATTTATTTTCCCATATAACTTAAAATATTTAAACACTGTAAGTGAATGTGTTTAAGAAATATTTTAAACAGGGGATTTAGGAGGCAGAGACCACTGACCAAAAAATAAAGGAATGTTTACATTTTCCATTTAAAAAAAAAAAAAAAAACGGCATGGAAGTTTATTTTGGTGTTTTTAGTGTTTCTTTTGCGTTACATTTCTTTCTGTATTTCTTTTTATGTTTATAGACTTAAAACCCGAGGAGAGAGGGTTGACTAATAAACGAATTTTTTTTCGGCTATTTTCTGTTCCTTTTATCGATTTTGAAATATGCTGGTAGAAATCTACTTTAAAATATTTCATATTTCTTAATTGTTTTGAAATTACACGCATATTTCATAATTGTATGATAAATTTGTTATGCTTAAAAATTGTTTTGCACAAAAGGTTCTGTTCAAAGAAAAAAAAATCTTAGTTTATCTTATTTCATGTTTATATTTTCCATTAAAAAATAAATAAAAAATAGAAATGTCATAGTCTGCGGATTGTAGGCACACCTGTTCTAAGATCTTGCTCCTCCCTGGATTTCGTTCTGCCGGCCACCATGATAAATAAAAAAAGTGACAATTGCTAACCAAATAACGCAATTATTAAAAATGAATTTTATCCTACTTCCCCCTTTTTTAAAAATTTGTATTTGTGCGGTATCGTACAAATTTATGTTTTTTAAGCTGCTGAACATCAGCAAATTAGTTTATTTCGAAAATTGAAAAGAAAAGAAAAGAAAAAACCCACCAACTGCTAAAGAGGTTGATGTATCTTGAATTTAATGCAAATAATTCTGATATAGTGGAAATGCTAAAAAGTAAAAAAAGCAGTCTTCAGCTTGCCATATGTTTCTCGAAAAATAATATGAAAATCAGCGGAATTATTCTATCTATCCGATTATTTTTCGTTTTCTAGAAAAATAATTAGATGGTGCCAAAAAAAACGGGACTGTCATCTTACAAAAACATATGGATGAGATTTAAGAAGCCATATGATTTGTTTATTAAATACTTCAAAGTAACTTCAGAGCATTAAGTAACTACGTTTCAATAAATGTCCATCAAGTGCTTTTTTTTTTTTTTTTTTAATTTTAAATAGCTTTTTGTAAGGGTTTTATAAAACAAAATGTTGTTTTTACAGTTTATTTATTTATTTTAAAGTGGGATTCGGTTTTTTTATTGGAAAATTATTGATACACTTGTGTAGTACCAATAAAATTAGCTAAAATTCATTATATGCATTTGACAATGCTTCGGTCTTGACCGAGAATTAACATATGAACTCAGACACTAGTAAATTTACGAAGAAACTTAGAAGCCATATTCAAACCTACAGTATGTTGGTCACAACTATTTCCCAATTCATGTCTTATGCATAACTTTAATTAAACCATAAAAATAATATTCACTAAAATGAATTGTTATATAGAAAATAAAGTAAATAAATCTCCTCTGAAGCGTTTTTATACAGTAACCCTGTATCAGACTCCTACACATACTAGGATAATGACGGAATTCTATTCACTAAGATAAAAATAAAATCTATAAAACTGTTAGATTAAAAAAGTAAACATACTGAAATTATGAACTGCGATTATTTGTGATATTATTTCACTGTACTTATTATCGCCATGTATTACTGCTATCTCCACTCACTAATTGTACTGTTTTTAACGTACACTTTTTCTGTATCATGCACCATAGCTGTCTTATGTGATCATTTAAATATTGATTTCAGTACCGTTGTGTTCATTAATGTATGATAAAGACGTACTGTGCATATTGTGTTAGCCTCTCCGTGCACGGTTTTCTGTTGTATCGTGTTACATGTGATTTTATAGTGTATGTATGTAAAGAAATCATCTGTACCGAGTGTGATAACTCTGGGAAAAAGGCAGGAAAAAAAATATATATTGAAAAATGTAAATTCCCTGTATTCTTTCATCCTTCCTTCGGGACATGAACTTCGCCACTCGATTCATTTATACTATGCTGAGCTTCTACAAAATGTTTTTAATAAAATGATGATCTAACACTGTATTTAGTTTTCACTTGTGTCGTCTTATTTGAATACGCGCCAGACATTTTTTTTTTCACCATCATATCATCATCACATTTCACCATCATATCATGAGGGTCATTTTCTCTTAAGGCTGTTCTCAAATCCAAAAGAGCTACTTTCTGACACATTTCTGAATTCAGTTTGGTTCGGAAACGCATGAAATTGGTAGGCATTCTTATTCAGAAACTATAGAATCGAAATTCGTTTTCCAATTCGGAAACACATGAAATTGGCAGGTATTCTTATTCGGAAACTATGGAATCGAAATACATTTTTTATTTTTTGGAAACACATGAAATTGGCAGGTATTCTTATTCAGAAACTATGGAATCGAAATGCGTTTTCCATTTTTTGGTAAAGGCAGAAGATCTTTCAGAAAATGGTGTCAAAGTCGGCGTTTTGAACCGAATTCCTGAACCAAAAGCACGAGAAGGGAGAAAAACGTGTGATCACGTGACCCGAATCGCTTATAACTCGATAAGTAATTTATTTATCAAAAAAAAGGGAAAATTCATTTATATTCCAATACGCTTCCATAGTCAGGCCTGCCAATTTTATGGCTTTACGTTTAAAAATGAGTCAGAAAGTTTCGCTTTGTTGAGCAGGTCGTTTGAGAACAAACAACCTTAACAGAACAATTTGAGCATTACATAAAAAAAAAAAATTCCCCTTTAAAATTGGGTTCTGTTGTATTTAGGAACTGTCTCTTAAGTAATAAAATACTTCCAGCAAAAATTTTCTACAACGTTAAACACCAAAAAATGAAATTTTAAATTTCAAATAGGCAAAGGAATGTGGCAAAAAGTAAGACTAGATTCTCTACTATCATAACTGTATACACAAAAATGAATTTCACTTAAAGAAAACTCAATACAGATAAAGACTTGATCGCTAATTGAGTTTTCATTACAAAATTAAAGCAAATAAAAGAGACAGGGGAATGACAGTCAATAAAATTACACCAAGATATAATTTTCAGGGAAGCTTTTGGTATATAAAATCGTTCTACGTTCTCTCTAAGCTTTACATGTCCATGCTTGTTTCTGCAAAAAGAACAATTCAAGATAACTTCAGTGATGATGCCACTGTTTGTTTGTTCACACACCGCCCCCTGAATACTAGGCCTGAGCGCTGACAACAATGGCGGCTGTCCCAGGCCGATTTTTTTTTCAGCGTTTGAACGGTCCCTCAAAATTCCACACCAATAATTTCTAAAAGTTTTCTTCGCCTTGTTTTTCGAAGATCAAAAAAGTCAAAGATAACTTTTAGATATTATTGGTGTTGAAGTTTGAGGGACTGTACAAACGATTCCGCCTGCGGCAGCCGCCATTTTTTTCAGCGCGCATGCCTAGTATTCAGGGGGTAGTGGTTCACAGGTGGAATTCTGGAGTAATAGGACTGTTGCCAGATGTTAGAATAATTATTTCTATTTTATGACACGGGAATAACAACAAAACCAACGGACATTTTTTTCAGAAAAATAGCTATGAAAAGTCTTTACTTAGTTTTCAGTATTATATGATAGTTTTTAATAATTTAAACAAAAAAAGTATTGCAAATATATTTGAATGGTTAACTTTTAAGAACCACATTTGTGCTAAGGTGGGTGGATACGCATAATTTCCCTGTCCACCGCGGATAGACGATTGCGATTATCATGCTTTCTGATTAGTTGTTAAACCGAACGCTTCTTAAGGCATTTCCGGTTGAACTTTGTTTCTTATATAATATCTATTAATTTCTATATAATCTAATTAATTTATAACTGTAATATAATAAATATTATACTAATATAATCTAATTAATTTCTATATAATCTAATAATTGTCTGAGTGCAACGAAGACTCATACACAGCGCAGTATTACTTTGCCCCATATATAGCTACGATGGATATTAAAACCTTTCGTCAAGCATAACTCAAAAAATATTTAACGGATTTCGTTCAAATTTTTACAGCAGGTACCTATAAAGGTGACAACGACGTCTATTTATTACCAAGAATAAATGTCAAACCGTTTGGAAATTATATTAAAAAATAAATAAAAAAGCACAATTAAAGTACATACGTCACGAAAATTTTGTACATACGTCATTTTTACCGGCGGAGATTTCCGTAAATAATAAGATTTTAAAAGTTCATGGAGTAACATGGAGCAAAAAAATATGCACGCACAATACAATACAATATCAATACAATAAAACATATTTCCATTTAATAAAAATGGAAAATTAATCTGGAATTTTTTCTGTTTGAAAGAAAAAAATCCGCAATAACTTTGTATTAGAGATTTGGCGCAAATCTCAACATTGGCAGCTTTTTATTTCGCGTGTGTAAATAGGAAACAATTGTATGATGTGTAAATAAAAGGTTTTGATTTGTGGCGTTATTTCTTCTTATTTTCTTTTCCTTTTTAGTATTTTAAATGGAATTAGTGAAAGGCATGTATTTAAATTAAATGAGTGGAAGACATGTATTTTTAATGTATGTATTTCAAATGAAATGAGTGAAAGGTTTATAGTTAAATGAAATTAATGAAATATGAAGATGTTATGAGAACAATATTTGGCGATTTATCAACTGCGCCAAGTTAACATAAATACATAATACACAATACATAAGTGAAATGACAGATTCATATAACGCACCACGTTGGCGCGATTTTTTCCCCCACCAATTTGGCGAAAACTTTGTTTTTGAATTTTAGTTACAAATATCATGCAATAATAGCACGTGATTTTTTATTTCAATATAAAAATAAAATAACGTAATAAATATAACTTCTACTATTTTAAAAAAGGAATTAAAAATAAATAAATAATAGTTTGATATCAATAAATATTGATATACATATAAAAATAATCTATAGAATTAAAATAAAAGTAAATAAACACAGAGCTAACAGTTTTTGCCAAATTGGCAGGGGGAAAATCGCGCCAACGTGGTGAGTAGTATATGACATCTGCGCCGGAAGTTTTACCTTTTTATCTGTGCCTTTGGAAATATCAAAAAATTAAAAAATACTTATATCAGGCGTATTATGTTTTGCATTTTTATACGGACCACTTCTCCATTTTAGGATTTTAAAAGTTATTTATATCAGATTTTTCTTCCCTGAGATTCCCACAAGTTATTTTCGGTAATCTTTTAGTTCGCTTATTAAATATTTACAATTTGCCCCCCCCCCCCCCCCTGACAATAACAATTATTTATCACAAAAATGTTTCTTAGTTTTGTTAAATATGTTTGTTATGTATTTGCATTAAAATATCGAAAATGGCAATAAAATTTTATTTTAGCATCGTACTTTTATTTTTAAGATGACGCAAAAACATGGTTTAATAAATGTATATTTGTAAATACTTGAAAAACATATTTTTCCTCTCTCTAGGGAAATTTGATAAGATGCTAAAACTGCCTTTTAGCATCATTTTTAATTTTTTCGCCAATCGCGCCAACCAGAACATGATACGGAACTCTTCCCCATTCAGATACACAAACAAGGTTGGTCTCAAACAAGAGTAATGCTAGCAACAATATTGTTTTAACTCTATAAGAGTTACAAACAATAATGATATTAAATTCTCCGATTAGCTTTGGGCCCGTTTACGGAAGTTTCTCCTAGAAAAAAACAATCCCTGACGGCTCGGCCTACAGGCCAGGTAGATTTCGAAGACGCAGACCGTTGGGCGCCTGTTTGTTGGGAATTGTGGAAGAAATGACCTTTTTGCCATGATGCGGCAGTTGGAACCGCCTACTTCGAAACCTAACTTGTTTGCAAGCGGAGCCAGCAAAGATTTTTTTAATTATTTTTTTTTTTTTTTGCTATAAGAGTTGGTCCTATAAAAAACTTGTCAATGTAAAAGTTTTAGATAATATTAAGAGGATTTATAATAAGTTTAAGCGGATTTGATATGTTGTGAATTGACGAAGTTATGAATTTTTTTCTTCTAAAGCACCCCCTTCCCCCCCCCCCCCTTGGGGCCATTTTTAATGATATCAAAAATCTGTCCTACATACATTTTCGGCCCTTCTCCTAGAAGTAAAAGTAACTTTAAACGGATTCGATACGTATCATAATTAAGAAATTATGGGTTTTTTTCTGTTTTCACAAAAAGCCCCCCCACCCTCCCTCCCTTGGTTCGATTTTGCCCATTAAAGAACTTGTCCGAGATTTTATGCCCCTTGATTTTATGTATCAGTTTCAAAGAGATCTGTGCAGAATTATTGCAGTTATCGTGTCCATAAAAAAGTGACATAGATAGATAGATAGATAGATAAATAAAGTTTTGAACTGGGGGTGGTTTTGGGTTCTGGGAGTCATGGTCGGCGTAGATCTGCAAAATTTTTTCAAAAATTCCAACATAGTAAACATGAAAATGTAATACAATGTAGTACATGAAAATGTAATAAGTAGTATTTCTTACGAAATCTACCTAACTGTGGAACAAGTCTTTTACATTTGTTTCGAATGAAGCTCGGTCATAATAATAGAAACAACACTAATATTAACATGGCAGTAAAACTTTGAATTTAAGTGTAAATATTTGGAACCCTTCTGACATAAGCAATTGGCTGCGAACTCGATTACGAAATTTTCACTTAACTTAATAACATGTATATAATAGCCCATTGGATACTTTTCCTTCCCTTTTATACGGACCTTGGTTTTTTTTTAAAAATCGGTTTTAAGAAGTTGAGATTTACTGCCAAATGACATAAACTACAATGAAAATAAACCTGATGAATTATTATGCTGGTTTATGTATGTATTTAAATAAATTGCATCTGATTACACTTATTAGATAAATTAATCCTGTTTGCATTTAATAACAGATGAACGGCTTCTGTATACTAAATTGTTTAAATAGTGGGAAGGTGGCGAGAGGTACAGAGACGTGTAAACGAACGGGTAGACAGACGGGTAGTGAGATGGGTAGAGAGACGGATAGCGACATAGATCAGCTAATGGGTAGCGAAACGAATAGACAGACGGGTACTGAGACAAAAGAGGGTTGACAGAGGGGTAGCGAGAAAGGTAGGGAGACGGGTATGGAGACGGATAGCGACATAGATAAGCTAACGGGTAGCGAAACGAATAGACAGACGGGTACTGAGTCAAAAGAGGGTTGGCAGAGGGGTAGCGAGATAGGTAGTAGAGACGAGTAGAGACACGAGTAGTCAGACCAGTAGACAGGCATGTAGAGGAAAAGGTTGCGAGACGGGTAGCATGGTGGATAGAGAGACGAGTACAGATATGAGTACAGCGACGAGTTGATAGACGGGTAGAGAGAGGGGGTATATAGACAGACATACGTGTCGAGAGACAGGTAGTGAAACGGGAAGCGAGACAGTTAGAGAGACGGATAGACAGATGGGTAGCGAGATGCTTAAAGAGGCAGTGGAAAGACACATGGATAGTGAGACGGGTATACAGACGAGTAGAGAGGCAGTAGACAGATGGGTACGGAGAGAAACACAGTATAGAGACACGGCTAGACATAAAAGTAGTTATACAAGTTGTAAATTTCCAACTGGACGAAAAATGTCCGGGCCAGGATTCGAACCTGGGATCGCTTGGCTGAAGCCGCCACTCTCTACCACTGAGCTATCCCGGTCGAATCTGGAGGGCATAATTCATCCAGTTAACCTTATTGAGCGATCCCAGGTTCGAATCCTGGCCCGGACATTTTTCGTCCAGTTGGAAATTTACAACTTGTATGATTACATTACAAATTTGAAATAATTGTGTTAAAAAATAATCCAGTATAAAAGTAGTTAGACAGACGGTTAGAGAAACAGATAGATGGGTAGCGAGACCGGTAGGGAAATATACAACATGTAGCGAGATGTGTAGACAGACAGTCAATCGGGTATGGAAATGGGTAGAAGAACGGATAGGGAAACAAACAGATTGTAGAGAGAGACAGACAGACAGGCAGAAGAAAAGTCTGAGGTTTGAAGCAGTAAAAGCGCAGGGAGTAGAGTCTCCTAGAAAATATTCAAGAAGTATTATCTTTGAAATATATGTATTTTTTTCAATTTGATTTTTACAGAAGTCATCGAAAGATTTTTTATATTACTTTAGTATGAATTTAGGCGACAGTTTCATAATCAGGTTTGTAGCAAAGCATGTTATCAATGTGGCTTGAAGTGTACGAGTTTCTATAAATAGTTATACAAATAAACAAGGAGGAAAATTTTTAAATTCAAATGTAAATATTTGTCACAAAGAAAATGTTTCAACTATGAAATTAAATTTGCGTTAAACTACGCTTGCTAAAATACGCTCTCGGCTGCAAATAGATTACGTGACTTTAAAAAGCTTGGTGTTTAAAAAAAAAAATCCGGTCTTTTTTAACACTTTCCAACCTAGTTGAAAAGTGTTTATGACTTCGGTTTGTCTGGCCGTATGGCCGTCTGGCCGTCTGTCCGTGCTCTAACTCCCGTAAATATGCTCGGATTACTCTGCAATTTTTATATGTTATTGTCGTTATCTATAGCATGTTCCCTATTTCAACGGAAGTGTGTAGCACTTATAGTTTTTTTACAGGGACACTCAAAAGAATTCCGTTACATTGCGGTCTATGGGGAAAAATCATTTGCGGTTTATTTAAATAATGTTTCACTATTTTAAACGCATTGAAATTTATATATATCACTAAGGTGCATTAGACGAAGCTTAATATGGAATAGGGTGGGCATAGAACTTATAGTTACTTTACAAAGAATTCCGTTACATTACATCTATGGAGAAAAATCGTCTGCGGTTTATTTAAATAATGTTTCACTATTTTAAACGCATTGAAATTTATATATATTTCACTAAGGTGCATTACAACAGGCTTACAACAGAATATTGCGTGCATAGCAGTCATCGTGTGACAGAAACTCCAGACGGAGAATTTTAAACTGTGCTACGCGTTTCCTAACTGAACTGAAATTTAGCATCCTATGTAGTATATATACAGATCTTATAGATCCTATACAGGGCTCAATAAAAGTATTAGGATATTTTTCTGAATATTGTATATGTTGGAAATTCCTGATATTATGTTTTTAAATATATTATGCGTTTTCCAAATTGTTTACTTAGATGTCATCTTTTAGCTTATTAAACGGTATGATTTGTAAAATTATTTTGGAAGCGTTGGAAAGTGTTACATAATCTATGCTTGACGCATGATTTTTCGTTCTTGTTTTGTTATTGTTGTTTGTTTGTTTGTTTGTTTTTTAAAGTTTTGAGCTATTCCAACTTAAGAAAATGAGTTTATTTGCCAAATTATATATATATATATATGTATGAAAACATACCAATATATATGAATTTATATATGATATTTTGTAATTCTATCATTTAATTTGCTCTTTTTCACATAGTATATCTTCTTTATATCGTAATTGTTAACCCTATGTTCTGAGAAATATCACTCAGACTAATCCCTTTGAGGGAAGTCCTAGTATATATTAATTTCTTATATCATATCTTCTTAAATTTTCATAATCCTCCAAAATACCGGAAATGACTTAAAAAGCGTTTGATTTTACAAATAATCAGAAAGCGTAAAAATCCCAATCGTCGATCGGCGGTGGAGACGGAAATTATGCGGTGGATACAGGGACACACAGGGGAATGATATTTGTCACATACCTTTTTTTTTATTATTTAAGTGGATTCTGTTTTATCCCGTTATACAAACATAAAAGCATGCTATTAAGGTATTCGAGCATTCTGTTTCATTTTTATACAAGTTTATTCATTATTTTTGGAACGGGGACAGGAATATTGCTGTTTAAAGAAAATGACCCATGAACTCTCTCACTCACCTGGGCTTCATATGAAGTTAAGGTATAACAAGAACGAAAAATCTTGCATCAGGCATAGATTATAAAACAATTTCCAACATTAACAGAAGAAATTTAACAAAGAAATTTCTTTTTTTTTTTATGCAACGGAATCGACCATAATCCGTTTTGTGACCGAATTCTTTTGCGTGTCCTTGTAAATGAACGATAAATGCTATGCGTTCCATAATCTATAGAAAATAGGTTGTAGTTGCACATCAGTGATCCTTTTTTTAATTTCATCATGTTTGAAGTATCATAACATCATTAAAATGCATCGCAAACGATCCCCCCCCCCCATAGACCATAATGTAATGGAATTGTTTTTTGCGTTCCCGTAAACGAAATATACATGCTACTTATTCTATGCACCTAAGAAAGCGCGTTTTAGTCCATTTCAGTCAGGCATATCAATTTAGTTATATTTGAAGTATTGTAACAGCATTAAAATGCATCGGAAATAATTTTTCCCCCATAGACCATTATGTAAGAGAATTATTTTGGGTATCCCAGTAAACGAGCTTTAAAAGCTGCACACTTACTTCATTTTCAATATCGAACATTCTATAGCAAACATTTAATGGCTATATCCAAGTATGTTTACGAGAGTTAGAGCATGTCCAGACAAACCGAATTCATAAACACTTTTCAACTATGTTGGGAAGTGTTAAAAAACAACATTTTAAAATCAGTTTTCGACTAAATTTTATTTCGCGTGACACCTTATTAAACATCAAGCTGTCATGTGTGATTTTTTTTTTCTTTCTACACAATCTAGAATAACATTTTAACCTTTTGCACTCCACTGACATCTAGGGTGGGTCGAAAAAACCGAAATTTATATAATCGAAAGATAATAGTGCGGGAAAGTTGCCATTGATAATAAGTAACAAATTCGCAAAATATCACACCAAACGGATAATATCTTTCACCGTCGCGGGGGGGGGGGGGGGGGGCAAAGTTTCGAAATATCGTAAACAAATATTTTTTTCAAAAATAAATAAATAAATTATCCAACCATAGCAATAGAATTTTTAATAGAATGCAACAGCTACATCAAGATGATACTAATGTTCCAATAAAATTTCATTATGGTGAAATCATTTCTATTACCACCACAAAAACGGCCAAAATTTTGTAAGAACGGTAAAAATTTCAATTTTTACCATTGTTATTATATGTCTAGAATTAAATAAATTTACATTATATCTAGTAATAACTTATAAATGTCTAGTACTTTTGATAATGGGGGTAGCCAACCAAGGGTGAGAGGGGCCCACCCCCTCCTAAATTTGAGAAAGAGGGGTTTTTTAAAGGGATTTTGGGGATTTTCTGAGCATTTTTGGGGGTTTTTTTTGTAGGGGGGACCCGAAAAGTGGAAAATGATGGGGAATTTATGTATGGGGTCCCCCTACAAAAAAATCACTAAACGGTCCAGGAAAATACCCAGAATTCCTTCTCTCAAATTTAGGGGAGGGGCGGACCCCCTCTCGCGCTTGGCCGCTCCTGGCGGTGGTAATAGAAATGATTTTACCATAATGAAATTTTATTGGAACATTACTAACATCTTTATGTAGCTCTTGCATTCTATTAGAATTGTATTGCTATGGTTGGATAATTTATTTATTTATTTATTTTGAAAAAAAAAAAAAACATTTTTTTGCGTTTTTTCGGTCTTTTGCACCCCTCTTCCCCCCCCCCCCCCCCCTGCCAGTGGCGATAAAAGATATTAACCATTTAGTATAATATTTTGCGAATTTATTCCTTATTACCAATGGCAACTTTCCCACACTATTGTGTTTCGATTATATAAATTTCGGTTTTTACTTACCCATCATACGTAGTATAGGGTAAGTCTTGTAATCGTTTTGAAAATCGAAAATTTTTTTTTGACGGATTTACATGTTTCAGACACTGGAGATTCCGAAAAACATATTTTTAGAAAAAAAAAAATTTGCCGTCCGTCTGTGTGTCTGTAAACACACTATCTCCCTAAAAAATTGAGATAGAGACTTGAAATTTGGTATGTACTTAGTATGTAATAATGGGAAGAAGCTTATTGAATTTCAGTCACCTCGATGATCCGGAACTATTTTTTTCGGACTTTCGAAATATTCGTTCTGATAAAAGGTATATAAAAATTTTCGAAATTGTTTATTTTAAGGAGTGAATATAAAAGACAATAAAAAAACATAAATTTTGCATAAAGCATGAAGTCGATCGGATAATGAGTTGCCGAGATCTTTGTAATCCTATTTACCACACTCTTCGATTTTTCGTGACCCTGTATTTCATCCAAATTTCAATTCAAAGACATATTTTAGTTGGAAATTTTACGCTTAATCAGATGCAATAAACCGCTAGTTATTGGGAGGATTGTTTTTGGAGTTATAAGGATGTTTCTTTTAAGCAATTCAGTAATCGAGCCTTTAAAGTTTAGGGCGTCATCAAGCCACGATTTTATTGGAATGGCAATGCAAGTAAGTAGTTTACACTTTTTTTATTTTCATATTTTACATTATGCTCCATGATGGGTAAGTATTACGGTGGCCGCCTAAGACTAGTTTTCGTAATGCAAAAGAAAAAAAAAATAAAATGTAAGTAAACTAATTATTTTTGTTTTGGAAATGTCTAGTTTCGACTACCCTGACCTATACGCGGTGACATACTAAGTTTAACATGAAATGATTGATTAACACCAGAATTTAAAAACAAATTTATTTGAAAATTAGTAAAAGCTTTTGTTCACGTACTTAATAAAAGAATTTTTTCATTTCAAAATTCTGGTGTCAATCAATCATTTCAGGTTAAACGTAGTATGTCACCGTATAGGTGTCAGTGGAGCGCAAAACGTTAATTATACCAATTTAAAGAAAAAGTGTTAATGAATTCAGATTGTCTGTCTGGCCGTGCTTTAACTTTTTCGTAAGTATACTCGGATTGCCATGAAATTTTTTATATATTATTGGAGTTTACTATAGAATAATAGAATGTTCGGTATTGTAAATGAAGTGTGTAACATTTATAGTTCTACAAAGGATGTGAATTTTCTTTTCACTTTGCTTAACAGCGCACAACCAACTTGAGTGAAAAATGGGTCCAGATCGGGGATCGAACCCCGATACCTTGGTATAGTGCACCAAGTGCTTTACCAATTAAGCCATCCTGACGATATCCAGTCTGGCACTTCCTTCACCAATATACGTTGGCAAGGCTGCAACTCCGCAACGCAACATGGAATGTCAACATGAGCACACTATCAGTGGCCTATTAATTGGTATAGCAGTTGGTGCGCTATACCAAGGTATCTGGGTTCGGTCTCCGATCTGGACACATTTTTTACTCAAGTTGGTTGTACGCTGTTAAGCAAAGTGAAAAGAAAATTCACATCCTTTATAGTGCTATTTAAAGATTTAAGGCGTAGTTTCAATCCTACTGAAAAATTTAAATATTTATAGTTAGTTTACAGTGACACACAAAATAATTCAATTCCGTTACGGTCTACTGTGAAAAAGCGGTGGATTTTATTATTGATGTTACGATATTTCAAACATAATGAGATTTATATACGTCATTGAGATGGACTACAACATGCTTTCTCAGGAGTATAGAGTAAGTAGCATTTATAGTTCGTCCACTAGAACGCACAAAATAATTGTGTTACATTATGATATTTGGAGAAAAATCGTTTGCGGTGCATTTTAATGATGTTATGATACTTCAAGCATAACGAAATCACTGAAGTGCACTGCATGTTTTCTATATAATTATAGAGTGCATAGCATTTATCGTTTATTTACCTCACGTTATATGTGTCTTTGTGACACCCATGTCGTCTACCGTTGTAGATACACAAAAGAATTCGGTTAAAGGATCGATTAAGTTCGATAATTGCTGGACGTGCGTTTACCTGCACATTTTTAAATTGATCTAATTTTGAGGGTATTGGGTGGTGTGTATATAAATTCCATAGGTCGCATACTGGGCTACGCGAAAGAATTTTTACACATTACCGGATACGGACATTGGATTGCTGAAAATAGATTTATACTAAGTTAAGTGTTTTTTTTTAAGTTTCTTATTTAGATACCTCATTTCATTCTAGGAACAAATAAAATTTCTTAATATTCTGTTAGTGTTGGAAACGGAGCCTGATTATTTACAGGGCCACGTGCCCCGGATCCACATTTTCAGGGACCCTAAAACTCATTTTATCCACTCTGTGTAGACACAAGTTAATGCAAATTTCCTTTTATAGTTATAGAAAAAATGCTTTTTTTTCATTCATGTAAATTAAACCTACCTCCTTCCCTAACAACAATGAAATGCAAGCTAAACTTCAAAATTCATTCATATCTTTAGGTTTAGAATTTTACTCACTCTAAGGATATAGGGTACACAAATTCACCTTCCCATAATTTTTTAATGGATTTTTAAATATATATCTATCTATAGTGTCTATAATATATTATTTTTCATAAAACTATGGTTTAAATTTTAAACTTGTCATAAAGCTGTTTGTCATATTCATAATGCAATTTTCTTGAGAAAGAACTTCAACATGACCTGTGTGCATCGTGTCCCAAACATAGAGTTAATCAGGTCCTGGTTGGAAAGTGTTTCATAGCGAAAAACCATGCATCTATGCCTGATGCATGGTTTTTCGTTCTTGTTATAAAAAAAATCCGTAAGCGATAAGGTTAATATTTCAGTTAAAGTGGTATGAATTCTCATTATATCAGACCTAGTCACATGGGATAAGCGAATCGCGTCACAATATAATTACATGGAACCAATTCTCCAGTTCTTTTCGAATCCATTATCTTCTAAGTACAGAGGAGCCGAACCTTTTAACATGTGCGTGCTAAAAATTCACAAACAATACCTATCAACATTGTAGCGTGCCAAAACTTTCCCATATATATGAAATGATTTTCCATTTCATAGTGAATTATATCAACATAGATTAATTCTGGTAATCGATGATTTTGTAGAATAGCAGATGTTTTGCAGTCATAGGCTCCAAATGGAAGACGATGTTTATGAAAAACATTAGGAATTTTCCCTTAGAAATAACAGAAAGCTGCATTAGTATCAACATTTTTTATTGACACTTCACCAATCAAAGACAATTCCACTAATTATCAAGTTCAGAATTCATAAATGACTTGTGCTACGTCATAGAAAACAGCATGGAGATGTTACATTTATTAGAGAATTACACCAATTTAAAGACAATTCTCCTTCAAGTGAGGGGTTTTGTTTAACAATTGAAAACACGTAAAAATTCTGAACTCCGGGGCTGCGTAACTGCGTTTTAAACGTAGCGAAGCGTATGAACTTTTCGCCAATGCAGGGGTAAATTAACCAATGATCGGCCTGCAAGACTGCGGAACTTATTATTATACTCCGCATAATTTTGAAGTGAAAAAGTTAGACGCTGGAGTTGAAATGAATTATGGGATATCGAATGATAATTTTAATAAAAATAAAATTGGTACTAAGAAACATTCTAAAAAATTAAAATTTAGTGTTTCAAAAGAAGAATAAAATTAAGGGTTTTTACAAATAAGTGTAGCTTTAAACAGATTAAAATTTTTAGAATTAGAATTAAAAGAATATGTTTATTAAAGATATGGAATTAAAATGTAATTTATATTTAAGATATTATTAAAATACAGGGAAAAAGTAGAATTGTAAGAATTTGGAATAAATTAATTAATGAAAAATGGCGATTTTTTTAAATTATTACACACACACACACACACACACACACACACACACACATATATATATATATATATGCTGCTTATAACTAAATGCTGGTGAATAGAATATCCAACACTTCCGTGCATTAAATAACTAATAGCAGTAATCAAAATGCCATTTATCTATATATGAGAAATCAGCCATTAGTTAGATGAAATTTCAATTTGAAAATATGGAAAAGTATTTAAATATGGAAAATATCTAAAAGCAGAGCTGTACTAAGGGTGGTGCTAGCAATATGCCCCTCGCACCAGGCGCCATCAATTAGGCTAGGCGCGGGTTGGCTTCATCGGCGCCTTCAGCTGTGATTATTGATGCGCCGATGGTGTGTAACAGTGTTCCGCACCAGGCGCCAAATGGGGTTGCAACAGTGCTGTCTAAAAGTAGCTGAATGTTCTGTATTTTAACACAATCTTTTTACAAGTTTTTTGTACACTCAATATCCGTCACGTATAAAAATTTCGAAATATTCGGACGATTAGAATTTTAAAATTTTGGACCCCCCCCCCCTTTCGATATCATACGTTATCCCTGCTCGAATCCCCCCTCCTCCTAATAATATCGTTGTCAGTGTCAAAAAATTCTTTTTATTTTTAGAATTTCTCTCTCGCTCTCTTTTATACGTTTGCAGTGATATACAGATATGTGGTTATTCATTTATTATCCGCATACTTTGCTGATTTAAATGAAGAGAAGAAGTTAATTAAATATCACTATATTATATATCAGATAACTTTAAAACATTTTAAAGAAATGCTTACTACTTAAAAGTATTTAATAATACGTTTATGTTACATAATGCATTCAACAGTAATATCGTCTTCGTGCACTTGCCCCCTGCACGAGGGTACGTGTCAGAAGTGTAAGAAGTTATTCCTATAGAGTTAAGCTAAATTTTATATATGTACATGTTTTTGGCTATGGGTTGGGTTGGGTTGATTTATGACGGCCAATTATCAACACGAGGGATATAGGCCCTAAAGGGGTGTGCCCTCCGTGGGGTTCTTTCTAAGGGATCCTAACCCGTATTTACGGCAAGGTTCGAAGAAAACCACGGAAAACTCCGAACGGTTAGGTCGAAGAGCGCGACAGGGATTTGAACCCAGCACCTCCCGTCTACCAGCTTTGAGAGCAGAACCTCTCAGCCACTGGTGGGGCTTTTGGCTATGGGCAGCAGATTTCAGTTGAAGTTGGGAATATTGCACCAGAAGGAGGCGCTGTGATAGCAATTTTTGTTCCATTTTCATTATTGCATCATCGAAAAGTATATGAAGTTAGAATTTTCGTTCAATGAATTACACACTTGAGAAGTCAAAAAGCTTTAAAACTGGCTTAGCTATATCAACCTGGAGACTCTTTATCATTGCCCAAAGGAGATTGCCCAATCTCCCCTCCCTTAAATGTCCTGTTGATTGCTAAATATTCTTGTCTGGAACATCATAAAAGACTACATTGATAACCAAAATCTCTAAAATCAATACTCTCTTTGAAATTCACGTAAAAAAGTAAAAACTTTTTCCACCGCCAACTTAATAAAAAATAAAAATGAATGTTTACAGGTCATTGCTGCAATTTAACGTTCACCAAATATCTTTTCTAACTAGTGCAGTGATTTATAAAGAAAGAAAAATACTTTCTAAGTTCATTCAGACATATTGTCAAATAGTACGACGGATTATAAATATACTCAGATAATGGTCTCTACAGCGATAGACTTTTTCCCTGACCATTAACTAAATGGTACGGAAAGAGTATAGTAAAATTCTATTTCCGGAATTTAGACAGATATGTTTTAATCAATTAAGTACAATATATCTTTTTTCGGATACATGTATACTTTCAGCACGATACACCCTAAAGAATGAGTTCGTTGACTTTTTGACTAAATTTTTCGCCTTGATATCGTTGCGATTTTTTTAGGTCGATAATTAAATGCTCTGTTGGAAAGCAGCCACCATGGATTAGATAATCTGTATATTTAAAACACAAGTCTGTTTTTTTAGAAATATGCCCCGAGCTTTCTACTCAACCAATTTTGATAATAATAATAATAATAATAATTATTATTATTATTATTATTTTTTAATGAAAGCTGTTCATTTGTAAATGTCCCCGCACTAGATATATATTTTTTAATATTTCCATTTTTAGGGTTCCGTACTTAAAAAGTAAAAACGGAACCTTTTTAAGATCACTCTTGTCTCTGTCTGTCCGTCTGTTATTAGAGCAGTCCTTTTGCTCGTAAACTATGACGTAAAAAGTTCAAACTTGGGAAAGTTATAAAGCCTTTTTACCCACATATTTTACAGATTATTAGCAGCCATTCACAAATATGTTTAGGAAAAATTTAGGGGTTAATTAATTTACATGATTTTTTATTTATTTATTTTTTATATTTTGTGAAAGATTTCGTAATATCGAACTCAAACATATATTTTTTTAATTTTATGTATTATGTTTTCAGAGATATCGTTGAAAATGCACCAAAAAAATATGCCCCCCCCCCCCCCCCTCTATTTCTGATTCTACTGACACTAAAGTTATGAAAAAAAAGTAGGGGTAGTAGGAGTTTATTTAAACCTTGCAGGAAAACTACAGCGATTTTCCTAAGTCACATAGTTTTTGAGAATAACGCATTTTTCTGTTTCAAACAAACTTTACTTTTCGGGTGGTCAGTGGGGCAGTTGACGGGCACTCGAAGTATCTATCGACACTGAATCATTCAAGGATATTTGATAATGATTTTGGAAAAAACATTATCGGTAATTAGCCGAGATATTAATTAAGTTACTTGAAAAAAAATCTTTTTTTTTTTTCTATACATCGTTTAGGGTATTGTTCAAAAGATCTCGTAACATCGAATTCAAAAATATATTTGTTTTAATTTTAGGTATTATATTTTCAGAGATATCGTCGAAAGTATATTGGGAAAATATGCCCCCCTCCCTCCTATTTACGAATCTACTGAAACCAAAATTATGAAAACATTAGGGGTAGTAGGAGTTTGTTAATTAATAAATAATAATGAATCAAATTAATGAAAGGAACCGTTTGAGCACGAATTATACTCGCACTTGACCGATTTATTATATTTAATTTTAAATGTGTTTAAGGAAATTTCTTCAGAATGATGACAATCGGAATACCCCAGTTTTGAAGACAAAAGAGAAATAATGAAAAATATTCAGATACGTGACTTTTGGGACGTAATTTTTAATTTGCACGTTAAATTCAGTAAACATATTTAAACACGTGTACTTTATTTTTATAAAACGGATAAAAATTCATATTTGTATTTACTGTGACATTACGAGAATATTGTCTTACGGAATTATTTTATCTTTATTCCTCATACCTTTATTGATGTCATTTTCTCATTACAAAGAAAACATGTTTTTAATTTAATAGATCATGTTTAAGAACATGAAAGAGGCTCTATGTCCCTAAAAATTAACTGACATAATTTTCAAAAGAAAGCAACCATTTTAAAAAATGAAACTGTACCATTTTCCTATAACTACGTTAAAATTACATCATTTTCATATATTTCCACTCTACCAGCTCTGAAATTAGAAGCCAAATTTTTAAGGAGAAAACGCTTTCACCTGTCAAAATGACGTCATTTTAAAAAGACATTCAACTGAAAACGTATATTTTAATTCAGATGAGATGCTTTACTACATTATATGCCTAAATGACAATTTACATTGGCTTTTCATTCCTCCTATGCTGAGATTAGGAGTATTTATTAGGATTCTTTCACTACGGATTTTTCTGCCGTCGTCAAAAAATCGTAGCGCACTTTAGGCGCCCGCCAACTTTAGAAACTACTTTAAAAAATACCTTACCATACTTTAGAAAGTAATTTAAAACATGTGATTTCTGTTATTGTATCTTGGATTCTAAATAACTGATATCGGCTTCGTACTTATTTATTTTTAAGGTGGTTTCTCAAATGAGCTGTTGAACAACGCGAAACTTTCTGACACAATTTCAGACTCATTTTTAAACTCAAAAGCATAAAATTGGCAGGACTAACTATAGAAGCGATTTGAAATCGAAATGAATTTTCAATTTTTTGATAAATAGATTACTTATCGAGTTAGAAGCGGTTCTGGTCACGTGACACGTTCCGCGCTTATCTGGCTGCCGCATCGAGAATTTGGTTCAAAACGCCGAATTTGCCAGTCTTTGCTGAAAGATCTTCTATCTTTACCAAAAATCGAAAACGTGTTTCGATTACATAGTTCCTGAATAAGAACACCTGCCAATTTTATGCATTTGTGAACAAAAAT
Source organism: Maratus michaelseni (assembly GCA_963931845.1). Classification (NCBI taxonomy): domain Eukaryota; kingdom Metazoa; phylum Arthropoda; class Arachnida; order Araneae; family Salticidae; genus Maratus; species Maratus michaelseni. Next base: position 11,567,772 of record OZ007598.1, read on the forward strand.
GAATTTAAAAATGTGTCAGAAAGTAGCCTGTTTCGATTTGAGAACACCCTTAAGAGAATGCTGGCCGAATTGGAGTCATCAACAAGATGTTATTACTTGAGATTTTCAGATTATTTATTTCTGAAACTAGTAGAAAATAATCGATCAAGTGCCAGTTTTACTCGCGTACAAACGGTTCTGTACAATAAATTTATTAATTACTAACTGCAATATTACAAAAATTCGTTGCTAAAAAAATAATAAGACTTTGTAAAAAACTTGGAATTATTCTATGAATTATATTTCAGCAATTACCTTCAATAATTGAATTAAATTGGAATGAAAAACGTTGGCTATTTATTACTATGATTCACCTTACTTAAAATAAATACCTTGGACAAAGTTTAAACTTGGCATTGTGCCGATCGCGTTTCGAAAGGAGTCGCAAAGTTGCAACGCCGCCTTGGTCCGTTCAACGTTTTTCTAGATAGATTTTAATTAATACCTCTGCTAATTACCGACAATTTTTTTCGAAAAACATTATCAGCAATCCTTGGATGATTCCGTGGCGATTGGTACCTTAAACGTCTCCCAACTCCCCCACTGAGTGCCCGCAAAGTAAAGTTTGTATGTAACGGAAAATTGCGATTTTCTCAAAAACTATGTGACCTAGGACAATCGCTATGTTTCTCTGCAAGGTTTAAACAAATTCCTACTACCACTAGTTTTTTTTTTTTTTTTTTTTTTTTTTTTTTTCGTTATTCGAAAACAGCGGAGGGGACATATTTCTGAAAATATGTGATACCTAAAATTAAAAAGAATATTTTTTTAAGTTCGTTTGTTACAAGATATTTCGAACGCTGTGACTAAAATTGAATTCAAAATTGTGATAATTTTACCATCGGCATTTTTGCTTATAATGTCTTATAATCTTTCTTTTCCGCTAATCTTCTAATCCACTTTCAATCTGAACTGTTTTTGAGCCAATATTGAGATTCATTAAGTTGCAATTTCGTTTCTTTAATCTATATGACAGCGACAACCAATCTAATTGAAACTCAGCTTGTCTAAATCCATGCCTTTTGTGCAATTTTACTATATTTTGATTTAGAACATGAATCTATGCGGCGCCAAAATTAATCTGCCACGTGCCATCTGGGCTTGATCACCTCTATGTGAGGGCCGGGGCTCACAAGCCTTGTCGATCATCCTTTCACAGGGAAATTCATGCATTATGAACATGAGATACATATTTACGTACATTTTAAAATTTAAACTAGTGCTCGCGAATATACGTTTAAAACATATTGTAACCGGTAACGATTTTGGATAGGTATAATATGGAAAAAAGTCTTAACTTTGTATACGTTTAAACGTATATTCGCGAGCACGAGTTTAAACCACAGCTTTATACAAAGTATATATTGTAGACACATGTAAAATGCATTAAAAAATTATATGACGGTGAAATTTTCTGCACAACATATATGCTACTTAGTATGAATAAATCTTTAAACCTAAGGGAGTTAATGAAATATATTTGATGCAATATTAGTTCTCCGAATTTCAAAGTTTACATTACAATTCATTGTTGTTAGCGAAGCACAATGAGATAGTTTAGTTTACATGAGTGGGAAAAAATTATTTTTTCTATGAACTATAAATGGAATTTTGTAGTAATTTGTATTTTCAGAAAGTGCACAAAACCCATTTTGGGGCCCTCTGAAAATGGGGTCCCGGAACATGTGCCCCTGTGCTAATCAAGATTTACCGCCCCTGCTATAGGGAGTCTTAAGCAGAATTATTAGTTTTTATTTTGAACTCTAGATGGCAGCACTAAATAACTGAAAAGGAATGAATACACCTGTTTTTCTTTTTGAAAAAATGCAAAGAAAAAGTTATAATAGAGAGTTAGAGAGAGTCTCAAAAGTAATTATATTTTTCTGAGCAGAATTAATTTTTATTTTGGTTTCTATCTAGTTGACCTCACTAAATAATTCGCAAATGTTGAATGCACCTCAACTGCTCTTTGTTTTGTCTACTCTAAATACGAAATTAAAACTTTCTTTTCTTCTATTCTGTTCAAATACGACCGCTGTAAATGATTGTTATTGATAAATTAGTAAATTTTCTCAGAATATATCGGATTTTTAGATTATTAACGGGCTGGAAAAGAAGTATTGGTCAGCATTTCTCTTCGGGTTAGGGTCTAAAATATCTTTCATTTTGATTAAAAAAAAATAAAAAATACTGGACGCTATTTCAGATCTTTCTTGGGGTGGGGTGGGGCAAAATTTTCAATTGATCTTGTTTTTTACAGCTGAGAAGCAACTGGCTCCCTTCTATTTTTAATTATATTTTTAAAATTAGCCAAAGTACTCATTAATGATACATGCGTCTCACTTTGAAAATGTTGCCATAGCAAGGCTTTAGCAAATATTATTGATATATTTATTAATTTATGTACTTAGAGTTTTAGGTAGATTTCGTAAGAAATACTACCTATTACATTCTCTTAAGTTGGAATTTTTGAAAAATTTTTGGAGATCTACGCCGAACATGACTCACAGAACCCAAAACCACCCCCAGTTCAAAACTTTATCTATCTATCTATCTATGTCACTTTTTTATGGACACGATAACTGCAATAATTCTGCACAAATCTCTTCCAAACTGATACATAAAATCAAGGGGCATAAAATCTCGGTCAAGTTCGTTAATAGGCAAAATCGAACCGGGGGGGGGGATGGAAGGGAGGGGGGCTTTTTTATGAAAACAGGAAAAAAACCATAACTTCTTAATTATGATACGCATCGAATCTGTTTAAAGTTATTATTACCTCTAGGAAAAGGGCCGAAAATTTATGTATGACAGATTTTTGATATCATTAAAAATGGCGCCAAGGGGGGTGGGGGGTTAGAAGAAAAAAATTCATAACTTCGTCAATTCACAAGATATCAAATCCGCTTAAATTTATTATAAACCCTCTTAATGTTATCTAAAACTTTCATATTGACAAGTTATAGGACCAACCCTTATAGCAAAAAATAAAAATAAAAATAAAAATAAAATAATAATAATAATAATAATAATAATAATAATAAATAAATAAATAAATACATAAAAATTATCTCAATCGGCTCCACCTGCAAACAAGTTAGATTTGGAAGTGGGTGGTCCCAACTGCGGCATCATGGCAAAAAGGTCATTTCTTCCGCAATTCCAGGCGCCCCACGGTCTGATTCTTTGAAATCTACCTGTGCCTGTAGGCCGAGCCGTCAGCGATTTTTTATTTAATGCTGTTGTTTCCAGGGCCCGCTTAAGATATAGAAGTAGGGAAAGCCCGACGTTACTCAGGGGTCCCCCTATTACTCTACCAATTGCTTTGTTATTTACTAAATCTATTTTTCGTATGCTGCAACAATTTTAAATTTTACCATCAAAATTTCGAGTAAACAAATCTTTAGAAAAAGCAAGCTTCATAATTTAGATAAAAGTTTCGTAAGGAAAAAAATGCATTTTTAAGCCTGCTTGAATTTTTTTTTCTAAAATTTTATTTTTAAAAGTAAGTTTTGGGGCCCTTTGTATTTCTTTCGGTAAGCACGGGCTTTCTTGGCCTATTCGGTAAACAGACTTTGGTTGTTTCTATTTTAATGAAACCTGACAAATTATTTTAGCTTTTGTACCATTTCAGAAAAAAACTCGATCTGACCTGTGAGGACTAAAATATCAAATACCTTGAATTCTATGAAATTCTTTCCCAAATTCTTTCCCAACTCTCCCCCCCCCCCCCCCCCTCCTGCTCTAGTCTCCTTCAAATGTCGCTCCCCTGGTTAAATAAGTAAGTTTTAGATGGACGAGATAAGAAAACTCGAAAAAAAGCAAACTAAAAGGACACATTTGCATTTGTAAGATTGATATAATAACTGTAACTAAGACTAAAGAACCAAGAAAATTGATTTTTATAGTTCAAATAAACGAAAATTATCGCTATTGTCAGTTTTAAAATGTTTTATTTGAAAAAACTTATTTATATAACTAGATAAGCCCGGCGTTGCCCGGGCCCATGATAATAACCTTAAATGAACACCACATTTGTATTATTGCATATCTTTAACCCGATTTTGTATGAATTTATATTTTTAATGACAAAATCGCGAAAAAATACTGATAATTAGTGATAAAAGTGCTCGTAAGAAAATATTTTCATTCTCTTTACACGTAGGGTCGTTTTATAGTTTTAAAAAAATAGTTTATGCTGTCATAACTCTTTGAAATTTTTAATGGTTATAAATATAACGGTTTTACAGCCTGTGTAAAAAAAATTACGTCAGAAATATTGTTATCTAGTTGTAAAATAAATATATTTTCTTCTCGCTTTTTTTTTGGTTTTCGCGTCGGGTCCGTTAACATTAAAAAAAAAAAAGTTTTCATCGTCCGATCTTTCTAAAATTTTAGTTAGCTTATAAATATAACTGTATCCAAGTCCTCTATAAAATTTTGTGAAACTATATGAATATTAAATGGTGAAAACGTTACCCGAAGGGCAAAACCACCCAGCTATTATGAGTTTTCGTCAAAAATTTCTTAGATTTTATTTTTTTTAAATATTTCTTCTCATTCGAACGTTTCAAAATTATTGCAGGTGATGTAAATCTTGTCTACCAAGATGCTCTAAAAAGATTATGTCGAAATACGGACCTTTAGTTACTTTTAGCATAGGAAACAAAATCGTCTCAGGAGGCGCGAAATGACCTGCGTTCGCCGGTGTTTTTAAAAGGGTTAAAATTCGTATTTTTTAAAACCAATCATACCGTCGATTAGAAGAAGGTTTCGGCTTTAAGTGCATATATATGGTTTGTGTTTATCTCTAAAATTGCGCTTTTGAGGGGCGATGCAGAAAGAGAATAGAGGAAAAAAGGGGAAATAAAGAGATGAACTATAGAAACGGAAAACTACGTGTTTAAAAAGTACATTGAGGGACAAATAATCCAGATTCGATATGCATCCACTGAAAGTAACATAAAAAGGCAGTAGGCTGTAGAATTAAATGCTCTGATAAGATTCTTTACGATATTAGTTTATTAAATTTTAAATTATAAGCATACGATTACAAAGTACGTACATAAAGGGATGGGATGGTGCCCGAGAGCATTTTTTTTAGCAACGTGAGCTTACATTATTAACTTCTTATCTGAAGAGCGTGCGAGAGAGAGAATCCCCTCCAACACATGTCGATTTTCATGCCATACACATATTGTCAACATGAAATTGGCGAAAGAGCATATGAAAATGAATGATGTCATATAAACTAAAAATTATCAGTTACGCAATAGGCAATTGGGAGAATTTTTGCTTTACTAGACAGGGGTATCAGAATAGCAGTCCTAAAAAGTGAGCCAACAAGAATGTGAATGCCAAATGTACGTTGAGAGCAAAGTTTTGGGAATCTAGCTGAAGTAGACAAAACAACTCTCATGTACTGGAAATGTTTAGAATTTTACCGAAAAGGCTAAACTCAAAAATTAAGCAGACACAGACATTTCTAACGAACGTTGGACGGAATGAGAAATAAAATGTAAACCGAATACAAAGTCAATCTTTATCTCTTTTCTTTTTTTTCTTGGATATCTTGTGAGGGTGATTAATCGTTTAAATTAATTCTATCTATGTGAGAAAGTTTTATTGATAAAGGGCATATGTTAAATATATTTTCTTTTAATGGAGGAAAATTACGGCGGGAGCTGAAATAAAAATTAGGATAAAATAACTAAGTAATTAAAAGTTAGTTTAAACTGAAAATTAAAGAAAAGGATTAATTTAAGAAAAATATATGTGATTCCACATCACATATTTCTCCCCTTAAACCGACGAAAAAAAAATTTGAATTGATGACGAGAAAAAAAAAATTCTTCATATGCTCTTACGATTACATCAATTATAACAGATACATGTAAATAAAACTAAACATGACAAAACAAAAAAAAAGCAAGCTCTTAGCAGGCATCCATCCAAAAATAAAAGTATATCATGATATAATTATATTGGTACCATAGATTTGTCATACAGGTGACATCATATATTGCTTCTATTTAGAAACAGCTGCAGCAATTTTAATAAAAATTCGTGATCACTTCTTCAATTCGTCTTAGTCAGACGTTGACCTGTATCAAATTGTGCACATACAAATAAAACAAACATTTAGGCCTATGTTTACAGGTCAGTTACCAGCTGGCATTAATTTAAAAAATATGCTTGTATTATAATAAGCATTAAATGTGGCTAAATATGGGTATATTGATCAATACTATAATCATTATAAAATACTCGAGTAATATGATATATATAACATATATAATATACGGGCAAATAGAAATACAGCATAATTAACCAAGGATTATGTATTAATCCCCAAAATAATGAATAAAGGTATAATTTGGAAATGTATGTGTTTCTAATTTTATTTTTAAACTCACAACATGAATTTAAAACAACGTTATATTAGATATGAAGATTCAGAAATATTTGAATTTCTGTATGTGAAGGAAAAAAAATGTTTGAAACACTGCCATAAGCCATTCAATTCCATAATGTAACATATGATTATGTCTATCAAAACATAATTTTGTTTTTCGTTTGCTTACATTCCTTATCACCTATAAATATATTTACGTTGAAAAAAATGACTGGTGGTTAGAATACATTGAATAAAGTGTAGAAAATGTAAAATCAGTAAATATGTGAAAGATGTGCGAGAAATCAATGTATCAAACGCATATATGTAACTTCGACAGAAGATACAGGCGGTATAAACACCAAAAGTTTGCAATAACATAACAACTGTGAATAAATATACTTCTAGAAACAAGTGTAGTGAATGAAAAAATGCGAAAAAAAAATGTCTTTAAAAATTACATATATTGAAGGAACTAAGAAGGAAAATTTGCGAGCACTGACAAGGGGTGTGATTGAGGTGTGACACATACTCTATAGAAGAAAATAAATAAATCGAAAAAAGAAAAAGAAATTATATTAGGACATGTTCAGTGAAAAGTTATCTATTGTTTGTACTAAAATATTTTACCATTTAATAAGTCAAAAATAAAAACCAACAAGTAGAACCAGTGACAGAAATTCTTAAATGATATATAAAAATGTGACTGATGAAATGTAGTGTTATAGTAAGTGAAACGTGTAAGATATTCGTGTAAGTCCACAGAATGAAATATTTGATACTTTTATCATAAAGATTCATGAAGCCATGTGCATTACAAGAAATCAAAATAGATTTTTAGTAAATCCTAATATTATAAAAATAATATCATTAAACCACTAGCGCAGATTCAGTAATGCACAAATCTATATTTCAACTGTAAACAAATTTAATTTAATGAAAAAGGTTTTTTTTCTCTAAAAAAAATAAATTACTGTAATTTTCGTATCACTAACAGAAATTAAATGGATGTTAAAGTCTATGTGCAAAACAAGGAAAAGAAAATGTTGCTTATAATTTTGTGATAAAATGTTACTATTAATCAGCAAATAAATAATATCAACATTATTGCGAGTGCAAAAGGTAAATAAGTCCAGTTGTATATCACCTCAGGTTTAATAGTATATGGTGTAACTAGAACTTACAAATACCGTTGAAATTATCAAATGCATCTAATGTGAAAGAACAAGAATGAATTTCAAAATGTATGAATGAGAAAAGAAAGAATGTCACATTGAATGACTGTGATAACACATTGACTGGTAATACATCATTAATTAGTAATTTGTGTAATATTAATTAACTGGTAATATTTAAGGGATTGACTAATAAAAAAAAAAAAAAAAAAAAAAAAAAAAACTGTAAATTATAAAATGGAGTGCATTAAGTAAGATGATAGAAGTATGTGTAAGAAGTTGTGTAAATTAACAGGATGAAATACTTGATGCGTTACTCATGAAAGTTTCATGAAATGAGTGGATTGAACAGAAATCTGAGTAGATCTCTAAGAATCGTAATATCAAAATAATATAAGTACCATTAAGGCGTGATTCAGTAATGCGCCACTTATTTTGCATCAGCAAACAAGTATTATTTAATGAAAAAGTATGATTTTTTAAATTTTTAATTATGTGTTTATTTATATACTGTTGACTAATGTGTTTATCTATATTTAACATTAACTCTAAGTGATTGTTGAAGTGGAATTATAGATGCAAAAAGTATATGTAAAATGAAGAGTAATGATAAATGTTGTATATATTCTTATAAACCGCGAAAAAATATCACCATCAACCTACAAATGAGTTAACAGCATTACTGAGAATGCAACAGGTAGATAAGTATAGTCGTTTACCAACAATGGCATGTATAACAAATGTTATGTATCCATTTAATATTGTTTGGTGTAACTATTACTTACAAGTATACCATGAGATTACTAAATGCAGGTGATGTGAACGGGAAAAAATATTAATATTAAAAAGCATAAAAATGACGAAGAATAAATATAACAATGAATGGTAGAGGGTGTAGCGATGATTGGAAATGGGCATAATGACTGGTCCTGATTGGTAGTGTAAAACATTGATTAGTATTTAAACTGTGAACAAATGTGGAATTATAATGTACAAACTAGAGAAGGATGAGAATTGAGTAAAAAGATACCAGGTGTTAAAAAAAAGTGTGTGAACCTTGACATACAGATAATCAAATTTTGTAAACTGATAAATTTTGAAATAAAGAAGTAGAAAGCTCATTAGGTACAGCGACAATACAGATAATACGTGTGTAAATATACTTTGATTGAAAAAAAAATTGTATTGTAGTGTATGTGGTGCGAAGTACATCTGTATCCTAATGAAACTAAAGAAATGTGCATTATAAACTGTTTTTCAAAGGGTGTCGGTAAGTCATGTATGACATGTACAAATATTTGACATGTGTATGTCATGTATAAATATTAATATGACCTGTACAAATATTTAATGTTTCATTGTCAAATGTCCATGACAACACCAAAAAAAAAAAAAAAAAAAAAAAAAAAAATGTATGTGAAAGAAAAAAGTTATGAACGCAAAAGGAAAATTCTTACAGCAACTGAAAAATGAAAAAGCCACATAGTAATTAAAAATGTTAGAGAAAAGGGAAACTATCATACTGAGAATTTTCGTGTTGTAAATTCAAATGTCGTCTGAATATAATTCCCAAGCAATTGTACAGAAGTCATAGGTAAAGGGTAAATCTCAAGAAAATGAAATAAAAAATTAACTGTTGACACCTTTCTTTTAACATGTATCAGAGATATAAGAGATAGAGGAACAATGAGTGAAAATATCATAACAGAAAAAAAAATCAAAAACCTTAAAAATGTTTAGAGAGTAAATATCTTATTACATATCCCAGTATGAATTAATGTATAAATATGAATTATGATCAGGTGGAAAAGGGCATAAAAAGCAATTTATGTAAAATGGAAAATTAAAAAAAAGTGCATTACAGAAAAGATACGTGTATCAAAGATATGTGAAAATTGTGAAAATAGAAAAAACATGAAATAATGGATTATGCAAAAAAAAAAAAAAACTTTGTGTGCAGTGTGCATTGATAATTGAGTAAACTTTGTAATACTTTGTAGCAAAATCCAAACACAGCATGTAAAGTTGTGCCAAATGCATCATATGAAATATTCAACAAAACTCGAAAGAGAATCTTTGATAGTAAATATAAACTTTGTTAAGCATCGAGAAATGCTACAAATTTACCAAGGTAGCAAATTATGTCAAAAGTAAGCTTTAAGAAAAATGAATATGATAGGTAAAATCACTTATATAACAAATATTGTAAAAGAGCTACCTTATGTTGAGAACAAAGTGTATAAAGTAACCAATTGTAATACAGGAGCTGAACAGGAGCGTGTGTATACCATGAGAAGTATACCCTGAGACACCATGAAAAATCATAGGTATGTGCAATAATGCGTAGCCCTACTGAACATAAACTCGATGACAAAAGGACATGTCAAACGGTAAATCTCAGATGAGTGACAATATTATATTTCAGAATTACTATCATACATGATGACCTGTGGTTGGCACTCAAACATGTACAAGTAATAAAAAGGGAAAAGTGTACCTACATAAGTTAAAAATAAATAAACAATTCAAAATTCTTGCAAAAATATGAAAAAAAAAATTCTCAATATGAACACTATTTGTAATCTTAAATAAATGATATTGTGAAAGAAAAGATATCTATAAACATTCTAAAATATTAAAAAACAGAAGTTATGCGAAAGAGTGCAACACAAACCATATCCCACATTCGACTGAAAGGGGTCTTGCGCCAGCGCGATGTTAAAATTAAACCAAATATGAAATATGTACCCTCATCAAGACATTCCTGCAGTAATGACTCGACGGAAAGTCGTAGAACACTCTAACCATAATTTAATTGAAATTAGTAGTAGAATGTAGCAAAAAGGGAAAAAAATAATAAGGATCTAGTTCTGGATATATATTTATTTAAAGATCATGAAAAAGAAAGCCAATCTAAAGAGATGTGATCAAAGAAAATGTACCAATATAATGAATAAGTAAGCCTGTGTGTATGTGTGTTTTCATGTTAACAATAATTAACCAAAGAAAAGTATAATAAAATTAAAGAATGTGGTATAAAAAAATAATAATAATAACATGAAAAAAAAAATGCATATTGTTATAAAGTTATCACCTGTGAAATTGAAAAGATTAGAAAATGCAACAAGATTTGATTAACCAGCTAAAATAACTGAGAGTCATTATTTTTGTTCCTTGAAAAATAGAAATATAATGACTAACTTGAACTGAAATATTTGTAGAGTGATATATTTTTGTTTAACATTTTGAAATAGGAGAAGAGGGGGGGGGGGGGGGTAATAAATCCCTGAACTATAAAAATAAATGTAATAATCATAATTTATCTGAAAAGTGCAATATTATAAAATTGCATGTATCTTATGGCAGTTTCAAACCAGCAGAAACACATCCAAATGTACGTTGAGAGCAAAGTTTTGGGAATCTAGCTGAAGAAGTATTTTTATTTATTTTTTCTTGTATATGTTTGTTTTGTTTTGTTCACTAAACGGCTTTCTAGCCACTATAAACAGTACTAGTGTAGAAAATGTACTGCAAGTTGAAAGTTTTCAATGTCATGTGGTGACACCAAATATTAAAACTGACGAATGTATTTTTCATCATTGTAGATGTACCGGCACTTTTTATAAAAATGATTCACACTATTAGGGAAGAAATCTAACTTTCTTTGGAAGTACGACGTATGAATGCATGCTCATTCACATGTTAAAAAAAACACACTTTTAAAAGAATGGACGAGATATGAAGAGCCAGCAGCAGTAGGAAAAAAAAAAAAAAAACGCCCAATATCGATGATCGTTGAGCACTCATTAACGCTATGCGAGGCGAACTTCAGAAATCGTCCATATCGCAGCTTCTTAGGCCTACCTCGAAGGGAGAGAGTCCAGCGGGAGCGAGCGAAGGCAGGCGACCATCGGGATTTTATTTTGTTTTTGTTTTTGAAAGAATAAACCGCCTCAGTTGGTATGAATCGGCTGCAGTGTAGAAATTTTGAACTCATAAAATCTGGAAAACAGACAAGAGATTCGGCAGACGAGCAATCATCCGGCATACAAGCAATCATCTGGCAGACAAGCAATCATCCGGCAGGAGAACAGAAATCGTTAGTCCAGTAAATGCAACATTTAGGGATCCGGTAAACACACAATCATCCGGTAGACACACAATCATCCGGCAGACAAGCAATCATCTGGCAGGAGAACAGAAATCCTTAGTCCAGTAAAAGAAACATCTAGGGATCCGGCAGGAGTGTAGAAATATTGAATCCGTATAAACAGGTCTTTCAAAAAAAAAAAAAAAAAAAAAAAAAAAGGAACGCAAACTAACAGGCAGGCACCATCCTATGAAGTTAAAAAAATTCAGCCACCAAGATTTATAACGGAAAACTACGTGTTTAAAAAGTACATTGCGTGACAAATAATCCAGATTCGATATGCATCCACTGAAAGTAACATAAAAAGGCAGTAGGCTGTAGAATTAAATGCTCTGAAAAGATTCTTTACGATATTAGTTTATTAAACTTTAAATTATAAGCGTACGATTACAAAGTACGTACATAAAGGGATGGGATGGTGCCCGAGAGCATTTTTTTTTAGCAACGTGAGCTTACATTATTAACTTCTTATCTGAAGAGCGTGCGAGAGAGAGAATCCCCTCCAACACATGTCGATTTTCATGCCATACAGATATTGGCAACATGAAATTGGCGAAAGAGCATATGAAAATGAATGATGTCATATAAACTAAAAATTATCAGTTACGCAATAGGCAATTGGGAGAATTTTTGCTTTACAGGACAGGGGTACCAGAATAGCAGTCCTAAAAAGTGAGCCAACAAGAATGTGAATGCCAAATGTACGTTGGCCCCACCAGTGGCTGAGAGGTTGTGCTCTCGAAGCTGGTAGACGGGAGGTGCTGGGTTCGATCCCAATCGCGCCCGTCGGCCTAATCGTTCGGAGTTTTCGTGGTTTTCTTCGAACCGTGGATTTATCCATGCGTAAATACGGGTTAGGTTCCCTTAGAAAGACCCCCACGAAGGGCACTCTCCCCGGGCCTATATCCCATGTGTAGATAATTGGCCGTCAATAATCAACCCAACCCAACCCAAATGTACGTTGAGAGCAAAGTTTTGGGAATCTAGCTGAAGTAGACAAAACAACTCTCATGTACTGGAAATGTTTAGAATTTTACCGAAAAGGCTAAACTCAAAAATTAAGCAGACACAGACATTTCTAACGAACGTTGGACGGAATGAGAAATAAAATGCAAACCGAATACAAAGTCAATCTTTATCTCTTTTCTTTTTTTTTCTTGGATATCTAGTGAGGGTGATTAATCGTTTAAATGAATTCTATCTATGTGAGAAAGTTTTATTGATAAAGGGCATATGTTAAATATATTTTCTTTTAATGGAGGAAAATTACGGCGGGAGCTGAAATAAAAGTTAGGATAAAATAACTAAGTAATTAAAAGTTAGTTTAAACTGAAAATTAAAGAAAAGGATTAATTTAAGAAAAATATATGTGATTCCACATCACATGAACATTTGATGGGTTTTAAATTAATATCTCGGCTAATTATCAAAATATTGAAAATCTAAGACTCAGGTGCATCAGGACATGCCTTGGACTATCCTTACCGAAATTTCCAGACTTCTAGGTGCGCTAGATTTCGCTAGCCATAGCCGACATACCAGACACATACACAGAGCCAAATTTCCTTTTATTAGTATAGATATGCATATAAAAACGAATAAAAGAATAAACACATACAGTTAAACTCGTTTAATACGAGCACGGCGGAAACGAGGACACGTTTAAAACGATTAATTTGGACGTTAAGAATGGTTCATCATTTAAATTATATTAAGATTTTCAAGCTTTTTACGAGCTACAAAAGCAGAATCACGGTTAATACGAACAAAACATTTGTTCATTTCAATATGATTTTCGGCGAAAAGTAAGATATAAATAGAAAACAAAATCCCTTTCTTATCGAAAACTGTTCTCTCTTAGCGGTAACATTTCTACATTACAACTTTTTACAAAATGTCGTAATTTAGCAGTTTTACCAGACAGAATTTGAATCTTTAAGCGGACTTCCACCCAAGAAAACCAAAACGAATGTCCGGAGGTCTTGAAAGAATGAAAGAAAGAAGGGAGAGACAAGGACGTTTCAAATATCGCCATTTTGTAAGATTTTAAATGATTCTTAGAAAGGAACAAGCATGGAATAAAACCTTTATTTGTTTCTTTTTTTAAATATGGACTCTGGGCCATATTAACCATCCTTTTCATGTCTCTTATTGCATCATTATAATGAAAAACATACGTGAAATCAATAGCTCAAAAATTGCAGTGACTATTGGAATATTAGCCAAGTTTTTACTTGAAAAATGGAAGCGATCAGTTCCAATCTTGTACGTCGTTTATGTCCTTTGAGGCTGTGCATATATAACGTTATCACTTTAGTGGGGAGGGGGGTCCTGGCACTTGATATCGTATAATATCTCTATGGGGAGGGGGATTTTGTCTTTTGGTATCGTTATCATTTTTATACAAAGAAAATTTTCTCTTTATTTTTGTGATTTTTCTTTTACATCAAAATAGTCTGTTATATTTTTAGTCTGTTGTCCTTTTTTATGAAAATACAAAGTTATTATTAAAGCCATTGAAGGTTTATAAAATCATTTTATTCCAAAATATGGAATACCCCAATGTTCGACATTCTTGTTGTTCTACCATATAAGCATATAATCCGTTGTTGGAGAAACCAGGTGATAAGTACGTTTGAAATGTTGTTGTGTTTACTAATAAAGAGAAGAGTAGGATTGTTTTGCCCACCTGTTTTGTTGATAAGAAGTTCTTTTTTCTTTTTTTTCCTTCAGAGGAAAGTCCAAGAAGACAATACTACTATTTAATACATTATGTATTAAATAGTTTCAAATAGAAACTATCTCTTTTAGGTGTTGTTTGATATAAAGTTATTTCATATATAGATATTTTATTGACTTCTTCTCTTCAATTGAACCAGTAAAGTATGCGAATAATAAATGTATAACCATATCTGTATATCACTGCAAACATATCAAAGTTTTTTTTTTAAATAAAAATAATTTTAAAGATGATAACGTTATCATTAAAGGACAAAGGGGGGGGGGGGGGAGGGTCGAGGAATGATTATGATATCGTAAGGGGGAAGAGGGTCCTAAATTACAGTATGAGGATGCTTGAGAACGACAGGTGAAATATTTTTACTATTTTACAATTTTTAACAGATGAACTAGTTTTGTGTAGTTTTAAAAGTGTTTTTAAGGTTTTTAGATGTGTACACTGCTTGTTTATGTGTTTGAAAATAAAATAATGCTTGTGTAAATGGGTAGTGCAAAGAATTATTGCATTAAAAATGACATTATAAACAATCATAGATTTAAAAAAAAAAATGTTTGAATACATTATTGCGTAAATTTAGTTTTTGTGGAAGTGGGTTTCTGGGAAGGGGAGGGGGCTGCAATATGGGCGGTCAACCTGTACCGCTAGAAGTTAGGGAGGCTCACATTTTACAATGCACTTAAAAAAAATGGATTTGCACCAGTTAAATTGCTTTTAAATAAATTCGATAATATAAAACAGATATTGAAAATATTGTTTTTCTGAAAGTTTCTATTATTTTTATCTGTCTCTTCATTGGGAATATTTATGAAGATGTCCTTGGGCCCAGGGACAGATTACCGCTGGGACAAACATTCATCAGTAAATATGAATAGAAATTCTTGATTTATCTATAGCAGAAATTCTGCAAGAATGAGACGTTTAAAAAAGACGAAAATTTCTATTCAAATTTACTGGTGGAAGTTTGTCGCGGGGATAATCAGGCCCTGCTTGGGCCCCTAAAATGTATGAATTTAATGGAAATTTAATCAAGAAATAGTATTAAAATTGTCAAAAATATTAACGCAGCTTGACTTATACCAATGAGAAACGAGAAATAATGAAAAAATTCCCCGAATTTTCCTCCACAATATTAAAATTACCCATAAGATTCCTGTGTCTAACAGTTCTTCCCCCCAAAATTCTTTAATCTGGCAAAAACACCCTGTATAATAATAGCACTTATGATAATTATGGCAATATGAATAATATAATGAAATATTTAGGAATCTTTTGAAATGAAATATTGAACGGTATTAAAAAATGAAGGGCAGAACATTTTGCTTCTTTGAATTTTTCACTATTTTACAATATTTTATTTTCGCGTTGAAATTGTTTTCTCCAAATTCATTTTAAAATACATAATTAGCGATGCAACAGCAGCGCTGATACTAATTTTATATAATATCACTGATGTAATCAAATATAAAAAATAAAAAATGTTAATATGAAGTACGAAACTGCATTCAAACAATTATAGGGAGAATATTTTCTCTCTCTCTCTCTCTCTCTCTCTCATTTGTTGTTATTCTCCATTTTAAAATAACTATTTTTGCATTAAAATTAAGTTTACAATACATTCTTTTAAATTAGATAATTAAAGACGTAATGACAGCTCTGATGATAATTATAATAATATGAATAACGTTATTGAATATCAAGAAAATTTTTAAGATATGTATATATACAAATTTAATTTTTTGTCCAAAGATAGGATTAAATTATATTTATTTAAATTTATCTGGCATCATTTATCATTTTACATACTTCTTTTTTTCTCTTTAACTATTATGTAATGTATTACTACATGTCAACTCTAAATTGGAGTTTTGTTATTTTGTTCTTTGAATTTGATGGTTATTTTTTAACTTAAAGGTATTTTATGTAAACTAAATACTTGCCATTTTTAAATTAGAGATTTGGTCAGATTTTGTTGATAGAACTTGTTTGAAGCATTTTGATTTCAAAGATAAATGATATGTCATTGCTCCTAGATGTCCCAGTAGCTGATTTCTAAAAACAAACAAACAAACAAACAAAAAATTTTATCACAAAATTTGTGGGTTTCTGATACATAAGAAAGGTCATAGATAAGTCATTAAGAAATATTTGTCAGAAAAATCGCCTGCAGTATTTTTCTCAACCTGAAAAATCCTACATTTTATCTGTTTTCATAAAGTTTAACGACACCAAATTTTGAGGGAATCACAGATATTAATAATGGATGACACTTATGAAAGAGAAAGTGTTCGAATTTATTGGATAGTTATACGTTCATTGGATAGATACGTTCATTGGATAGATAACAATCAAAAGTTACAACTTGATTTTTTTATCAGCAAAATTAAACAGTGAGCAGAATTTAATTGCAGTGATATTGCGAAAGTAACTTCGGATGGGAAGTTGCTGATGTTAAGCAATCTAGCCGTTAAGGTTCGGATGTTTAATGGCGGATTTACGCCCTAAATTCATTCCTGACCTTAATTTATCGAACTGCAACACAGTAAAACTTTTTGAACAAATGGTGTTCACAGTGTTTTTGTTATGGTAGAGGTCATTTTAAAGTGATTAGGAGTGTCAAAGGGTAAAACAATGTGAAAGGATTGTTTTTGCTAGAGGGTTCAATTCGCATATGTCTGAAAAGGCTTTAGTACGGTTTTCCTTGACCCGATGGTATATTACTCTTGCAAAGTCTAACACGTGTATGATAATAGGCATAAAATAAAACTTGGGTATCTTGCATGCAGAATATGTATTGAATCGAAACATTTAACGATTTAAACGATTTTTCTGTTTTATGTTATTTGCAAACAAAATTGAAAAAACATGTAAGGGCACATCGAGCATCCATGATAAGATTAAGTGTACAGCTCAGTGCCCCAGTAGCTTAATAGTGAGAGCAATTGAGTGGTCAGAGCAACAAAGTGCTAGGCTGCATTTTTGGTGAAATACATCTAACACTGTAATCTGTTGCTTATTATTGTAAACTAGCTGACATGCCCAAAGTTGCCCGGGCTCGTGATAATAACCTTAAAAATAACTAAAATCAATGTTAAATGATTTTATATTTTTAAATGAAAATCTATCCAAACGAACTGAAGGACAGTCATTATTGTTATTGCCGATTTAATATCGATTTAATTTCTGACGTTTTGATATATTAAACTTTCAATTCTGACCAAAATTCTTGAGAAAACCTGAATAATATATAGCGCTCCCCACCTTTCCTCTTTTAAACTCAAAATAATATACAGTATTGGCTAATTTATTAGTCCCATTCAAATTTTTTTTCCAAAACCTTGTTTCTAAGATGATTATATTATAATTAAATAAAAATCATGCACATCATAAATCACTTTTATATTTTAACAAAATAGTAAGACTATTTTGTGATTCGTGCTATAGCCAGTATACGTCAGGACACATGGCCGTTATCATTATCTTTTTACGCGTGAAGATTTTGCTGTGGTACCCCATTCTGAAGTTTGGTAATTTTTTAAATTCAATATTTAGAAAACGGCATAATCATTTGATTTGAAATTTATATCAAGAAAAATACATTTTTTTACCTTTCTAATGCAGTTTGTCTAACAATTTTCTGACAAATATTTTTCGAGCTATTAATTTTTTCAGCAACTTCAAATGTTTCATTTACCGAGATTAATCTGTGGCAACGATTATCGAAAATCCCAGTCGTCAGCAACTCATAGCTTTTTGTTAAAGAGGATTATAATATCCTACATATTATATGTATCTAATGTCACTTGGCGGCAGCATATGTACCAGGTTTCGTTTTGGCGCCACACGTTTATGCCCCCAATAAAGGTAGCTAATTTACAAAGGACGTAATAGTAATATCAAAGTAATGCCTTATTGTTATTCAGAATATCTCAAATGTTAATAAGACATTGGCAAAAAAAAACTTTTTGTGATGTATCTGGATTTGAGTATTTTATCTAACTTTCAAACTGATATATCTCAGAAGTTTACAAATGTGGCTTAAACCTTTCTTGCCCCGACCCCCCTCAATTCTCTTGTGAGAATATATAGGGCGTTTGATTACACTGGTCAACAACATTTTTACTACTGGGGAAAATATAGGTGTTCTAGACTAATTTGAGTGAGCTGATTCCAAATCTGAACTCCAAATTTCTCTATCACGTCAGGATCTCGCGTTATAGAAACTACCGATGTTTAAATTTGACATTGTGAGACTGTTTTATACAACTGAAACTTGATCAATATCATTTGAATGAATTTTAATACATGGAAATTTTTCCATAGAAAATTTCTCACGCCTTGCATTTATAATATTTCAAATTTTAATTGCTGTGGATTCTCTTTAGTTTCGTGTTTGTAGCAGGGTTGGTGGTTCACGGAAAAATATTCCATCTTGTGCTGCGATTGTAGCTTCGCTAACATGTGATAGTGAAAAGTAGCTGGGTATCGTTCCAAGTGGTTCAGTTGGTAGAACATCAGTGCGCTATACTGATGACCCAAGTTCGAGTCCTGGCTTGGATACTTTTTCACTCTGTTGGCTATACGCCTTATAATCAATTAAAATTTGAAACAATATAATTTCTTTCAGAGCAGATTCACAATCTGGATATGTCATTTTAGATTTTTTTTTTTTTTTAATTTATTTGAAAATCCGTATATTTTTGTCATACAGAAGTAACAGTCTGAGAGGTCATTTTCTGGTTCACGCCATATCATGGACACAGAAAAAGACATTGCTTTTATTTTAGTTCTTAACCATTGTGTTAGCCCTGTATTGCGTATACAGTACAGCATATATATGTGGTGTCAACCATTTGTCCTGATCTCCAACTTCCACAAAAAGTAATGATGATAACCGTTTTTACTTCTGAAACAGCAGGATTTCATTAACTATACACCCTGACGTGCACTGCAAAGAGAAAAAAAAATGTTGATTTTACAGTATAATACTGGCACCCCCAGCTGCCAGTATTATACCGTAAAATTAACAGTAATAAACAGTATAATAAGCAGTAATACACTGCCGCGCATGCGTACATTGTAATCCAAAAGTCACAAAAGAAATAAAAATTAAAATATTTGTAAAGTACAGACAGTAGACCCCGATGCGGTTTTCACATACATAGAAAGACACGTGATTTTTTAAAAATGAATCTACACATTTTTTTAAATTAAAAATGTGTAGATTTCTGGCACATTTTTTTTAATTAAAAAAATGTACCAGAATACCTCAATTTCTCAGCGACAGTTGACACTATAGTAGTACCAAACCTGTTTCCTAACGGTATTTCAGACATCATGCGTTAGAAATTAATAGAATAAAGTCTTTTCCGTTGTTCAGAATCTTCCATGTCTGACAATTATTCTTACTAATGAAATTTGTCAAATTGAATATTTATGATCCTAGTTGCTTTGTGAATTGTACAAACTTCTGATACACTTGAAACACCACTTGTTTTTGGCAAATGTAATTAGTCTGGAAATAAATTTTCGTAATTAAATAAAACCCCATTCCTTTCTGTACATTATAGTGAAATTATATCGTGCTATCGACTATACTTTTTGGATTATTGAATTTATATCTGTTTTGACTCTTGGATCACCCAGTATTTAAAAAATCTACCATTAATTAAATAGAGCTTTAAAATTACGTTTTCTTTAACCTTTTTTTTTTTTCGTTTTAAATAACGTTGACTTTTAAAAAATGAATCTTCAATTGTATATAAGTGTCTAAATGATCATTAATATTATCATTACATACTGCATTTCTTGCGTGCATATAAATCTGAAAACTGATAATACTTTAAAATTTTTGCATAAAAATGTATGCAACGTTCTTTTACTTTTGATTAAAAAAAAACGGATTTTCTTCTAGAAATTGAGTTGGATCGGCAAGGCACGATTAACCTCTGAATCTAGGGGAAGCACGATATCATTTTGGGCCCCTTTCATTTGACAAAAGTTTTCTTAATTCTTCATTCATGAAAACTCACTAATGACACTAATATTATTCCCGGGTGTAGCTTAGCCGACGTCACATATACTTCATTAAACAGATTTTTATGTTCCCTGTATATACTTCAGATATATTTAGTACATATGTCAATTTTCCGGGTGGTTTCTAACAGGCACATCAAGATGCTAATGTGATTAATTAGCATCCAATTAATGCCATTCATATTTCACTGTTAAATAAGTTTCGCGAAGTAGCGCGTGGATTTCCTATTGGATTAAACAATGTAAAAAAATAAAAATGGGAATTAGAGGGCCCTCATCACAATCATTTTGAGGCCTTTTTAAAATATTATAAGGGAAGTATATGCTTCACGTGCCTTTTGGATAAACAGGCCCTGTAGATCGGGCCTAATTCCATCGATTTTTGAAAGAGCCAAGCCCTGAATTGCAAAAAATTATACGAGAACAAAAAATATTACAGGAAAAAGAAAAAAAAAACACTCTGTTTCGTAAGCAGACATTACTTTTGGAATTTAAAATTTTAATGTACCCAGAGATATTATTAAAACAAAATGGCTGAGACTGCCTAAGCGTATTCACCTTTATAAAACATTAAGAGATGCTCCTTGGGATGAAGCGCCTGCGTGCATAGCATACTTCACACACGCAACACGCAGAGCTTGTATGCAGGAATCACACACACACACACAAGTTCACAACCAATCATTAAGAATTTATTGTTTATGTATTTTTACTTGAATGGAAAATGTAAAAAAAAATGAAGTTAGATATTTTAGTTATTCAGTAGCTGCGGTCCTCACACCAACGAAACTGAAAATGTTTCTTTTAACTCTTGAAAAATAGTTAGGGTCCGTAAAAGTTTCTTGTTTCTGAACCCTTTTTCCCTGTGTTCTAGAAAATGTTAGAAATATTAGCAAAATGTAGTAAAACAGATTTCTTTTATAGAAAGTCAGACACTGGTATCTTAATGTGATCTTTATAAGATGTATAAACTCAGATAGGGAAAGAAGTGCACGCAAGTGATTGTCTACCCTGAACTCCTCTCAACCTTGACCTAAACAGTAGACAGAAAAAATCCCCCGAGTGAAAGTGAATTGTTCTTGGGCAATCTAACAAGCCCGTCTGAAGAGCATCTTCTTGCAGCTGTCTTGTGGGATTTTCAGGTGGGTTGAAGGTCCTTTTTCCATTTGGAAGGTGGAAAAAAAGAGATCTAAAAGTATTGCACAGGCAGGTATTTCCACTGACAATTGGTCAGAGATTTCAACTAAAGAAATGCATTTCGGGAAGCTGGGAAGCTATCCAAAATGCCAAGGTTAAGACAAGAAGAATACAAAGATGTGATAAAATCTCTTGTTGGAGTGCTAGAGGAGGTCCGGGATTAATCGAAAAGAGAAAATAACAAGATTGTGGTTTCAAATCTTTCTTAACTACTCCTTACGTAATTGAGATATTTTGAAATTTTTGAGTGCCAGTCTGTTTATCTCAGTCTATGTTTTGGTAAAGAAGCTTTGAAGAATGCAAAGCAAAGAAAGACATACTGTCAAGATTAGAAAATCAACTACAGTAAAGATTAAAAAATCAAAATTCTACGCCAACATATCCTTTATTGTTTGATTCCATTAGTATATGTTGAAAAAATAAATGCAGTTTCCAAGAAATCTTAGAAATTCATTAGAATTTTCTGGAATGAGATTCTGTAAAAGCAGAATGTTAACGCTGTCAAAATAAAATGACTACATAACAGCCTGTTACAGATAGTCAGACTTTTTTAACCCAAACTCTTAAAGAATGCAATGACAGTCATTTTAAGTATCCATAAACTTAGTTGTTCCGACGTGTGTTATTGGGAAGACAGTTTTGGCAATAAAACATTTGGAAACACATGTAGAAAATTCTAAACTATACCTTCCTTGACATTAACGTCAATACGACATCGAAGCAGCATCTAAACGAGATTATACTTTTATTTGCAGTGCAAAAGTCTTAAGTTCTTAAGTTTTCTTTTGCAATTATATCAAATTGAATTATTTGAATTCACAATAAAGTTTGATAGATAAATGCATGATAAACATTACTGAAGCAAACGGGTTTTAAAGCGAAGAATTATTTTAATTGCTTAAGAATTATTTAAATCGGCCAAGATCGTTTCGTTACATAGGTTTTATAGGAAAAAAAATTATACATAGCAATTTAACTTTTTTTGCAGGCACATACTTGCCTAGATTGTGGTGTGCAGTCATATGCTCTTTTGTGCTTATTTTCATAGGTATTTTTCAACACAAACTTGCCTATTATTTAACTTGTTAGGCGTTAGGGTCTGGCGTCCTATTAGGACATGTCATTTGATTATTTATTTTGTCTTAACAATTATTTTCGTTATTATCTGTATGTAGTAATGCGATAGTACATGTTTATACGTTTACCGTTATGATTTCATTTATGTTTCAGCATTTAGTAAAACTACTAATAATAAAAGTTTGCTTAATTCTATATACACCGTTGGCGATTATTTTATTTCCAACATATCTTTCATTCATTAAATATAAAGTAGGGGATAATTTTCCCAACTAATAGTTTGTGATAAAACAAAAAAAGTACTAGACATTTGTTATGTTTGCTTAATCCTATTGTAATGTGACATTTTTCAAACGTCTTCGAAAATTCTTCGTTAGCCCATTGTCATATGACTAGTGCTCAAAATAACTATATTAGTTAGATTTCAGCAACTGACAAATTTGTTATGTTTGCTTAATCCTGTTATAATACGACATTTTTCAAATGTCTTCGAAAATTCTTCGTTAGCCCATTGTCATATGACTAGTGCTCAAAATAACTATATTAGTTAGATTTCAGAAACTGACAAATTTGTTATGTTTGCTTAATCCTGTTATAATATGACTTTTTACAAACATTTTCGAAAATTCTTCGTTAGCCCATTTCATATGAATAGTGCTCAAAATAACTATATTAGTTAGATTTCAGCAACTGCCAAATTTATTATGTTTGCTTAATCCTGTTGTAATACGACATTTTACAAACATCTTCGAAAATTCTTCGTTAGCCCATTGTCATATGAATAGTGCTCAAAATAACTATATTAGTTAGATTTCAGCAACTGACATATTCGTTAAATTTCAGTAAACCTATACTTTTGTGATTTGGATTGCTGTTTCTAATATTATTAGCGTAAAAGTAATTTTTCCCAAAATTGAAACATAAATTCGGATCCAAAAGAGATAAAATCACCAGCAACTCTTCCTGATAAAAAACAATTGCTGTCTGGTTTAAATAGCTTCGTATGACTAAAATCCCAGGAAAAAAAATTATTCTCAAACCATTTAAAAAAATGGTAAATGCTGATAAATGTAGGAATTGTTCTTGTTGATGTTTTCAAAAGGTCATAGATTTTAAAATGTCAAGGATAACACAGAGGCAGCTAACAGATGATGTTCAACATCTCTCAAGTATTGAGGTTTGGGTTTATCCGGACATTGTAAACAGCAGTTGAAAAGATTAAGAGGATATTACTCTTTACTGTTTGCTCTTTAATTGAAGGGTACGGCAAAGGAAATTTCAGAGTTCAACGATTTTTGCTTGAATGGCTCTAAAAGTTTGGCTTGCGTAAAAGAATTATAATAAGTGCCGGATATTTAATGTAGTTCTCGTTACATACGATTGAAAATTAATCAGAGGCTATAGGGAACGGAGAAGCATTTATGCCGCTAAAAATTGTCTGTTATTTTGATCTGTAGCAGATGAAAGTTAACCAAATTTTTAGATGAAGAAAGTAATTATTCAAAAAGAAAATGGGGAACCGGCTTCCACTTAAGCGACAGAGTTGTTTATTGCTTCAATCGCCGGAAAAATGACACGTTATTTGTGATAAAACATAAAAACTACTAGAAAGTTGTTATATCTGTTTAACCCTGTTGTAACATAACACTTTCCAAACGTCTTCGAAAATTCTTCCATAGCCCATTGTAATATGAATAGTACGCGAAATAACTATTTTTGTTAGATTCCAGCAACTGATATTTTCGAAAAATATCAGTAAACCTTTACTTTCGTGATTTGGATAGCTACTTTTAATATTATTAACGTAAAAATAATTTTTCCCAAAATAGAAAAAAAAAAAAAAAAAAAAAAAGAAAATCAAATTCAAAGAGTTAAAAGCATTAGCAACTCTTCCTGATAGAAAACAATTGCTGTCTGGTTTAAATGGCTTCGTATGACTAAAATCCCAGGAAAAAAATATTCTCAAATTATTTTTAAAAATGGTAAATGCTGATAAATATAGGAATTGTTCTCGATTATCAATTTGGTGTTTTCAAAAGGCCATACATTTTAAAATGTCAAGGATAACACAGAGGCAGTTAAAAGATGATGTTCAACATGTTTCACATATTGAGGTTTATAAAATTTAAAATAAGGGTTACTTTTCTGAATGAATAACTTGTGAACTTGTGATAAAACATAGAAAGTGCTAAAAAGTTGTAATGTTTGTTTAATACTGTTGTAATACGACATTTTCCAAACGTCTTCGAAAATTCTTCGTTAGCCCATTGTCATATGAACAATGCGCAAAATAACTATATTCGTTATATTTCAGCAACTGACATATTCGTTATATTACAGTAAATCTTTACTTTTGTGATTTGAATTTCTGTTTTTAATATTATTAGCGTAAAGGTAATTTCCCCCAAAATTAAAACACAAATTCGGATCCGAAAGAGATAAAATCATCACCAACTCTTCCTGATAAAAAACAATTGCTGTCTGGTTTAAAAAGCTTCGTATGAGTAAAATCCCAGGAAAATTTATTCTCAAACCATTTTTAAAAGGTAAATGCTGATAAATGTAGGAATTGTTCTTGTTGATGTTTTCAAAAGGTCATACATTTTAAAATGTCAAGGATAACGCAGAGGCAGCTAACAGATGATGTTCAACATCTTTCAAATATTGAGGTTTGGGTTTATCCGGACATTGAAAAAAGCACTTGAAAAGATTAAGAGGATATCACTCTTTACTGTTTGCTCTTTAATTGAAGGCTACGGCAAAGAAAATTTCAGAGTTCAACGATTTTTGCTTGAATAGCTCTAAAAGTTTGCTTTGCGTTAAAGAATTATCATAAGTGCCTGATATTTAATGTAGTTTTTGTTATGTACGATTGAAAAATAATCAGTGGCTGTAGGGAACGGAGAAGCATTTATGCTACTAAAAATTGTCTGTGATTTTGATCTGTAGCAGATGAAAGTTAATCAAATTTTTAGATGAAGAAAGTAATTATTCAAAAAGAAAATGTGGAACCGGCTGCTACTTAAGCGACAGAGTTGTTTATTGCTGCAATCGCTGAAAGAAAGACGTATTATTTGTGATAAAACTTAAAAAAATACTAGAAAGTTGTTATGTTTGTTTAATCTTGTTGTAATATGACATTTTCAAAACGTCTTCGAAAATTATTTCTTAGCCCATTGTCATATGAATAGTACGCAAAATAACTATTTTTGTTAGATTCCAGTAACTGACATATTCGTTAAATTTTAGTAAACCTTTACTTTTGTGATTTGGATAGCTATTTCTAATTTCATTAACGTAAAAGTAATTTTTCCTTTTTTAAAAAAAAAAAAAAAAAAAAAAAAAATCAGATTCCAAAGAGTTAAAAGCATTAGCAATTCTTCCTGATAGAAAACAATTGCTGTGTGGTAAAAATAGCTTCGTATGACAAAAATCCCAGGAAAAAAATATTCTCAAACCATTTTTAAAAATGGTAAATGCTGATAAATGTAGGAATTGTTCTTGTTGATGTTTTCAAAAGGTTATACCTTTTAAAATGTCAAGGATAACACAGAGGCAGCTAACAGATGATGTTCAACATCTCTCAAATATTGAGGTTTGGGTTTATCCAAACATTGTAAACAGCAGTTGAAAAGATTAAGGGGATATTACCCTTTACTGTTTGCTCTTTATTTGGAGGCTACGGAAAATAGGAAATTTCAGAGTTCAACGATTTTTGCTTGAATAGTTCTAAAAGTTTGCTTTGCGTTAAGGAATTATCATAAGTGCCGGATATTTAATGTAGTTTTTGTTATCTACGATTGAAAATTAATCAGAGGCTATAGGGAACGGAGAAGCATTTATGCCGCTAAAAATTGTCTGTGATTTTGATCTGTAGCGAATGAAAGTTAATCATAATTTTAGATGAAGAAAGTAATTATTCAAAAACAAAATGTGGAACCGGCTTCCACTTAAGCGACAGAGTTGTTTATTGCTTCAATCGCCGGAAAAATGACACGTTATTTGTGATAAAACATAAAAATACTAGAAAGTTGTTATATCTGTTTAATCCTGTTGTAACATAACACTTTCCAAACGTCTTCGAAAATTCTTCCTTAGCCCATTGTCATATGAATAGTACGCGAAATAACCATTTTTGTTAGATTCCAGAAACTGACATTTTCGAAAAATATCAGTAAACCTTTACTTTCGTGATTTGGATAGCTGCTTTTAATATTATAAACGCAAAAATTAATTTTTCCCAAAATAGAAAAAAAAATCGATTCCTAAAAGCATTAGCAACTTTTCCTGATAGAAAACAATTGCCGTGTGGTGTAAATAACTGCGTATGACTAAAATCCAAGGAAAAATTTATTCGCAAACCATTTAAAAAAATGGTAAATGCTAATACATGTTGGCATTATTCTCGACAATCAACTTGATGTTTTCAAAAGGTCATACATTTTAAAATGTCAAGGATAACACAGAGGCAGTTAACAGATGATGTTCAACATCTTTAAAATATTGAAGTTTATTGTAAACAGTCTAACAAAATAGTAAATAATTCCTGAAATAGAACATCTTGCCCATATATATGATATATTAAAAAAAAAAAAAAAAAAAAAAAAAAAAATTACGATTTTCCAAAAGTCATGCGCACATTAACGACGCTACATTTTTGAATGAACTGCACATGCATTTTTAGTAGCGATAAAAAATTTTCTTTAAATGAAATTAAATTTATCACAGTGTCATTAAGGAGAATATGCTTTGTATGCATGTCACGCACGAAACGTAAGAAACCTGAATGAAAAATGCAGTCTGGAGCTAATATTCAGGAAGACATATTACGATTGCGATACATGCACATATTTATAAAATAACAAGATATTTTAAATGAAAAGAAAAAGCAAAATAAATAAATAAATGAATAAATAAAAGCAGTTGATGTCTTCATAATCTTATCTTGTTATACCTGTTTTAGCTTACATTTTATCAGAACACAAGGTTTAAAAATTATTTATAGCGAACATGTACCGTAAAATGGGTGAATAGGAACGGTGAGGGGGGGGGGGGACAAAACTTCATGAGACGCCAAAGACAAGTGCCTTAACACTTCACTGCACTGCATGCCATATCTGGCACATACATAAAACCATTACGTTATTAATTATTTGCCATGAATTTAGCGGGCATGATCACTGTCCCTGATCAGGAACAGTCCAAAGTGTGGAATAATACTTATTTTGTCCATGCTAGATGTGTACACTAGACAACAAATTAGAATTTGTTCTTCGAAAACAAAAGAAATTTCGATCAAGCTATTAAGGTAAAATTTGCTTTCATTATTTTTACTGAATATTTAAAAATATTAATATAAAAGAAGATGCAGAATGTTAGACATATAAAATTGATTAATTTAAGATCATTTATATGCAAAATATTGCAACATAATACACTATATTGCCAAAGGTGACCGGTCACTTGCGATTTTAGACGTTTTGTTAACTATCTAGAAAAATACATGAGGAATTAACCTGAAACTGCAGGTGTGTAAACAGTATAGTATAGGGTGTAGATTTCCGCGATGATTTTTTCACGAAATCCCATACGGGACTGTAAACAAATTGAAAAAGAACGAATATGTTTTGGATAACCCTGTAAAAACTAATGTAGCAAAGGCGTTCAAACTCGAGATTATTAATAAGTGGCTTAGTGTAATATACTGTGTTTATTTTTATGAGGATAGCATGTATACTCAAAGAGAAATTAAGGTTTTTATAAAAACACTCCCACATTTCGCCTAGTTTTTTGCTTATAATTTGCAAAGTTCTTAATATAAAAAAAGTTATTCTGAGAAAATATGTCAAATAACATGGTACATAATACCCTGCAATTGGAATTAAAAAATAATAAAAATTGGATGAAAAATGAGCAGGTTTACTAAAAAATGTTTCACTGCGTATGCGCGAATGCAATCAAAATATAATATGCATAATGTATTAGCTAAGTATATAGAGCAACTTTTGTGAAAGTTTCAAAATCATAGCTTGAAAATTCTGAAAATTATCGTCGATAGAATAAGCTCGAAATCTTTTGTTTCCAAACAGAAGCAAAAAGATGAGGGGTTGTATCAAATATCTGTTGATTAATGCCAAGATAGCGTACACAATATTGCACGAACTACTATATTTGTATACAATCCCTCAACACCGTTAACAAAACGTCTAAAATCGCAAGTGACCTTTGGCAGTATAGTGTATTTTAAAACCGTAATAAAAAGGTTTCTCGGAAATATGTCGAAACGGAAGAATAGGCGGTACTTTTCAATTAAACCAACAGTATTGTCCCCAAGCGTAATACTTGGCGCCAAATGAAACATTTAAAAATAATAATAAAAATATTGTTGGCAGATTGGATATCCAGTGTTAGAATCTACAAAATTATATTTGTGATTTACTGTGAAATATTCGTAGCTCGAATTTCATAAAAATAAAACTTTCTTCATGTATAATTCTATATCCCTGAAACAATTTTATTGCAGCTTCCTCATCATCAGGTAACTGTCAAATGGTAAAATCCATCTCATCGTCAGCGAAATATGTAAGTTATAAGCGAGACGTATGCCACGGTTTTGAACACCGCCTCTTGAATACTAGGCCTATATGCGCTGACACAAAAATTGCGACCGTCGTAGGTGGATTTTTTTCAGCGTTTGTAAGGTCCCTTGAATTTGAATACCAATAATTTATAAAAAATTTCTCCACCTTATTTCTTTTAGATTAAATAAGTCAAAGAACACTTTTAGAAAATACTGGTATCTAATTTTAGGGGACTGTATAAACGCTTAAAAAATCCGCCTTTGACAGCCGCCATTTTTGGATCAGTGCGTAAGCCTAGTATTCAGGGGGCGGTGGTTATAACACAATAAAAATATTTCTATTCGAAAGATAGCAAATTAAGATGTTTTGCGTGGTTAATGTTAAATACTACTAAAAAAAGATTTATGTTCAATAAGTAGCGAGTCACAATATTTGGTCGATTCAATCATACGGTTTGCAATAAAAAAGCCTTTGTTTGCTCAGGATATAAATAAATGGCGTAATACACTTTCGCATGGTGTTGGTATAACGCCAAAGTACCGAATGGACACTCTTTGGTCTGAAAGGCTTTTTGAAAAATTTAATTCTTGCAGAAAATATCAAAATATTTTCCCGTTTTAAGTACATAAGCTTCGAGAACGACTTCGGTGCTTCGTTTTTGCGTTAGGTAAAGACTTTGTTTAAAATACATAAATTTATATGCTGAATTATGCGCTTTTTGCTGCGTATTATTTCAATTTACTTTATATTAAATTTTTTATAATGTATATTGTGCTACTTTTTTCTTCCATATTTGGAAAAATTATCCATATGAAAAGCCACTTTTTATTTTCAAATTTGTTATACTATTTACAGCTTAAAATTTCTTTAAATATTTATATTATGTTCTTTAATATTCAAATACAGTAAAACCTCCATAACAGACACTTCCGCATAGCAGACACCTCTATTTAGCAGACAATTTTTCGATCCCCCGGTACTTTTTTATTTGTACATTTTTACCTCTGAATAGCGGATAAATTTTGCTGCTTCGAGGTGTCCGTCATTCAGAGGTTTTACTGGTAACATGTAAAACCTCTGAATAGCGGACAACTAGGGATTGTTCAATAAGTCCTGCATCAAGTCGCGTTGTCCCTAGATATCAAATTATATCTATCTCAACCTATCTAAAACATCTTATAATAAAGAAAATAATAATAATTTTAACTCTATCATGAGGCCAAAAATAAGTTCTTTATCCACCCATCTCCTTTATGCGGTCTAACAGAATTTTTTTTTCTGCTTTGCATGCTTTCATAAAATCAAACTGTTTCAATGAATACCATGTTTAACATCACAATTACTAACGTATCCATTGATTCAACAAATCACAACAGCTCCGGATGAAGTATTTACATAAAAATAACATTTATATCATAGTATGCTCTTACAAGGCAACAAACAAGGATCAAATCAACCAAGCGCGTCACTGAAAGAAGTCCTTGGCTGAAAATTTGCACAAGGAGAAGAGGACGATTTGAGATCGCTCTTCAGATAGAAAGTATCAACATTCGTGCCTGTTTTGAATGAGATGCAAATGATTTTGTTAGTTTTAGTTGTTTTTGAATAAATCTTAGAACTATTATTTTTTTTTTTTTTTTTTAAAGATGAGTGATTGGACAATGTGAATAAAATTTAAACGTATATGCGAAATTTAAGCTTTATGAATCCTTCAAGTGTGAAACAATAAAAGTCACTTGAATTAATTTTAATGAAAGTTTAAAAACAACTATTTATACATCATTAAAATATAATCATTACCTCCAAAACAAAAATAAAAGCCACAGATTTCCAGAGGTGAGATGGGTTCAGCCGAAGCCCATGAGTCCTTAGACCGATCCCGGGTCGGGCATGCGATGTCGGACTGGATTTCTATACCAGCCTTCGGGCTCGGGCTCAAAGTGAAAAAATTTTATTTATTCACAACTTGAAGAAAAGTGGAAAAAATTGCTATTTTAGAAACACGAATGTAGTTCCAGTTTTTTAACAGTTTTGTAATCCTTTAAAAATCATCTTTGAAGGTAATTGAATTGTTATTGGTGGGATATAAAGAGATATATTCTATCTGAATTTTCTCTATCCGATGCTGTGCAAACCGCAAAAAAATCCATCGGGTAGATTTTGAAATTACCCCGGGGATGCACTTTTAGGTCTTTTTGCTTTATAATATATATGATGAGATGCGCATAAAAATTATTTAAGACCTTCACTATTCGTTTATATATTTTTATGGGAAGAAAAAAAAAAGATCCGTCCTTTTATCTGTAATTGAAAATTATGTTAAAACATACTAAATGTAATTTGCTTAGGCTAAAGCTCATTTTGAATGTAATCCTATTTGCGTTACAGTGGTGTATATAATATATCCTTTAATCGGCAACATTACTCAAATATTATTTAAAAATAATTAAATTTACACTATAAATTGTTACATTTTAAAGTGATTTTGTAGTAAACAAAAGTCTGATTTATTTTTTAAAAATCTCCTGATTTTTCTTTTTTTAGGTCTTGGAAATTTTACAGTATTATTTTATTTTGCTTTATACATAGTTAATACTGATTATCTTAATTTTGTTAAGTTGCTTTGCCATACTACTATGAGCTTATTGTTTTCGAAAGATTTACGTTTTAGGGGGTCAGAGAAATCCTCGAAAAACATGTTTTTACAAAATGTCTGTCTCTCCATCCTCATTGTACCATCGAAAAGTGTATGAAAATATGCATAGAATTGAACCAAATTTCATTTATATATTTATGACTATGGCCAGCATGTCCCCATTGAATTTGGAGATGTAACGTCGGAAAGGGGCGCTTTTATAGCTATTTTTGTGTCATTTTCATTATTATATCATCGAAAAGTGTATGAAGTTATGTATAGAAATGAACCAAATATTTCATTTATAGGTTTTTGGTTATGGCCAGCAGGTCCCAGTTGAATTTGTGGCTATTCCACCAGAATATCCCACTCTGTGATAGAAATTTTTGTTCCATTTTCATTATTGTATCATCGAAAAGTGTATGAAGTTATGCATAGAATTAAATCAAATTTTATGTATATGTTTTTGACTATTGCCTGCAGGTCCCACTTGGATTCAGTGCTATTCCACCGGAAGGGAGCATGTGGTAGCGACTTTCTCGATTTTTCATAGGTGTGTTGTACATCAATAGCTCCTGCAGGGAAGGGGGACCTGACATTTTATGGCAGCGCATTCGGGACAAGGGGGTGCTGGGCCCCCCACGGCACAAGAAAAAGAAAAATAAATAAATAAAAGTGCCCAGTTATACTGATGGCATTGAGCTAGGCTATTCACACTAATTGTATATTATACTCTTATTTCAAAGAATAACGGGGATTTTCTCCCCGTTCTCCCCCTTTATACTTAACCAATGAACCCCCAAAACTAATAAGGGAAGTACCTTATCACAATGAACCTATATGCAAAATTTGAAGCAAATCGGATAATTCTGCATAAAAAACTCATTTATCTAAATTAAGGGGGATTAGCCCCCGTTACCCTCCCCCCTGTATACTTAACCAATAAACCCTCAAAACTAATCAGGGAAGCGCCTTATCACAATGAACCAATATACCAAATTTGAAGCACATCGGATATTTTTATCAAGAGTTATCGCGTTACGTTCATACATACATGCAGAACCTGCGGGCACATTGCTAAAAAATCATGTGTCAAGCATAAATTATGAAACACTGTCGAACACATTCATAATACCGTAACAAAACCCCACTGTTAAATAAGGTAAAAAATAATGTCTTAAATAAGAAATTTTGAAAACGCATAACACATTTTTCAACCCAATTTCATCAATTATCATCAAGTACAGGTGAAAATTTCCCTTCAGCAATTTTCACCAGTAAACGGAAATATACTCGAGATATTTTGTGCAGCCCTGTATAGGATCTATAGAATTCATACATACCAAGTAATATACAAAAAAATGAGTTATATTTAAAAACGCTTACCACAACTGTAAATGCACTTCCAGCAATTATTGTTCATAGGCAGATTGTAACCGAATTCTTTTGTGTGTCCCTGTAAATAAACCGATGAATACTATGCATACCCTATTCTATAGTAATCATCGTGTAATCCACCTTAGTGATATATATCAATTTTAATATGTTTGAAATTGTGTAACATCATTAAAATACACTTTAAAGGATTTCCCCCCATAAGCTGTAATGTAACGGAATTCTTTTGAGTGTCCCTGTAAACGAACTATAAACGCTATGCAACTCATTTTCAACACCGAACATGCATAGTAAATTTTAATAACATACATAAATTGCATCACAATCCGAGTATATTTACGCGAGTTAGAGCTCAGACAGACGACAGACAGATGGTAGACAGACGACAGACAGACAGACAGATGACAGACAGACAAACCGAATTCATAAGCACTTTTCAACTGTGTTGGAAAGTATTAATAAAAGAAACA
The DNA here is from genome assembly GCA_963931845.1 of Maratus michaelseni. Taxonomy (NCBI): domain Eukaryota; kingdom Metazoa; phylum Arthropoda; class Arachnida; order Araneae; family Salticidae; genus Maratus; species Maratus michaelseni. The sequence continues at coordinate 11,601,658 of OZ007598.1, forward strand.
AGTTGGAAATTGCTCGTTAAACGTGACAAATGAGGTTCGTTCGTTTTATAACTAGTTTCACAATGTAAAAAAATCATCCTTATTATTTCAGTGAAATGAATTATATCGTCTGCTATGAGCGAAATGAGCTTGCCTTTTTTTTTTATTATTATTATTACTTATGCCACGTTTACAAATGCGAATTTTTTTTTTTTCACCATGGAGATCTTGCTTTGTGAATGATTACCTCCATGGTTTAATATTTTTATGACTCATAATAAACGAATCTCCTGAGTGTATTATTTACTTTAATGGATTGAGATATTCGTCTGTTAACCTAATTTTCACTGAAGTTCTCTCAGAATCTATACATTTTTTAATGTAACTCATCTCTCAAGCAAACAATTTTTTGGAACGATCTTTCTAAAAATGTTACTTTTATGCAATTTTATTCCAAAAAATAACTTTGAATAAAAATGGCCGCCTGGCGTATGAAAAAAGATGTGTTTTTCCCGTATTTGTTTTCTTCAGTCACATGACTTGCGCTTTTATTGTATAGAGTACGTATGATAGGATTTAATAGAATAAAGAAAATTTTTATTAACCCCTTGGGGACGAGCGATACGTATACGTGACGCATAAGATGCTCAGAATCCTCGATTTTTCCCACCAGTTATTTTTGATTGTAAGCTTTTCAGCGATTCAATTAGGCGAAAATTTCTGTTTTGAAAAACCGGTGGTAAAAGATTAAAAATTCAGTAAAGGACGCTCGTCGCGAAGGGGTTAATATATTTTTATGTTTTGATTCCATTTTCATAAAATTTGAAATGTTTCGACAAAATTCTGCAGCGATAATATATATTAAATTTCAAACCATTCGGTTGGTAGTTTTTGCGTTGTTATATGCGGACGGACAGACGGACGGACCAGACGACGACAATAGTTGGTAAGTATTTATATAATTACGAATGCACCTAAAAAGAAAACTTAGCCTCCAGTTTAAATTTACGCACGGGCATACAAAAAAAATATAAGAAACAAAAAAACGAATTACATAATCTCTTTTGTTGGAAGTCGATTAACAAACAAAAATATTAACTATGATCATATAATAGTATGATGATGTCATACATACATACTTTTTATCATGTTCAGCAGTAATTTAGTAGCTTAGCGTATCCAGGTCTTACATGAAGGCAATCGTCGAAAGATACATCTTTTTTTTTGTTTGTATCTTGTTATCGGATTAAGTAGCTTATAAAGATTAGCGTTTCTATAATAGGATTATAAGCAGATTAAAAGCCATTGAGAAGATTTACATTTATTTGATAGGTAAAATGATAGATTGTAGAGTTTTCAGTTCCTAGTAAAACGTATTTTTACTTCTTATTGTAAATCCTGCAAATAAACAGAAGGCATATGTGAAAACTATTCAGGAATATAAAGAAAATATTCAAGGATGTATCTGAAAGTATGAGGAAGTAATAAATATGAAAACTGTTGATATATTTTAAGAAAAAGAAAATATTCACAAAGGATATTCTTAAAAGCATACTTTATTAAATCATCATAAAGATAAAAAAATATATATATCGCGGAATTAATTAAAAATGTAATGTGCACTGAAAAAAAAAAAAAGACAGATATATTTTTTTTAATTTAAGAAAATGTAGTAACCCTGAGCGAAAATATACCATAACCTCTTCCGGGTTACTAACGATTCCGTAAAGCGTTCTTTATCTTTAGAAACCTCAGAAACCAATATATTTTAGAGATTTAAAGAAGTAATTTACAAAAAACAAAGTTTCTTTTGCTGCAACTTTAATTATAATCACCCTGCATTTTCGAGATTTAAAGAAGCATTTATAAAAAAAACAGTTTCTTTTACTACAACTGATTTTCGAAAACGTTTTCGAATAGTTTTTATTGTGTATTAAACAGTTTTCTCAACCCGGAATATACATTGAGAAAAATGACACTTTCAAATCTGAGTAAATCGATGTTTTCATTTTGTTATGAAAGTTTCTGTTTCAAATAGGACGATCCAATGCTTTCAATTCTGAAATAACAGAAATACTCAGAATATTGAAACATGGACATACTCAAAACGGAGCACATAGAAGTCAGTTCATACTCATTTTTGAAACATACACATACTCAAAAATGATTAGAATCACTTCAAACTCATTCCTGAAACATGGAAATACTCAAAAATGAGCACATAGAAAAATGAAAATTGAGCACATGATGTTTTATTCTTGAGGGTGCGCATGTTTTCCGAAATGAGTATATATGCACACTGTAAAAAATTTTTTGTCGAATTAACGAGAAAAAACTGTCAATTTTGGAGCCAGTTTAAAACCGTTTAATTTACAGGAAATAACTGTAATTTTTTACGTGAAGTGACTGTTTTTTTAACAGTTTCATACCGTTACATTTACAGAGATAAACTGTTATTTTAACAGAAATATTTTGTGGTTTTTACAGAAAAAAACCTGTAAATTTTACGAGAAAAATCTGTAAATTTTAACAAACATCCTGTATTTTTAACAGTTAAAAACTGTTACATTTACGGAGATAAACTGTTTTTTTAACAGAAATATTCTGTGATTTGTACAGAGAAAACCTGTAAATTTTACAAGAAATATCTGTAAATTTTACAAGAAATATCTGTAAATTTTACAAGAAATATCTGTAAATTTTACGAGAAATATCTGTAAATTTTACGAGAAATATCTGTAAATTTTAACGAACGTTCTGTTTTTTTAACAGTTAAATCCAGTTGCATTTACAGAGATAAACTGTTATTTTAACAGAAATATTCTGTGAGTTTTACGAGAAATATCTGTAATTTTTAACGCACATTCTGTTTTTTTAACAGTTAAATGCTGTTACATTTACAGAAGTAAACTGTTATTTTAACAGAAATATTTTGCGATTTTAACAGATAAAACATGTAAATCTAACTAGAAAAATCTGTAATATTTACAGAAATCTCGTGTTTAAGTCAAATACAGGACACCCCAAAATGATTGAAACATGCTTTAAGATTTTATCTGTCGGAGATTCATAGGCAATGTAAATTGCAAAATTGTTCAAAATAAGCTAGATTATAAGATTATGTTGATGAAATGGTTTTGCCATTAATTTTCAAAAAGTTACACTTTTGAAATTTTTATCCGATGTCTGGGTCTTACAAGTTATATTTAGGAAAGTATTATCCCTGTTCTGAAAAGTACAACAGTCAAAATTGCATTATTCTATGACCACAACACACAGAGTTATACTTTAGAGTTTATGAAATTTCTGCCTCTAAATAGACAGATTATTTTTAGTGCCATAAAACTCGGAAATTTAATAAAATTCCTAATATAATAACTTAGTGTATTTGGTTACAGAAGAATGGAATTATTATTGTTGAACTCTTCAGAGCAAGCAGAAATTTCTTTTAAATATAACTTAATGACCCAGGGGCCCTATAAAAATTTTAAAAGTAACTTTTTCAGAACTAATTAATCCATATAATCATAATTCTTACTTTATTTTGAACACTTTTGCAATTTACTTTGCCTACGTATCTCCAACAGGTAAAAAAATTAAAGCATGTTTCACTCTTTTTGGGGACATCCTGTATGCTTATTTATATACAAACAGCAAGTTTTTGTGCCCAGGGCACTTTCAATTTTTAATGCCCCCATAGATTGGTTGGTTTACTGATACTAGTTTTTTAGTCTACTTATTCAAAAGGTGTCAACTCAAAAAATTAAGTTTTCTGGAAAATTGGAAAACAGTTCCAGGAATAAAAAATAAAATATTTTTTTTTATATTATTTATTGAAATGTGCTTTTAACCACAGATTGAGATATATTTTTGTCATTTCATCGTATTAATATCTCAAGCATCACATATTTTCAGTTGTGTCACTTTTCGAATAAATGTGCAATATGATATAATTGAATGACTTGATAAATACAGTACATCATTTACTAGAAAATAACGATGTTATTGCTATTAAATGTTAAAACAAAAGTCCTAAAAGTATTAAAACAACTTCTATTTTAAATTCTAATTGCATGCCCCTTAGAAATTTCGAGCCCAGGGCATGGGCCCCTGGTGCCGTGCGATAGTCAGGTCCTGGCCTGTATACAAATGTGCTAACTTTAGTACAAAAAAAGTGAACTTTTAGCTAAAATATTAATTTAGAGAAAAATTAATATATTTATTTAAAGCAACATTTGTGAATTTATTGCTCAAGTTTGGTGAGGGCATCACCTTCTAATAAATAAAATATAAATAATTTTCAAAATAAAGCAAACATATTTTGACATACTCACATCGACAATTTTTGATAAATATTCAACACTCTCACAAGTATTTGAATTTGAGTAACACTGTTTGCTAATAGTAACTGTAATAGTAATTCTACAACTTACTAAAGCAGAAATTACTATTTGAAATAGTGGTATGAAAATTCAAAGAAATTGTAGAGCATACTCTTATTACAAAAAAAAAAAAAAAAACAAGCAGGAAAAATTCTACCTTACGGCAGAATATAGATTGGCCACCCACGGCTTTTATCGTTCAGATTTTTTCAACCAAGTCTAACTCGTCAAAAAAAGTGTTTGTTAGCATAAGCCAGCTTCTCCATTTAGAATTCAGTTAGCGCTCTAAGATTTTTTGTGAGCTGGCAGAATATATTAGGCACGAGCACACCAAGTTTTAAAAGGATTCGGTGACTAGAAGTATTTTTAATAACTATAATAGTAAAAAGATGTGGCTTCAATGGGCTGAGACGTGGCGAGGTAGTTGTTGTTTACAAATGTGCTGGCTTAATGACACCCTTTAAATTATTTTTAATCATTCAAGGCATTTTAGCACTTAATAGATAACCTAAAAAAGATAATGAAAAGTTCTATGATAGCAGCTTTTATGATGGATAAAGCTAAGAGAAGTTGTTTAACAAATGATGAGTTAGCATTAATTGACGGGATCTTGGAGAGCGGTGGGGGGAAGGGAGGGCGAGCTATACAAAACATAAGTGCTCTACGAGACCTTTAAAATGAATCCTCACTTGAAATTGAGAGATGAGACTTTAAAAGGGATCCCCCTTTTCGCCCCCTCGAGAGATACGTGAAAACCAAGGGCGCCAAAAGAAGGGGGGGAATACCTTTAGGCAGTTTACAGCTAATTTTGGTAAAATTTTGGAGCTGACCGGTCCATAGGAACAGAGAAAAATGGGAAAAACTAAAATAAATATGAAAAATTGAAAAAAAAAATAAATAAGAAAAGTGCTCCTGACAGGAGACGGGAGACAAGGAGGGGGAGAGTAAAACCAAACAAAAGTGCTTGATGAGATCAAACTTTTGATATGTTACATGACGGGGTTTGAGCACCTTGAATTTCTCCACCGTGAGGGGGGTGGTAACTCCGGTCCTATGGGATATAGGGCCTCGGGACCCTCTTAGAAATGTCGGCCTCGACGATTTTAATTTCGTTGGATCCTTTAAAAGAGGCCTACGCCCTCTGTGGGGCTTAAAGGGGCTGAGAAAGATGGGAAAAACTAAAATTTAGAAAGAGTTGAAAGAGAGAAATATGCTTCTTAAGGGAGGGGGCGAGTGAGAGGCGGAGAGTAGGACCAGACCATAGTGCTTGACGAGATCTATCAATTATTGATATGTTACATGAAGGGGTTTACATGAGGGAGGAGCACCAAAAAGGTCTTACTGAACCTTTCCCCCCAGGAACTTACAAGAACTTACCCCCCCCCTTCCCTCCAGAGGTAACTTCATTCCTATTGGAGATAGGGCCACGGGTCCCCTTAGAAATGTCCGCCACGACGAGTTTAACTTTGTTGGATCCTTTATATTATTGTTTGAATAGGGTCTGCGCCCGCTGTATGGCAATTAGGTACTGAGAAAGGAAATACAAGCGGAAGTATCGGTATAATACAGAGAGACAATTTGATTTTTAATATCGTCAGTAACAACCATTTGTATAGCTATGCATAAAGGGTGTCCTCCTTTATATATAGAGTGGCTGTGACTTTTCATAAACATGAATTTTACTGTAAACTGAAAGAATTAGCCCTGTGTGTGGCTAAAGAAAAAAAAAATTACCATACTTTCGTGTTATAGCGGCTCCCACAATTATGATTATACCAAGGTTGCAGTTATGATTTCGCCAAGATCATCGCAAAGCTTATATAGGCATCCTATATATATGCATATATATATTCCAAACCCTCCTATATGTGCCATATACGTCATTATACACATATTATTTATGTCGTATATACATCATATACACATGTCATATATATACATCATATATGACTATAACTTGGCCACATACGTACAGAAATGTTATATATATATATCATATATTATTATAATGTCATACATGCTTTATAATTTGGCGACAAATCTTGACCGCTTGGCAGTTCATCCTTGGAAGCCGCTATAACACGAAAGTACCAAATTTACAATATATTAATGAAAACAGAAACAAAAATATTTCATGCTTGGTGGCTACTATAACACGAAAGTACCAAAATTCTTCTTTATTTTTCATATCTGATAATTTGCATCTATCCTTTTTTGTAATTTTAGAATTTTTGTAACGATTTTATGCATTTCTGTTGCCAATTCAAAGAAAAATTCTTCTAAAGTTACAGAATTTCGTTAAAAACGGTAAAAATAGTAAAATGCGGACATCGTTTGGTCCATTCTCGACCGAAAGCAACAACCGTTATCATTATCTTTTTACGCGTGAAGGTTTCGTTATGGTGTTATGGTACTTCATTGTAAATTTGGTAATTTTTGAAGTTCAATATTTGAAAAACGGCATAATCAATCGATTTTAAATTTATATCAAGAAAAATACAATTTTTTTCCTTTCTAACGCAGTTTGTCTAACAATTTTGTGATAAATACTTTTTGAGTTATTAATTTTTTCAGTAACTTCAAGTGTTTCATTTTCCGAGATTAACCTGTGGCAACGATGGATTGCTGTGACTTTTCATAAACATGAAAAATGATAGAGATTGAAAGAATAAGCCTCCCTGTGGGTGGCTAAAAAAAAATTGTTTCCTGACGAGAGCATAATTTACAAAAATAAGAATTCTCATTTTTCTTGATGTAAATGCAAATGTATGAAAATTATTTTATAGATTTCCTGGAAATTAGTTCTTGTATTTTAGCAATAGCCTGTAAATGAAAATAAGAATAGCTACAGGATATATATAAAAAAAATCATAAAATCAAATTATTTCTTAAATTCAGATTATCGAAATTTTCTAGCTTGAAGCAAATTAAATTATAAAACATTAAAAAATATCAACCTATATTTAAGCTTTCAGCTGATGTTCTCACTATACACTATACACATAGCTGACAACAGCTATTATTTTTTTATACCAGTAATTTTGAAGAGAAATCTTCATCTTATTTAATTGGAGAAATCTGCGATTAAATAAGATGAAGTCGTTTCGAAATTATTGGAGCCAAAAAATAGGTAGTAGTTGGCAGTCATCACTATACAATATGTGCATGAAAATTAAATATTAGTTTATTTATTTTTAAACTAAAGCTACATCTAATAATCATGTTTATAATTTTAAAATACATAAAAACAAACAAATGAAATTATGATGTTTATTATCAAATAAATAAAATAGTACATAAAAATGATCAGCCACTTCACAATCTGAAATTTTATTAAATAAATAAAGATGTTTCAAGCTAATGCATCATTTTTATTTCATTTCTGGATTCATCTTCAAACATTAGTTGTTGATTTATTCCAAAAGAGTATCTGTAAAAGGAATATATTTATTTCAGTGGATTAAAATAAAACATTTTTGTCTTCTTTTACAATTGAATAAAACAACATTTTAGAAAAGAAATAGTCATGGTACTGAAATCACAATTTTTAAATTTCATTTCTGAATGCTTTAAAAGCAAAATTTGTAAATATAATATACATGAAAATGGCAAAAATATCCAAAATTTTTAAAAGTCAACTTGCTGCTGATTATTAATATTGTTTTACTTAAAATGTAAACTTGAAACTGAAACATATCACCAGCATGAAAACTTAATAAAACAATATTTTAAATGTTTTTTTCTGTTTTACAGTTATAGAAAAATTGAAAATCAACTAATCGAAAACAGATTTTTTTTTTAACAAGTTGACTTTTTACACCCATCAAAACACAAAACATAGGATTCTGTATTAAGTTTCATTTAAAAAAAAAAAAAATAAAAAAATAAATAAATAAATATAAAGTAAAATTTATTTTTTCTATTTCAAAATTTTGTTCATGTTTTAATGTAAGTTCATTGATCATGTTGAAAGAGAAATCAGGAAGGATATAATATTTGAAACAATTTAAGTACATTAAAAACAACCCAATTAAAAAAAAAAAAGTCTTCAAATAAAATTTGTTGAATTAACATTTTAAATAGCTTGTTGCTATTTAAAAGAGTTATTTATGCATATGTTATTCATAATAGTGTTTTTATTAAATGACTTAATGTGTGATTTTACTTATTTATGAGAAAAAAATAAGACTTGTATATGAAAAGATATTAAAATTAGTTAATAAAATATGTAACTAAGCAACCATCATCCTCTTTAATTATATAAAGCAGTAAAAATGAAAAAAAAAAGTGTTAAACCAGATAAAGCAATCTTTTTGCCTTTTTAAAATTTAGCTGACATATTTGCAATTCTGACTACAAATCACTAGCAGTTACATCTATGTGTTATTCCAATATCAATGTTTTCATTATTGAAAAATTAAGTTATTTATTAAATTCTAACTCAATAAAATGTCTTTTAAATTAGTTAAAAAACACTTTAAAATGTACAACTTGATAAATAAAATGTTTCACTGTATATAAGCCATATTTTGGCCAAAAAAAAAAAAAAAAGGCTGGTTAAAACCTATAAAAGCCACCAATGTAGCTTTTTTTTTTTTTTTTTTTTTTTGCAACCCTGGTAATATATATGAGGCATATATAAAGCTTTTCTATGATATTGGTGAAATCATAGCTGCAGTCTTTGCATAATTGTAATTGTGGGGGGGGGGGGGGGAGGGGTGCTATAACATGAAAATATCAAAAAAATGTTAAGGTTATAGCTATTATGTATTTTCATTTAGGATGGTAACTTAATAAATTTTAAGGACTTTAAGGATAAGAAACTATTTTTTTCCTCATAGATATTTAAATCATACATAAAATTATTTAGTAAAAAACTCAATTTCTCACTGTTTAAAACAGTATTAAGAATAAAATAGCATGAATAACTTATTAGCAAGAACCTTTTCAAAAGAAAATAATAAGTTTTATTTTGAGCACATCTTTTAACTTTTCTATATATATACATATATAGTTTTTCTTTTGTTCTAAATTTGTACTAGAATCTCCTCAAATATTATCTTCTGCTCAATTCCCTTTTCAACATTGAACATTCTCAAGAATGAAGAGAATTTTCTCTTCTTGAGGATTTATCTGGAATAAATTATGAAACCGCTTAGGAGCAGAGAAAGGAAAAAAAAAATCTTCTGCATATTATAAATTTAAAAATATATAATTTTTTATAAGCATCAAAATTTATTGTTTGCCAAATATGGATAAGATCAAGTATTTTCAGATAATTTCATTTAAAAAATACATATAAAATATTTTGTTTTAATCAATGTAAAAAAGTAAATAGCTGTATGTAAAACATGTTTTTCCCTTTTTAAGTAAAAATATTTTTTTTCTTTTTGAAGTGTGGCTCCTCTCTGTTTGATTCCACATATAATTATTAAATTGTATCATATATGTAGTGCTATTGTAATATAGGCTTTAGAAACACTATACTGGTGGCTAACTTAATGCACAGGGGTGGAGAAATATATTATTTTACTTGCTACTGGCGAATGGATTTTATGATGGGGCAAGTGACTTTAAAAAATTGCAGGCTATAGAAGATATGCTAAAAACTGTATTTTTTAAACTAATTAGCTGTATGTTGCAACTTACTGTGATCAACTGTGTGCAACTCATTCCAAATTACTGTGATGTAAACATTGTACTAAGTTCTATCCTATAGTAAGCTTTACTCTGTTATATATATATTATAGAAAAAAAAATATGAAAATGCATTGTAGTAATAGTAATATTTGATTACATTTTGTCCTACCGATTTTTAACTAATTGTTATGTTGCATCTTGCTGGCTGGTAAGATTTTTGGAAAATTCTCCTGACCTGTTAATACATTTTTCTCATATTTTTCTTTTAGACATTTTGACTTTATGGTATTTTTCTAGCAGTTATAAAAAGACTTCATTTACTTTGTAATACTTAATAGAAATTTATAAACTTCTTTGGTATAAAACATTTAGTGCATCAAAAATAAATTAATTTAAACTTGATGTAATTTCTCTGTAAACAATCTATTGCTTTTTTTTAAATTAAAAGTCACCCCCCCCTTTTTTTTTTTTTTAGTGGTTAAAGCCAAGAAAGGGCAGTTGGCATTTTTTGGCCTGGCTAAAATCTGGCAACCCTGCTATAAACATTTTAAAAAATTGAAATGTACTTCTAATTACTGAAAACATGTAATTAATTTAAATTAATGTAGAGTTAACATGTTTTAAAAGCCAAAAATCCGGAGACTTTTTCAATGAACAACTTGATATTATATAATATTTATAACACTATAAAAAAAAAGTATTTAAAAAAATAAACCTGCAAAGAATAGTTAAAAACCAGCAATGCATTTTAAAGCTTACAATATGATTTAATAATCCCCTTGTTTAAAAAAATTATTTAAGATTCAGGCACACAGACATGGAAAATTTTTACAAAAGAAAATTTCACTGTATTTAAAAAAAAAAAGCAGAGCACTGCTATTTAAAAAATAATAATAATAAATAAATAAATGGTTTAGCGAAATTACTACATCCAGTCAAAGTCAAATCTTTTAATTTTTATTGAATCATTGTTTTATATATTTAAAAATAATCTTACCATTGAAAGCAAATTCATCTGCAGTTACCACTTTTCCATGTTCAAATCATACATGAAGCTCCATTTATAAGAATTTTCATCTGAAAATTAATTAGACACCATTTAGAAACAAAAATTTTATTTAAAAAAGTCAGTTTTTATTAAAAATAGATAAAAATGTGAGGTTCTTTTATGATTTACTTTTAAGTTCTACTAAGTTACTTTTTATTTTTCTTCAATATTTATAATAATATACAGTAAAACCTTCCAATTTTGCACATTGATGGGATTGGATATTTTGTCTTTTATTTGGAGGTATTGTTGAAAAAATAAAATATTAATACATAAAATATATAATTTAATTTGCTCAAGAGATTCAAGATAACAAAAGTTAAAAAAGATATTAATAATAATTTAAAAGTTTGTGCCTTAATAATAATGATGTAACCAATAATGAGTACTGATTTCTGTCAATAAAAAATCTATGACTAAAAATTTCAAACAATAAATGTAAATGTGAATATTTTGGTTGTACATCTGTTTAATTAAGGTAATCAGTTAAAAGAGTTTTTGTCTTTTAAATTCTATTTGGCAAACATGTTTTATACATTAATAAGTTCACTAACTAAATTTAATTCTTCAGATCAGCTTAAAAATAACTTTTCTAGATTTTTAGCCATATTTTATACACAGCAACACTTATTTGTAATAACACAGTTTTCTTGTTTTTCATGATGCTCTTCATCATTTTCTTTAGTAAATATTTTTTTTATTTCTGGTGGATTACTTGGAATTAGTGATGGGCAATTTTACAGAATTCAACAATCGAGAAAAATTGTCATAGTAAAAAATAACATTCAATAGTCATCAATTAATTCCCAAAATCTACAAATGAGATGTTCGACAATCAATTATCATCGAGAAGCTAAAAGCAGCAATTGCAAAACTTAGCTATTATTCTGGCAGAAAATTTGATCGTCGTAGTGATAGGGCTTGCTCGTTAATTCTACTATCGCAATGATTTACTGTCATCCTTAAATCTGCTTTTAACTTTTCACTAGGGGACATTATTTCCGAGATTTAGAAGTGTTTTGCCATGACACACAGTTTTCTTTTTTCCCTTCCTTAATTTTTTTTTTTTTTTTTGTATCACATTCATGATTTTTCACTTTAAGCACCTTGGACATCAGCTTTTCCCCTCTTTAAATTTTTTTTATAATTATTATATTCTTAAACTTGGTAGCCATTTAAATTTTATGGATGACATAACTTGGTTGTAATGATGAGAAAAACTTTGGATTTTAAGTAAATAAGAACTTATTTATCCATTGTGTAGCATAAAACACTTATTCAGGAATAACTTTCTACATTTTTGTATTACAAAATAATGTAAAATTAATAATTTTAGAGCAAAAAAACTTATGTGGAGTAAAATGGTTATACACTGATGCTCAGGGTTTATAAAAATTAGGGTTGCACCGAATATTCAGTATCTATTTGGTATTCGGATATACTATTGAATATTCAGTTACGCCTAATATCAAACTATTCGGTTTACCAATTAGCCGACTTGGCCGAATATCAAATTATTCGGCCTGCCCGAATTCATACTATTTGGCCTGCTGCATACTTAAGAAAAAATACATTTAAAAATATTTGTAAAAAACTTACACAACTTCTACTTTTAACTGTCAATTAATAAAGATATTCATAGTAATTCGAAAGAGATTTATATTTAACAGAGATTGTTTTTAAATTATTTATTTGGAATTTAAAAAGTGTCACCTAAGAAAGTTAACCATTAATGATGACCTTCACAGGACTTGATGATGTACAAATGCAAATTCTTGAACATTGTCTATTAAATAATCTGGGTTCTTGCTTTTTCGTAAACACAGTGTTTTTAACAAAATGGAAGAAACTTTCAGGAGTGATAATAGACATCAAAACAGACAATTCTTGTCCAGAGAACCAGGATCAAAATCCACTTATTTAATCAGAAATGCAATGGTATCTCATTCCAGGTCAAACTTGTTTGTTACTTTAACAATAATGAAGATATAACTATATTTTCAACAGAGTTACTTTGATTTCTGTGAATATGACAACATGACGAGAAGTGCTAGAAATTGCCACCATTCATGTCTAAACAACACTGAGACAGACATTCCTTTATTCAAAATGCAGCTGACAGTACTTATACTATGTCAGGGATCACTCTAGAGAGTTTCAGAGGGGCAGTCTGCCCTCATGCCCTTTTTAGATAAAATCCCACCCTCCTTGCCCTTTTTCCAGGTAGAATTTACCCTGCTTTTATTTCTGGGTAGAATCCTGCCTTGTTTGCATTGTACTTTCCAAAATTCTTTATCTATCTTTTATTTTTAGAATGCTAGTATGGTACATCAGGAGTACTCCTCTTTCACTCTTTATTTCTTTGTAAAATGCCCTGGTATGTCTAATCTTTGACTTTGAGTGATTCATCTTTCCATTTATCACTGATTAATTTCACCTTCTCTGGGGAAATGTAGTATTAGAGCAGGCCTTCTGGCCTTTGATCATATGATATCTTACATAAGTTCTATAAAAAATTTGAGAAGTAGCTTTAGAACTTTTATTTTGTAGCTTTTTGCTAAAATCAGGAAAAAGTTATCTGGTGAATAAAAGTTTTTGAATATCATAAGAAAAGGAATGTCTATGAATATAGTAAACAATTTTACAATAAAAATCGAGAACATAAGTTTCATTTTGCTATTTTTAATACTTTTCAAACGGCGAAGTTTTGGAAATTAGAAGTGTTAATGTATTTTTTTACTTTAAGCTGTTGTCAGACTTCCCTCCCTACCAGTATATTGGTATATGCACTTATTACAAAAATGCCCTTTTTATGAAATGATGTGCCTTTTTCAACAAAATTGCCCTTATTATGTAATGTGCGCCCTGCCCTTTTTTATGTTCTAGAATGATCCCTGACTATGTCACTGGCTAAAATTAGGTCACTTTTAATGATATCATCACGTTTTATGCAAGCAAAATTAATTATGCAAATCTCACTAAAATATCTTCATTATTGTTAAAGTTGTGAACAAAATTTCAGTTTTGACTTCTAGTGGCACACCCTGTATTTTTGATTCAATGGATTGTATTTTTGATGGAATAAGTGGATTGAGATGTTATTTCTTGTTCAAAAAATGTTTGTATTGACCTCATTATTTTCCCTGAAAGTTTATTACAAGATTTTAGGAACAACCTGTATGTTTACAACCTCTCAAATTTATCACCTACTCCAGACACTGCTGTTTGGTGGATTTAAAAACTGCCTTGCTAAATCAAAAGGAACAGGAATGTTATTCTTGTTGAGTCGCCACCATTTGAATAGATTGTATTTATTTACTTTAGTCCCTTACTGTCAAATAAACAGTATATGACTCGGGAATTTTCCTTCCAATTTCTACAAAATTTCCTCAATTTAAAAATATTTGTTTTAGATAAAAAATAAGAAAATTTTATTTGTTTTAATTCACAGAAAAAGACTTGAAATTTAAAGTTTTATTAATTTAAAGTTTAAAACTATTCTCTTCTTAAAATGAGAACTCAAAGCATATTTTCTTATTGTAAAGTTTACTTGTAAAGGGTTTTATTTATCAAAATGTGAGTATCTGTGTTAAATATTATGTAAAATTGTTTTAAAACTTTATTTTTTAATACCTTTAAACTTTGAAATATAAAAAAATTCAGGAAGTTGAATAATCGGTATTCGGCCGAATATTCATTATTCAGCCTAGCAGTTAGTAGTTAGCCAAAATCACTATTTGGTGCATCCCTAATTATAAAAATGATTTTTTTTTTATTAAAAAAATTTGGATTGCACAAGAAATTTTGAAAAGTAACAGGAAAAAAGAAGTGGAAGCCTGAAATATCACCAAATCATGACTAAAGGTATAAGTTTTACCAACAAAGTTATTGATGATTCAGAAGAGGAAACTTTTATACAGTAATAGTGGCAAGCAAACTATCAGAATTGGACAAAAGGTCAGAGCTCTACAAAAAGACAACAGATTAGATATTTCTTGATATCATAATAATCAGGAATACATAGTTAAGTTTGAAAAAGAATGTACATATTCCTATTTCATGTTTCCTGAGGAAGATTACATGTTTGATGAATCACAAATTGCAGCTGTCCTTTCTGATCCACCAAACTCCACCATAATCAGATTCATGTACAATTATTTACTGTATTAAAGAAATAAAAACTTTTAAATAAGTATACTTATTTTACCCCAAGCCATGGGGTAAAATAGTTAATAGACAATGTGCTTTAAAATACCATTATCAGTAATAATTTGCAGTTTTATTGTTGAAATTGTTCTTGAAATAGTGGGAGCTATATTCATTTGTATTTTTTTAAATTAAAATGATATATTTTTGCAAACTATGTATGCATAAAAAAGTCTGTTTTTATAGCTATTACAACCCACCTGATCCGATTACTAGATATTCAGGGGTCTGTCCAGACTTTTTTCCCAGGGTCCTGTTTTTGTGAAATTGTGAACAGCTTTTTATATTTGTGAAAAATCTAATCATAATTTTGTGAATTTGAAATGATCATTATATTCAGGTTCTTGTTTACACATTTTAAAAAAGATATATGGGTGTAAAATATATATTTTTTCTTTATATATGTAAAAGTGACAGATCAGATTTTACTTTTAAATGATTAATTTGTCAAATGTTCGGCTTACAGATGGAAAAAATTTGTTAAAAACCTATTTTTAAGACACAGAATTTTGTGAAGAGTCCTGTTTTGAAATGAAAAATTTTGTGAAGAGTCCTTTAAAGGACCCAATTTTTTCTTAAACAGATCCCTGATATTTCACCAAATAAATTCAGAATAGTTGGTTTTTCTTTTTGTAATTTTTAAAGAAATTCCTAAACACTTACATGTATATTTTCTTTTAGCTGGACATAGCTTCCTGCCAAGTCATCCATCCTCAATTACATATATTCCACTGCTCTCCTAAATTTCCAAGGATATATGAAAAAAAAAAAAAATGTAAATATTAATCTCTGGCAACAAATATGAAATTACTATATAGTACAAATTTACACATTACATACATTATAAGTGTTACACTACACTCTAACATTCTTTTTCCAAATTTCATTTAGAAAACAAGATTAAAAAATTGCTTTTTAATATAAAAATATATCTGATATTCATAGTTTTTAAAAATATTTCGAATACAGTAGATGCCCTTAATGTGATCACTTCAGGACCATGAGTTTTTGATAACAAATCAGATTGATAACAATATGTGATTTAAGAAAACACCAAATCATATCTAGTAACGTACTATTACTACCAGGGTTGTTATGATTTAGCCCAACCCAAATAACCCGGGTGAGTTCAACTAGGTTTTTTCAAAATTTCAACTTCAAATTACATAGGATATATTTCTTAATGTCAGTACACCAGTCATAAAGTTTATCCCCCCCCCCTACCACCACCACAAGGGAAAAAAGTCTTAATTCTCCCAATGACAATTTTTAAAACAAATAATTGTAACTTAATTTTGAGAGTATGTGTAACTATCAGAAACACAAAAACTAATTTTTTTCTCATTAAAAAAAATAATTTGATATATAATCCTACAGTTGAAACTCTTAACAAAATACCACATATGCTGAGGATCCTAATTTAATGATGTAGACATGTAGAATTATTTGGTTTATTCTATTAATTAGCTATAATAAAAAATACCTACTTTACAGCAAATATTTTTTTTCCAGTTCTGCGAATTTTGTTATATCCAGTTTCAATTGCAAAAAATTTTGCTTAATTAAATATAAACTACCACCCAACTTAATTCAACAACAACATAAACTAAGGGAAAACAGACATTCCCTATTTACTTCGGGCTGAGGAAATGTTACTTACTGTGCCTAAGAAAGAATATAGCAACACATTTTGGAATGCAAACAACTCAGAGAAAAAAAATCTTGCAATCCATCATTAATCAATATGTTTCAGAATGAATATTTTCTAGAGAAAATATTTATTATATATATACAATCACTTCAATTAAAATGAATAAAAACACTTTATCTTTAACAAAATATTAGTTTAAAAGTTCTTATTTAGCACTAGTATTAGTATAGTACTTTAATGATAATTTTATTATTAAAACTATTACTAATAATCAATTTATCTAAAAGCAAAGCATAATTTTGATTATTGTCATTGATTTATGTATTTTTGTAATCAATTAGTTACTTTAAATTGTATTTAGTAATAAGTACATTTTTTTTTTTCAAACATTCTGAACCACCAACTTAAAAACCCCCAAAAAATCCTGATAAAACCCCGATAAAACCCAAAAAACCCTGATAAAACCCAAAAAACCCTGATAAAACCCAGTGGGTTGGGGTTTTTCGGAAAAAACCTGTGCATTTAACAACCCTGATTACTCACCCTTGTTGCAATGACGACTTGTAAAGTGATAAACATTTATTGAGACAATTGAGTAATTTTTGTTTGTTTACAATTCTCTTAAAAGTTTATTAATGAATTGTTTATACGTTTTTTTTTTTTTTTTTTTTTTTTTTTTAATTGTCCTATGATGTTGTAGAACATCATTGGAACAGAACCTTGTTTCAGAATATTTTCAATGCATTCCTCATTTCTGCATATGTAAAAGGTCCTTCAAAAAGTTGACTTTCATTGTCCCCCTCCCTGATCCTCATCATCACTATGATTTTGTATATCTTCGCAAATTTTTTGAAAATTTCAGTTTCTGTCAGCTTTGCAACTACAGGAATGTCACTGCTGATTGCCATCCAGTCCTCATAATCTTCATTCGTCATATCATCAGGGAAGATTTCCGTAGTCTGTTTTCAGTTTCACAGAATGCAGCAGTAACAACTGAATTTTTAATTGTAGCAGATGATATTCGATTCCATGACATTAACAGAAAATGCAATGTTTCCAGAAAAATAGTTTTTTTTTTTGCAAACTTTTCAGGAACTGGTCTGCTGAAAAAGCGATAACATTAAATGGAGTATTGATCACATAAAGCGATGTAGTAAGCAAAATACAGTGGGTCGGGATATGGTGATTTTGATAACACTAACTGGATAATAATATTAACCACAATCACATTAAGTGGCATACACTGTAGTTTAGTATTAATTTTTTTTAAATTATAAACATTAACAACAAAACATCTAAAATTTGGCTTTTGTTACTACATCAGGGATGACGAATGTTTTTACGTATGTGTGCCCAAAATTGACAATGTCTCTCATCATTTTAACATGCCAAACAGTACGTAAAAAAATATTACAGTACAAGCTGCTTACATGAAACACTTGTATATAAAAATTGAATTTTGTAATTAATTTTTTGCCCACTTTCTGATATGCTAGAATTCTAGAAATTATATACAGTTTTGTGTTCCTGGTGATAATACAATATATTCATAGCTTAATTGTCAATTAATAAATAATTATTAATATAATTATAACTAAACAGGGTTTGTGATTTTTTTAAAATCAAAATAATCACATTTTTTAAAATTTAAATCAATTAAAAAAAAAAACTTGCACAATATTATTATTTTATATGACTTTTCTTTTAATTTATAAAATAAAAATTATGCACACACATGCATGCTATAAGTATTACCAATATATATTATTAAGTATTATTTTATAAGTATTATCAATGCAATATATATAATATTTTTACACAATTTACATATATGATTAAAAGGTAACATTTTAGGATACCAAAATATTTTATTATACAAAATGCCTGAGAAACTACAAATCATATGTCAAAAATGAATGTAACCTTAAATATTTTAGTTAAAATAAAAATAACTGCATGCAGCACATAAAATTTTTAAACAATTTTGGAAGCAAATAAAGATATTAACTTTTGTTTTTTGTTAAAGTGCTGGTACAGAAAAACGAGTTTAGCAGCTAAATCAATTCCTAAGAGAGTCCTAATTTTCAAATGTACTAAGCCAAAAGCTGAAAATAATCATTCTAATGAAGCTATTTCAGTAAAAAACTGGTTGATCATGCATTCTGTAAGTTTTTTAGTATCATCCTTTTCGATAACTGTGACATGTGGCTCCTACCATTCTAAATGACTGAGATCTTCCACTATATTAGATTCAAACAAAAATTCATTGAGTGGTTCAGATTTTGCTTCAAACTTTAATAGGTATCACCAAAGTAGAGTATTTTTCTTTAGCGGACAATAATGCTGACATTTTCTCAGAGCTAAAATACAGAGCTTTTCTAAATACTAAATAATAGGCAAGTAAATATTCCTATACTTAAAATATTTTTGCTTAGTCCTTACTGTTACAAGTTTATTTTACAATTTGATTCAAATGAAATTTGAAATTATTTTTTCTAAACTTGCATTGTAATTTATTTTTTGACAAAGATTAAGCCTGATCTTTCTAAATACTCTTTGATTATCTGAATTATATAAAACTAAATTATGTTAAAGTACATTATTATGTTTGTTTACATCTTGAATTTATTACCAGTATCTAAAAAAAAAAACTGGTTTAAATCAATGATTTTATTTTAAAAAATCAATAGATTTAAATCAGCGAACCCTCTAACTAAACCCTGAGAAGATTTAGAAATCTTAAATAGGTAGTTTAAATGTTTTTTTTTACCTTTCCTATTTCCAAATCTTAAAAAGAAAAGAAATGGAACAAAAATTATTTTTTTTTACTAAATTTACAAGTTTGCACTTTCTACCAAGCATAAATAAAAGTGGTGAATTTTCCACAATCAAGGCACATGCCAACTCGCATATTTTAACAGAAATGTTTTGGAACTACAAGAATTGCATTCGTGAAATTAGGCATGATTTCTAAACAGTTAATGTCGTTTCTGAATTTTTTTTTTAACTTTTATATTATTCATCATAATAATTTATTTATTAGTGAAAGTCCCCAATTGCAACACCTATTTTTAAGTTTCTAATTTGTATGTGTGCATAGTGTCAATACTCTAATAAAACATACATTTTTTAAAATTAGTTTGTTGAAAATAAGATTCATATTTTCTTGCTGATTCACTCGTAATTTTATCATTAGGGAATTAGGTTTACTTGTAAAACTTAACTTGAAGTCAAACGAATACCGAGCAATTTAAGGTAGTTCTCAAATGACCTGCTCAATAAAACAAAACTTTCTGACACATTTTTAAATGCAATGGCGTAAAGTTAGCAGGGCTAACTATTGAAGCAATTTGGAATCGAAATGAGTTTTCCACAATTTGATAAATAAATTACTTATCGAGTTATAAGCGATTTGTGTCGTCTTTCCCTTTTCTCGTGCAAACAGCATCAGGGATTCGATTCAAAACGCAGACTTTGGCAGTATTTTCTGAAAGATCTTCTGCCTTTACCAAAAAATGAAAAACATTATTTGATTACATAGTTTCTGAATAAGAACACCTGCCAATTTTACATGTCTCCGAACAATGAATTAAGAAATATGTTAAAAGTAGTTCTTTTGGATCTGAGAACAACCTTAATGTAACAATCAAGAAACATTAAAAAGTCTATTTTAAGTATAATTCTGCATGACTAAAATTTTTTATTATGTTGGTTATATTAATTTGAAATTTTCCAGTTTTTTTTTTTTTTTTTACAGTGTGATTTTTAACTTAGTGTAGTATTGCACAATCTTTTTTTTTCCTAACAAACATTTTGAGATAACACAAAATATAATGTTCATTTTTTATAGGATTCATTTATCCTTTCAGACTAACTTGGCATCATTTGGATAGTAAAAAACCAAGAACCTTAACTTATAAATAGATTGCCAAAAATGGTTGTCAATTGCCAATTTTGTTCAATGTGGCCACAATCGTGTTCAAAACATTTAATAAATACATAAAATTATTAAAAATGACAAAAAATTATTAAAAATGACAAATAATATAAAAGCAAACTAAAGCAATACAAAAAATTAATTTAGTACATAACATAAAATTGATGGCACTAAATATGGTTTTCCAGTAATTTGCTATGCCAATCAGAATAAATATAACAAATATACTATTATATTTGTTTATTCTACTCTATTACATTATATAGTTACAATCTGCATATAAATATTTTTACCACTGCCTATAATATGCCAACTATGAGATATTAACTAGGCACGTAACAAAAAAAAAGCAAAAATAAATAAGCGTTACAGTAATTATTATTTCTGTCGCTATTGTAGGTGCAGTGAATGTGACCTGGCTCAGATAATAAGTAACGATATTTTCTCTAGTTGATAATCAGTTTTTCAAAGTGTCATTTTTTTTTTTCAGTGAAAACAAGTATGAATTTTTCACCTTTTATTGACTATATGACACTTTGTAGATACAGAACTTTTGCTTCTATCAGTGACTTTTTTAGACATGCCCCCACCCCCCCTGATTTTTTTTCTTTTCCTTCTAACCTTTATGTTTAAAGCTGAATTTTTAAATGTAGAATTAATAATTATGTGTCAACTTAGTACAGCCATGAAAGAAAGATAGACTGTCTAATTTAATTAATCATTTATTTGCAGCTTTATTGAAAGAATCATTTCTGGTTTTTGTTTAGCTCAGTTTAGACTGCATAACAGGTTAGAGAACAAAAAAAAGGACACGAATTTAAATTTACGTTCAAATTTTGAATTTAAAAATATTAGAATTTTGTTGTATAAATGATAAAATTTTCACAATACTTGATGCTGAAACCTTTATTTTGTTTTTCGATAGTGCAAAAGGCAAATTTTTTCTGCTTTCAATTAGTTGATCCTCACTTTTGTTGTATTGTAAGTAAGGGACGGGGGGGGGGGGGGGGGGGAGAATTTTTTTTTTTTAAATTCTCATGTTAAGTGCAATATATTGTAGTTGCTAATTTATTTTGCCGTAATTTCCGGCGTATAATCCGCGGAATAAACAATTCTGTTTCAACACAGAAATTTTATTCAACGATTTAAGTCAAATATTTACAGCGATATGACATTTTATAAAATAAAATTTCTGAGTCGAAAAATGATTATTTGATCCGCGTATTATACGCTGGAAATTACGGTAAGTCTGAAAAAGTTTATAATTAGCAGTACTATTTTGAGAATATCGGACAGATATAAAAAAAAAAATAACCAGATACCTATATATCAAAATATCGGATATTTTTTATATTTTCGAAAATATATTTACGAACCCTAAGAGTCCTAATATTCTGCAATACTGTAACAACCGTACTTATAAAAGAACATTTAATTACATGCACATTTATAAGGAATATGATATTTGTCAGCTTATGTGCTTGCAAGCCAAGCAATATGGAAGCCTCCACGATTCACCACGAGGAACTAATAATAAACATTTTAAATTGAAATATAATGAAAATTCTCAAACCGATATGGTTTACAGTTTTAATTTAGTTTGACAAATATCATACCTTTCATTATTTTAAAAAACGATGCATTTAAACTTACCTTATAAATTTGAAAATGCTCAATTGTCGGCAACATGCACAAAAGTTCCGCGCCTTCCAGCTTCCGGTGTGTAAACAAATCTAGCTGTTGCCAACTCGCATTTCTTCCCCAGTCTAATATATGCTCGTGACGTCACTCCTATAAGGAAATAGCTCTAGAGCTGTAGGCCGCATAATTTCCGTCTCCACCGCCGATCGACGATTGGGATTTTTACGCTTTCTGATTATTTGTAAAAGCAAACGCTTCTGAAGTCATTTCCGATATTTTAGAGGATTATGAAGATATAAGAAGATATAATATAAGAAATGAATATATATTATTAGATTATATAGAAATATTAGATTATATAGAGATTAGACTACATAGAAATTAATTAGTTTATATTATAATATTTATTATATTACAGTTATAAATTAATTAGATTATATAGAAATTAATAGATATTATATAAGAAACCAAGTTCAACTGGAAATGACCTAAGAAGCGTTCGGTTTAAGAAGTAATCAGAAAGCATGATAATCGCAATCGTCTATCCGCGGTGGACGGGGAAATTATGCCTCTAAGCCATTTATTTGTAAGCATTACTTGCAAATTAACATTTGAAATCGTGAAGTAAAAACATATTTAAGTAATTTCGCTAATTTATATCGACATCAGTTATAATCTAATTTATTTTGACGTTATATATATTTATAATAAATAAGATAATTAACACAAAATCATTCTGATATTAAAGTATGTTCCTTATATTTTCAGATCTATTGTACATCTTTTTATCATTAGTACTGGTAGAATAAAAAAATTAGTGAATTCTTTAAAAGCTTATTGCTTTTGAAATCAATTGATGCAATTTTCAATATTCTCTGAATATGATACTTTTATATACGCTCGAACCGAGGCTAACGAAAGAGACAGGCTACCGCGGAGCTTTACGCATATATATTTTTTACAGACCGCGGGAGTCACGTGATGCACGAATGCACCAATACAGATGTACGAAAACAGCATCACGTCACTCTAAAAAAAGATAAGTGGAATGCACCGCGGTAGCCTGTCTTTTTCGTTAGCCTCTGCTCGAAAACTGGGGTTCAATGTTCAGCCCCCCCCCCCACGCACACACATAAAATATCCAAGAATTATCATTTTAGCCTGTAGAGTTGTGCAAGGTGACCTGATGAACAAGTTTTTGCTGCTGCTGTAGGACAGATATCGGTAGTTTTATCGGTGTTTTTTCTACTTCTGTGTCCTACAGCTTTTAAAACGTTTTACGGTAGAAGCCACGTGATGTGAACTGCTCTATTGGACACATATAATATAGAATTATCAAAATACAACTGAATTATTGATTTATAAAGAGCATAAATAATACAGCATATGCTATACAAAAAAAAATTGTTAATGGTTAGGCACTTATTTTTATTACTTTCAATTACTGTGTAGGGTAATTTCAAATAACGTCACAAATCGACTGTTGGAGGTCAACTAACCTTTAGAAGGTAGTTGTGATTGGTGGCTGAGAGGATATTGGACGCGGCTGGAGGTCAACCGGGAAGTTTTGATTGACGGATGAAACGGTAATCAGCAGATTGTAACTTCCCTATACTTGACGAAAATGGACAAAAATTGCTTTCGGGTGCAATGGACCCATCTTGGTAGCCGGAAGGTTAAAATTGAAAATTGAACCCCTCCCTTCGAAATATTTTACAAATGGGCAGGAACCTAGGATGATAGAATATTATGTCCTATTCTGTTCTCCTAGTAGTAGCAGTGCTAGACACCGGCTTGCTCATTCATTATCATGACGTCACAAATGGTGGCTGGCCCATGACCTACGTTATACACGGCCGGTGCATGACGTTCAAAACGTCACATGGAGTGGATAATTTTTATCCGGTGATTGGTTCAAAGTGACGCACCCACCGTTTTGCACTAATCGCTGTGTAAAATTGATCCACTCCATGTGACGTTTTAAACGTCATGCATTGGCCGTATATAACGTAGGTCGCGGCTGGCCGCGACCAAAGACGTACAGCGATTTGCACAAAATGATAGGAGCGCTGCTTTGTACCAATCACTGGTCGCAGATCGCGACCATCCACTACGAGGCTAACGAAAAAGACAGGCTAACTCGGTGCATTCCACTTATCTTTTTTTTACAGACCGCTAGAGTGACGTGATGCTCTTTTCGTACACCTTCATTGGTGCATTCGAGCATCACGTGACTCCGGCGGTCTGTAAAAAAAGATACGCGTAAAGCACCGCGGTAGCCTTTCTTTTTCGTTAGCCTCGAGCCACTACCAGACAAAATATGGCAAATCAGAACTTGGCGATACTTGCCTAGACGAGTGAAACAAGTTAATAAACACTAGCTTAGCGATAATGACAATGTCACCCGGTTGCTTGGCGATTCGTTTTTGTTCAAAATAGTCTTAAACAATAAAATTTTATATCGCGTTAGTCGGCCCTTTCATATACAGGCACTCTAGACTCACTCGTCTAGGCGCAGTCTCCAAATTCTGGGTTGTCATTCTGGTTTGTCACAGTTTGGACAAAACGTATGTCGCCATTCTTTCATAGAGTTAAATTGGCGAGCCTCCTCGTTTTACACCAATCGGCGTGTAAAAATGATCCACTCCATGTGACGTTTTAAACGTCATGCACCGGCCGTGTATACCGTAGGTCGCTCTACTACAGAATACTTAAGTGATGACATAGGGACAAAAAAATTGATTGATCGAGACGATTTTAGGCAAAAATGAATTTCAAACATAGCATCATAGCGAGACTGCCATTATCATCAAGCTAATGCCAGGGCTACACTAGATACCGGGCTTGCTCATTCATTATCATGACGTCACAAAAGGTGGCTGCCCGCGGCGAAAGACGTACAGTGATTGGCGCAAAACTATGGGCGCGTTTCTTTGTACCAATCGCTGGTCGTGGTCAGCCACTATTTGTGACATTTTGAGAGTGAATGAGCAAGCCCGGTATCTAGTGTTGCCTTGCTAATGCTTTTAGACTTTTGTCTATTTTCTAACCAAATCCATACTCATCTACGCAGCTACTGCCAAGTTCTGGGATCTTGATTCTCCTAGATTGCACAAAAACTTTAATTAGAGCTTGCATTCTGTCAGGGCTGCACTAGATATCGGGCTGGCTCATTCATTATCATTACGTCACAAATGGTGGCTGGCCGCGACCAGCGATTGGTATACGCCGCTGAAGTCGTGACATCATCAATATGGCGCTGGGCATAAACAGATCGAAGTGCCCATTGAAATAACATGGACGTAATAAATAAAATCTTCTAGGAATAATAATTGTCATATTTAAGAACTTTTAATCACTTTTCTACAAAGTTTAAGGAACGCTTTTCATTATGAATTCACCAAACTTCTGATTTTGTGATTTAAATTTGATCAATTTATTAAAAACTCATTAGCTTAACTCTAGTTCGACAAACATGGCGGTTGTTTACATATACTGAATTGGTGAATACATTCATGTATGTAAAGATATCTCTGTCCCTCATTACTTATAAGTAAAAGTTTTATTAATTTTAATTAATAATTTTAGCAATTTTATATTTTAAAAAATTATTAAAGATATTTTATAATTTATAAATCATTATAATACATAAATTATAAATAATATTTAAATTAAATATATAAATTATATATTAAATAATATATTAAATATATAAATTATGATACATTATAATAATATAAATAAATATAAAATATAATATATTAAATTATAATACTAAAATGATACACTATATTAAATTAAATATTAAATGAATTTAAACATATTAAATTAATTCTATATTACATTAAATTAATATTATGAATAATTAATACTAATAATAAATAATATAAAATTAATTATTTAATTATATATGTATATTCCATATTAATATTTATTTATTATATATATTAATTAATAATATATATAATAAATATTAATATATTTAATATTTATTATAAATTATAGATTATATTATAATTTTATTATAGTATTATCAATATTTATAATTATATTAATATATATTTATATTTAATATAAATTAATAACATAAATAAAATAATATTATTATATAATATTTATAATAATATAATAAATAATATATTTAATATTTATTATAGATTATATTATAATTTTATTATAGTATCAATATTTATAATTATATTAATATATTTATATTTAATATAAATTAATAACATAAATAATATAATATTTATATATTATTTATAATAATATAATAAATAATATTACAAATTATAAGTGTAAATTATCATAGTAACATAATTTAATTATTATTAATTAAAAATAATTAAAATATATTATATAATATAATAATATGAACTAAAATATTAATTATTTAATATTAAAAACTATAATTAATAATAATAATAAAATATTTATTATTATAATGAGTATTAATCTTAATAAATAATTAATATTATTATATATATAAATAATATTATATGGAATTATATTAAATTAATACTACATTAAATTAATAATATAATATATTTAAATAAAATACTAAATTTTAATATATTATATATATATACAGTATTATAATATATGAATTATTAAAAATAATCTAATGATTTATTAATTTTAATAGGATTTTCTGTTTACTTATAATTAAAATATGAAATTACTTATAAGTAAAGAGAGATAAATACATCTTGATAGACATGAATGTAAATATCACCGATTCAGCCGATGTAAACAACCGCCATGCTTATCTGACCGGAGTTAAGTTAATGAGTTTTTAATAAATTATTCAAATTTAAAGCACAAAATCAGAAGTTTGGTGAATTTATAATGAAAAGCGTACCTTAAACTTTGCAGAACAGTGACTGAAAGTTCTTAAATATGAAAATTATTATTCCTAGAAGAATTTATTTTTTACGTCCATGTTTTTTCAATGGGCACTTCGATCTGTTTATGCCCAGCGCCATGTTGAAACGTCACACTTCAGCGGCGTATACAGCGACGCGCCCATCGTTATGTGCCAATCGCTGTATGTCTTTCGTTTTGTCGTTTCGTTTAGTACCAATCGCTGGTCGCGGCCAGCCACCATTTGTGACGTCATGATAATGAATGACGAGGCTAACGAAAAAGAAAGGCTACCGCGGTGCTTTATGCGTATCTTTTTTTACAGACCGCCTGATCACGTGATGCTCGAATGCACCAATGCAGGTGTACGAAAAGAGCATCACGTCACTCCAGCGGTCTGTAAAAAAAGATAAGTGGAATGAACCGCGGTAGCCTGTCTTTTTCGTTAGCCTCGAATGAATGAGGCAGCCCGGTATCTAGTGTAGCCCTGATTCTGTGCTATGTTACCACTCTCTTAAAAAGGCACTCAACAGAATTCAACAACTCTGTTCTGTGACATTTTAAATTTTAGTCTTCGACAATGGCAGAAACCACGACCTACGTTATACATGGACAGTTCATGACGTTTAAAACGTTATTTTTTTTTACACAGCGATTGATACAAAGAGTCGCGCCCATTGTTTTGTGCCAATCGCAGTGTAAAGATTATTCACTCCGTGTGACGTTTTAAAAGTGATGAACCGACCGTGTATAACGTAAGTCACGATACTTCTCTATAAAAAAAAGGACACGTTTACAAACAAACAGTTCCATCAACCAATCCACCACTAAATTTTGTCGATGCAGGAATCATCATGACGACGTAGGCCAATCATATTATAGACCAGTTTAAAGTAGACCAATCAAATTTCCCCATTTTATGTGTACATAGAGTTGCAAAGGGCGGAAAAAACCATGTTTATGTACTTTTTCCATGTCACGTCATCTACGGGTATTTAGAAGAAAAACACCAATAGGCGCGAAGAACATTTTAGCACAGCTTCCCATTCGTCCAATAAACAGTCTTTTTCGGAGGACATATACCAGCAAAGGCATAGCTATTGCCACTCGTGAGTAAAGTCCATTCCCGGGAATAACTCGGGTTTTTTGGGAGGGAAATATTAATAATTCCCGGGAGTTTTCATAAAGTTTTAGACATGGAATTGTTTAATTTCTAAACGATTTTTTTTTTTTTTTTTTTTTTTTTGTACAAATGTAAACAAAACCAGTAACACAAATACAGAAAAAAAGCACAGTTTACATGAAAACTAACGATTTACATGGTTAAGCTGCAGAAATAATTAAGTAAGATAAATTAAAATATCATAAGTAATTTGATATTTTATTCTTGGATAAGCAAAAAGTGCGAGAGGCAGATGACATATTCATCTTGCCTGACATGAATATAAACATCACCCCTGTTCTCCGATTCAGACAATGTAAAAAACAAAAAAAAAAACGAACAAAACTAAATAGAAATCAATGCAAAAATACACTAACTCTGAAGAAAATTAATATTGTGTATGCCTGAATAGTAAATATGCCAGCTAACAGAAATTAAACAATTTTAATTTTTAAAGAAACATTCAAATCTTTACCAATTCACAGCTGCCATTGTTGTAAAGCAAATGAGTTTTAATGAATCATTAAAACCTAGAGCGCAAAAGCCCAAGTTTTGTGAATTCAAACCTATTTTCAACTTTTCGGAACAATGCTTGAAATTTCTTACAAATAAAAAAATTAAATTGAAAATGACTAGTTTTGTTTACTTTCAAAACTCCTTCAAAATTTCCAATATTCCCCATAATTCCTTGTTTATTCTCAAAAATTCCCTGGTCTATTCCCGTTCCTCAAAAACTGCGGGGTTTTTGCAACTCTATGTGTGCAGTAGCAGTCATGAAGAACAAACAGGTTTTTCTTGCTAACCAACCGTAATTGAGCCAACAGTGACGTCAGCTGGCCTTTCTTCGAGGCTAACGAAAAAGAGAGGCTACCGCGGTGCTTTACACGTATCTTTTTTTAAAGACCGCGGGAGTCACGTGATACTAGAATCCACCAATGCAGGTGTACGAGAAGAGCATCACGTCACTCTAGCGGTCTGTAAAAAAAGATAAGTGGAATGCACCGCGGTAGCCTGTCTTTTTCGTTAGCCTCGGCCTTTCTTTAAAAGAAAAGAGCGAGGCTAACGAAAAAGATAGGCTACCGCGGCGAATTCCACTTATCTTTTTTTACAGACGACTAGAGTGACGTGTGCTCTTTTCGTACACCTGCATTGGTGCATTCGAGCATCACATGACTCCGGCGGTCTGTAAAAAAAGATACGCGTAAAGCACCGCGGTAGCCTTTCTTTTTCGTTAGCCCAGGGCTACACTACATACCGGGCTTGCTCATTCATTATGATGACGTCACAAAAGGTGGCTGACTAGGAGGAAAGACATACAGCGATTGGCACAAAATGATGGGCGCGTTGCTTTGGACCAATCGCTGGTCGCGGTCAGCCACCATTTGTGACGTTTTGAGAGTGAATGAGCAAGCCCGGTATCTAGTGTTGCCTTGGTTAGCCTCGAGAAAAGAGCGAGGCTAACGAAAAAGAAAGGCTACCGCGGTGCTTTACGCGTATCTTTTTTTACAGACCGCCGGAGTCACGTGATGCTCGAATGCACCAATGAAGGTGTACGAAAAGAGCATCACGTCACTTTAGCGGTCTGTAAAAAAAGATAGGTGAAATGCACCGCGGTAGCCTGTCTTTTTCGTTAGCCTCGGAAAAGAGCAGCTGACGTCACTGTTGGTTAAATTACTGTTGGAAGGCAAGAAAAACCTGTTTGTTCTTTATGACTCCTACCAGGGCTACACTAGATACCGAGCTGGCTCATTCATTATTATGACGTTACAAATGGTGGCTGGCCGCGACCAGCGATTAGTATAAAGCGAAGCGACAAAACGAAAGACATACAGCGATTGGCACAAAACGATGGGTCGCTTTGTACCAATCGCTGGTCGCGGCCAGCCACCATTTGTGACGTCATGATAGTGAATGAGCCAGCCCGGTATCTAGTGTAGTCCTGCTCCTACTGTACACATGAGATGTGGTGATTTGATTGGTCTACGTTAAACGGTCTACGATATGATTGGCTTGCGTTGCCATGAAGATTCCTGCAATGATCGCTATGACAAAAATGTACTGATAGATTGGTTGATGAAAGTGT
This sequence comes from Maratus michaelseni, assembly GCA_963931845.1. Classification (NCBI taxonomy): domain Eukaryota; kingdom Metazoa; phylum Arthropoda; class Arachnida; order Araneae; family Salticidae; genus Maratus; species Maratus michaelseni. The sequence goes on from OZ007598.1 coordinate 11,632,250, forward strand.
TTGTTTGTAAATATGTCCTTTCCTTATTAAAGACTTAAGCAGGTATACAGATAGAATATTTTACTATTTTTGAAACAAGATTAACCACCAGGAATCTGTATTCTGCAAAATTTTCTTTAAATGCTAAAATTTTGCCTAAATACAAGCTTTTGATTGGCTAATCTCGCTTCTGAAATAGAGCAAAGTCTTTCAGGATCCACAAATTCCGAAAATGCGCAAAATTTCCGTCCAAACCATATTTAAGATAATTATCTATAAGCTGAAGGAGCGTAGTATGAACGTTTTGACTGAGAATTCTCTACTTAAGAAGTTCTCATAATTTTCGTAAACGCATAGTGAAGTCCTGGTCGACCCCTTGAAGGGCGGGGCCTCCGTGGCCGAGTGGTTAAGACACCATTCCGCTAATCGCTTGAGAGCGTAGGAGTCAGGTCGGCGGGTTCGACTCCCGCCAGCTCCATTGCACACACTTTGTGGAGCTCCGGGACGTAACTCTCTGGTGTTGTAAATTTCCTTGTGGCTATCTCGTCCTTGTATATTGACGATGACTTATAAGCGGGCACTTGATGTCAAGCACACAAGTCAGATGTATGTTCTCAATAAACAAACTTGAATGGTTTTAGCTAAGATTATTAACTCTTTTAGTATGAATGTAGGCAACGCCCCCTAGATAAGAAAGCTGTGAAATGCGTCACGAAAACGTCATACCAAGCAGGCAAAATTAAAAAAGAATTCGAACAACTTGCATGTTTCGATTTCGATGGCTCGTGGAATTATTAACCATTAGTAAACAATAATTATTAATTCTATGAGCCAATGAAATCGAAACATGCAAGTTGTTTGAATTTTTTTCTTTGTTTTGCCTGCTTGTTATGACGTTTTCGTGACGCGTGTCACGGCTTTCTTATCTAGGGAGTGTCAGAAATAATCGGTTTGCGGTCAAATAAACGTTGGAGAATAGTGATTGGTAGCTGAGAGAACTGTGGGCTGCTTATATATACATATATTTTGAAACTTTCACCAAGATTGGTGGGGAAGGCAATAAATAAAAAAATAAAAAAATTACATATAAAGACTTGAATGGGGGGGGGGGGGGAAACAAGACTATTTAGTACTGTACTCATCCAATATTGGACATGACAGGGCTTTTAACCGATTCCAGACGCTGCGATTGAACCCCACTCAACAGATTGAGAGGGGCCGGAGCAAGTCCGGACCGCAAGCTTTGGCCCGTCGCTTCATAGGCGAACAAAGTAGAAACTTGTAAAAGGTAACTTATAAAATTTCATTATACGTCTTTTGCAGACTAAGGAAGGGTCAGAGCCCAAAACACAATTTTTGCATTTGGCTAAGGAAAGTTTTAAATGCTTTATTTCTTCCAAATAGGAAAGTTTTTTGAGGGCGAGGTAGGGCGGACACGTGCAGTTGAAAAAAAATAATCTATAGATTGTTTTCAACTCTCTAGATGGATAGCTCATATATACATATGTGTGTGTATGTGTGTACTAGATAGTACTAGTCAAGGTTTGATGGTAAACAACTATATAGTTCCATTTGAAATATATTTGAATTTTTAATTAGTTGCTTTTTAATTATTAAGTATTGAAAACGTTATGAATAAACAATGTCTAAGCAATTCCTAAAAATATAAGGCGATAGATGGCGCTGTCAGTCGAACCTACTCAATAAATGAAGTGAAAGAATTTAAAGAATTTTAAGCTTGTAATTTCTAACCTATTAAGGTTACTTTTTATCAGTAGTTTAACTAATAATATTAATTGAATAGACAGGGCATTTGTTTGTACATACTACAAACCTCAATTTTTTTTTGAAAAATATCAATCTTTAGTATTTTTTATTTTTTTTTAATTACGCGGCCTTTAAAAATTTTCCACTAATTTTATTTTTATCAATCTCGCTCTAAAACTCCGAACTTAAAATGTGCTGCATCCAGCTATACATATTTTTAATTGTTTGATTTTATATTTTCATACTTTATTAAGATAGTTTCTTTTATAATTCTTAGATGAATATTTTCCTTCTTTCTATTTTCTTTTCTCTTCTTTTTCCTTTTTTAAAGGGAAAAAAATCACATATTTTCTTTACATTCTTGATAACGGTCATACAAAATATAACAAAAATTATAGACCATTTCAATTTATTTAATCGATAATCACATGCAAAATTTTAAAATTTAAATATTTTTAATACAAAATTAGATATTTGTAAAAATATTCTTGGATGTTATATTTTACTTAATTATTAAGCATTCGAATAATAATAAAAAAGTACAGATCATATAACTTCTCCCCATGAAATAAAATATGACTAATTATAACAAAAGATATTCCAGAAATCATTCTATCAGCAGCAGGAGTAGAACTCATCTTCTATGGAGATAATCAGTTCGTAAACCAACGCTTTAAACGACTGGGTTATCGTGACCTCGGTCTGTTAATCTCGAAAACTAAACAGGTTCTATATTTGATTTTAATCATACGTAGTTTTGTTCATTTTTGCGCTGAATTATTTGTACTTAAATTTTTAAGCTTGTGCTTTAATATATACTAGATAGTATCCGTCAAGATTTGACGGTAAACAACTTAAAAATTGCATTAGTAATATGTTTTAATTTGTAATTAGTTGATTTAACTTCATTAAGTATCGAAAACTTGATGAATTGTTATATTGTGTAAGCGATTCCTATAGATATAAAGTGATAGATGGTGCTGTCAGTCCAAACTACTCGACTAATGAAGTGAAAAGATTTTAAGCTTGTAATTTATAAACTATTATGCTTGCTTTTTAGCAGAAATTTAACTAAAAATATTAATGGAAATTTTCTATAGTCTTAACTTTTTTTTTTTAAACTATCGATATTTAGTATTTTCTAATGGTTTTTTTTAAGTATGCGACCTTTAATTTTTTTCGTTACTTTTATTTTTACCAGCCTGACTTTAAAACATTATTTATATGTTAAACCATGTATATCACGGTGATTTCTTTTATAGTTTTTATGTGAATATTTTCCCTTCTTTCTTTTTTCTCTTCTTTTCTTTTTTTTACGGAGAATAATCACATACTTTTCTTAGTATATAAACATATTTTCTTGATAATGGTCAGACAAAAAAAAAAGTTTAGGTCAATTTATTTAATCGATAATACATGCAAAATCTTTTAATTTAAATATTTTTAATATCAAATTAGTAATTATTGTAAAGTATTGTCTTAATTGTAAATTAGTAAAGTATTGTCGGGTGCTAAATTTTACTTACCACAGTCGCAATATAAAAAAAATAATAATAACAATGCTGAGTATTTTCTGAATATTTTTAAATCACGCGACCTTTATTTATTTTTCACTGTTATTATTTATTTATTCTTTTTTATGAGTCTTACTCTAAAACCACGAACTTAAAATTTGTTGTTTGCAACTAACGATTTATAATACATATTTTTTAATTACTTGAATTTTATTTTACATTTTTATACATTATTTAATTATTAAATCATGGACATCAACGTCATTTTTCTTTTAGATTTCCTGTTTGAATATATTTCTCTCCTTTTATTTCCTCACCTTTTTTTTTATATATATATAAAAAATAATAAAATACTTTTCTTTGTATATATCTTAGTATATATATGGCATCTTGTTAACAAAAATTGTGGATCAGTTCAATTTATTTAATCGATAATTACATGCACAATCTTTTAATTTAAACATAAAATTGGTAATTAAAAAAAAATGTTGGATGTTAAAATTTACTTATTTATAAAGTATTCGAATAAAAAAAATTTACAAATTATATAACATCTCTTGAAGTAAAATAAGAAATTATTGAAATTATCTTATCACCAATAAACTAACAAAAATCAATCTGCCCCGAGCGAGCATCGAACCCGCGCTGTCAAAAGCTTAGAACCACAGATTAAAACGTGCGCCTTAGACCGCTCAGCCATTCCGAACTCACACTACTCTGTTCTAAAGCTGGATATGTTGTTCATTTAATATTATGCTTGCGCATTTGTCTTTTTTTTTGCACTGAAAAACATTGATCTTAAGAATTAGCTTTTCGTTTTAATATAGAGGATGATACGATGATTGATATATTATTATTATTATTATTTCATCAAGAATGGCTTTTGTGGCGGGAGGGGGGAAGGGCTCAAGGGGAAAAAAATACGTATTCCCACAACAATTACATACATATATTTTAAAGGGTATCAAATAAAGACGAACAGATGAGAAATTTTTAAAAATTTAAGCTTTTTCATTATCTGGCCTTTATGGAGTAAGGGGGGCAGCTTTTCTTATATGCAAGTTATTTATGTACCGCTTTGAGAGAATCTATATATTGTATTTTCTTTTTAACCAGTTCGCCCTGCTGGCTCATCATCCTTTGAAGAAATAAAGCATTTTTTTTTTTTAATTCTGCCAGTAAAGTATCATAATTGGGTGTTCGTTGATCCAACCTGAATATTTTATAGATTATTTTTCTTTTCTGTTACACCCCCCCCCCCCCCCCCCCAGACACACACATACACTCTAAAAAGGTTAGACAGTGAAAAATATTATCTTTTTAAAAGTTTCTGCTTTGGTCGTCTTTATTTCATCCCCATTTAAAATCTAAATCTCTGTATGTTACTCTGCATTTTTTTAATTTCTTGACCCCTCCCCCCTCCCCCTTTTCCTAAAGGGCATTGGTGGCATATACTTGCTATGAATATTCTTATAAATCCCTTCTGAAGATTCTATGAGGCATTCATAGTTTTCCATTTTTTTGCTTTTTCATCCTATCAAGTATAATTCCTGCAGTAACCATTCCATTGCATTTTATATTGTCTTATCCTTTGTTTTTCACATGTGTTTTCATTTTTAAATATATATCCAATCCATGTAGCGAGTTGAAAAAATATCTACCATTGTATTACCATTTTAATCCCCCCCCCCCCCCCCGGCCAGTAGCTCCCTTTCTTCAAGAAATTAAAATGTCTTCTGCCAAATATCAAAATTGTGCGTTCATGTGCTAAATTTCAGAGTTTTATCTTATATATTTCAATTATCCCAATCTCAACTCTGCCTCTCCCCTTATCCTAAAAAAAAAAAAAAAAAAAAAAATGAATAAAAAAAAATAATAATAATAAAATAAAATAAAATAAAATAATGGAGAAAACTTTCCACTTTGTTCTTTATATCAACCTTTTTAAAATCTCTCTATGTATAATTGTTTAATTTTCTTGCCCCCTTACGCCCCCCCCCCTCCCTCCAAAGGTCATTCTTGGTGAAAATTAACTATTAAAAACTGTAATAACATACTTTGTAATATATATATATATATATCGCTGTGAATTTAGCGAATTGAAATAATTTATATATAGTATTATCTTTTTAACCAGCCTTCGCCTCCCCCCCACCAAATTTCAGAATTTTATTTCACATTTTCTGTTAGTCTATAACTCCCCCCCCCCCCCATTTACCTTGTAAATAATGAAAATTCTCAACTTTATAAAAATCCCCTTTTTTGTCTTTGGCGGGTGTTTAAATGACATTGACAGGCAAACAGTGAAAATCAAAATGCGGTTTCAGTTCAGCATTCTTTGTATCGGTTAGGAATAACAATAATAATAAAAACAGAAAAAAACTGTTTTTTCTTTTAAACAGCTTTTTTCCCTCTAAAAAATAATGGATTTTTTCTGTAAAAATTACAAAATCCGTATTTTTTACAGAAAAAAACTGTTTAAAAGAAAAAAACAGTTTTTTCCTGTAAAAAATATGGGTTTTGTAATTTTTACAGAGAAAAACCATTTTTTTTACAGAAAAAAACTGTTTTTTTTAAAAACAGTTTTTTTCTGTAAAAAAAATGGTTTTTTTCTGTAAAATTTACAGATTTTTTTTACAGTGCATGTTTCAAACTTGAATCATTTTGATTCGGAGCCATTTTGACTATGCGGCATACTCAGATTTCAGTATTTTTTTGCTCAGTTTTGAAAATGTCGTTTTTAGAGTGTAAGTTTTTCGAATGATATCGGTACGAAGTAAACATTTTCATGTTCAGCAACCATGTTCTACAGACGAACATGATAAATAAGCAACATTAACATTAGCATTAAAATTAATATTATTTTGCATGTATACTCTTGCATACATAAATTCAAGTACTCAGCTGAATAAGTTTAATTGAGAATTCATAGCATCCTAAAAACGTATATTCCGGTTTGACAAAATTGACTATTAAAACTACTCGGAAGCGTTTCCGGAAAACAGTTGCAGTAAAAGAAACTGTTTTTAACACTTTCCAGTTGAAAAGTGTTTATGACTTCGGTTTGTCTGGCCGTATGGCCGTGCTCTAACTCCCGTAAATAGGCTCGGATTGCTCTGCAATTTTTATATATTATTGTCGTTATCTATAGCATGTTCCCTTTTTCAACGGAAGTGTGTAGCACTTATAGTTTTTTTACAGGGACACTCAAAAGAATTCCGTTACATGACGGTCTATGGGGAAAAATCATTTGCGGTTTATTTTAATGATGTTACACTATTTTAAACGCATTGAAATTTATATATATTACTAAGGTGCATTAGAAGAAGCTTATTATGGAATAGGGTGTGCATAGCACTTATAGTTACTTTACAGGGACAGTCAAAAGAATTCCGTTACATTACGTCTATGGAGAAAAAGTGTCTGCAGTTTATTTAAATAATATTTCACTATTTTAAACGCATTGAAATTTATATATATCACTAAGGTGCATACTACAAAATAGTGTGTGTATAGCAGTCATCGTTCATTTACAGGGACACACAAAAGAATTCTCTAGTGTCTGTTAACAATAATTCCTGGAAGTGCGTTTTAAGTTCTTATTCATTTTTGTTTGAACGCAACGTTTGAATGCTAGTGCGCGTTTGAATGCTCGTGCGCGTTTGAATGCTCTTAACGCGATTTTAATTTTAACTCGCTTTTTGTCTACTACGTGGTGTGTATAAATTCTGTAGATCCTATACAGGGAAGCACAAAAGTTCGCGAACACATTTCCGTTTATTGACAGAAACTCCAGAAGGAGAATTTTAAACTGTGCTACGCGTTTCCTAACTAAACTAAAATTTAGAATCCTATGTAGTATATATACATATCTATAGATCCTACACAGGGCTGAATAAAAGTATTCGGATATTTTTCCGAATATTGTAAAGTTTGGAAATTTCTGAAATTACGTTTTTTAATATGTTATGCGTTTTCCAAATTGTTTACTTAGATGTTATCTTTCAGCTTATTAAACGGTATGATTTGTAAAATTATTTTGGAAGGGTTGGAAAGTGTTACATAATCTATGCTTGACGCATGATTTTTCGTTCTTTTTTTTATCAATGCTTCTTTAAATCGCGAAAATACAGGGTGATTTTAATTAAAGTTGGACTTTTAAAAGACTGTAAAAAAAGAACCACTGGTCAGAATGACCTGGTATTTCATCTGAGTATACGTGAAGCAATGGGAATTTGTTTTTCGGAAGAAAAAAATAGTTCAAAAGGGGAGCGATAGATGGCACTGTACTCGTCATAAGATGCTAATTAATAGACGTGACATGAGCACCGCACATTACACTTCTGATACAAAGGTGGGGAACATGCACGTTCCTGTTATTCTGCGTCTAAGAAGGTAGTCATGACTATCATTGAAGGATCGGGTTCTCTAAAGCTTTCGTGATAAAAGTCTCTCAGGACTTGGGTTCGGTGGTCTTCTACGCGCGGTGCGCTCCCTCATGGGCGCCTCCGGCGCAGTTTACTTTAACCCATCATACGTAGTATAGGGTAAGTCTTGCAATCGTTTTGGAAATCGAATATCTTTAGAAAAAAAATGCCGTCCATCTGTCTGTGTGTCTGTAAACGCTCTATCTCCCGAACAAATTGAGATAGAGACTTGAAATTTGGTATGTACTTAGTGTGAAATAATGGGAAGAAGCTTATTGAATTTCAGTAACCTTAATTATTCGGAACTCTTTTTTTCGGACTCTCGAAATATTCGTTCTGATAAAAGGTATATAAAAATTTTCGAAATTGTTTAATTTAAGGAGTGAATGTAAAAGAGAATAAAAAAACATAAATTTTATATAAAAAATGAAGTCGATCGGATCATGAGTTGCCGAGATATTTGTAATCCTATTTCCCACACTCTTCGATTTTTCGTGACCCTGTATTTCCTTCAAATTTCAATTCACAGATATATTTTAATTGGAAATGAGACTCTTAATCCGACGCAGTAAACCGTTAGTTAATATGATTATAAATTTTGGAGTTATAAGGATGTTTCTGTTCTCTTGTGCATCATGCGTTGTCTCACTCTAACGTATTTTTAACACAGAAAAACCCTTTCCCCTAAAAAAAAAATCGCTTCGGCCGCATACTCTTGAGACTGTAAGGAACCGATTTAAAGATTTAGAAAAAAAAAATGATTTTTTAAAATCGAGAATGTAGAAAATCTTCTTAATATTCCATGCTTTACCCATACATATTACGACACAAATCCTTACTTAAATACTTACACCCACCCATCTTAAATACATGCACGCACTTAGCAAAAAATGCACATTTTTCAATGCATATTAGATACATTGATATCCTACATACAACTTAAGTTATTTTATGACAGCACACAATACATACAATTACATATAACAACGTTTTATTCAACGTATTACATTAACAACGTTTTATACGTTAATCCATGCAAGACCGTAAAGAATGAAAAGCCTCCCCTCCCCTTTTCCCAAGACTCCCCATTCAAATTCCAAAATTGAAACAAAAACGGCAAAATTTTCATTTGTAGCTTTTCTTTCTCTCTCTGTATTAGACATGCCGAAATTGCTGCGTAGGGTATTATTCACTTTGTAGAAATGAACCTTTATTACCTCACCAACGGATCAACTTGATTAGCTGATGTCCATGTCGTTTGTCTTCTTTGCACAACTGTCACCACGCGAAATTTGTTGAAAGCAGGAGGTGTTGATTTTGAAGTCAGAACGAAACAGTCTACAATATTGCTTGCATTTATTGCTCACGACAGTGTCCTGCCTATTTCACCAGAACTTGGCATTTCCATGAAACCGTCAACCGTGATGTATTAAAACCATGTGTTTTGTTTATTGTTAACTTCAATTGGTTGCTTTGGGGAAGAAAGAACTTAGGGGAGGGGTCAACTAAAGTCGGAAACATTCTTTGACATCTTTCATTACAAATGTTATAAATGATACAAAATTGTGAAATCAGTATCACAGAGAATTGCAATATCTAGGAGGGTTTTTTCACAGTAATAAGAAAATCTAATTGTATTATAAATGTTTTGAATGTCAGTTTTTTTATTAATTAAATCATACAAATTTAATTTTAAAAGGAAAAAATTACAAAATTATCTTAATCAGCACCGCAGCAACCCCATTTGACGCCTGATGCGAAACACTGTTACACACCATCAGCGCATCAATAATCTCAGTTCAAGGCGCCAATGAAGCTTGCCCGCGTCTAGCCTAATTGATGGTACCTGGTGCGGGGGCACCGCTCACACCACCCTTGTTGCGGCTCTTATCTTAATTACATGCGTCTTTTAAAATTTGTATTCCTTTGATGAGTTTTACGAGTAACGACTAGTTGGAGAGGACAATGTTTAATAAAAAAAATGTACCGGAGCCCTAATATTTTGCAGTACTATCCAGCATAGCCTATCCTCTCATCCACTCCACCTGCATAGTTATATTTCTTACATTATTTTCAAAAAATAATGTAACTTTTCTTCAGCAAAATAAATAAATAAATAAATAAATAATAAAATAAAATTAATATATTTTAAATCTATGCATTTTTATAATACAACCTAATGGATATATATACAATAAAATCTAATAGAAAAAAAAACTTTCCTTAAGGATAAGGAGATTATATCATATGTGTTCATAAATTACTTGCTAGGCATGAACGGTCATATGTTGACTCTCACTCAAATTTATTAATAGAAGGACAAACTTGGCTAATTAAACATTAAATTTAATGATGTTTTGTGTTAGAGTTAGATGAAGTACGCTGTAGGGTACAAATTAAGTTCGTAGTATAAAACCCTCATTCACATTCGGCACTTGACACAGGGATACTATTAATTCTTGAGAACAATTTTTTTAATTAACTTTTTTTTCCAGAAGATTATTTAACAATTATACAGGGTGCTAAAAAAGTTTTGGATGGGCATAAAATTCATTATTTTCAAGAAAACTGTAAATATCAACAATTTATTAACAAATATATTAAATTTAACATGTAAATAATGGAAAAGCATTAGATCTTAACCCTTTCGCGACGAGCGTCCTTTACAGAATTTTTAATCTTTTACCACCGGTTTTTCAAAACAGAAAATTTCGCCTAATTGAATCGGAGAAATGCTAGGATTACAAAAGGCAAAGCTTACAATAAAAAATAACTGGTGGGAATAATCGAGGATTCTGGGCATCTTATGCGTCACGTATACGTGTCGCTCGTCCCCAAGGGGTTAAAGTATCCGCCTTTTTCTTTGATGCATGCCCTTAGAAGTTTTGGGACATCATTGACTTCGACACGAAGTATCTGATCGGGAACATTGGTCCATTCCTTAATCAATTTTGCTGTCAGACCATTCAAACTTTGATGGGAAGTAGCCAAAACATTTGCCATCAAAATTCCCCGAATGGAAAAATCCATTGGATTGATGTCGGGCCATTCATCCGGAGAAATGAAATCAATGTTATTTGCCCTAAGACATGTAAAGATTCTTGTGCGCGCGATGGGCTGGTGCAAAGTCTTGCTGAAACACCCAATTTCGTCCAGAAAAGTGTTTTTGAGCAAAAAACTTGAACACTTTCTGGAAAATCTCGTCCTGATTGAGTCATCCAAATTGAATGATCAACATCCAATTGATGATTGAGTCATCTAAAACTTTTTCCGCACCCTGTAAAGTCCGTTAAAATTGTTCTTTCATTTATATGAAAGTTCTTGTATAGTTTCAAGACTTCATCATCTCCATATGGTATCCCACTTTATTCTGCAATAGATCAAAACTTCGGATTAAGAACTTTCATTTCATTGAGACATTCCTTAAAATCTGTTTCAATATTTCTTGAACCAGCAAAAGCAACCTGTTTTCTAATAAATTCTATTCCAGTGGACTTAGTATTTATGAGCACCGGTTCCAATGGGTTCCGATTTCGACAAACGTTTAAATATTTCCGAAAACAAAAAGAGTATCGGAACTGAACGCCCGTGATCTCCGACGCAAATTAAGCACTTGGGGAGGTTGGGGGAGTTATTGAGTTACACTGTTATATGTATTTCCATTTAAATAACTTTGGTTTAACATAACATAAATAAGCAAACTTTTCATTTTTTATATTGCAAAATCTTCAAACATAACAAATCAAGAGACGAATGGAAAAAGGTGCCTTTATTGTCAAATGTACTTATTTTATCCGGAAATGTTTTAGCTCTCATAAAATATTATTATTTTTTAAATATTCTTTTAAGAGATTTATGTGCAGATATTGAAATCTTGCAATACAAATAGTTTTGAAAAAAAACCCATATATTTTGCTTAGATTTTGAAATGTTTCCTACTAATTAACATCATAACAAAATTAAATCCATCAATCCATCAATCTTTATTTCAAATATAAACAATAAAATATGCCAGGTGTCAGACTACTTCCAGCCTCAGAACCAAACTGATTATTTCTGACGCATTCGCAAAGTCATTTTTATTCTTAAATGCACAAATTTCGCAGGTGCTTTTTCCAGAAATTAAGAAATCGAACAGCGTTTTGCATTTTCTGATAAAAGCAAAAAAGTTTTCATAAGATGTTGTCAAAGTTGACATCTAAACCCCTTGGAGGGCAAGCAGGTGGTCTAAAAATGCTAAATTTTGACACCAGTAAATTTAAATAGTGAATTTTTACCTTCTCAATCTTCAAAAAACAATACTAAATATTTTTATTTAATAATAGTGGTGGCAAAGTTATATATTAAAAAGTGGTATATATTATATACCGGTGCCCCTGAAGGGGTTAAGACGAGTTTCGGGTCACGATAGCTTAATAAAGGTCATCAGGAGATAGTAATCGATTGCAACTCAAAATGTAATATGTACTGCTGAGCCAAGATTTAAAGACTGGTCACGTGCAGCTAAGACGAATGTATTCTCGATAATAGGAAAGTGGGTAATGCAAGGGAAGTCTCCTCTAGTTTTTGTTTCGTGGGGAATAAATAAGAGAACTATAATTGTTTCCTATTTACTTATCTCCAAATTTATAAAAAAAGATTTGCTGCTTATGAGGTCATAAAAATTGTAGCTTTCTCTTCAATGAAGAGGATGTCTAGCTAAAGAAACATGTTATCATAATTTAGATGTTTAAATAAAATACATTATCAAACAATTTTAAATGGTATGAAAAATAAATATTGAGAATGGAAGAAATATTTTAATTCTCGATTCAATAGAATTCTTTGGAAGAGTATTGTATCGTCCTGCTTAAAAGAAATTGCATTCCAATAATTAAAAATATGCGAAAAGGCATTGTACTCTATCCATTTTCTTTTAAATAATTCAAAGTTGTGATCATTATATTAAATTTTTTAGCTTGTATTTTTTGTCAACTGGTAATCCAATGCTTGCCTCCCTTTGGTATGGTCTGTTTTTGTAATCAATTTTTTTTTTCAATTTTCTTCCGTTTCGGGACTAGGCTCGGTCTTAGTCTCACGGGTTAGGGTTGTGCCCGTATTATCTCTACTACGGCTGTCTAAATTCATTCTCAGCAAAAAAATTGGAAAATTGATAATTTTGTAATATAAAGGATACCGATGTAGCGATTCCTTTTTAACACCGACCAATATAGTTTACAAAAAATAATTACTTGTACTACGTATTTCAAACCACACTAAAAAATAGTCAAAATGTTCAAAAGTTTTAAAAATATTATTATTATTATTTTTAACAAACCAAATGGGCAAAAAAAAAAAAAAAAAATGTTGGTTTTACGGTATAATACTGGCATCTCAGCTGCCAGTATTATACCGTAAAACCAACAGTAATAAACAGTAAAATAAGCAGTGATACGCTCCCGCGCGTTTTGCAGTGCAAGAGGTGAATATGTTTTTAAGCCTTTTGTACATTTTGACTATATTTTGAAGGTACTTTTTAGAACTTTTATACGGGTGCACTTTTTTTGGAGTGTTTTTAAAAATAATATAATGTTTGTTTGAAATAAATAGTACAAGTAATTATTGTGATTAATAAATGGCATTCTGGAAGATTGCATTGAAAAAAAGTGTTTACGAATTCGGTTTGTCTGCCCGCCTGTCTGTCTGTCTGAGCTCTAACTCGTGTAAATGTGGTCGGGTTGCTATGTAACTGATATATGTTATTGTGATTTACAATGGCATGATCGGTGTTGAAAATGAAGTGTGTAGCATTCATAGTTCATTTACAGGGACATTCAAAAGTATTCCGATACATTATGGTCTATGGGGGGGGGGGGATAATAGTTTTTAATGTATTTTAATAATGTTATCCTATTTCAAACGTATTGAAATTGATATATATCCCTGAGGTGCATAACAAGATGCTTACTGTTGAATAGGGTGCACATAGCGTGCTCATCGTTCATATACAGGAACATACAAAAGTGTTCTGTTACAGCACTGTCTATAGGAGCGATATTTGCTAGAAAAGTAGTCTCAGTTGAGATATGCATTTTTAATGTAGCAAATCTTTTGCATATGACTTGGTGTGGAGAAATTATATAGATACAGGGCTGTACAAAAGAATTTGAATACATTTCCGTTTAATGACGGAAATTGCTGAAAGGGAATTTTCAACTGTGTCCTAACTGAACTAAATTTTAGCATAATATGTAGTATACATACAAAACATTAGACCATATACAGAGAATCACAAAAGAATTTGAATTCTTTTCCGATTATCGGTAGTAATTGCTGAAATTGTTTTTTCAAATGTTTTATGCGTTTTCCAAATTGTTTACTTAAATATCATCTTTCACCTTATTAATTGGTGATGTTTAGTTACAGTATTCTGAATGTGATGGAAAGTGTTACATAATCTATGCTTGTTGCAGGATTTTTCTTTCTTGTTTATTTAAAAAAAAAAAAAATTTTTTTTTTCCTGATTTACAACATCAGAAATCCACCATTTAATTTAAGGGTTCATGTACCTTTGAAACTGACAAATTACATGTAAAAGTGACCCTAATATAGATTGCAATAGCTGCCCATCTAAGCATAGATCAAATACTTTGTGCGAATTTTTAATTCATAAACCAAAACCAATAACAACGTTTGTAACGCACAAACATGAAAAATTGGCACAAAAACCGCATACGGCCGTTTCAAGGATTCCTCGATCCCCTTCCTCAGTGCGGAAAAAAAAAGAAAGAAAGAAAGAAAGAAAGAAAAATAAATAAAATCGGTTTAAAGAACCCCTCGGTTATAGCCCCAAGTACTGGCTTGAATGAAAATGCTAAAGCAAGAGTTTATATATCCCAAAGAAATGACGTATTTAACCGGAAATAATTGAAACAAGTTGGAAATTGTACGTCAACCGTTACAAACGAGGTGCGTTCGTACGCACGTTTTAGAATTAAATTCATGATATCCCGTGCGTAGAACGGGTTAAACAGCTAGTTAAGTATATATTTTATGACACTGTTCATACAAATATCTTAACTAGTTATATAAATATTCAGATATATATGTATCAGCTAGTTATATAAATATTCATATCTTGATGATTTTTAATTCTGTGAAATGAATTATATCGTCTGCAGATTAATTTCTGTAATAAAATAAGCATCTCGGTCACTTGACGGTTAAACTTCGGAAGCTCCTATAACAAAAAAGCAGATTTAAAAAAAAAAAATTCAAATTTCTTAATAAATACTTTTATTAATATCTCCTAAAGTTTTGATTCGATTTTAATAAAATTTGAAATGTCTCGACAAAATTCTGCAAAGATAATATATTTTAAATTGCAAACCATTTGGTTGGGTAGTTTTTGCGTTGTTATATGCGGACAGACAGACAGACAGACAGACGGACAGACAGACAGACAGACAGACGGACAGACAGACAGACAGACAGACAGACGGACAGACGGACGGACCAAACGACGACTATAGGTGCTACGTATTTATATAATTACGAACGCACCTAAAAAGGAGTCACTGCGCAGGATCCCTCCACACGTGCGAGAGAAAAGGGGGTGCTGGTTATATCATTCACTAAGGATGAACTATGTTTGTGAATAAAGTAAGCCTCGTAAAAGTCGAGATCTATAACTGAATTACATTTTTGGATAATTTTAGCTTCTGAATAATTAAACCTGTGGTTGGAATCCCAACAATGTTTAGCTATTGTAGATTTCTGACACTCCTGCTTTTTCACATAATTTTGGTGTTCTTTCAGCCTAATTCTAAGAGCACGCTTCGTCTGCCCAATGTATAAGAGAGGCCGCATTCACAAAAAATTCTGTAAATGCCCCATGTATTATGTTCATCAATTGGATCTTTAAGACTGGAGAAAGAAACTTTATTGGTTGGAGAGAAATCAACTTTGAAACTAAACCTATTTAGAATACGAGAAATTTGTGTGCTGATTTTATGAAAATAAGGTAAGACAATAACATTTTAAAATTCTTTATTAGCTGTAACAGAATCAGTGATTGTCGGAGGTTTAGATAATGTCGGAGGTTTTCTTTCGCACTGTGAGGAAGGGGATCGAGGAATCCTTGAAACGGCCGTATGCGGTTTTTTGTGCCAATTTTTCATATTTGTACGTTACAAACGTTGTTATTGGTTTTGGTTTATGAACTCCCGATCTAATTAACTTTTGGTTATGACATTTTAAACATCACCATTAAAGGAGACTAGTGGACCCATGTGAGGATTTCGCACTGCAGTCTAATATTTTTTAATAATATCTAATATTTTTTTAGATGCAGGTTTAAACTTCTAAAGAAAAATCAAGGAGTAAAAATATCTGCAAACAACATTATCCAAGCCAGAATATCATCTCATTTATTCCACTAAAGTTACTGTCAAAAGTGATGGGAGATGGGAAAAGGCACGTGCGAGGAAAAAAAAAATTAACAATAGTATTTTAACTGCATTATTAGAAGATGAAGTCACCCGCTTCTTGAAATAAATGAAAAAAAAAACTGAATGTATTTAAAATACAATTTAATCTAATATAACAAAGCATTCCTTTTATTCTTTTATAAAATACCACTTCATCGATCGATCGATGGTATCTTTTTCTTCTAAAAATTTCAATTCCAATTTTGCTTTTTAACCATAAATATAAATTAAACCAAATCATACTTTAAAGAAATTATACTTTATCTATTTTGTACAATTTTTTTTTATAATCATTGTTGAGCATCCTATAATGCGGTATTTTATTTTTGTGGCAACACTAATTTGAGGAAAATCTTTCATTTCCTTTATGAGAATAGTGCCGATTTAATTTTTAATGAACAGCAATTTTTAATGAGAAAACATGTTTTAACGAAATGTGAGTGTACTATGTCAGAAGCCGCTTCAAAAACGTTTCAAATGATACCTCATTCGTTGTTGTGCGTTTAGTAAATTCATAAAAAAAGAGATGATGACAACAGAAACAACATATATGATGATATATGCTTACAATTTATGTTTTGAGAACGAGTCTTAAATTTTTTATTTTAATTTGAAATGTAATGTTTTTTTTAATAATTGAATTCACCTTAAATGCCTTGTGCGCAGGATTTTTCAATATTGAATTGTCACAGTTAGCCCAATTATTATTATTATTATTATTATTATTATTTTATCGAGTAGAGTTATAATATGTGTTTAAATTGACCTACACTGGAAAAAATATATGTATAATAATTAGTTCTTGAAAAGAAAGAAAATGAAAAAAAAAAAAAAATCTCAACATTTTGAATTTAAAAAAAAACCAAAATAGTCATTAGATTAATTTTAACACAATTATACAAATTGGTAAAGAAATCATATGAGTTGTAATTTTCCAACTGGACGAAAAATTTCCGGACCCGGATTCGAACCTGGGATATCTTAGCTGAAGCTGCCATGCTGTACGAACTGAGCCCTCCCGGTCGAATCTGGAGGACCTAATTCATCCAGTTAACCTGGTTAACCTGGTTCTACCAACTGAGCCACCCCGTTCGAATCTGGAGGACTTAATTCGTCCAGCTAACCTGGTTAACCTGGTTCTTCCAACTGAGCGATCCCGGTCGAAACTGGAGGACCTAATTCATCCAGTTGACCTGGTTAACCTGGTTAAATGGATGAATTAGGTCCTCCAGATTCAACCGGGATCGCTCAGTTGGTAGAGCATGGCAGCTTCAGCCAAGATATCCCCGGTTCGAATCCTGGCCCGGACATTTTTCGTCCAGTTGGAAAATTACAACTCATATGACTTCTTTACCAATTTGAATAATTGTGTTAAAATTAATCCAGGCAGACACTACTACCCAATAAACGCAAAATAAACGATAGAGTAATGACAAAATTAAATGGAAAATTTATTCAGAACAGACATGAGCAATTTTTCCGTGCAAAATAAAAAGAAACAATTTGATGTATGCATGTAGTGCACAATATGAATGAAGGTTGACACGTAGAAAATGGTACACGCATGATCTTCGTGAGGAATCACAAAAACTGCTCGAAAGAGTGCCCATCCAATAGTCATATTTGCTAAATTCCTTAGTTGATCAACATAACAGAAGGTCATTTTGTGTATCTATAAGGTTTACACCTTCAGACAAAATTGCACGAAATTATATCCAGCCATTTCTTAGAAGCGCACAGTGACCAGAATGACCGTTTTGAGAAAACTGACTTTAGAGATCAAATTATACCTCTTTATCATATAAAAAGAGCTCAAACTCTTTTAGACATAACTTCCCTTCTAAAAGCAAATTTTTGTATGGTGTTTCTTTTAAAATGTTTACAAAGAATCAAATTTTAATACTAGCTATTTAAAATAAAAATGTTTTTTTTTTTAACCCTGTCAAAGGTACAGCACCCTGTAAGCAAATTTGGCCATCCTTGTCTTATTCCTTTCATATTTTCATATCCTTCCTGCAGAACAATTCGAGTTCTCAAATTACCTTCTTAGATGGTGATGATAGAACATTTAGAGAGATGGCTGACATGATTTGACATTATGACTTCAGAATGATGACAGCATCTAAATGAATATTTATGACCTTTTCTGCTAAAGTCAAATATAACATAAATTTTCCATTTTATATGAAAAGAAATGAAATATAAATGGCTCGCGGCGCAAACGGAGAAGAAAGTGGTTTGACCATTCACCATCTCCTTGACCCTTTGTATTCATTTTAAGCGATATCAACACAGTAACTGTATTTAAAAAGCATTTCCGATTTTGGTAATAAATTTATAGTAGGAAGATCACATTGTAAAAAAAAATGATAAATATTTCTTATTCTAAGAAAATATAATATGACCATGAACGAAAACTAGTCATTGGAGGCCACCGCAATACTTACCCATCATGGGTATGCATAACTATAAAATATGAAAATAAAACATCTGTAAACCATTTATAGAATGCATTGCAATTCGAATAAAATCGTGGCTTGATGACGTCATAAACTTTAAATGCTCTATAACGCCAAAATTGATAATCCTGCTAACCAACGGTTTACTGCGTCGGATTAAGCGCCTCATTTCCAATTAAAATGTATCTTTGAATGGAAATTTGAATGAAGTACAGAGTCGTGAAATATCGAAGAATGTGGAAAATAGGATTACAAATATCTCGGCAACTTATTATCCGATCGGCTTCATTCTTTATGCAAAATTTGTTTTTTTTAACTGTCTTTTATAGTCACTCCTTAAAATAAACCATTTCGAAAATTTTTATATACCTTTTATGAGAACGAATATTTCGAGAGTCTGAAAAAAATAGTTCCGGATAATCGAGGTGACTGAAATTCAATAAGCTTCTTCCCATTATTACATACTAAGTAAATACCAAATTTCAAGTCTCTATCTCAATTTTTTCGGGAGATAGAGCATTTACAGATACACACACAGACAGACGGACGGCATTTTTTTTTTTGTTCTAAAAATATGTTTTTCGGAATCTCCAGTGTCCGAAACGTGAAAATCCGTCATTTTTTTTTTCCATTTTCAAAACCATTACAAGACTTACCCTATACTACGTATGATGGGTAAGTAATATACAATAATCTCTTCCGAGTTACTAACGATTCCGATAAGAGTTTTTTATCTTTAGAAATCGCGGAAACCAATATAGTATCGAAATTTAAGGAAGCTTTTATGAAAACAAAATTTCCTTTTCTGCCACTTATTTTCGGAAACGTTTCCGAATTGTTAGATGCGATCTTAATTATAGAAATACGTGGCACCTATAGTCGTCGTTTTGTCCGTTCGTCTGTCCTTATATAACCGAGCAAAAAGTACCCGACCGAATGGTTTGAAATTTAATATATAGAATCGTTGCATAATTTTGTCGAGTCATTTCAAATTTTAAGAAAATCGAATCCAAACTTGAAAAGGTATTAACAAAAGTTTTCTCCATTCTATTAAATTCAATCATACGTAATCTGTATAATAATAAAAACGCAAATCATGTGACTGAGGAAAGCAAATACGGGCTGACTATTTTTTTTTTTTTTTCATATGCCAGGAGGCAATTTTTAGTCAAAATTATTTTTTCGAATAAAATTGCATAAAAGTTACATTTTTAGAAAGATCGTTCAAAAAAATTTTTTTGCTTGAGAAATGAGTTACATTCAAATATGTATTAGGTTATGAGATAACTTCAGTTGAAATTAGGTTGAAAGCCGAATATCTCCATATCTCCATCCATTAAATAAAATAAACACAAGAGATTCGTTCATTATGAATCATAAAAATACTAAACCATGGAGGTAATCATTCGCAAAGCAAGATTTCCATGGTGAATTTTGCAGCGATGTCTGGTGTCGAAAATAAAATTCGCATCTGTAAACGTGGCGTACGTAAAAAGAAGAAAAAAAAATGGCATACCTATTTCGCTCATAGCAGACGATATAATTCATTTCACTGAAATAATAAGGATGATTCTTTTTACATTGTAAAACTAAGTTATAGTACGAAAAAACATTTGTCACGTTTAACGTACAATTTCCAACTTGTTTTTATAGCGTACTAGCTGAAGTACCCGGCGTTATGCGAGATTTTAAGAATCTTTGTGTAGAAAAATCAATTTCAAAATTAAACATGTTGTACAGAGAACTTCAAAATGTTAAAGTATGTCAATATTTCCATAATCGGGTTTTTATCCAGATTCAATACGTTCCTCAAAACCATACGACATTATATTCAACTGCTCACGTGATACCTACTTGCTTTCTCTATTACTCATATTGATACTCTCTTTGTATGATTCTCAAACATTTGACAGAGTCCGTTAAATTTTCAATATGACGTCATATTAATTTTCTTTTTAATTCTCTAATGACGTCATATTAACCTGCTTTCTGTACTTACACATACTCATACTCCTTGTATTATTGAGAAATGTGTGAAAATTTCCGTTTTATTACCAATAGGACGTCATATTAATCTTTTTTTTTCAACTGGTGAAACTTTTTATTTCATTTTTACTCTTCACATGGAAATCTTTCAATAGAAAATTAATTATTGTAGAAATAATTTTATTGTGGATTTTTAATGGTCGGCAACTGCTATAACGAAACAGTGTTTAAATTTGATAGGAAAAGGCTGTTAAATTTTTGGTTTTTTATTAATTAAAAGTTAACTATACATTATTTCGATTCCGGATTATTTTAGTTGCCTTGGCCGTATTTTAATACACCTATACGTAACGTTTCACAATCCTGGCTTCCAAACTGTTGATTTGTATAGAAGTGCAGACAGACAGACAAATTTTCATTTTATTATATTAGAATTATCACTTTTCTGAACCCGTTATATAGGTTTTTTGGATGCTATCGATTATCAAGTAAATTTTTTCATGTGTAACAAACATGTTTTAGAAAAAAAGAAAAAAGAAAACAAACTTGATAAATTAACAGCATTAAGATTAACATTAAATTTACATAATTTTGTTTCTCTGGCATGTTTAAATTCAATACTCAGCTGAAAATGTTTAATTGAGAATTCGTAGTCTCCTAAAAACCTATATTTCGGTTTGAGAAAACCGATTAATACACTATAAAATCTTTTGGAAACGTTTTCGAAAAACAGTGGCAGCAAAAAAAAACTTTGCTTTCATAAATGCTTCTTTAAATCTCGAAAATATAGTGGTTTCAAAGGTTTTTAAAGATAAAAAATATTTATCGGATTCTGAAAAGGCTATTATATATTTTCGTTCGTGGTTATAATATATTTTCGTAGATTAAGAAATATTTGCCTCTTTTTACTTACCAATCATACATAGTATAGGGTAAGTCTTGTAATAGTTTTAAAAACCGAAAAAAAATTTTGGACGGATTTACACGTTTCAGACACTGGAGATTCCGAAAAACATATTTTTAGGGGGAAAAAAATTTGCCGTCCGTCTGTCTGTGTGTCTGTAAACGTTCTACCTCCCGAACAAATTGAGATAGAGACTTGAAATTTGGTATGTACTTAGTATGTAATAATGAGAAGAAGCCTATTGAATTTCAATAACCTCGATTAAACGGAACTATTTTTTTCGGACTCTCCAAATATTCGTTCTGATAAAAGGCACATAAAAATTTTCGAAATTGTTTATTTTAAGAAGTGAATATAAAAGACAATTAAAAAAGCGTAAAGCGCGAAATTTATCGGATAATGAGTTGCCGCGATATTTCTAATCCTATTTTCCACACTTTTCGATTTTTTATGACCCTGTATTTCATCCAAATTTCAATTCAAAGATATATTTTAATTGGAAATGAGACGCTTCATCCGACGCAATAAACCGTTAGTTAACGGTATTATCAATTTTGGAGTTATAAGGATGTTTCTTTGATGCAATTCAGTAATAGAGCATTTTAAGTTTTTGACGTCATCGAGCCACGATTTGATTCGAATTGCAATGCATTTTATAAGTAAGTTTACACATGTTTTATTTTAATATTTTATATTATATATATCCATGATGGATAAGTATTACGGTGGCCCCCAACGACTAGTTTTTTATTTATTTATTTATTTATTTATTTACAGCGCAGGGTATGGTTTAGTTGTGTTATATTAACTGAATGGATCCAGTTAAGTTGTACAATCGCAAATATTTTAAAGAAAAACAAAGTTTAAATTGATGCCATTGGCCAGTCTGGCAGTAAAATATTTTTAAATAAAGTTTTTTACTTTCTTGTATAGGGTATTTATTATAAATTTTTGTAATCTAAAGTTATCGATATTTTTTTAAATACACTCTAAAATTGGGAGGAGTGAGAAGTTGACTCTTTGGAAGAGTGAGAGGCATTTTCACTCTTTTTGGAGTGAATTTTATAAAAATACACTCCTTAAAGAGTGGAATTTTTCACTCCCTAGAAAGGAGTGAAATATGTCACTCCGTTGTCGAGAGTGACTGTCTCACTCCTTTGACAAGAGTGAAATATTCCACTCTGTAAAAGAGTGAAAGCCTGGCTTTATATAATTTTGTCCATATTTATTTAGTGAGAGAAACGAAATTATCAATTTTTCTTTTTCTTTTTAGGTAGATTTCGTAAGAAATACTACCTATTACATTCTCCCCTATGTTGGAATTTCTGAAAATTTTTGCAGATCTACGCCGATCATGACCCCTAGAACCCCCCCCCCCCCCAAGTTCAAAACTTTATCTATCTATCTATCTGTCTATATAGCTATATCATATAGCCTCAAGGAGGGGGGGGGGATAGGAGTTTAAGAAGAAAAAAATTGATAACTTCGTCAATTCACAAGATATCCATCCGTTTCTTGGAAAACACGAAAAAAAAAATGAATGCACTTACAATAAAATTTAATATAACAAAGCATACCTTTTATTATACACGTGAAATACCACTGCTTCGACCGATCGATGGGGTCTTTTTTTTTTTTTAAACATTTCAATATCAATTTTGCTTTTTAACCATAAATATAAAACAAACCTATGTGGAGAATTGATATTTTATCTTTTTTTAAACATTGTTCAGCACTATATAATGCGGTTATTTTATTTTTGTGGCAACACTAATTTGAGGAAAAATCTTGCATTTCATTTATAAAAACAATGCCGATTACATTTTTAATAGCAATATTTAATCAAAAACCATGTTTTAACGAAATGTGAGTGTACTATGTTAGGAGCCTGTTCAAAATCGTTTTATTTGGTATCTCATGAATTGTTCTGTGTGACTTAAGTGTCTGAATCTGAAATTTCAGACATCATAGATGTCTGAATTTAATACGTCTAAGTGTCTTACTATGATCATTGTATAAACGAACTGAGAAACATATCTGAATAATGATGATATGTCTGAAATTAAGACATTTAGAAAGTCAGACATTTAAGTGTCTGAAAAGTAATATAATACTAACATATGTGTAATGACTCTGTTACAATTGTATCTTTATGTATGCCAGCGCCATCAGGGAACGTTTTGAAACAGATAAAAGGTGTTTAAAATACTTTCCTAACACTAAATTTGGTATTACTTTATAAAAAGAGTTTGATTAGAGCATAAAACGTGTGTTAAAATTGTACAAATTTGCTTACTCAGTTATTTTTAGTCTATTAAGTAGTTAAATAATTTGTTTTCACAAAACAAAATTCTCTAAAAATTACATACATTGGTGGATGTACACGGGAGGGGTGCAGTGAAGGGTTGCCTTTCTCTCCTAAATTCTGAGATGTATAGTTTGAAATACAAAGAAATGTGAGTGCTGATAGAAAGATAAATTTAGACTGTAAATATGAAACAAACTAACAATTTTGTGTCAGAACTCTATGTGTAGAACAATATTTAAACTTTCCGATATAAAAATACAAAAATTTAACAATTCAGAAACATTAAATATTCAAAAATTGTTTCCAGCATTTTTTTTTCCAATCGGAGAATTGAAATATTATTTTCGTTAGAAGGTTTCATTCCCCCCCCCCCCCCCAGCCCCCGTTTCAGATAAATTTTAAACACATGAACAGGGTAAATAAAATTAAAAATTGACTTCTACGGTGGTTTCAAGGGGACGGAGCCCCCCCCCCCCTCCTCCCCTCTCTGACGAAAAAATCTTAGTCCCTTATTTTCTTGGTGTTTAATTATTATAAATTAACAGGGGAATAGTAAGTTTTATCATTTTTAAAAACAATTTAATATCATATTTTTAAAATAATAATTTTTAGCTGATATTTTAAACAGAAACGGGATTCCAAATTTCCAAAAGCGATCGCAAAATTCCAATTATGATGTGATACTGATTAATCTCCATGATGTTTAACAACAGTGATTTCAAAGTTGTGTATACAAAATAGTGACCACTCTAGTATACTAATAATGTATGAAAATACAGATTAGGTTATAAAGGCTTTCAAAAGATAATGGAGGAATAATATTTTGGATTTTTACATCTAAAGCAAAAATCTGAAGTATGAAATTGCTTTTAAATTCTTCAAAATTCGAAATATTTGCAAGTGTTACGTCAAAATCTTTTTTTAAGCTATTTTCCCTCTCTCTCAAAGAAATAATAACTATAGTAATTATATTTAGCTAACTGATTAATTTAACGCCAGAAAATGAAAAGTTTCTGTCTGCTGATAAAAAAATTTAATGAGTCAATTGGGTCATCGTTGGAAATGCTGACGTAATTATTATTATTATTATTTTTTTTTTAACAGACCGCAGGCGGCGATCATGTTCTTTGTTGGCTGACGTGTATGGCGATTGGTTGATGTGCTATTATTTCGAGTTAAGCGTTTGTTCAACGAATTCGTTGTTTGAAAAGATGTTCGTGTTCTAAAGTTTTGTAGTGAAAATTGTGATTATAATTGTGATTAAGTTATTTTCCTTATGTGCGGTTTCTTCAACAATAAGACGATATAAGCCCAAGAAAAAATGCTCTTATGATTTATAAAATGTTATAATTGTTAATTTATTTTGAAATTATATTCATTTTTTTCTGTTCAAGATTGTGCAAGATTGTGTTGTTTCAAGATTGTGCAAGATTGTGTTGTTTCAAGATTGTGCTTTTTAAATATTTTATTTTTATAAAATCCGACTGGTGAGTTTTTTTTTTTTTTGCAGTCGGATGTGTGTGTGTATTTTTTTGTTTTCCCTTTTCAAAAGGAATAAATGGGCGATTTTTTATCAATGAAGACATATATTTTCGATAAATCGCGTTGCAAAACAGTGCTTTTTTTATGTTTTGCCAGAAATGTGCAACTGCCTTTTATCTATTTATATGTTATATTTAAATAAATATTAATTACGAATATGGAAATGACTAAATTATCAAATGTAAGTATGATTATAAACAACTAGTAATTTTCGTTTTCAAATAAAGCTTTTGTTACTTATGTAATATTATTTAATTACTATTTAGATTAATTTGATAAGAATAATATGTATTTATTATATTTGCATCTTTTTAAATCCAATAAATATATTTTAGTGTTAAAAGATTTGTGTTTTTTTTTTATGATTTTCAAATAAATTCATATGATTTTCAAAATTAACAAATTCATTTAATATATCTTTAGATCATCACTTATCAATAAAAGTTTTTTATTGTAAAGAATCCATATTATTTATTAACTCACAGGATTGATTTTATTGCTTATGTATTCAACACACAAATTAATCAACAATTTTCGTATTATATTTTTTCCACCAACCTGTAAAAAAAAAAAAAAGTTCAGAAATATATATATTTTTTATGTGATTATATGTTACTCTGACTGCAAAAATATCAGTAATATTATATTTAAAAAAAATGCTTACATTAAAATATGCCCAAAAAAAACAAACAGAAAATTATCATTTTTTTTTTTAACACTTTGATATGTTACGGAATTTAATGCTGATTTGATCAATATGCGGAATTCTAAACATTTTCTTTCGCGGTCAAACACTTGTTGTGACCTATTTGTTATATTTTATAATTAGAGATGTGCAATTTTCTTTGAGAAGTCTTTTTAGCTTTTTTTTTTTGCTTTTCTCTTTTATTTGGGGGGGGGGGGGGGGGGTTGATTTTTGTTAAATCTAAAAAAAACTTCAAACTGGCTATTTTTTTTTTTTTTTCAATTTCAGAATATGAACTTAAAAAATTCTTATAAGTACCACATAATATATCTTGGTTTAAAAGCAAATTTTAATTGTAATAAAATAATTGCATAATCTATTTATATCTTCTAATCTATATAATTGACAGTTAAAAGAATCAAATTATTGCGACTGTGATTATTATTAATAAAATCAGTTTTCAAATTTACCTTTTTTTAAATAGTTTTCACAGCTTTAATTTAATTTCCTCTAAAATAAGTAAACAAATATATCATTATTTACTTTGATTTATTCCTCGAAACTTTAGCTTTCGGTTTTGAAAAATTGAGATATTGAAAACAAATTTTAATATATATTTCTGTAATTCTTTTTAGTAAAAAGGTTAAAAATATAAAATATAAAAAGCTATACTTTTACCTATTTACATTTTTGTATATTTGTGGTCCAAATATTTTTCTAAGTTTCCTTGTTGTAATAAAATTCGCGATATAAATTTACTGGTTCTATTATTTTTCTTCCTTTGTTTGTTTCTTTCTCTTTTTTTTAACTCTAAACTGTTTAACTGTACTGTACAAGATCTAAAATATAGGGTTTTATTGTAAATTTTATATGTTTTTACATAATATATATATATATAAAGTTTCCCATAACATAAACCTGGTTTTTTATATATTTAAATGAAAATATGAAACATTCAGAGTATGAAAAAAAGCTATAGTTGCTATTATTTTATTATTATTATTCTCATTATTGAACTGCTCTATTCAAGTCTTAAAACAATTCAAAACTTACTTAAAGGAAAGAAAGTTGTACTTTCTACTAAAAAAAGAACTATATTGTACAAAATATTTATATCAACTTTAATTTGATGATCCTTTAAAACAATTCAGCAGAAGTATTTAACAGTTATCCATCTGAAAAATGCTCCTTTGAAGGATAAATAGCTAATTTTGATGAAAAGTTGCATTGTTCTTCTAAAACAAAATTACAGTTTTAATCTAATATTGCAGTGTTAAATTTTCATTCTAAAATTATTATATAT
This sequence comes from Maratus michaelseni, assembly GCA_963931845.1. Classification (NCBI taxonomy): domain Eukaryota; kingdom Metazoa; phylum Arthropoda; class Arachnida; order Araneae; family Salticidae; genus Maratus; species Maratus michaelseni. Next base: position 11,659,592 of record OZ007598.1, read on the forward strand.
ATATATATATATATATATATATATATATATATATATATATATATATATATATATATATAAAGTTATAATCAATATTGTACATACTTTTAGCGTAGAATTAAGTTGAATACAAAGAATATTATATAAAAAAATATTTTTTATATGCTCAGTAATCGAATGAATTTAATTTTTTGCGATAGTATGTGAAGAGGGCGGGGATGGTAGTCACTGTCCCTCGAATTGTTTTAGTGCACATCTTCTATGCTATGACAAAAAATTAAACGCTTTATGCTTTAGAATACATATACAAATTTGGCCATAAAGCAAAATTGGGTTTCTTCCATAAGAGATTTGATTATAGCACGGGCAAACTAGGCCGTAGCCATGGCCACTCTGAATTTAGGGGTTCTCAAATTTAGTATGCAATTTTCGTAAAACTGATATTTTATATCTATTTCGACGTTGCACAGACTGTAATCAATATTTTGAACATTTAGAATAGGATAAGTTTAAAAACGAAAATATATTTATCTAAATACAGTAAAACCTTTCAATAGCGGACACCTCAGGACGTTATTCGGAAGAGTCCGCTTTCTGAAAATAGCAGACAAATTCTATGATGATGCGGTGTCCACTGTTGAAAGATTTTATTAAATTTAGATAAATATATTTTTTTGTTTCTAAACATATCCTACTCTAAAAGTTCAAAATATTGATTATAATCAGTACAAAATCGAAAGAGATTTAAAATATCAGCTTTACAAAAATTGCATACCAAATTTGGGGGCCCCCTCAAATCGGGGGAGGGGAGGCATGACAGAGTTTACCCCTGCTTTAATCAGATTCTGCTTCCAGAACAAACCCCAGCCCTGCTTTATGGTCAAATCTTTTCCCATTTATTCAGGATTCACTGTGGTCAAACATGTACTGTTTTTAATGCTAAAAAAAAGTGTGGTCAGAAATGGCTGCCTATTGCTCACAAAAAACACACACAAAAAGGGCTGCGATTTAGACGTTTCAAGTGTCTGAAATTCAGACACATTTAAGTAACTTAAATTTTTAAGACACTTTAAAGTGCCTCTTTTTTGAACCATCCCTTTCAGACACTTAAGTGTCTGAATTTCAGACATTTCAGTTTAATGTGTAATACAATAAGTACTATGTCAGAAGCTGCTTCAAAAACCTTTCGAAGGGGGATACCTCTTTTGTTGTTGTGTGTTTTGTAAATTCATAGGAAAAGGGATGTTGACAACAGAAATAATATGTATGATTTTAGAATAATAAGACTTTGCAAACTAGCGCTAATTTACTGAAAAGTACGGTCAAAAGATAAGAGTTTATATTTAAAACAAAAATTAAAGTGAAATCACACATTGTTAGTCATAGAATATCCATATTAAATAGTTATTAATAAAACTTAAAAAAAACTAAAATACAGTAAACAATAATGTTTGATTAGATTTAAATTCATTAGCAATTAATACAGAGATCTAAAGATTTAAAATTTGAATTACACATGAAAAAAAATATAACGTACTTCACAGAAATTATTAAAATACTAAATACAACTTAATGGGTATTTGAAAAAGAATGAAATAATATTAACTGATTAAGATTTTGGTTAATTACTTGGCCTTATAGGCATTTTAAAACTATCATATCTTTATAAGTCATGCAATAAAAGCAAACACGATTGTGATAAGCTTGGAATAAAATATTTTAGTTTATTTCTGGCAGTAATCTAATTTAATTCATTATGTAACTCTAATTGAATTTTCCTTCAGAGTTCAATTACTGTTACAAACTATGAATTAAATAAATATTTCTAATAAATTATTTTATTCCAATCTTTACCATGCTTGTGTCTATTTTCATTGCATGCTCTAAAATATATGATTCTTTTAAAATGCCCATAAAAGAAACAAAAAAAATAATTCACTCCATAAAAAGTGAACATTCACTCCTATGAAAGAGTGGCTATTCACTCCTGTCAGGAGTGAGAAACCCACTCCTTTTGCAAGAGTGAATAGTCACTTCTATGAAAGAGTGGATAGCCACTCCTATGAAAGAGTGACTATTCACTCCTATCAGGGTGAAAAAACCCACTCTTTTTGCAAGAGTGGATAGTCACTCTTCTGAAAGAGTGAGTATCCACCCCTGTTTAGAGTGAATATTCACTTCTTGGGAGTGAGTATTCACTCTTTCAGAGAGTGAACAATTTCACTTTTGCCTAGAGTGAATAGTCACTCTAAAGAGGTTGGGCAAATTTTGACTCTGCGATAGAGTGAATATCCACTCCTCCGGAGTGAATAGTCACTCTTTCTTATTTAGAGTGTACATAACATATTAAAGTACATTTTAATTGTAAGCCTAGAAATAGAATTTTTTTAAAAAAGAGAGAGAAAAAAGCTATTAGGAAACAATTTTCTGGTGTACTTTTTTAGAAGTTCATAAAAAGCAGCATGAAAAAGTTAATGTTAAAAAATAAAGCATATTCGTAAAATGGAAAATTTTCTGTTTGAGAAGTTTACATAAGTTCTATTTATTCTCTTGAAAATATATCCTCTGTTCTAATATTTCCTCTTGAAATATTTTTAACATTTTCCAACCTAGTTGAAAAGTGTTTAAATTCTAATTGTCTGTCTGTCGCGTGTCCGTACTCTAACTCGCGTAAATACACTCGCATTGCCTTGAAATTGATATACGTTATTCGGATTTACTATGGCATGTTTGGCATTGAAAATGAAGTGTGTAGCATTTATGATTCTTTTACAGGGACACTCAGAATAATTCCATTACATTACGGTTTATGGTAAAAAATCGTTTGCGGCGTATTTTAATGATGTTACACTATTTTAAAGATATCTAAATTCCTACATATCACCGAGGTTCACTACAAGCCACTTACTTTAGAATAGAGTGTGCATAGAATGTATCGTTCATTTACAGGGACACTCAAAAGAATTCCGTTGCATTACAATCTTTGAAGAAAAGTCGTTTTCTTTTAATGATGTTTCACTATTTTAAACATATTCACTGGGGTTTTATTCTATTATAAAACGCTTACTGTAGAACAGGGTATGCATAGAATGTATCGTTCATTTACAGGGACACTCAAAAAAATTTGGTTACAGTACTGTCTTATGAACAATAATTGATGGCAGCTCGTTTTCAGTTGTGGTACGCGTTTTTAAATGCAACTATTTGTTCTTGTGCATATTAATTGGTGTATGTAAATTCTATAGATAGATCCTATACAGGGCTGCTCAAAATATCTCACGTATATTTCCGGTTTTTGACGGAAATTGCTGAATGGGAACTCTTATTTTTTCAATGAATTTCCCTACTGAAGTAAATTTTAGTATACTGTGTAGGTTATACAAATCTATAGACCCTATACAGGGCTGCACAAACGAATTCGAATAGTTTGTTTGACTTCTGGTAGAGATTGCTCAAATTGGGTTTTCACATGTTTTATGCGTTTTCCAATTATTTATTTAGTATGGGCGGGGCTAGTGAAGCTTAAGCCGAAAGGTAGGCCACCCCGCCCGGTTTGACTTTGACCTTGTTTATTTAGTAAACTTTGAAGTTTTGTTTTTACTGTATTCTGAATGTGTTGGAAAATGTGTGATAATCTATGCGTGACGCATGATTTTTTTGTACTTGTTACTTCCTACAACAGCTTAAAACACGTTTCCTATGCTCCAAAATGGTGCTGATAAGTTTTTGGTGGAAATCTCCCGACAGGTGGCGCTGCTATACTACATTTATAACAATTTTCACGCTGGTTCTATCTCAAAAACTAATACATAGAATTTCATCAAACTTTAGATTCTGTTAGACCTTCACATAAGTTGTTGTTGATTACGTTTTGGTGTAAATCTCCTAACAGGTGCTGCTGCTATGCTACATTTTTTATGATTTCCGTAACAGCTCGATCTCAAGAACTAATGCACGGATTTTTATCAAACTTCAGATTCAGTTAGACGTTCACATAAGTTGTTATTGATTAAGTTTTGGTGTAAATCGTTCAACAGGTAACGCTGCTATACTGCATTTTCATTATTTAGACGATTTTAGCGATAGTCATATATCAATAACTAATGAACAGAATTTCATCAAACTTTAGATTCAGTTAGACCTTGATATAAGTTGGTGCTGATTCGTTTTTGGTGTATGTGAAACTTGTATGAGATAGAAGAAAGTTTTGTGATTGGCACATTCGACTAGTTTTTCAAGTATAATGTTAATATATGTGTCGACATCTGAAATATGCCATCTACGCTATTTGTTGTTATAAAGACCAATAAAACAAAGTTTCAAGAAATATATATTGCTACAATGTTGGTTGTTTATTACGAAACAATTATTTTTCGCACTTACAGCCAAGAGCAAAGGTGCAATTTGGGAAAACTTCACGGAAGAAAGTTGTCTAATTTCTCTCACCATTTAGAAAAAACTAAAAAATGTGCCAATATCCAAACTTTCTCTGTCTCACGCATGTTAATATTTAAAAAAAAAAAAGTCATTTTTTTAACTATGCATTTTAAAATCCAAAAATGCAGCATAACAGCGCCACCTGTTATATGATTAACACAAAAACCCAATCAAAACCAACTTATGTCAAGGTCTAACAGAATATGAAGTTTGATGAGATTCCGTACCTTAATTCTTGAGATAGAGCTATTGAGGAAATCATGAAAAATGCAGCATAGCAGCGGCACCTGTTGGGCTATTTACACCAAAACCTAATCAGCACCAATTTATATCAAAATCTAACAGAATATAAAATTTTATTAAATTCCTTGCATTACTTCTTGAGATATGGCTATCGCTAAAATCGTGTAGAACCTAAAAATGCAGCATAGTAGCGCCTCCTGTTTGGAGATTTACACCAAAACCTAATAAGTAACAACTTATGTCAACGTCTAACTGAATCTGACGTTTGTTGAAAATCCGTCCATTAGTTTTTGAGATATAGCTATATTGAAAATCTTGAATAATGCAGCATAGCTTAGCACCACCTGTTGGGCGGTATACACCAAAATGTAATAAAGTAACAACAAATGTCAACGTTTAACTGAATCTAATCTTTGATGAAAATACTTTCATTAGTTCTTGAGACAGAGGTATTAAGGAAATCGTGAAGATACAGAACACCAGCGCCACCTGTTAGGCGATTTACACCAAAAACAAATCAGCACCAACTTATATCAAGGTCTAACTGAATCCAAAGTTTTATTAAATTCCGTGCATTGGTTCTTGAGACAGAAAGCCCTCAAAATTTCTGTCATATGCAGACACACACACACAGACAGACAGACATTTTCTATTGGGTTGTCCAGAAAGTTCGTGCCGGTTGGGAAAATCAATTCGTACCGGAAAATTCTATCATTTAATTATTAGACATCTATTCCGATATTTAATGTCTAATAATTAACGGGCAGAAATTTTCCGGTACGAGCTGATTTTCCCAACCGGCACGAACTTTCCGGACAACCCAATAAAAACAGTCAAATCAACAGAACAGTAAAAACAGTCAGATGAATATTTTCCCAATGATTAAAAATTGTTTTATTACCGCCTAAACAAAATTAATTATAAGGAAACGATTAATATTATTTTCAAAAGATTGTTAAAAAAATTACTCAGCTATATTTCCAAATTCTTATACATAATTAAATGTAAAATTACTTTAAAATAGCAGTTAATGTCCTAGAAAGTTTTTCCTATACCCTAAACTAATTTCGCTTACAGTTTTTCGCGATAATATTTTGAAAACAAATTTTACATTTCGCCTCGAAAACCATTAACTTGACGATTCAAGTTCTTGCAACATTAGTAAACAATTTGCCATTTTCAATTACTTTTAATAATAGCTTATACAAAACTGCAAATCTATTGCTAGAAAAGAATCACAATAATTCAATAATCATCCCGAATTTCTAGGGAGAAAAATAAAATCGACACAATTAGTTTTATGTTGCAACACTATGAATTGCACGGTAATATATGGCCTAGATAAAAAGGTCAAAAAGACTTTATTTAAAAATTCCATGTCAGAATTGTTAAATGGCGTGAATTCGAAATTAGTTTGTATTAGGAAAATCAACCATCAAAAAACAGTTTCGTCTTTCATTCGGAAAATCTGTCACAAATGAAAAATAGCCTGATCTAACTCTTAAATGTCATTGTTAAAGAAATCAGAAGAGCTATATAAAATAGCTGTGTTTAATGCCAAGAGAATGAACACAAGAGGTCAAGGGGACAGTAAAATGGTCAGTTCACAATGTATCTAGTATATGTGTTGCAAGTCGTAGAGGTGCATTTTTTGCATATAAAAATGCTGAGAAAATTTATGTTCAATTTTAATATTTCATGATATAAGACGTTATTATGAACATTCAGCTTGATGTGTTCCTAAAATCAAATATATTACCAAACAAAGGTAATCTTCACCCTGTTTTATAATCAGCCTATCTTAAAAAGTAGTGTACTGTACGCGTTGCGTAGGAGGAATACCAAATCATTGAGAGAAAATGGTAGAATCATGATAGTTAATAAATTACCCATAACCACATAAAATTGTTTACTAGCCATTTTTTATGAATAAATTAAACAAGTTGGAAATTGCACGTTAAACGTGACAAATGAGGTGCGTTCGTTTCGTGCTATAACTAGTTTTACAATGTAAAAAATCATGGTTATTATTTCTGTGAATTAAATTGTATCGTCTGCTATGAACGAAATGGGGATGCCCTTTTTTTTTCTTATTACGTATGCCATGTTTATAGACGCGATTTTTTTTTTCGACACCAAACAGCGCTGTAAATTCACCATGAAGATTTTGATTTGCGAATGATTATCTTCATGGTTAATATTTCTATGACTCACGATGAATGAATCTTTTGTTTATTTACTTTAATGGATTGAGATATTCGTCTGTTAACCTAATTTTCACTGAAGTTATCTCAGAATCTATACATTTTTTAATGTAACTCCTCTCTCAAGCAAACAATTTTTTTTAACAATCTTTCTAAAAATGTTACTTTTATACAATTTTATTTAAAAAAAAAAAACAATTTGTAATAAAAATGGCCACTTGGCATATGGAAAAAGGCGTGGTTAGCCCTTATTTGTTTTCTTCAGTCACATGACTTGCGCTTTTATATTATATAGATTACGTATGATATGATTCAATAGAATAAAGAAAACTTTTATTAATATCTTTTTAAGTTTTGATTCGATTTTCATAAAATTTGAAATAACTCGACAAAGTTCTGCTACGATTAAATTTCAAACCATTCGGTCAGGTAGTTTTTGCGCTCTTATATGCGGACAGACGGATAGACAGACAGGCAGACAAACAGACGGACACTACGTATTTATATAATTACGAACGCACCTAAAAAGAAATCCTGTAAACAAATTTTTTTCAGTTTGTGAAAGGATTTCTAAGCGTTAAATAAAATTGTTTTGTGAGGTAAAATATTTTGATTAATATTTTTTTCTTTAAAAGAAATTTATCTGCAGATTTAAAATTAAAAACTTCTCTTTTTTTTTTCTTTTTTATATATTTTTTAACAAATTTCGACCTAGTTGAAAGGTGTTTGTTATTTCGGTTCGTCTGTCTGTCTATCTGTGTAATCGCAATCTAACTTCCTATATGTTATTGACGTTTACTGTACAACTTTCTCTATTGAAAACGGTGTGTATAGCATTTGTAGTTTGTTTATTATGAACGTTCGTATTATTATGTCTGATGAATGCTATATTTATACAATATTGAGCCCAAATATAAGAAATATTGGTTTGCTACAATGAAATTCCTTGCATTAGTTCTTGAGATAGAACGCCCACAAAATTTTTCTCACATACAGACAAAGACAGAGACAGACAGACTCACAGACAGATATTTTCTAAAATCTGTCAAATCGTGTTCAGGATCTTCCAAAAGGTATAAATCCGTCGAAAACCGGAAGTCGAAAATTTTCATGAATCCAATACATTCTTCTTGTAAAGATAGAAGAAAGTAACAAATTCAATTGTGTTTAGAAATATACTTTACGTTATTTCATTTCAAGATTCATTATTCTTTATTTGAAGATCATAAAACCAGTCCTTTATTAATAGTCAATTAAAACATCCTGTGATTCTTTATATTTTCTCATGTTAATTTTCAATTATTTACCGATCTATTTTTTAATCATATTTATGAATAAGAAAGAAAACCGCATCTCTGATAAAGTCTACTATTGTGTAAAAAAGCATTGGTTTTTCACCACCCTTGAACATTTCTACATTGAAGAGAAGATAAATATTGCTGAAAACAGTGACTATTTTCTTGCAAAATGTCTTTCATGTCTACATTTTAAAAAGAATCTTCCTCCTTGTTAACTAAATCATCAAGCAGAAAATCAAAACAGTCGTCCTATCAAGCTAGACGTTGTTTTGAAAAGGAACTAAATTAGAAAGAGGAAGTAGTTACGCGTTTTGGAGGATGAATTGTGAAGGTAAGCTTACCAATTGTTACCGGCTAAAGATAAACGCAAATGGCGATTATAATTGTTTCATAAGTAACACATTCCTTTGCTTTATGTTTAACTAATTTCAAAGAAAGGCCACGGTAATTAAACTAGTCGTTGGGTGACACGTTGGGTAATACTTACCCATCATGGATATGCATAATGTAAAATATGAAAATAAAAAATGTGTCAACTACTTATAAAATGCATTGCAATTCGAATAAAATCGTGGCTTGATGACGTCCTAAACTTTGAAGGCTCGATTACTGAATTGCTTAAAAGAAACATCCTTATAACTCTAAAAACAATAATCCTATTAACTAGCGGTTTATTGCATCTGATTAAGCGTCAAATTTCCAATTAAAATATATCTTTGAAGTGAAATTTGGATGAAATACAGGTTCATGAAAAATCCAAGAGTGTGGTAAATAGGATTACAAATATCTCGGTAACTCATTATCCGATCGACTTCATGCTTTATGCAAAATTTATGTTTTTTTTTTTTTGTCTTTTATATTCACTCCTTAAAATAAACAATTTCGAAAATTTTTAGATACCTTTTATCAGAACGAATATTTCGAGAGTCCGAAAAAAATAGTTCCGGATAATCGAGGATATTGAAATTCAATAGGCTTTATTCCCATTATTACATACTAAGTACATACCAAATTTCAAGTCTCTATCTCAATTTTACAAGTTGTACAACTTGTATGATATCTTTACCAATTTGAAATAGTTGTGTTAAAATTAATCTACTCTATCTCAATTTATTCGGGAGATAGAGCGTTTACAGGCACACAGACACACAGACGGACGGCAAATTTTTCTTTTCTAAAAATATGTTTTTCGGAATCTCCAGTGTCTGAAACGCGTAAATCCGTCAAAAATTTTTTTCGATTTTCAAAACGATTACAAGACTTACCCTATACTACGTATGATGGGTAAGTAATAATTATATTTTTGGATGTTTGTTCACGCATAATTTTTCGAATGGATACTCCAATTTTCATAATTATTTTTACTTTTCTTCTATCTTCAACCATTTTAAGGGTAGTGGTATGTTTATGAAACCATTTAATTTTAATTCCCAAATGCACAATAGCACTAGAATTTTGGTATAAAGTTTTCCGTTTAATGTGTATGTGGAATATAGCTTTTTCATGTTTTCAAATAAGTTTGTTTCTAATTTCCGGTGCCATTCGTACATTTCAACATTTTCGCAGGTGGAGTGCTTTGCCCCTGAAAGGGTTAAAAGAAGAAAGTATTGGATTCAGGAAAAATTTCGACTTCTGATTTTCGACGGAATTATACGTTTTAGAAGGTCCTGAATACGATTTGACTGTTCTTAGAAAATGTCTCTCTGTGAATCTGTCTGTCTGTCTGTATGTGACAAAAATTTTGTTGGTGCTCTATCTCAAGAATTCCCATGGAATTTAATAAAACTTCATATTCTGCCAGACTTTGACATAAATTGATGCCGATTAAGTTTTGGTGTATACCGCCCAAAAGGAGTCGAGATACAATAACAAGGGAGTTCATTGTGCGCCAAACCACGCTTTCTAAAACAGACCACCTACACTCAAAAAACGACATTTTCAAAACTGAGCAAAAAAATACTTAAATCTGAGTATGTCGCATAGTCAAAATGGCTTCGAATCAAAATTACTCAAGTTTGAAACACGTGTAGACTCATTTCTGGAAACATGCACACACTCAAGAATAAAACATCACGTGTTCCTATTTGAGTATGTCTATGTTTCAAATATGAGTATGAATGGACTTCTATGTGCTCATTTTTGAGTATTTTCATGTTTCAAAAATGAGTATGAACTGATTGTAATCATTTTTGAGTATGTCCGTGTTTCAAAAATGAGTATGAACTGACCTCTATGTGCTCAGTTTTGAGTATGTCCATGTTTCAATATTCTGTGTATTTCTGGTATTTCAGAATTGAGAGCATTGGGTCGTTCTATTTGAAACAAAAAGTTTCATAACAAAATGAAAACATCGATTTACTCAGATTTGAAAGTGTCATTTTTCTCAGTGAGCTATGAAACTGAAATAGTGAAATATTTTATACACTAAAAAGTAGAAAATAAAAGATAAAGATTGTAACAATTTTCTTGTAATACATTATGTTTTTTAGGGTTTCGTTCATCTCACGAAACCCTATTACTCCCACTTCGTTGTCTGTCCGTCACAGAGCCGGTTAACAGAAACCTATTTAACTTACAGGCATGAAATTTTGTGTACTTACAGCTGAATACCTGCTGTGAAGCTAAAAATCATAAAATTTGAAAAAATCGTATTATTTTAATATATGGAGATAAAAAACCAAAATTCTAACAGCCTTTTCCTATTAAATTTAAACATTTTTCGTTATAGCAGCTGCCAACAATTAAAAATCCACAATAAAATTCTTTCTACAATAATTATTTTTCTATTGAAAGATTTCCACGTGAAAAATGAAAATGAAATAAAAAGTTTCACCCATTGAAAAAAAGATTAATATGACGTCCTATTGGGAATAAAAAGTAAATTTTCAAACATTTCTCAATAATACAAGGAGTATGAGTATGTGTAAATACAGAAAGCAGCTTGATAAGACGTCATTAGAGAATTTAAAAGAAAATTAATCTGACGTCATATGGGAAGTTTAACGTTTAACGGTATACTAGCCAGATTAGTCGTTATTTGCATTACCCGGGGAAATTTAACATTGCCTCTATGGGGAAAAATTTTGGTTCTAGAAGATTTTATTTCTATAAGCGGGGTATTTGTTTATCCGTTACCCGATTAAGCAGGTCCGACTGTATTGGCATATTTTAACATTTTGAAGGTTTCTATACGACTTGTTTAATTTTGAAATTGTTTTTTTTTTTCCATATCGCATTTAGTCCACATGACAGATATTATTATGACAGAGTATAATAACAATTTTTTTTTCTTTGAAAATGAAATTCATTTGGAATTTATTAAAGAAAGGATAAAGTGTTTTGAAAGGAATATTAAGCGAAGCCCTTTGTGCGATCTTCGATCACACTTACAAGCTTGTTAGATCTCTTTTGTTAGTCTTAATAACAAGGAATAAAATTGATAACATCTCTTAAGAGCCTTAGGAATGAATGACACATACATTAAATAATTGTCTTAAAAACAAAAATCTTTTCATTGGGTTTGGGAAAAGAATGGCGATATTTCAAGATTCTTTATTTGACTCTAAATAATAATGGTCTTTCATTAATGGTCATTTAAAACATTAGGTGTAATTTCTATTATTTGTATTTTCTTACATTAACTTACAATTTTTTTTTATCAATTCACAGTTAATCATTCTTATGAACAGCAAACAAAACACACCCGAAAATGTCTGTTACTGTGTAAAATAAAAAGAACATCCATTCTCTATCATCCTTGACCACACCAAAAAAAGATGTCGCTGAAAAAAATCAAACACTGACCATTTTCATGTAAAACATATTTCGTCAAAAAGAATCTTCCTCGCTGTTAACTAAATCATCGAGCAAAAAATAAACTGTCTTTGTTGGCCTATCAAGTTTGTTAATAGGTTGATTTTAAATGGAATTGTTTTTGACAAAGGAAGTACTTATGAGTTGTGGAGGATGAATTGCGAAGGTATGCTTACTATTGTTGTCGACTAAGATAAAAGCAAATACGATTATAATTGTTTCACAAGTGGCGAATTTTCCATCGTCGCTTTACTTTATTGTTTAAGACTGTCCTCAAATCCAAAGAAGATACTTTCTGATACATTTCTAAATTAATTACTTTCTTCTATCTTTAAAAGAAGAAAGTATTGGATTCATGAAAATTTTCGACTTCCAGTTTTCGACGGATATATACTTTTTAGAAGGTCCTGAACACGATTCGACTGTTTTTAGAAAATATCTGTCTGTGAGTCTGTCTGTCTGTCTGTCCGTTTGTCCGTCTGTCTGTCTGTCTGTCCGTCTATCTGTCTGCATGTGACAAAAAAATTGTGGGCACTCTATATCAAGAACTAATGCTCGGAATTTAATAAAATATATTCAGTTAGTCTCTGATATAAATTGGCGCTGATTAGTTTTTGTTGAAAATCGCCTTGTAGGTGGCGGTGCTATGCTGCATTTTTCGCGATTTTCACGATAGATGTATCTCAAGAACTAATGCACTTATTTTCATCAAACTTCAGATTATGTTAGACCTTGACATAAATAGATGATGATTACGTTGTGATGTAAATATCTCAACAGGTGATGCTGCTATGCTACTTTTTTCATGGTTTTCACGATAACTATATCTCAGGAACTAATGCACGGATTTTCACCAAACTTCAGATTGAGTTAGGCGTTGACATAAGTTGTTGTTGATTAGGTGTTGGTCTAAATCTCCCAACAGGTGGCGCTGCTATGCTGCACTGTTCAGGATTTACACGATTTTAGCGATAGTCCTATCTGAAGAGCTAATGCTCGGAATTTAATAAAACTTTCGATTCAGTTAGACCTTGATATAAATGGTGCTGATTCGTTTTTAGTGTATGCGAAACCTGTGTGAGATAGAAGAAAGTTTTGGGATTGGCACATCCGACTAGTTTTTGTTTGGAAACGCGTGAAATTGGCAGGAGTTTTTATTCAGAAACTATGTAATCAAATGGTTTTTTAATTTTTAGGTAAAGGAAGAAGATCTTTCAGAAAACACTATCAACGTTGGTATTTTGAATCGAATTTTCTGAGGCGACAGAGCAGGAAAGGAGAAAAACCTGTCGTCACGTGACATCAATCGCTTATAACTTGATAAGTGTGACAACTCCGACTGCCTATATTACGAATTCAATCAAGAGTTGACCACATGTAAATAATCAATTTTAAACTAATTGATTTCTAAATAAAATTGGTAAGTTATAAATTTTCTTACCTCTAAATTCCAATCGGGACATCGGTGCTCCGCATCTTCATGATTCATTATATTTCAGCGAATGAAATTTTCACGAGAGAATAATCTTGACTCAAATAAAATTCAGTATATTATTATACATCACAATTTAATGACACTTCACACGACGAAAAACACAGAAGCATAATTATTTACAGCTTTTTAACTGAGCGACATGCTCTCAAACAATCATAATCACAAACTAAAACTAAACTTAAAGTTCTAATAAAAATGTTCTGAAACAGTTACTAAAAAAACATAATGTTGCGCGCATGCGCCAGTTTCATTGTCTCTTTTCTGCAAATCAAAGTACATCCCTACCCACAGCCGTCTCAATACTAGGCCTGAGCTTTGATTCAAAATGGCGGCTGCCGAAGGCGGACTTTTTTACGCTGTTAGCATGAAGTAGTTCTACGATTTGAGTGATTCTAGTCACAAATGCTTTTCGATAAAACCTTATTCTACTAAACAACAATGCATATTATATTGCTAAGATAGTATATTAAACACAGAAAATTTATCCACATCAATATATTTACAATTAAAAAATTGCCAGCTATAATATTATATTATTATTATTATTTTATTTACAGATATACGTTTATTAGTTAATGATATGCAAAATGCAATTTAAACCACACACACACACAAGATAAATAAATAAAATTAATTAATTAATTAAAAAAATAGCTATATAAATAAACTTGTAAAAATTATAATCAAAGTAATAATAATAATAATCCTTATATATTATTTCTCCTGTCAACATCCCTTTTTTTCTGAAAATACGAAACGCACAACGACGAATGAGATAGCATATGAAAGGATTTTGAAAACGCTTCTGACATAGCTCACTTAACATTTCGTTAAAACATGTTTTCGATTAAAAATTGCTGATAATTAAAAATTAAATCGGCATTGTTTTCCTAAATGAAATGAAAGGTTTTCCTCAAAACATTGTTGCCAAAAAAATAAAATACCACATTATATGATGCTCAGCAATTATTATAAAAAACACCGCACGGGTTTATTTTATACTTATGATTAAAAAGCGAAATTTAAATTGAAATGTTTAGATTTATATTTCTATGTCCCATGTTTTTCCCGAAGCGGATGACGTCATCCTCTAATGCAGCGAGGCTAACGAAAAAGACAGGCTACCACGGTGCATTCTGCATATCTTTTTTTACAGACCGCGAGAGTGACGTGATGCTCTTTTCGTACACCTGCATTGGTGGATTCGAGCATCACGTGATTCCGCCGGTCTGTACTAAAAATTTACGCGTAAAGTACCGCGGTAGCCTTTCTTTTTCGTTAGCCTCGCTAATGCAGTTAAAATACGATTGTTAATTTTTTTTTCTCGCGCGTGCCTTTAGCAATCTTGGATCAGTTTTTACTCTAACTTTGATGGAATAAATTAGATGATATTCTGGATTGACTAACAACTAAATGTTGTTTACAGATATTTTTATCCTTGCTTTTTCTTTAGAAGTTTAAACCTGCATCTAATAACTATTACATATTGATAAAAAATGGTACTTCTCTTTTATCCCGTCGACCACTTTTCATAACAAAAAACTATCGCCAAATAAACGGGAGAACGTTGCCATTGGAATATCAAAATAAATAAATAAAATATAAGAATTTAAGGACACAATTGTTATTTTAATTAATGAAATAACTAATAAACCAGTAAAACATAATGAAAAATACACGCAAATGTCGAATTAAAAACCACTTGATGATTTAACAAACACGTATAATGCTACTGACATCAAGTAAATGGGACTGCATTTTTGGCGTTTAATCTTACAATTTGGCGATAGTTTTTTGTTATGAAAAGTGGTCGACGGGATAATAGAGAAATACCTAAAAAATATTAGATTTCAGTGCGAAATCTTCGCACGGGCCCTCTGGTAATAATAATAATGTTATTGGCTATTTCCCACATTTTACAATGTATTTTAATGTTATTCCTGACATGCACTGATATTTTTTCTTTATCATGAAATACATTTATTTATTTATTTAGCGCGTTTATTTTCACATTAACAAAAAAAGCAGCACACTCATCATAACAACTTCACTTATCAGTTAAATATCTAATTATTTTGTATATTTAAAGGATTAAACTGGAATAGAAAAGGGTTTAGAACAGAAAAATCTTTTCACAATTCATAAAAACGTATATAATAGATATTCTTATAAAACTAAACAAATCATTTAAAAAATCATTTGTTTAAATATATTTTTCTTAGTTAAAGTTGTTATTAATGATTTTTGAATGATTGTATAAAATAATTTTAAATATTGTAGCAATAAAAGCTTTCTCAAAATTAAAAATATCACAGGAACAAGCTTTATGATAACCATTCTTGTTTTTCATTCACAATATTTTTGAAATATGAGTCACTTTCTGATATCAATAAATTCAGTTTGTTTTCAGTTTTCATTTGTTGTGAATGCATTGTAAATATTTCTATGCAGTGAAATATATACGAAAGTCTGTGTAAATATAAAAAGCACATAAATCATAGTATGCATAAATAGCAGCATATGGATTTTTTTTTTCCATATCAAACGTCTAAAAATGAAAAACTGTGATAGATTTTTTAAAATTAGCTTTAGGTACAATCATTGTATTTATTATCATTATTATTACAAAAATCTTCCGTAATCATCTCGAATTTGAATCTGCTACAGCATGTCAAATCAAATTAAACAAACATTCAGAAATTTAGAAAACAATGATTTTTTTCTTCTTTTTTTTAGCTTATGGAAGCGGTAAACATTTTGCGATGCTACAAATGTGTCAGAGAATAACAAGTTGTATAAATTAACTAAATCTATTAACATCATGCATTGCAAATTTCTTTCCAGCTGTTACATATTTATTTAAAATTTTAAACTCTTTCCGTGTTCAATTATAATTTGCTTAGAGTAAAATAGAAGTGATTTTTATGAAAATTGAAAATTTTCCAATCCCCCCGAAAATAAATCCTGGCTATGCCATTTATTATAATTATAACTTGTCATATTATTATTAACATATCTTATTATTACTGCCAAATACAGAAAGTTATTAATAATAATTATTAATTATGCTAAAAGCATAAATGCTAAATTAAACCATATGTTTGCGATAATAAACAAATTTGTTTGCTTTCAAACTTAAGACAACATTAGTGTTTACATCTTATTAAATTACATATCTGGGGCTAATTATGAATTTCATATACTTAAAGGAAAAAAACACTACTAATAATCAGTTGAATAATACATCATTCTTCCTTAAGCATATAGCATTATAATTATTTGTAATACATCCTTAAAAACTCTTAAGGTCATATAATTTAAAACATGTTAAAAACGATAAAAACAAAACTAAACATTTGGAATTTCTACGAAAATGATGTTATTTATACGTGTTTATAAATTTGATTTTTAAAATAACGAAATAATTAGCCTACTAAATTATGTTTTGCAAGCATTATTTATTAATCCTAATAATATTATAAATCTCATTGTGTGCAAATGTTAGGCTGAAGCCAGCGTCAAAATGGAGCATTTAATGATCCTGTATTTTTGCATGTAGGTTGATTATAATACTCAAATTAACATAGGCTGGTTTTTGTTTATTTTATTCAAATATTTTCTTTAATAATTAAAAATTTAATTATTTTCATAGAGAATAAATGGACATTTTTCCATACAATTTAACCATTTTATTTTATCGTTGCTAGGGCTTTGATCGTTGCCACAAAAATAAAAACACGGAAAAATAATTTTTCCCCAACAACTAATTTTCAATTGAACGATTTTCACGTGAAAACTGAAAATTAAAAAAATTAAAAAGAAGGTGAATTTCCGTGATATTTGAAACAAAAATATGGAGTATTTGTTATTATACATGAAGTATGAATATCGGTTAAAATAAAAAGATATTTTTCTGTCAAAAACTGCGTTATAATTAGAAGGAAAAGTGCAACAATAATTATATTATTAAAAAATAGATTTCGCTTGGACCATGGAGCTATGAAAAGGATCCAATGGGCTTGGACAAATATGACGTTATAAATAAAACATGTATTTTCAAATATTCGTAATAATACAAGGAGCATGAATATCAATGTATAATGAAAATAAATAGATAATGGACGTAATATTTAAGATGAAAAACTGAAATATATTTTATCGATACTGATTAATAATTAGCTTGAATACCAGTTACACACAAATGTGAGTTTTCCGCTAAAATTTACGTCCTGATTGCCAGAAAAAGAAAATTAACAAGAATTTTGCCATTTAAAAGAGATTTCTCTGAGGAAAAAGTGACGTCATACTTGAAATAAAATGGGAATTTTCAAATGTGTTTTAGAAGGAGCGTGAATCAATTCATTACATTAATAATACAAGAATCGGTAAGTTTAGAAAGTAGATGAGTTTCACGTCATATTTAAAACGAAAAATTTAAATATATTTCTTTAGCTTTTTTTTTAGCTAGCGATTATCATGCATGAATATCAGTTACATACAGATGAGAGTTTTTGCCAAAAATTACACCATGATTATTAGGAAAATAAAAATAATTACGAATCTATTATATTAAAATCTGACCGCCTGTTTGTATTTCGCAGAGGATGTCATAAACTCTCAGAATTAAAAAAAATGATTTAAATTCCGAGATATGATTATTATTTATTTTTTTTATAAATTTAACGAAGTTGCTCTAAAAATGGCAACTAAGTTATTCCAATTTTGTGGATAAAAAAGAAGAAATGAAACAGAATAATATATTTTTTCTCATTAAAACTGAAAAAAAGAATTATTTTCAATTTGAATAGATGGTGAAAGAAAAAAAAATCTTGATTACAGTAAATTTTTTTAAAAATAAAAACGTATTTTCACATATTCAAACTTCATGAGTCAATTTATTCTGGAGAACAAATATCGTCTGTCAACATATTTTCATTTAGAAATAAAGATTTTTTTTTTTCGGTTGTAGTACAGCCCCTAGAATTTAGGCGCTGTAGTTATAGATTAAATCAAGGAGGCAAATTTAAGCTCCATGCATTTAGGTCTACAATTATTGCTCCCTATTCACAAGAATTGAATTTAATGAAAAAGAATATACTATTTCCATTATCTTTGAAGGATGTCTATTAAAACGTTTCACAAAGGCGTTAAAAGTAAAATGGTTTACCAGGTAAACTTGACATATGTTTTTACACAATTCGCCGATTTCCACGATTTTATTTGGCCCGCCTTTTTTATTGGTTGCAGTTTCCTTTTCGTGATTATTTGTCACAAAATTTCACTTTTTTAAAACTTAGTTATGTCAAGGCCTCTATAACATAGAAATACTGTATTGTATCCTATGGAATGTGATCAAGAGTTAGTTAATTATTTACGTTTCTAATTATCGGGAATGAAATATTTTGCTTAATTAATGAATTTATTCTTATTTTAATGATACGTGAACGAAGTCACGGGTAACAGCTAGTTTAAAATAAAAAATAAATATCACAAAAGCAAGAGTTCTAAAAACATTTAAGTACACAGAAAACCAATTTTTTTAAATAGACATTCCGGCGCATGCATATATGTAAGTCAAACAAATAACAAAAATATGGCAATTTAAAGAATATATAATCCGAACTTGTGAAAATATAAAGGATAAATTTAAAGGATGTATTACAAATAATTATTAGTTGTAATACATCCTTTAAAACTGTTCTAGTTCATAAAATTCTAAAACATGTTAAACACGGTAAAATCAAAACCATGTATTTCGAAGTTCTAAGAAAATTATACGTGTTCGTCTTATAAATTATTTTTAATTTTATTAAATATGGAAATAATTAGCCAACTAAAAGATATTTTACAAGTATTATTTATCTTTTTTAAAAATGACAAAAGGAAGAGTTTGAATGAATTCACAGCACGTGGGTATTTTCTAGTGCATTTAAGGAAATAAACAATGAGAAATAAATATATACTTACTTCAGGAATTACCTTTAATCCACAAATATTCGATATTAAAAATATAGCACATATTGTACGCTAAATTCGTCTTTTATGGGATTAATAGATATTAAATAGTAGTTATTTGCACACAACTCCAAGATCGAACGTTACATTTCAAGCCTTAGCGATGACACGTGACCTTCTTCCTCAAAATCAGAGAGAGGGGGCTGTGCCCTACCTCTACACTGCGTAGGTGTAAATAATTGTCTTTTGATCAAACTTTCAAAACTTTAAGTAGAAAGGGAGTTTGGATGATGCAAGAGGAAATGAATTCCCAATTACAACAATAAGTTATCAAAAAGTGGAAAACACCATTCCATTCCAAATCGCTCTAATAGTCTGTCCTGAAAGTGCCATGCTTTTGTGTTTAAAAATGAGTTCGTAAATGTGTTAGAAAGTTTCGCGTTATTGAGTGGGGGGGAAACCAAAGAAAGGCAGTTAGTTATACAACAGTTCTATAATATAAGCAGATAAAACAACGTTTTTAGCACCAGAACTTTTTATTTTAAAGCTGACTAGTTTCGCTAGATTTCAACGTACCGTCATCAGTGCAAAGAACAGTGGATTTTCGCTCAAATACATGTAAGAGAAGCAGAGTCAATGGATAGGTTTTTTTACCAATATAATTACAGGGAACAGCTAATAAGAAGATTGTATACAGAATAGAGCTGGTAATGTGAAATAATGCTTGTAGAAATTAAGAAAAGAGGTTTTTATATAATTTTTCCAACAATATATATGTATATTACTATCCTTAATAATATGGTCCAGAAGTTCCAAGACTTTTGAAAACTTAATAATTAGTAAACTATGTACCATAGAAAGATGCGGGTTTCGCAAAAATACTTAGAAACATGAGGAGTTTAGTTTTTAATGCTAAAAAATGTGTTATAATTTTTGCCCAATAGGTGGCGATATTGCAGAATGCAGAAAGAGCCAATACCATGCGTTATATAATCAGATGAGTTCATTGCGCAAATTTCAGAACAAGGATATTGCTCAGATTTCGCTGTGAGAAATGTTTCTGTTCAAAAGTTTTGACGAAGATTAAAAAAAAAATAGCAATTTAAAAAACTTCGATAAGCTTCATTTCATAACATTCATGCAGAATGATGCGCCTTAGAACATCGCCGCTCCTGTTACAACAACCCTGAGGACAACATTTTGAAAGAACTGTGTCCTTAATGGCCGCTTTTTGCAATGGCCTCCAAGATCGCCAGGTCTTACACCCTTGTGACTTTTGACTATGGAGCTACTTGAAGTCTCACATGTTTAGAGATCGGTCTACATAATTTTAAATTTTACATCTCTGAATAGGGGGTAAAGTTTATTTTTAAATGTAATGTGTTGGAAAACTGTATTTAAATTTACTAACTTTTTATGATTTTTATACCAAGTACCTCGATTAAGGAACATTAACACGTTTGTACTTATAATAATATAAATAGCTCAGCGTTTGTTTCCAGCTAATATACCATAACAAAATTAAGACTTCATACAATGCACAAATTAAAACTATATCGATATCTATATCTGATGTTTTCTTTTACTAATTAAGAAATATCTGTAATCTTTCTTTTGTTCTTTCATCTTATTTACATAAGATTATTTTTTTTTTTGTTAAAACTTCAGAAGCCATGCCTTAATCAGGCCCTCCGAACTTAACGTTTCATGTAATTTTTCCTTATTGTCGATGAACAGTATATAAATATTTTTATACTTGTTACAGTACAAGTCAGTAAAAGCTATTTGTACTGATATTTGCATTCAATCTATATCTGTTTCCTTTTACTAAATAAGATGTATCTGCAATTTCTCGTCTGTTTTGCAATCTTATTTACGTCAGATTAAAAATTTGTTGTTAAACCCCAGAGGCCCATGCATTAATCAGGCCCAAGAATTTAACGTTCCAGGTTAATTTTTCTTATTGTCGAAGAATAGTACAGGGTGTCACAAAAGTCTCTGTACAACTTCAAAAATGTATTACAAAAAAAAAATAATAATAGGCCTACAGCAAAAATAATTACAACAGTACATAGAGTAACTTAAAAAGATTTTTTCTACTACCTTAGTAAACTTGTACATGAGATCCTTTCGTTGCACGAAGAATATGAAGTCAATAATCCAATTCCATCCACGTGCGTTTCAGCATGCTAACATCAACTGTAGTTACAACTGTTTGATGAAATCTGAACAAAAGTTAATAGTCTCATGGAATTGAAACAAAAGATCCAAACAGCAGTAGCTACTGTTGATGTTAGCATGAAAAACGGTCGTGGATGGAATTGGAATATCGTCTTGATAGTCTTCGTGCTACGAAAGGATCTCATGTTGAAGTTTACTAAAGCAGCAGAAAAAAAACTTTTTAAGTTACTCTATGCACTGTTGTAATTATTTTTGCTGCAGGCCTATTACTTTTGTTAAAATAAATTTTTGAAATTGTACGGAGACTTTTGGGACATTCTGTATACGAATATTTTTTATCAATTATTTCAGTTTTTAAGTGAAAACTACAATTTCTACCCACCACTGTCTCTAGCAAAGGGAACTAGAAGTTATAAGGATGACATGGAACTATGTTTTCTAAAGCCACAATTTAGTTTCTAGATGCCAGTGGCAGAATTTTTTTTAAGTGTATAGAGGGCTGCTCAAAAGGATTCGGATATTTTTTCCAATTATAGATGGTAATTGATGAAATTGGCTTTTAAAAATGTGTTATGCGTTTTCCAATTGTTTACTTAGACATAATCTTTCCTCTTATTAATCGGCGAAGCTTTGTTACATACAGTAAGTCTGAATGTGTTTGAAAATGTTTCATAATCTATGCTTGACGCATGATTTTTCGTTCTGGTTTTGGGTTTGACATCCATTAACATGTTTTATTTAAGAAACATGTTAGGAAAACATCGTTCAAAATTCCTTAAACATTTTGTCGTATTTTTATAGGTTATGTTCGCTTTAAAATATCATGAGAAAAGCTAAATATAAGACGGCACTTGTTAGTTTGTTTTTCAAAACTTGTTTTACTTTTATTATGGCAAAGTTATGTAAGGACATAAAAACTGATGCAAAAACCGTTTGTTTGTACATTTATAAAAGTCATTGAACTCATACAAAACTCTTTAACACAGTTCGTTAAGCTTAAAAAACTTTTTGGAGGAAATATTTTATTATGGAAGGAATACAGTAAATTAAATATTGAATTAGCTGTTTTAGCTGGAAAGAAACAATGGTTTTGACTTTTTTATGTTTTTCTTTCTATTTTAAAATTTAAAAAGAAAACAGTATTTGGATTAGATAAAACTCAAAATAGCTGCTTATAAGGTAAGTCTTCGAATGTATAAATCCCTGAAAAGAAAATGAAAGTTGAACAGAAAAATACAGGCGAAAAAATACATAATGTAAATAATAAGTGAATAATGTAAAAGTTTGTCGCTCAATCATAACACATGCTCCTGAATAATGAGTAACTACACTAGGATAGAATTAGTGATCTCACCTGGAGATACTAATGTTGGATAAATTAAGTAAGTATTTGGGTTTTTAGAGTTTCTTATGAGGCTTCTATTTCGAAGAAAAGCAAATTTTTGAGTGAACAGCTTATTATGTTATTTACCATTACCAGTATTATATATTACCAGTGGACCCGTGCGAACATTTCGCACTGCAGTCTAATATTTTTTAGCAATATCTAATATTTTTTTTAGATGCAGGTTTAAACTTCTAAAGAAAAATTAAGTATAAAAATATCTGCAAACAACATTAGTCAAGCCAGAATATCATCTCATTTATTCCATCAAAGTTACAGTAAAAACTGTCAGAAGATAGCAATATATATATATATATATATATATATGTATGTATAGTATTCTAACTGCATTAGAGGGCTGATATCTGTTATTAAAGGGTCATCTGTTTTGAAAAAAAAAAAAAAAAAAAAAAAAAAAAAAAAACATGGGGCGAAGAAAAATAAATTGAGCATTTTAGTTAAAATTTTGCTTCTTCATCATAAATGTAAAATAAACCTGTGCAGCAACTATGTCCCACTTTATCTTTATTGAATATATTTTTTATATAATCATTGTTGCGATATTTTGTTTTTATGGCAACACTGATTTGAGAAACACTTTTCATTTATGAAAACAATGCCGATTTAATATTTAATTACTTGCAATTTTTAATAAAAAACATGTTTTAATGAAATATGAGTGTGCTATGTGAGAAGCCTATTCAAAATCCTTTCATATGATATCTCATTTGTCGTTCTGCGTTTTGTATTTGCTTAGAAAAAGGGATGTTATCAGGAGAAATAATATATAGGATTATATTTTATTTAAGAACAATATTAAGAAAAATACTATTAAATGGTAAGGGAAATGTTTGTCTGTTTATAAGAAAAGTAGTTGAACCTATAAGAAGCATTTTAGAATAGTTCATTTAACTCCTTTTTTAACACTTTCCAACATAGTTGAAAAGTGTTTATGAATTCAGCTTGTCTGTCTGCTGTCTGTCCATGCTCTAACTCTCGTAAATATACTCTACCCTGTAGCTTTCATATATTATTAAGGTTTACTATAGAATGTTCAGTATTAAAAATGAAGTGTGTAATATTCATAGTTCAATTACAGGGACACAAAAAAGATTTCCGTTATTTATTCTTCATATTACCAATTTTACACTCAGACATTATCTAAAAAAACATGGTTAAAAGTTCCATAAAAACAGTCCTTCATTTTAAAAATGTTAAAAAGTTTCACACAAAACTGTCACCATTACACAAAAGCGCTTTCACTCCGGCTAGAGCGTCCTCAGTTGTAACCTTCAAGCATCCGTTTCTTCGCTATATATCTGACTGAGGGTTGAAGAATTCCCTTTTACTCGCATTCGATTCCCTCTTTTCCTCCTTTTTTTCCAGCGGCAATCTAGCATTGCGTGTACCATATCATTGCAAACGTCTACTTTGGATGTATTAATCTCTATTGCTTCCCTTATTAGAGCATTATGCAAATTTTCATAGTTCGCTATTTTTTGTATTTGTAGAGTTTCAAGTTTAATTATGATTTATAGAGATATTATGATTATATTATGATTTATGGGGAAAAATAGTTTGCGGCGCATTTTGCCACTGCTGTGATACTTCAAACATAATTAAATTTTAAAGGATCACTGAGAAATACTTCAACATGTTTTCTATAGATTAGGGAGTGCTTAGCGTTTATCTTTCATTTACAGATGCTCACAAAATATTTCGGTTACAGGATTGATTATGATCTATAGTTGCTGGAAGTGCGTTTTTACTGTTGTATGCATTTATAACTAATTTTCGTCGAATTAAGTGGTGTGTGTAAATTCTGTAAGTCATATAGAGAGCTGCGTGAAAGAATTTGCAGGCTGGCACTCCGGATATGAACAGCGATTGCTGAAAATGCATTTTTCTGCTAAGTCGATAACAAAATACTTCGAAAATTTAATTTTTTCGCGCTAAATATTGAAATTGAACCATCGTGCGTCAGTCCTGCATCGGTCGGGTAACCCGATTTGACCGACCCACGACCCGATCTGATTAGGTCGGGTTGGAGCTAATATTTTCGTTACGGGTAGGAGTCGAGTTGACGCTAATTGTTTCGGTTTTAGGTCGGGTCGATTCTAATTGTTTCGGGTTCGAGTCGGCTTCAGGTTGAGGTCCGATACTTACCCGATCTTTCAAAAAAAATCTAGAATATTGTTTAAGATGAAAAGCTTATTTGGATATGAATGAGAACTTACACGTTTATTGTTCTAAAAGAGAGAATTGATATTACAGATATGATTATAGACTAATTTTTCATATAATTGTGTTACATTATAAATTACTTTTCTTTGATTTTGGATTTCGTCGGATTTTCGGATTGAACTATTTCGAGTTAAGATCGGCAAATTTTTTTTTGTCGTTGTACGGGATGGGTTTCGGGTTAAATTTTTTTTTTTTTTTTTTTTTTTTTTTTTTTGTAGGGTTTGGTTCGGGATAACTTTAAGCAGAATTTTCGTGTCAATATATACACGTAAGAGAATGGAACAGTCTAAAATAGGGATACACAACCTGTGGCCCGCGATGGGTTAACTGGTGGCCCGCGGATACCCTAAGTACCAACATCTCCAGAAATTGCAAATTTCACCAATTAGTCGAAAAAAACTGCAATTTTTTTTCCATAGATCGCAGAAAAACATCGTGAACTTACGGATTTTAATCGTGAATTTAGTCGATCGAGCGCATAAAATTCAGAATTTTCGCCGATCGGGCGCGTAAAAATCGTGAATATCGACGATCGGACGCGCAAAAATTGAGAACTTCGACGATTGTGCGCGCAAAAATCGTGAATTTCAATGATCGGGTGCATAAAAATCAGGAATTTCAACGATCATGTGCCTAAAAATAAGGATTTTCGCCGAACGGGCGCCTAAAAATCGAGAATTTCGGCGAACGGGCGCCTAAAAATAGAGAATTTCGACAATCGAATTCGGCAAAATTGTGAATTTCGCCAATCGGGCACTTAAAAATCGAGAATTTCGACGATTGGACGCGTAAAAGTTAAAAATTTCGAAGATCGGACGCGTAAAAATCATGAATTTCGACGATCGGGCGCGAAAAATCGAGAATTTCGACGACCGGGCGCACAATAAACGTAAAATTTCGCCTATCGGGCACGTAAAAATCGTGAATTTTGCTCATCGGATGAATATAAATCGTGAATTTCGTCGATCGGGCAATTTCGTCGAACATGTCGGGTGGCGGTCCTCGACAAGCAGTCATTTTCATAAGCGGCCGTCCTCTTATAAAGGTTGTGCATCCCTAGTCTAAAAGTTGCTTGTTTAAATTTTAATAATTTTTATGTTTGTGCTATTAACATGGGCAATCAATCTGCATGTCGACACATCATCGTCATCATCATCATCATCACCATCATCATATTTTCTTTAGAAGGCAAGACATAAATATCGAAACAATAAAATGATATGAATGAATGATGCGTTTTGGATATGCTTCTTTGATGTAAAGAAGCGTGTAATAACTGAATTAAAAAGCTCTATTTTAAGGTATGACTAATCCTCCATCATTATATTCAAAGGATCCGATATCCCTTAATAAGAGATCTGCACTTGAGAAAAAGACATCTCCATTCGGAACACCGAGATTGAGTGGCCATTATCGGACTCGGTTTGTATGAAATTCCGTGACTAATTCAGTTAATGATTACCTATAACAGGGACGTGGCCTTCCTTACAACCTGTTGATTCGGGATTCAGGACGCCTTGTAGATGGAGAAGATAGATTTTTTCCGAATCAGTGATTCAAGATTAAATCTTTTCTTTTTTGTACGGTTTTTGAGTATAAAAAAAAGCAATAGATTTTCCCTTAACAAGTAATTTTTAAACAAAAAATGAAACCAAGCGATTTTTTCTTACCATTTTGTGACAACTCTTTATTTTTATCCAAATTAGAGTCCTGCACCAGGTCGAGTTATATCCGACCCGAACCTGAAAATTTTATTTTATGTCAATTAGAAAGTCAATTTTCAGGCATATACAGCACACTGCTGTCCAAAAATTAAGTGGCAGTGTCTGGACCCTTTCTCTTTTTACACGGTTTGTTGCATATCTACTGACATTCTTGACGAATTGTCCTTGAAATTCGAGGATGTAAAGTATATGTTTGGCTGCAAGAACAGCAGAAACAGTATACTGCAATTAAAAAATTACAATATTCTATATTTGATGAGATATGGGCAGTTGTATGAAATGAGTTATAACTGCGCATGCGCGAACTATAACAAAGAAATTTTTTTTTTCATGATTTGGTAATCAATTCTATAGAGTAACGCATATAAAAAGACCAGTCAAATATCATGAAAACTCAGAAAGGTACCAGCAATACAGTGAACTAACGGACAAATTCGCGGTGGAAATCCAATTGTATGATAAGGGATTTTCTTTGGTTTTATAAATGAGTCTCGAAAATATATTGTTTTCTGAGGTTTCTAAAGGTAGACAACGCATTTCGGTATCGTTGGTTCGTTGGTAACTTTTTTTTTCCCCACGTGGGTTTTCTTATATTTTCGTAGATTAAGAAACATTTTTTTTTTTTTTTTTTTTTTTTTTTTTACAGTGCAGATATGGTTCGCAGAAAAATGTATCCATATTTTTGATTCGCTACATTCTACTACAAATTTTCTTCCGAATGAATCATAGTTATTCCGAGAATTATATCGCGTTCAGATTCTGAAAGTTAAGTCACTTAGCTTAAATTTTATGAACCGGACAACCCGGAATTAGGCTTCAACTATTCACATTACAAGACAATTTAAGTTTAATTAACTTAACTTAGCGGGACAGGTGCCTGGGTGTGCGCATAGGTTGTGAAATTTGTAACTTCAACTTCAGTCTGCACATTATTATGTGCGTTCGTAATTATATAAATACGTAGCACCTATAGTCGTCGTCTGGTCCGTCCGTCTGTCCGCATATAAGAGCGCAAAACTACCCAACCGAATGGTTTGAAATTTAATATGTATAATCATTGCAGAATTTTGTCGAGTCATTTCATATTTTATGAAAATCGAATTAAAACTTAACAAGTTGGAAATTGTACGTCAAACGTGACAAATGAGGTGCGTTCGTACTATAGCTAGTTATATAAATATTCAGATCTTGCTGATTTTTAATTCTGTGAAATGAATTATATCGTCTGCAGATTAATTTCTGTAACAAAATAAGTATCTCGGTCTCTTGACTACTAAACTTCGAAAGCTCCTATAACAAGAAAGCACTGATTTAAAAAAAAATCAAATTTCTTAATAAATATTTTTATTAATATTTTCTAAAGTTTTTATTCGATTTTTATAAAATTTGAAATGTCTCGACAAAATTCCGCAAAGGTAATATATCTTAAATTTCAAACCATTCGGTTGGGTAGTTTTTGCATTGTTATATGCGGACGGACGGACAGACAGACGGACGGACGGACGGACGGACGGACGGACAGACAGACAGACGGACGGACCAGACGACTACAATAGGTGCTACGTATTTATATAATTACGAATGCACCTAAAAAGATATTTAAAAAAATTCTTTATTCTATTAAATCCTATCACACGTAATTTATTCAATGATATCCCATGATAGTGATTCTAGTTTGCCATAGTAATTACGTCATATTTCAGAAGGAGTCCTGTCATTTCCGTATTACTGAAAATTGTTTAATTATAGCAATCCTATAATCAGCCGACATTTTTTGGATGGATGTTTCCGGAGAAATAGATATTAAAAGGAAAAAGAGTCTAAATATCCATGTCAAGTTCTGAAATTTTCAAAGCTAGGCCTCAGTTTCCCATTGGAATATTCAGTCAATGTCAACAAAATATAAAATGTTGCCAACTTAAAATGTACTTATTTTATTACGGAAATGAATCATACTACAATAACAGACGATATAATTCATTTTTTCATTGAAATAATAAAGATGACTTTTTTACATTGTTTTGTATTAGATATTTGTACATAGTATAATTTTAATGTAACAGATTTGTTATGAATTGTTTGTAAAAGTATTGAAACTTAATTTCATAAAATAAAATGAATATCTAAAATATCAAAATCTGCGCATAAAATAAATTTTGTATTCATGCCTTTTTGCATAAGAGTACTGCAGCTATTGCACCAAGATCTGAAAATTTATAAAACTAGTTATAGTACGAACGAACCTCATTTGTCACGTTTGACGTAACAATTTCGCAACTTGTTTATTATTGTTTTCATCCTTTGCGGCGTGTTAAATAAATAAACGATTGAAAGGATCGTTCAAAAAAGCTGATCAATTACTTCTAGAACTCAACTCGAAATTTAAAAACAATTTTAAATAAGAGAAATAACTCAGAAGGCAGAGTTCCACTCAACTCATAATTAAGAGAGGATCTCAAAGTTAAGTGAGTTTCAGAAACTTACTCCAGTCGGAAATCTTGATTCCGGGTCGCCCGCTTCAAAAATTTACAAGTTAAGTCACTTAACTATCATAACCAGGGCTTAATTTCTAAAGAAAAAAGTACCGGAGCCCTAATATTCTGCAATACTACCCTCCTCCCCCCACCTCCGCCGTCACTTTTGATCTGCATATTTATATTTCATACATTATTTTCAAAATTTAAAGCATTTTTTTAATTTTATTTAGCAAAATAAAAATTTTAAATACACCCACCTGCGTATCCTTAGCTATCAACTATTACACTTTTAGTTATTACTACTTCCAAACAGAAACCTTTGCTTAATCTTAATGTTAATTAATCGTAGCATTCTGCGATTAACTATAACATAGGAGCTCTAGTTTCATCTCCATTTCTTACGTGTGCGACACATTACGTCACTTATAAGTGTTTTGATACAAAAGAAGGCAAAATATTGGAGATGGGAGGGAAAGGAATGGATAATTTAGGATTCGTTTTTCTGAAGCGTTGTTGCACTGGTCTCCGGAGCGCAGTATTTATAAGCTCCGGTGAATTCTGGACAACATTTAAATATTTACTAAAAGTAAAGAAGTACCGGAGCTGAGCTCCGGTGGGCTCCGGCGCAAATTAAGCACTGATCATAACCTGAACGCGATATAATTATAGTTTCTAAATTGACAATGGTGAATTGGGGAAGAACTCCTGAAAGTGGTAGATACTATTCAAAAACTCGTTTTTGAAGATTTGTCTCCATGTGGGGAATCAGGCTTTATTCCAAATGACAGACGTTTCACGATTTACAAATTCATCCAATACTTAAACTTCGACTTCCTCTAAATGCAAATCTGCATTTCACTTGACTATTCTAAATTTAATCTATTATGTTTGCTGTTCTCACGCGAGAACTAACGTTTTTAAAGGCATTTCTGCCGCTATATCTTCAAACAATTTTCGTTTCTTTTGAAAACTTTATCCTTAACTTTACTTTTAACCTTCTTTAGCTGTAGATTCGTTCATATATAACAACCATACAACGTGGAAAAGAATGTGCCACTTTTTTTTTCTTTTTTCCTATTTTCTTTTGTGAATGTACAAAATGGGTGATGTATTTTTGTTTTCAAAATTAATGGTATAGAATGTATTCAGTCTTAATTGATGGATGTCAAAATGAATATTTACAATCAGTTTTTGAAGTTTTAAAAACAATTTTCCGAATGTATGAAAAATAACTTCTACAATTGAATCCATTTGGACACTACACTGTTAACTAGTATTTTAAAAACACAAATTGCACAAATTGTGCTTATTAGTTGCTAAAATCAGTGTAAAAATTGTTTTAAACTCATAAAAGAGCTAAAATCCTACATGTTTCGGCTTTAAACTTAAAGCCATCATCGGGGAAGAGGAACAACACAAACGACTACTGATCTTTTAATTTTCGACACGAGAAAATTGAAATCAACAGTATGGAAAAATTTAAATAAAATAAGCGGGCGCTCTCTGTTGCCAAAGAGCGAAAAACAAAACAATGAATTAACAAGGGGTTAAAAATGTATCCCATAGACTAGGTATGTTGAAAGAAAAGTTATCATTACAAATACAATCTTTTCTAATTTTGATTTCCAATGATTCCCTAATGGCGGCTTTAAATGGGTTATTGAACCTATGGATAATTCTTGCTTTATCGAAATTAATTACAGTATCATTATTTTTAGCGTAAAACCGGGAGAGTGCAGTGGATAACTTTCCAAATTTTATGTCGTTTTTATGCTCTTTTAACCTTTCCAAAAACTTTCTTTTAGTCATACCAATGTAAAAAATTATACTATTATTATTTAAGCTAATGGGGATTTCATAAACACCTGCGAATTGATCAGGGGGGATAGGATCTAATTTACATGAAACTAAGTCAACCAATTTTCTGGGAGGAACAGCAATAAGATGGATCCTATCCCCCCTGATCAATTCGCAGGTGTTTATGAAATCCCCATTAGCTTAAATAATAATAGTATAATTTTTTACATTGGTATGACTAAAAGAAAGTTTTTGGAAAGGTTAAAAGAGCATAAAAACGACATAAAATTTGGAAAGTTATCCACTGCACTCTCCCGGTTTTACGCTAAAAATAATGATACTGTAATTAATTTCGATAAAGCAAGAATTATCCATAGGTTCAATAACCCATTTAAAGCCGCCATTAGGGAATCATTGGAAATCAAAATTAGAAAAGATTGTATTTGTAATGATAACTTTTCTTTCAACATACCTAGTCTATGGGATACATTTTTAACCCCTTGTTAATTCATTGTTTTGTTTTTCGCTCTTTGGCAACAGAGAGCGCCCGCTTATTTTATTTAAATTTTTCCATACTGTTGATTTCAATTTTCTCGTGTCGAAAATTAAAAGATCAGTAGTCGTTTGTGTTGTTCCTCTTCCCCGATGATGGCTTTAAGTTTAAAGCCGAAACATGTAGGATTTTAGCTCTTTTATGAGTTTAAAACAATTTTTACACTGATTTTAGCAACTAATAAGCACAATTTGTGCAATTTGTGTTTTTAAAATAACTTCTATCCAAACAAAACATTTAATTAACTGGTATAGGCACATATAATATAAAAGTAGATGATTAATTTTCCTTAAAAAAAAAGGAAAATAAAATAAAAGCGAAAGAAGGAAAAATATTTATATAAAAAACTTTTTGTTGTCATCTGTTGGTACTGCAATGTAGTTACATGTTTATATTTGAGAAAATTAATAAAATTTTAACTTCAAAAATTTCTTTATTTGTAAAATTTTTAAGAAAAGAAAATGTGGAGTTACACTTTTTTGGATCTGAAAACGGGATTATTTGGTAAATGTTCTGCTGTCTGTATCAATGTAAAGAGAGTTAATATGCTGCCGGTCACAATCCCGATTAAAGAATGGTAGGTTTTTATTTATTTTAGCTATTGCTAACAAATTTAAAAGTTTGTCATTTTAATGATGTTATAAACCTGTTTTTCTGTGGAACTTTTAAGTTGTTAATAGCCAAGTTTTGATTATTAGGGGAGACTTGGGAGACTTGATCCCATTTCAGTTTTTAATTTTTAATTTAGATAAAACAAAATTTTTAAAAAATATTTCCAGTTATTATTATAGGTTCATGTGTCTTTAATGTTGTAGTATTTTTTTTTTATTTTTGAAAAACCATTTTAAAAATAAATATAAATTATTTTCCAAAAAAGAAAAAAAGTATCAAGTCTCCCCAATTACAGGGAGACTTGATCCTTGAAACAGATGCATTGAAATGATTCAAATTAAGTTGTAGAAATCAAATTTATTGTTGACTAACATATAAAAAGGGAGAGAAAAACACAAAACAAACTCTACATTTTGTATAAATCACTGTTTCCCAAATGAATGATTAGTATTGCTAAAATTAATGATAAAAAAACATTTTCAAAGCTTTAAAAGTCAAACGTAAATGTTAAAATTGTTGCAGTTTGAAGATGAGTTCCACCAAGCATGACTGGTTTAGGAACTTTTTTGACAATGTTCGTCATTGCCCACAACACTAATGTTAACATTTTCTGGATAAATAAGTTGGTCATTTATACAGACCAACTGGATAAATTTCTGGATAAATTAAGTCCTCTTTTTCTTAAAAAATTGATTTTGCATTCAGATGATGAAATCTTCTTTACAATTTTTCGAAATGACTAATTTTCTTCTTTCCCAGAAATCGCACAATGACAAAGTCACTTTCATCAATTGACAAATGTTGTGGATTTTCGATCATTTCATCAGAATGTTCATCAAGTGAATCTGGCTTGGTTGAATCATGAACACTACAACTGCTCTCACTTTCTGAAGATTCGGGGCTTTCATTTTCAGTGTTTTTACTTTTATTTCTTAAGATGAAATGAGTTTTTCTTGATTTAGGTTTTTTATTCAGCTGGCGATCTTGTATTTCTTCTTCAATCTGTCTTTTAGTTGGTGTCAAAATTTCTGAAGATTCTTTATCTCCCCGTTTTGGGCAATTAAAATTTAGGGAAGGCTTATATGTCTCCTGGAGTCACTATGTTTGTTT
Organism: Maratus michaelseni; assembly: GCA_963931845.1. Taxonomy (NCBI): domain Eukaryota; kingdom Metazoa; phylum Arthropoda; class Arachnida; order Araneae; family Salticidae; genus Maratus; species Maratus michaelseni. Next base: position 11,693,098 of record OZ007598.1, read on the forward strand.
TAACTGTAATTGTATTGCTGCTTGTTGGGGTTAATGGTTGATCTGTGACGAAAGATGATAAAAAAACATCCTCAGAAAAATATTCCTGTTTAAGGGATATATGCCAGGGATTTTAAATCCAAGATAACCATAGTCTAACTAATATTGATATTGTCTAAATGCGACTTGAAAGTGACAATTAGGAGTAGGGGTTAATAAAATTTAACATTAATTTAGCTTAAGTTTGGGGACACTTGATCCCCAGGATCAAGTCTCCCCATACAATGGGGATCATGTGTCCCTAATGTGCATGTGTTGGAAAAATAATTATTAAATCAAAAGTAAAGAAACTGTTCATTAGATTAATTTTAACACAATTATTTCAAATTGGTAAATAAATCATACGAGTAGTAATTTTCCAACTGGACGAAAAAAAAAAAAAAAAAAACGTATCCAGCGTTTACTGGAGTTCCTTTACCTGCGATCTTTTCTGTTGAGCTGATTAAAATATCAGACCAGATTATCTGATCAATAAGGTTAACTGGATGAATTATGCCCTCCAGATTCGACCGGGATAGCTCAGTGGTAGAGCGTGGCGGCTTCAGCCAAGCGATCCCAGGTTCGAATCCTGGCCCGGACATTTTTCGTCCAGTTGGAAAATTACTACTCGTAAAGAAACTGTATTGGATTTAAATAACGACATTTAAGCAGTAAGGAATGTTAGTTAATTATATCAATCAACTTAAGTAATTTAGTTATATTTAGCAAAAAATAAGAAACATAAACTACCTACTGAAAAAGAAGTTTGATTGTAAGAAATTAGATATTTCTTTCTTACAACAAAAATAAAAATGGGTAAATGAAATTCTGTTGTCAGATCTGTTGATAAGGAATCACTTTATTAGTGTTGCCGGTTTCAGCGACTTAATTGCAGTGTTTCCCTGGTTTTAGACCTAGGGATCAAGTCTCCCTAGGGATCAAGTCTCCCTAGGGATCAACTCTCCCAAGTCTCCCCTACTATCTAGTAATATTTAAATGAACAATGGGTGAATTGGACGGGAACTTCTACAAGAAGTTACCATTCAAAAACTCATTTTTGAAGATTTGTCTCACGTGAGGAATCAGCTTTATTCCAATGACAGACATTTCCAATGACAGACTTCACGACTTAGAAATCCATCCAATACTTAAACTTCGACTTCCTCTAAACGCAAATCTGCATTTAACCTTGACTATGTTGAATTTAATCTACTATGTTTGCCGTTCTCACATGAAGACTAACTTTTTTAAAGACGTTTCCGCCACCATATCTATAAACAATTTTCGTTTGCTTTGAAAACTGCATTCTTAATTTTACTTTTAACCTTCTTTAGCTTCAGATCCGTTCATATATAATAGCCATACAACGTTGAAAAGAATGTGTCACTTTTCTTCTTCTCTAATGAATGTACAAAACGCGATGTTGTATTTCCTTTTTTCAAAATTAATTTTATAAAATGCATTTAATTTCAATTGATGGATGTCAAAATGATTATAACTATTCGTGTCTGAAGTCTTAAAAGCAATTTTCCGAATACGTGAGAAATAACTTCTATCCAAACAAAACATTTAATTAACTGCTATGTCAAAAATTTTGCAGATAAGTTTCAGAATTCGTGGGAAATGATTTTCATAATTCAAAACATTTATTAAGCAAATACAGCAAGCACGTATATTACAGGCAAGAATCTATACTTGCTCCTTGTTATTGTTGCTGGTTGTATTTAAATAATAATAATATTGTCATTTTCTTTTTAAAGGGACATAATAGATTTTTACTTTTTCGTGTTTGTATACAGATTTCTTAATTGGGCATGGGAGTTTTTCGGCTTCAAAATATATGCATTATATTTTTCTTGTGTATTCTAAATGGCTGACGTTTCATAAAAAGCCATTTTTAAAAATTTAAACACATATGGAAGATGGTTCTTTTCGCACAAGGCACAAGACAGTGGTAATTGTTGAAACATTTTAAAAACGATTTTCTTCAAACAATGTTTTTTAAAATCTCTACCAAAAATGTCCCAATAACGGATGAACCGATTTCCTTGCCCTTTTTTTAAAAATGAAAGTTTATATATTTCCTAATCCTTGACCAATGCTTTTTTAATTTTTAATTCGTTCGTATTTATAAACAAAACAAAATCAGATTTTTTTTTTTTTGTTGAAAATTGATGCATAAAATTCGATAATCCGCCTGTAACTGATAATAGTTTATGCTCTGGAATGGAATAGCTGTAATAGATCTTCCAATCAAGAAATGATTAGGTGTTAAACTTTAATATACCAAGTGTATCTTGTCAATGTACTTTATCAAGCTCAGGTCTTCTATGAAGACCCCAGCTAAAACTAAACATCCCCCATGTTTACCGTTAAATTATCTCTGTTTGATGTGTAAATTATCAAAATTATGTTTTCGCGGTTTCTGGAGGTCAGTAGTACGCCAAAAAAGCTCTTATTTCAAGTGTCCAAACTCTTATTCTGTTCGGAGCAGCATTTGCATTCAAATCTTGAAAAACACGTAACGCTTCAGCATCAGTGATGGTGCATATAGATCAACTATTTTATCATCAAGAAACAAGTTGAAAACTTTGAATATTGTGGTCGCCCCATCACTTGAGTGCGTTGGACCAGGTGTTCCTCTGACAATGTGACACTGTTAACGTCGAGTAACCGGGGGTACACAACTCCTCCACCAGAGTGGTGCAAAATTTTAATTAGATTAACTATTGAAAACTAACGATTAAAAGTTTAATCATGACTAAAGATTGATGATAAAGTTCAATCGTCAATCTTTAATCATGATTGAACTTTTAATCGTTAGTTTTCAATAGTTAATCTAATTAAAATTTTGCACCACCCTGTCCTCCACACTCTTCCCGATTTTACAATGGACTCTTCATCTCCATCCGAATTATCATCAGATGATACACTGGCAATGTCACTTTCTTCAGAATTCCCTTCAAGATTCTCTTCAGATTCTGACACATCGACTGGTTAGAGGTCTGCATGGACCGAAATTTCCAGTATTTACAGTAAAATAAGCAGTAATATACGCTACACGCATGCGCGTCAGCGTATTACTGCTTATTTTACTGTTTATTACTGTTAATTTTACGGTATAATACTGGCAACTGGAATACCAGTATTATACTGTAAAATCAACACTTTTTTTTTTTTTTGCAGTGTCATTGCGTATCCAGCGTTTACTGGAGTTCTATTTACCCGAGTTTTATTCTGTTGAGTTGATTCAGATATCGATCAGACCAGATGCTATGATCAATAAGGTTCACTGGGGGAATTAGGTCCTCCAGATTCGTCCAGGATAGCTCAATTGGTCGAGCACTGGCAGATTCAGCCAAGATATTTCTGGTTTGAATCCTGGCCTTTGAATCCTGGACATTTTTCGCCCATTTGGAAAATTACAATTCATAAGAAATATTCTGGACCTAAAAAAATTGTTTTAATTTTTGGATTTTGATACCTATGTATAGTTTTTGATATTTTTAAGATTTTCAACATGTCCGTCTTGTAAAGTCAAGATCTCGCTATATCCAGCAAAATCGTGGGTACATTCCTCTACTGTAAGGCCTTGGATGAGTGAGGAACGTTGGGATTAGCTGCACCAAGGTGCAACTTTAGCAGTCAGCGGTGTTTGATTAATAGAAAGTCCATGTAAAAAAAAACAAAAAAAAACAGACTTTTGCACAAACTTTATTAAAGAAAATATACTGTTTTCTTTAAAAGTAACGTATATTTCAGACTTTTGAATTAAAATGTATAAAAATTAACACATTAAGGATACATAAAATGACATATTGAAACGTAAGTTTGGGCTGTCGTACATCATATGCTGTCAGTGCCTGCAAAAGAAAAAAAAAAGGCACTTCGTCACAGTGTGCGGCCGCATCTCATACTGTAAAATATTGCTGCAATAAAATTACTGCAGCAGGGATTTCAGACAAAGGCCATGAAAAAACGGGTTTTCTCCCTAAATAAACGGATTTCGTCCGTAAGAACATGAAATTTGCGGAATTTGACAGTTTAATTTGGAAAAGAGGCATTTCCCGTAAAATTACGGCAGCAATTCACGGAATATGCCTGTGAATTTACAATTTTTTACAGTGCAAAGATCATGATTAGAAGCTCTTGTAGGGATGAAATTCTAATACAACTCTTCATTTGACAAAAAATTATGTAATTTTTACGTGAATGTTCTACTCATTACTCCCTTAATCGTTTTAATTCAGGTTTACTTACCGTAAAATTTGTCGCGCTGTCTAAAAAGATACGACCACATTTGCTTCGCCTGCAAATAAATCTTTTTAGGGCAGCGATAAATGCATCGCTTGAGAAATCATTTACTAACTTTAAATGACAGGCTTTTTACAACGAAAATGAAAATACACACGCCAACTTTACCTTTCGTTTGGTTAGCGTATTTCATCATGATATCCACCCCCCCCCCCCGAAAATAATCTGTTACGCAATTAAAAGGGAAATTCTGAGTAACACTTTCTGCAAGCAAATTGCCCATAAGCTTCTGATGAGTGACTGTTTTTACCAAAGCAAATTACACAGTTATGAACTATTTATTTTACAAAGATTACGAGCACATTTGTCTCGCCTTCAGAGTTTTTTTTTTTTTTTTTTAAGGCAACGATAAATTTACCATTTGATAAATCATTTACTAACCTTAAATGACAGGCTCTGTTACAACGCAAATAAAAATACACACGCATCCTTTACCTTTCCTTTTGTTAGCGTATTTTATCATGAATTTCCTGAATAAAATCTGCTGTTACACAATTAAATGGAAACTTCTGAGTAACACTTTCTGGAAGCAAATTGCCCAAAAGCTTCTGATGAGTGACTGCTTTTACCCAAGCAAATTACACATTTATGAATTACTTCTTTTACAAAGATTAAGATCACATTTGCCTTGCCTTCAGATAAATCATTTTAAGGCAACAATAAATGCATCCATAAATCATTTACTAACTTTAAATGACAGGCTTTTGTTACGACGCAAATGAAAATACACACACCAACTTTACCTTTCCTTTTGTTAGCGTATTTTATCATGAATTTCCTGAAAAAAAATCTGCTGTTACACAATTAAATGGGAAATTCTGTAACACTTTCTGCAAGCAAATTGCCCAACAGCTTCTGATGAGTGACTGTTTTTACTAAAGCAAATTACACAGTTATGAACTATTTATTTTACAAAGATTACGAGCACATTTGTCTCGCATTCAGAGTTTTTTTTTTTTTTTTTTTTTTTAAGGCAACGATAAATTTACCATTTGATAAATCATTTACTAACCTTAAATGACAGGCTCTGTTACAACGCAAATAAAAATACACACGCATCCTTTATCTTTCCTTTTGTTAGCGTATTTTATCATGAATTTCCTGAAAAAAATCTGCTGTTACACAATTAAATGGGAAATTCTGAGTAACACTTTCTGCAAGAAAATTGCCCAAAAGCTTCTGATGAGTGACTGTTTTTACCAAAGCAAATTACACAGTTATGAACTATTTATTTTACAAAGATTACGAGCACATTTGTCTCGCCTTCAGAGTTTTTTTTTTTTCAAGGCAACGATAAATTTACCATTTGATAAATCATTTACTAACCTTAAATGACAGGCTCTGTTACAACGCAAATAAAAATACACACGCATCCTTTACCTTTCCTTTTGTTAGCGTATTTTATCATGAATTTCCTGAATAAAATCTGCTGTTACACAATTAAATGGAAACTTCTGAGTAACACTTTCTGGAAGCAAATTGCCCAAAAGCTTCTGATGAGTGACTGCTTTTACCCAAGCAAATTACACATTTATGAGTTACTTCTTTTACAAAGATTAAGATCACATTTGCCTTGCCTTCAGATAAATCATTTTAAGGCAACAATAAATGCATCCATAAATCATTTACTAACTTTAAATGACAGGCTTTTGTTACGACGCAAATGAAAATACACACACCAACTTTACCTTTCCTTTTGTTAGCGTATTTTATCATGAATTTCCTGAAAAAAAATCTGCTGTTACACAATTAAATGGGAAATTCTGAGTAACACTTTCTGCAAGCAAATTGCCCAACAGCTTCTGATGAGTGACTGTTTTTACTAAAGCAAATTACACAGTTATGAACTATTTATTTTACAAAGATTACGAGCACATTTGTCTCGCATTCAGAGTTTTTTTTTTTTTTTTTTAAGGCAACGATAAATTTACCATTTGATAAATCATTTACTAACCTTAAATGACAGGCTCTGTTACAACGCAAATAAAAATACACACGCATCCTTTATCTTTCCTTTTGTTAGCGTATTTTATCATGAATTTCCTGAAAAAAATCTGCTGTTACACAATTAAATGGGAAATTCTGAGTAACACTTTCTGCAAGAAAATTGCCCAAAAGCTTCTGATGAGTGACTGTTTTTACCAAAGCAAATTACACAGTTATGAACTATTTATTTTACAAAGATTACGAGCACATTTGTCTCGCCTTCAGAGTTTTTTTTTTTTTCAAGGCAACGATAAATTTACCATTTGATAAATCATTTACTAACCTTAAATGACAGGCTCTGTTACAACGCAAATAAAAATACACACGCATCCTTTACCTTTCCTTTTGTTAGCGTATTTTATCATGAATTTCCTGAATAAAATCTGCTGTTACACAATTAAATGGAAACTTCTGAGTAACACTTTCTGGAAGCAAATTGCCCAAAAGCTTCTGATGAGTGACTGCTTTTACCCAAGCAAATTACACATTTATGAATTACTTCTTTTACAAAGATTAAGATCACATTTGCCTTGCCTTCAGATAAATCATTTTAAGGCAACAATAAATGCATCCATAAATCATTTACTAACTTTAAATGACAGGCTTTTGTTGCGACGCAAATGAAAATACACACACCAACTTTACCTTTCCTTTTGTTAGCGTATTTTATCATGAATTTCCTGAAAAAAAATCTGCTGTTACACAATTAAATGGGAAATTCTGAGTAACACTTTCTGCAAGCAAATTGCCCAACAGCTTCTGATGAGTGACTGTTTTTACTAAAGCAAATTACACAGTTATGAACTATTTATTTTACAAAGATTACGAGCACATTTGTCTCGCCTTCAGAGTTGTTTTTTTAAGGCAACGATAAATTTATCATTTGATAAATCATTTACTAACCTTAAATGACAGGCTCTGTTACAACGCAAATAAAAATACACACACATCCTTTACCTTTCCTTTTGTTATCGTATTTTATCATGAATTTCCTGAAAAAAATCGGCTGTTACACAATTAAATGGGAAATTCTGTGTAACACTTTCTGGAAGCAAATTGCCCAAAAGCTTCTGATGAGTGACTGCTTTTACCAAAGCAAATTACACAGTTATGAATTACTTCTTTTACAAAGATTAAGATAACATTTGCCTCGCCTTCAGATAAATCATTTTAAGGCAACAACTAGTCGTTGGGGGCCACCGTAATACTTACCCATCATGGATATGCATAATGTAAAATATTAAAATAAAAATGTGTAAACTACTTATAAAGTGCATTGCAATTCAAATAAAATCGTGGCTTGATGACGTCACAAACTTTAAAGGCTCGATTACTGAATTGCTTGAAAGAGGTTTTTCCTTATAACTCCAAAAATAATAATCCTATTAACTAGCGGTTTATTGCATCTGATTAGGCGTCAAATTTCTAATTAAAATATATCTTTGAAGTGAAATTTGGATGAAATACAGGGTCATGAAAAATCGAAGAGTGTGGAAAACAGGATTCCAAATATCTCGGCAACTAATTATCCGATCGACTTCATGCTTTATTCAAAATTTATGTTTTTTTATTGTCTTTTATATTCATTTCTTAAAATATACAATTTCGAAAATTTTTATATACCTTTCATCAGAACGAATATTTCGAGAGTCCGAAAAAAATTGTTCCGGTTAATCGAGGTTATTGAAATGAAATAGGCTTCTTCCCATTATTACATACTAAGTACATACCAAATTGCAAGTCTCTATCTCAATTTTTTCGGGAGATAGAGCGTTTACAGACACACACACACACACAGACACACAGACGGACGGCAAAATTTTTTTTCTAAAAATATGTTTTTCGGAATCTCCAGTGTCTGAAACGTGTAAATCCGTCAAAAAAAATTTTTCGATTTTCAAAACGATTACAAGACTTACCCTATACTACGTATGATGGGTAAGTAATAAATGCATCCATAAATCATTTACTAACTTTAAATGACAGGCTTTTCTTACGACGCAAATGAAAATACACACACCAACTTTACCTTTCCTTTTGTTAGCGTATTTTATCATGAATTTCCTGAAAAAATATCTGCTGTTACACAATTAAATGGGAAATTCTGCGTAACACTTTCTGCAAGCAAATTGCCCAACAGCTTCTGATGAGTGACTGTTTTTACTAAAGCGAATTACACAGTTATGAACTATTTATTTTACAAAGATTGCGAGCACATTTGTCTCGCCTTCAGAGTTGTTTTTTTAAGGCAACGATAAATTTATCATTTGATAAATCATTTACTAACCTTAAATGACAGGCTCTGTTACAACGCAAATAAAAATACACACGCATCCTTTACCTTTAGTTAGCGTATTTTATCATGAATTTCCTGAAAAAAATCTGCTGTTACACAATTAAATGGGAAATTCTGAGTAACACTTTCTGGAAGCAAATTGCCCAAAAGCTTCTGATGAGTGACTGCTTTTACCAAAGCAAATTACACAGTTATGAATTACTTATTTTACAAAGATTAAGATCACATTTGCCTCGCCTTCAGATAAATCATTTTAAGGCAACAATAAATGCATCCATAAATCATTTACTAACTTTAAATGACAGGCTTTTGTTATGACGCAAATGAAAATACACACACCAACTTTACCTTTCCTTTTGTTAGCGTATTTTATCATGAATTTCCTGAAAAAAAAATCTGCTGTTACACAATTAAATGGGAAATTCTGAGTAACACTTTCTGCAAGCAAATTGCCCAAAAGCTTCTGATGAGTGACTGTTTTTACTAAAGCAAATTACACAGTTATGAACTATTTATTTTACAAAGATTACGAGCACATTTGTCTCGCCTTCAGAGTTGTTTTTTTAAGGCAACGATAAATTTATCATTTGATAAATCATTTACTAACCTTAAATGACAGGCTCTGTTACAACGCAAATAAAAATACACACACATCCTTTACCTTTCCTTTTGTTAGCGTATTTTATCATGAATTTCCTGAAAAAAATCTGCTGTTACACAATTAAATGGGAAATTCTGAGTAACACTTTCTGCAAGCAAATTGCCCAAAAGCTTCTGATGAGTGACTGTTTTTACCAAAGCAAATTACACAGTTATGAACTATTTATTTTACAAAGATTACGAGCACATTTGTCTCGCCTTCAGAGTTTTTTTTTTTTTTTTTTTTTTTTTAAGGCAACGATAAATTTACCATTTGATAAATCATTTACTAACCTTAAATGACAGGCTCTGTTACAACCCAAATAAAAATACACACGCATCCTTTATCTTTCCTTTTGTTAGCGTATTTTATCATGAATTTCCTGAAAAAAATCTGCTGTTACACAATTAAATGGGAAATTCTGAGTAACACTTTCTGCAAGAAAATTGCCCAAAAGCTTCTGATGAGTGACTGTTTTTACCAAAGCAAATTACACAGTTATGAGCTATTTATTTTACAAAGATTACGAGCACATTTGTCTCGCCTTCAGAGTTTTTTTTTTTTCAAGGCAACGATAAATTTACCATTTGATAAATCATTTACTAACCTTAAATGACAGGCTCTGTTACAACGCAAATAAAAATACACACGCATCCTTTACCTTTCCTTTTGTTAGCGTATTTTATCATGAATTTCCTGAATAAAATCTGCTGTTACACAATTAAATGGAAACTTCTGAGTAACACTTTCTGGAAGCAAATTGCCCAAAAGCTTCTGATGAGTGACTGCTTTTACCCAAGCGAATTACACATTTATGAATTACTTCTTTTACAAAGATTAAGATCACATTTGCCTTGCCTTCAGATAAATCATTTTAAGGCAACAATAAATGCATCCATAAATCATTTACTAACTTTAAATGACAGGCTTTTGTTACGACGCAAATGAAAATACACACACCAACTTTACCTTTCCTTTTGTTAGCGTATTTTATCATGAATTTCCTGAAAAAAAATCTGCTGTTACACAATTAAATGGGAAATTCTGAGTAACACTTTCTGCAAGCAAATTGCCCAACAGCTTCTGATGAGTGACTGTTTTTACTAAAGCAAATTACACAGTTATGAACTATTTATTTTACAAAGATTACGAGCACATTTGTCTCGCCTTCAGAGTTGTTTTTTTAAGGCAACGATAAATTTATCATTTGATAAATCATTTACTAACCTTAAATGACAGGCTCTGTTACAACGCAAATAAAAATACACACGCATCCTTTACCTTTCCTTTTGTTATCGTATTTTATCATGAATTTCCTGAAAAAAATCTGCTGTTACACAATTAAATGGGAAATTCTGAGTAACACTTTCTGCAAGCAAATTGCCCAAAAGCTTCTGATGAGTGACTGTTTTTACCAAAGCAAATTACACAGTTATGAACTATTTATTTTACAAAGATTACGAGCACATTTGTCTCGCCTTCAGAGTTTTTTTTTTTTTTTTTTTTTAAGGCAACGATAAATTTACCATTTGATAAATCATTTACTAACCTTAAATGACAGGCTCTGTTACAACGCAAATAAAAATACACACGCATCCTTTATCTTTCCTTTTGTTATCGTATTTTATCATGAATTTCCTGAAAAAAATCTGCTGTTACACAATTAAATGGGAAATTCTGAGTAACACTTTCTGCAAGCAAATTGCCCAAAAGCTTCTGATGAGTGACTGTTTTTACCAAAGCAAATTACACAGTTATGAACTATTTATTTTACAAAGATTACGAGCACATTTGTCTCGCCTTCAGAGTTTTTTTTTTTTTTTTTTTAAGGCAACGATAAATTTACCATTTGATAAATCATTTACTAACCTTAAATGACAGGCTCTGTTACAACGCAAATAAAAATACACACGCATCCTTTATCTTTCCTTTTGTTAGCGTATTTTATCATGAATTTCCTGAAAAAAATCTGCTGTTACACAATTAAATGGGAAATTCTGAGTAACACTTTCTGCAAGAAAATTGCCCAAAAGCTTCTGATGAGTGACTGTTTTTACCAAAGCAAATTACACAGTTATGAACTATTTATTTTACAAAGATTACGAGCACATTTGTCTCGCCTTCAGAGTTTTTTTTTTTTTTCAAGGCAACGATAAATTTACCATTTGATAAATCATTTACTAACCTTAAATGACAGGCTCTGTTACAACGCAAATAAAAATACACACGCATCCTTTACCTTTCCTTTTGTTAGCGTATTTTATCATGAATTTCCTGAATAAAATCTGCTGTTACACAATTAAATGGAAACTTCTGAGTAACACTTTCTGGAAGCAAATTGCCCAAAAGCTTCTGATGAGTGACTGCTTTTACCCAAGCAAATTACACATTTATGAATTACTTCTTTTACAAAGATTAAGATCACATTTGCCTTGCCTTCAGATAAATCATTTTAAGGCAACAATAAATGCATCCATAAATCATTTACTAACTTTAAATGACAGGCTTTTGTTACGACGCAAATGAAAATACACACACCAACTTTACCTTTCCTTTTGTTAGCGTATTTTATCATGAATTTCCTGAAAAAAAATCTGCTGTTACACAATTAAATGGGAAATTCTGAGTAACACTTTCTGCAAGCAAATTGCCCAACAGCTTCTGATGAGTGACTGTTTTTACTAAAGCAAATTACACAGTTATGAACTATTTATTTTACAAAGATTACGAGCACATTTGTCTCGCCTTCAGAGTTGTTTTTTTAAGGCAACGATAAATTTATCATTTGATAAATCATTTACTAACCTTAAATGACAGGCTCTGTTACAACGCAAATAAAAATACACACGCATCCTTTACCTTTAGTTAGCGTATTTTATCATGAATTTCCTGAAAAAAATCTGCTGTTACACAATTAAATGGGAAATTCTGAGTAACACTTTCTGGAAGCAAATTGCCCAAAAGCTTCTGATGAGTGACTGCTTTTACCAAAGCAAATTACACAGTTATGAATTACTTCTTTTACAAAGATTAAGATCACATTTGCCTCGCCTTCAGATAAATCATTTTAAGGCAACAATAAATGCATCCATAAATCATTTACTAACTTTAAATGACAGGCTTTTGTTACGACGCAAATGAAAATACACACACCAACTTTACCTTTCCTTTTGTTAGCGTATTTTATCATGAATTTCCTGAAAAAAAAATCTGCTGTTACACAATTAAATGGGAAATTCTGAGTAACACTTTCTGCAAGCAAATTGCCCAAAAGCTTCTGATGAGTGACTGTTTTTACTAAAGCAAATTACACAGTTATGAACTATTTATTTTACAAAGATTACGAGCACATTTGTCTCGCCTTCAGAGTTGTTTTTTTAAGGCAACGATAAATTTATCATTTGATAAATCATTTACTAACCTTAAATGACAGGCTCTGTTACAACGCAAATAAAAATACACACGCATCCTTTACCTTTCCTTTTGTTATCGTATTTTATCATGAATTTCCTGAAAAAAATCTGCTGTTACACAATTAAATGGGAAATTCTGAGTAACACTTTCTGCAAGCAAATTGCCCAAAAGCTTCTGATGAGTGACTGTTTTTACCAAAGCAAATTACACAGTTATGAACTATTTATTTTACAAAGATTACGAGCACATTTGTCTCGCCTTCAGAGTTTTTTTTTTTTTTTTTTTTTTAAGGCAACGATAAATTTACCATTTGATAAATCATTTACTAACCTTAAATGACAGGCTCTGTTACAACGCAAATAAAAATACACACGCATCCTTTATCTTTCCTTTTGTTATCGTATTTTATCATGAATTTCCTGAAAAAAATCTGCTGTTACACAATTAAATGGGAAATTCTGAGTAACACTTTCTGCAAGCAAATTGCCCAAAAGCTTCTGATGAGTGACTGTTTTTACCAAAGCAAATTACACAGTTATGAACTATTTATTTTACAAAGATTACGAGCACATTTGTCTCGCCTTCAGAGTTTTTTTTTTTTTTTTTTTAAGGCAACGATAAATTTACCATTTGATAAATCATTTACTAACCTTAAATGACAGGCTCTGTTACAACGCAAATAAAAATACACACGCATCCTTTATCTTTCCTTTTGTTAGCGTATTTTATCATGAATTTCCTGAAAAAAATCTGCTGTTACACAATTAAATGGGAAATTCTGAGTAACACTTTCTGCAAGAAAATTGCCCAAAAGCTTCTGATGAGTGACTGTTTTTACCAAAGCAAATTACACAGTTATGAACTATTTATTTTACAAAGATTACGAGCACATTTGTCTCGCCTTCAGAGTTTTTTTTTTTTTTCAAGGCAACGATAAATTTACCATTTGATAAATCATTTACTAACCTTAAATGACAGGCTCTGTTACAACGCAAATAAAAATACACACGCATCCTTTACCTTTCCTTTTGTTAGCGTATTTTATCATGAATTTCCTGAATAAAATCTGCTGTTACACAATTAAATGGAAACTTCTGAGTAACACTTTCTGGAAGCAAATTGCCCAAAAGCTTCTGATGAGTGACTGCTTTTACCCAAGCAAATTACACATTTATGAATTACTTCTTTTACAAAGATTAAGATCACATTTGCCTTGCCTTCAGATAAATCATTTTAAGGCAACAATAAATGCATCCATAAATCATTTACTAACTTTAAATGACAGGCTTTTGTTACGACGCAAATGAAAATACACACACCAACTTTACCTTTCCTTTTGTTAGCGTATTTTATCATGAATTTCCTGAAAAAAAATCTGCTGTTACACAATTAAATGGGAAATTCTGAGTAACACTTTCTGCAAGCAAATTGCCCAACAGCTTCTGATGAGTGACTGTTTTTACTAAAGCAAATTACACAGTTATGAACTATTTATTTTACAAAGATTACGAGCACATTTGTCTCGCCTTCAGAGTTGTTTTTTTAAGGCAACGATAAATTTATCATTTGATAAATCATTTACTAACCTTAAATGACAGGCTCTGTTACAACGCAAATAAAAATACACACGCATCCTTTACCTTTAGTTAGCGTATTTTATCATGAATTTCCTGAAAAAAATCTGCTGTTACACAATTAAATGGGAAATTCTGAGTAACACTTTCTGGAAGCAAATTGCCCAAAAGCTTCTGATGAGTGACTGCTTTTACCAAAGCAAATTACACAGTTATGAATTACTTCTTTTACAAAGATTAAGATCACATTTGCCTCGCCTTCAGATAAATCATTTTAAGGCAACAATAAATGCATCCATAAATCATTTACTAACTTTAAATGACAGGCTTTTGTTACGACGCAAATGAAAATACACACACCAACTTTACCTTTCCTTTTGTTAGCGTATTTTATCATGAATTTCCTGAAAAAAAAATCTGCTGTTACACAATTAAATGGGAAATTCTGAGTAACACTTTCTGCAAGCAAATTGCCCAAAAGCTTCTGATGAGTGACTGTTTTTACTAAAGCAAATTACACAGTTATGAACTATTTATTTTACAAAGATTACGAGCACATTTGTCTCGCCTTCAGAGTTGTTTTTTTAAGGCAACGATAAATTTATCATTTGATAAATCATTTACTAACCTTAAATGACAGGCTCTGTTACAACGCAAATAAAAATACACACGCATCCTTTACCTTTCCTTTTGTTATCGTATTTTATCATGAATTTCCTGAAAAAAATCTGCTGTTACACAATTAAATGGGAAATTCTGAGTAACACTTTCTGCAAGCAAATTGCCCAAAAGCTTCTGATGAGTGACTGTTTTTACCAAAGCAAATTACACAGTTATGAACTATTTATTTTACAAAGATTACGAGCACATTTGTCTCGCCTTCAGAGTTTTTTTTTTTTTTTTTTTTTTAAGGCAACGATAAATTTACCATTTGATAAATCAGTTACTAACCTTAAATGACAGGCTCTGTTACAACGCAAATAAAAATACACACGCATCCTTTATCTTTCCTTTTGTTATCGTATTTTATCATGAATTTCCTGAAAAAAATCTGCTGTTACACAATTAAATGGGAAATTCTGAGTAACACTTTCTGCAAGCAAATTGCCCAAAAGCTTCTGATGAGTGACTGTTTTTACCAAAGCAAATTACACAGTTATGAACTATTTATTTTACAAAGATTACGAGCACATTTGTCTCGCCTTCAGAGTTTTTTTTTTTTTTTTTTTTAAGGCAACGATAAATTTACCATTTGATAAATCATTTACTAACCTTAAATGACAGGCTCTGTTACAACGCAAATAAAAATACACACGCATCCTTTATCTTTCCTTTTGTTAGCGTATTTTATCATGAATTTCCTGAAAAAAATCTGCTGTTACACAATTAAATGGGAAATTCTGAGTAACACTTTCTGCAAGAAAATTGCCCAAAAGCTTCTGATGAGTGACTGTTTTTACCAAAGCAAATTACACAGTTATGAACTATTTATTTTACAAAGATTACGAGCACATTTGTCTCGCCTTCAGAGTTTTTTTTTTTTTTCAAGGCAACGATAAATTTACCATTTGATAAATCATTTACTAACCTTAAATGACAGGCTCTGTTACAACGCAAATAAAAATACACACGCATCCTTTACCTTTCCTTTTGTTAGCGTATTTTATCATGAATTTCCTGAATAAAATCTGCTGTTACACAATTAAATGGAAACTTCTGAGTAACACTTTCTGGAAGCAAATTGCCCAAAAGCTTCTGATGAGTGACTGCTTTTACCCAAGCAAATTACACATTTATGAATTACTTCTTTTACAAAGATTAAGATCACATTTGCCTTGCCTTCAGATAAATCATTTTAAGGCAACAATAAATGCATCCATAAATCATTTACTAACTTTAAATGACAGGCTTTTGTTACGACGCAAATGAAAATACACACACCAACTTTACCTTTCCTTTTGTTAGCGTATTTTATCATGAATTTCCTGAAAAAAAATCTGCTGTTACACAATTAAATGGGAAATTCTGAGTAACACTTTCTGCAAGCAAATTGCCCAACAGCTTCTGATGAGTGACTGTTTTTACTAAAGCAAATTACACAGTTATGAACTATTTATTTTACAAAGATTACGAGCACATTTGTCTCGCCTTCAGAGTTGTTTTTTTAAGGCAACGATAAATTTATCATTTGATAAATCATTTACTAACCTTAAATGACAGGCTCTGTTACAACGCAAATAAAAATACACACGCATCCTTTACATTTAGTTAGCGTATTTTATCATGAATTTCCTGAAAAAAATCTGCTGTTACACAATTAAATGGGAAATTCTGAGTAACACTTTCTGGAAGCAAATTGCCCAAAAGCTTCTGATGAGTGACTGCTTTTACCAAAGCAAATTACACAGTTATGAATTACTTCTTTTACAAAGATTAAGATCACATTTGCCTCGCCTTCAGATAAATCATTTTAAGGCAACAATAAATGCATCCATAAATCATTTACTAACTTTAAATGACAGGCTTTTGTTACGACGCAAATGAAAATACACACACCAACTTTACCTTTCCTTTTGTTAGCGTATTTTATCATGAATTTCCTGAAAAAAAAATCTGCTGTTACACAATTAAATGGGAAATTCTGAGTAACACTTTCTGCAAGCAAATTGCCCAAAAGCTTCTGATGAGTGACTGTTTTTACTAAAGCAAATTACACAGTTATGAACTATTTATTTTACAAAGATTACGAGCACATTTGTCTCGCCTTCAGAGTTGTTTTTTTAAGGCAACGATAAATTTATCATTTGATAAATCATTTACTAACCTTAAATGACAGGCTCTGTTACAACGCAAATAAAAATACACACGCATCCTTTACCTTTCCTTTTGTTATCGTATTTTATCATGAATTTCCTGAAAAAAATCTGCTGTTACACAATTAAATGGGAAATTCTGAGTAACACTTTCTGCAAGCAAATTGCCCAAAAGCTTCTGATGAGTGACTGTTTTTACCAAAGCAAATTACACAGTTATGAACTATTTATTTTACAAAGATTACGAGCACATTTGTCTCGCCTTCAGAGTTTTTTTTTTTTTTTTTTTTTTTAAGGCAACGATAAATTTACCATTTGATAAATCATTTACTAACCTTAAATGACAGGCTCTGTTACAACGCAAATAAAAATACACACGCATCCTTTATCTTTCCTTTTGTTAGCGTATTTTATCATGAATTTCCTGAAAAAAATCTGCTGTTACACAATTAAATGGGAAATTCTGAGTAACACTTTCTGCAAGAAAATTGCCCAAAAGCTTCTGATGAGTGACTGTTTTTACCAAAGCAAATTACACAGTTATGAACTATTTATTTTACAAAGATTACGAGCACATTTGTCTCGTCTTCAGAATTTTTTTTTTTTTTTTCAAGGCAACGATAAATTTACCATTTGATAAATCACTTACTAACCTTAAATGACAGGCTCTGTTACAACGCAAATAAAAATACACACGCATCCTTTACCTTTCCTTTTGTTAGCGTATTTTATCATGAATTTCCTGAATAAAATCTGCTGTTACACAATTAAATGGAAACTTCTGAGTAACACTTTCTGGAAGCAAATTGCCCAAAAGCTTCTGATGAGTGACTGCTTTTACCCAAGCAAATTACACATTTATGAATTACTTCTTTTACAAAGATTAAGATCACATTTGCCTTGCCTTCAGATAAATCATTTTAAGGCAACAATAAATGCATCCATAAATCATTTACTAACTTTAAATGACAGGCTTTTGTTACGACGCAAATGAAAATACACACACCAACTTTACCTTTCCTTTTGTTAGCGTATTTTATCATGAATTTCCTGAAAAAAAATCTGCTGTTACACAATTAAATGGAAAATTCTGAGTAACACTTTCTGCAAGCAAATTGCCCAACAGCTTCTGATGAGTGACTGTTTTTACTAAAGCAAATTACACAGTTATGAACTATTTATTTTACAAAGATTACGAGCACATTTGTCTCGCCTTCAGAGTTGTTTTTTTAAGGCAACGATAAATTTATCATTTGATAAATCATTTACTAACCTTAAATGACAGCCTCTGTTACAACGCAAATAAAAATACACACGCATCCTTTACCTTTAGTTAGCGTATTTTATCATGAATTTCCTGAAAAAAATCTGCTGTTACACAATTAAATGGGAAATTCTGAGTAACACTTTCTGGAAGCAAATTGCCCAAAAGCTTCTGATGAGTGACTGCTTTTACCAAAGCAAATTACACAGTTATGAATTACTTCTTTTACAAAGATTAAGATCACATTTGCCTCGCCTTCAGATAAATCATTTTAAGGCAACAATAAATGCATCCATAAATCATTTACTAACTTTAAATG
Organism: Maratus michaelseni; assembly: GCA_963931845.1. Classification (NCBI taxonomy): domain Eukaryota; kingdom Metazoa; phylum Arthropoda; class Arachnida; order Araneae; family Salticidae; genus Maratus; species Maratus michaelseni. Next base: position 11,711,736 of record OZ007598.1, read on the forward strand.
ACAGGCTTTTGTTACGACGCAAATGAAAATACACACACCAACTTTACCTTTCCTTTTGTTAGCGTATTTTATCATGAATTTCCTGAAAAAAAAATCTGCTGTTACACAATTAAATGGGAAATTCTGAGTAACACTTTCTGCAAGCAAATTGCCCAAAAGCTTCTGATGAATGACTGTTTTTACTAAAGCAAATTACACAGTTATGAACTATTTATTTTACAAAGATTACGAGCACATTTGTCTCGCCTTCAGAGTTGTTTTTTTAAGGCAACGATAAATTTATCATTTGATAAATCATTTACTAACCTTAAATGACAGGCTCTGTTACAACGCAAATAAAAATACATACACATCCTTTACCTTTCCTTTTGTTAGCGTATTTTATCATGAATTTCCTGAATAAAATCTGCTGTTACACAATTAAATGGAAACTTCTGAGTAACACTTTCTGGAAGCAAATTGCCCAAAAGCTTCTGATGAGTGACTGCTTTTACCCAAGCAAATTACACATTTATGAATTACTTCTTTTACAAAGATTAAGATCACATTTGCCTTGCCTTCAGATAAATCATTTTAAGGCAACAATAAATGCATCCATAAATCATTTACTAACTTTAAATGACAGGCTTTTGTTACGACGCAAATGAAAATACACACACCAACTTTACCTTTCCTTTTGTTAGCGTATTTTATCATGAATTTCCTGAAAAAAAATCTGCTGTTACACAATTAAATGGAAAATTCTGAGTAACACTTTCTGCAAGCAAATTGCCCAACAGCTTCTGATGAGTGACTGTTTTTACTAAAGCAAATTACACAGTTATGAACTATTTATTTTACAAAGATTACGAGCACATTTGTCTCGCCTTCAGAGTTGTTTTTTTAAGGCAACGATAAATTTATCATTTGATAAATCATTTACTAACCTTAAATGACAGCCTCTGTTACAACGCAAATAAAAATACACACGCATCCTTTACCTTTAGTTAGCGTATTTTATCATGAATTTCCTGAAAAAAATCTGCTGTTACACAATTAAATGGGAAATTCTGAGTAACACTTTCTGGAAGCAAATTGCCCAAAAGCTTCTGATGAGTGACTGCTTTTACCAAAGCAAATTACACAGTTATGAATTACTTCTTTTACAAAGATTAAGATCACATTTGCCTCGCCTTCAGATAAATCATTTTAAGGCAACAATAAATGCATCCATAAATCATTTACTAACTTTAAATGACAGGCTTTTGTTACGACGCAAATGAAAATACACACACCAACTTTACCTTTCCTTTTGTTAGCGTATTTTATCATGAATTTCCTGAAAAAAAAATCTGCTGTTACACAATTAAATGGGAAATTCTGAGTAACACTTTCTGCAAGCAAATTGCCCAAAAGCTTCTGATGAATGACTGTTTTTACTAAAGCAAATTACACAGTTATGAACTATTTATTTTACAAAGATTACGAGCACATTTGTCTCGCCTTCAGAGTTGTTTTTTTAAGGCAACGATAAATTTATCATTTGATAAATCATTTACTAACCTTAAATGACAGGCTCTGTTACAACGCAAATAAAAATACATACACATCCTTTACCTTTCCTTTTGTTAGCGTATTTTATCATGAATTTCCTGAAAAAAATCTGCTGTTACACAATTAAATGGGAAATTCTGAGTAACACTTTCTGCAAGCAAATTGCCCAAAAGCTTCTGATGAGTGACTGTTTTTACCAAAGCAAATTACACAGTTATGAACTATTTATTTTACAAAGATTACGAGCACATTTGTCTCGCCTTCAGAGTTTTTTTTTTTTTTTTTTTAAGTCAACGATAAATTTACCATTTGATAAATCATTTACTAACCTTAAATGACAGGCTCTGTTACAACGCAAATAAAAATACACACGCATCCTTTATCTTTCCTTTTGTTAGCGTATTTTATCATGAATTTCCTGAAAAAAATCTGCTGTTACACAATTAAATGGGAAATTCTGAGTAACACTTTCTGCAAGAAAATTGCACAAAAGCTTCTGATGAGTGACTGTTTTTACCAAAGCAAATTACACAGTTATGAACTATTTATTTTACAAAGATTACGAGCACATTTGTCTCGCCTTCAGAGTTTTTTTTTTTTTTCAAGGCAACGATAAATTTACCATTTGATAAATCATTTACTAACCTTAAATGACAGGCTCTGTTACAACGCAAATAAAAATACACACGCATCCTTTACCTTTCCTTTTGTTAGCGTATTTTATCATGAATTTCCTGAATAAAATCTGCTGTTACACAATTAAATGGAAACTTCTGAGTAACACTTTCTGGAAGCAAATTGCCCAAAATCTTCTGATGAGTGAGTGCTTTTACCCAAGCGAATTACACATTTATGAATTACTTCTTTTACAAAGATTAAGATCACATTTGCCTTGCCTTCAGATAAATCATTTTAAGGCAACAATAAATGCATCCATAAATCATTTACTAACTTTAAATGACAGGCTTTTGTTACGACGCAAATGAAAATACACACACCAACTTTACCTTTCCTTTTGTTAGCGTATTTTATCATGAATTTCCTGAAAAAAAATCTGCTGTTACACAATTAAATGGGAAATTCTGAGTAACACTTTCTGCAAGCAAATTGCCCAACAGCTTCTGATGAGTGACTGTTTTTACTAAAGCAAATTACACAGTTATGAACTATTTATTTTACAAAGATTACGAGCACATTTGTCTCGCCTTCAGAGTTGTTTTTTTAAGGCAACGATAAATTTATCATTTGATAAATCATTTACTAACCTTAAATGACAGGCTCTGTTACAACGCAAATAAAAATACACACGCATCCTTTACCTTTCCTTTTGTTATCGTATTTTATCATGAATTTCCTGAAAAAAATCGGCTGTTACACAATTAAATGGGAAATTCTGTGTAACACTTTCTGGAAGCAAATTGCCCAAAAGCATCTGATGAGTGACTGCTTTTACCAAAGCAAATTACACAGTTATGAATTACTTCTTTTACAAAGATTAAGATCACATTTGCCTCGCCTTCAGATAAATCATTATATGGCAACAATAAATGCATCCATAAATCATTTACTAACTTTAAATGACAGGCTTTTGTTACGACGCAAATGAAAATACACACACCAACTTTACCTTTCCTTTGGTTAGGATATTTTACCATGAAATTCCCGAAAAAATTCTGCTGTTACACAATTAAATGGGAAATTCTGAGTAATACTTTCTGCAAGCAAATCGCCCAAAAGCTTCTGATGAGTGACTGTTTTTACTAAAGCAAATTACACAGTTATGAACTATTTATTTTACAAAGATTAAGATCACATTTGCCTTGCTTGCAGATAAATCTTTTTAAGGCAACGATAAATGTATAACTTGATAAATCATTTACTAATTTTAAATGACAGGCTTTTGTTACAACGGAAATGAAAATACACACGCAACTTTTACCTTTCCTTTTGTTAGCGTATTTTATCATGATATTCCCGAAAAAAATCTGCTGTTACACAATTAAATGGGAAATTCTGAGTAACACTTTGTGCAAAGAAATTGCGCATAAGCTGCTGATGAGTGATTGTTTTTACCAAAACAAAATACACAGTTGTGAACTATTTCTTTTACAAAGATTACGAGCACATTTGCTTCGCCTGCAGATAAATCTTTTTAAGGCAACGATAAATGATAAATAACTTGATAAATTATTTATTAACTTTAAATGACAGACTTTTGTTACAACGCAAATAAAATACACACGCCAACTTTACCTTTCCTTTTGTTAGGATATTTTACGATGAAATTCTCGAAAAAAAAAATCTGTTGTTACATGATTAAATGGAAAATTCTGAGTTATACTTTCAGGTGGTAAGTTGGCTATAAGCTTCTGATGAGTGAATGGCTTTACCTTAAAATAATTCACACAATTATAAACTATTTCTGTTACAAACATTACGACCATTCAAAGGCGTTAATTTCTTACCTCATAATAAACCTTCCCTTCTAAAATAAACTGTATACACTTGCAGATACAAAACGACTAGGTTATAATTATTACTAAAACTACAAGAAGCAAGTACAGAATCTACAAACAATAAACATTTTTGGATTGAATATATAGAAAAAATATTCTAAAATTGGAACAAAATATACCTTTATGTATCAATTAAAATATGGAACCATATAAAATGGATCACAATTTGTGTATTACTAAAATTGTAATGATATGTTATCATACAATATACCATTTCAGTAAACTAAAGATTATCGCGCAAATGAACGACTATACTACATGTATACTGAGGGAGTCAGCGGAAATCCTGACAAGTGGTTATCATACAATGTACCAAAAGTCTGGTATAATCTACTTAGTGTTAATGGTACATTTGGGTTGGAATAACCCACCTCGCTCAATAGACTAGTCCATCCCCCCCCCTTCTCCATATGTGGTTTCGCTTTCTACTATTTAAACAGCTTACATTCCGGAGATTACAGAATTTTTTCTCATTTCCACCCTTTGATGATGGCCAGGTTCTGGTCGAAAGCGCTCGGGAATCCGACGAATGTTTTTAACATCTTAAAATGGTTTCAATGTTTTAGAACCTTTTTATTTTACACCTATTTTAGTAATACACAAATTGTGATCCATTTTAAATGGTTTCATATTTTAATTGACTTTGCTTGAATCCAAATTATTTCCCTTGAATTCTGAAATAATCTACAAAACTTTTGACATAGAAGTTAAATAAATGTTTTGTTTAGAAAAGAGTTATTTCTCAGGAATTAGGAAAATTGCTTTTAAAAACTTCAGACAATAAAATATAATTAATTTGTTATTATTATTTTTTTTTTTTTTTGCTTTATAATTTATAATTTTGTCATCCTTCAATTGAAACTAGATGCATTCTATACAATTTAATTTTTAAAACAAAAATGCAACATCGTGTTTCGAAAATGTTCCTCTTTTTTTTAAGAGATTTGAATTCTTTTCAGCATTATACAGCTGTTATTTGTCAAACAATCTACAGTTAAGGAGCGTGAAAACATATTAATAAATCTTTTAAAGCTAACAAAACATATTTGAAGGTATGATGGCGGAAATGTTTGAAAAGTCATGTCAGAAAGGCAAATATAAGGAAGGAATTGAATTCATCAGTCATAGGCAAGGTTAACTGCATTCAAAGTTTAAAGTATATTTATTTTATTTTCGCTTGGCAAAATATTTCTGAAATGTATATACTTAATTTTATATATCGTGTTAAAATCATAATGAAGCTGTCGTGCTATGAACAAATTTTTAACAAAATAAAATTAATATATATTTTAAAAACATTTTGCCAAGTGAAAAGCGAAGAAATATTGGTACTTTTAGTTATGTTAACTGGGCGGGCGTAGGTGATAAATTGCCAAATATTGTGCTCATTGCAAATATAAACCATTAACTTCTTTCATTTCAGATGTATAACTTTCACTTAAAATACATCTATTGCATTTATTTAAAATACATGCATTTTACTTATTTCCTTTAAAATACATAATAATAACAATAATAATAGATGATTTCATAAACCAAAGCATTTTATTTCATCTTCAAAGTATTGTTTCTAATATACACACATAAAAAAAAAAAATGAAAACTGCTATTGGAGGAAAAAAATTCTATTGGGCACCTATAAAATATAAAAATACCGAAATATCTTTTAAGAAGAACCAGGTAATCCAACCGATGTACTCGGATTAAATATGCCCGATACACTATCCGATATACAGAAGGTACACTGTAAAAAAAAAAAGTAAGCACAGTAAAATAAGCAGTAATACACTGCCTCGCATGCGAGGTAGCATATTACTGTTTATTTTACTGTTTATTACTGTTAATTTTACGGTATAATACTAGCAGCTGGAATGCCAGTATTATACCGTAAAATCAACTTTTCTTTTCTTTCTTTGTTTGTTTCCTTTTTTTTTAGCGTAGATGGAAATTAATTTTAACTGAAAACTCTAATAATTTTTTTTACGTTTAGTATATTTTCTTAAATTGCCCACCAACTAACCAAAAAGCATTTTTCGTACTTTCCTATTAGCCTCATGTCAACGGTCAAACGTGGAACATTTCACTATTTATGACAACTTTGGTGCTTCTGATTATTTCAGTATTTAAGCGCGTAGTTCGATTACATGTCTGTTAAACTTGTGTTCTATTTATTTATTGATGGAGTCTTAATTTCGTTTCGGAATATTAGCAGGAAACAAATGCGGAACTATTTATATTGTTTCAAGTGCCAGGGGGTCAGTTTCCGTAAAGCAAGCTGCGCGTAATGTAGATAGATTAATATATATATATATATATATATATATATATATATATATATGCTTGAAAATTATTTTATGAATTTTAAAAATTCAGTAAATTGAGATATGGTTTGCAAGCAAAGTGCAATTGAAAGTATATATTTTTTTAATATTCGAGGGTGTAGAATTTGAAATTGTGCAATGTTTAAAAATTAATACATTTTCAAAAATCCGAAAATACTTATTCAGGCCGTTGTCATCGCCAATATGACGTCAGCGTTACTTACGGATATGTTTTTGTTTCATAATATAAATATAGTCTCGAATGTTAGATGCGCGTTATACATCATAGTGCGTTAAGAGCCTACACTAGTCACGGGAAGAAACACTCCAGCTAATGTTAAGTCTATGGGAAGATTCTTGACAGATTTCTCGCTGGCATTTTTATATTTTTAATGATTTTTTTTTTATAGGATAGCTTAGTCCCTATATAGGATAATCCGATCTCTAACGTTGTTAGTTTTTACTTTTTTATTTATTTTAGTTACAGTTTTTTTATAAGCGGACATTTTCAATTTCAGAACCGGTTGGAACCGGTTCTGAAAGTGAAAGTACCCTTATATAAAATAACTAGAACCAAAATCGAAAAAGTAAAAACTAACAACGTTGGAGATTGACCTCAGTTGTCCTATGCAAAAATACAGCATTTAAAAATATTAAAATGCGAGCGAGAAATCGCGCTAGAACCTTCCCATAGACTTAACATTAGCTGAAGTGTTTCTTCCCGTGACTAGTGTAGACTCTTAAGCGGAATTGTTACATGTAAATAAGCACTACACGTGGTTCATATCTTAATAGTTCTATGCCCTTGCATTTGCATATATCAGACCAGTCAAAAATTTGCATGGAAGAGGAAAAAATTGGTGTTATCCATATTCCAGATGCTTCATATAATAATGAACTGAATTTCTTAAAACTAATAACAATGACATAGAATAAGTTTTCTACTAAGTAATTGATAAACGAATCACTTACACATAATACTAGCTTCAAAAAACAATAATAATATGATTGCTTCTTCTTAACTCGATAAAATTAACATAAAAAAACAACTTCTGAAAGAAAACGACAAGGTTATTTTATTATTGTTATTATTGAAACTGCAAGTACATAATCTACAAGCAATAAACATCTTTGATTGAATAGAAATTATTTCCCACGAATTCTGAAATACATCTACAAAACTTTTGACATAGCAGGTAATTAAATGTTTTGTTTAGGAAAGAATTATTTCTCACGAATTCTGAAAATTGCTTTTAAAACTTCAAACAATAAAAGATAATTAATTTGGTTTTTTGTTTGTTTGTTTTATAAGTCATTATGTCATCTATCAATTGGAATTGAATGCATCCATATACAATTAATTTTTTAAAACAAAAATGCAACATCGTTCTTCGAAAATTCCCCTTTTGTTTTAAGACATATGAATTCTTTTCAGAATTGTAAAACTGTTATTTATGAAAGGATCTACAGTTAAAGAAGGTGAAAAAAATAGGGATACATCTTTTAAAGATAACAAAAAATATTTGAAGGTATAATGGCGGAAATGTCTGAAAAGAAGTTAGTGCTCATGTGAGAAAGGCAAACATAATTGATTGAATTCAACAGTCATAGCCAAGGTTAAATTGTAACTTACGTTTAGGGGAAAATCTAAGTTTAAAAGACATCTATTACTTACCCATCATACTTAGTATATAGGGTAAATCTTGTAATCGTTTTAAAAATCGAAAAAAAAAATTGACGGATTTACACATTTCAGACACTGGAGATTCCGAAAAACATATTTTTAGAAAAAAAAAAAAAATTTGCCGTCCGTCTGTGTGTCTGTAAACGCTCTATCTCCCGAAAAAATTGAGATAGGGACTCGAAATTTGATATGTACTTAGTATGTAATAATGAGAAGAAATTTATTGAATTTCAGTAACCTCGATTATCCGGAACAATTTTTTTGGGACTCTCGAAATATTCGTTCTGATAAAAGGTATATAAAAATTTTCGAAATTGTTTTTTTTTAAGGAGTGAATATAAAAGGCAATAATAAAAAAAAAAACATAAATTTTGCATAAAGAATGAGATTGATCGGATAATGAGATGCCGAGAAATTTGTAATGACATTTTCCACACTCTTCGATTTTTCATGATCCTGTATTTCATTCAAATTTTAATTCAAAGATATATTTTAATCGGAAAAGAGACGCTTAATGTGACGTATTAAACTGTTAGTTAATAGTATTATCATTTTTGGAGTTATAAGGATGTTTCTTTTACGCAATTCAGTAATAGAGCATTTAATGTGTATGACGTCATCAAGCCAGGATTTTATTCGAATTGCAATGCATTTTATAAATATAGTGTACACATGTTTTATTTTCATATTTTATATTATGCATATCCATGATGGATAAGTATTACGGTGGCCCTCAATGACTAGTTTTATTTTCACTTGGCAAAACATTTCTAAAATGTATACTTAATTTTATATATCAAGTTTTGAAACCAGTAAAGGTGTCGAGCTGTGGATAAAATTTTAACACATAAAATAAATATGACAAATCATAACACCTTGTAATTATATACTTATTTTTAATTGATGAAAGGTCTAAAATAATAAGATTATAAACAGCAAAATGGGTTTCATTAGACTGTTGACATATGTTTCAGCTCAATCTGAGCCATTATCAAAACAAAAAAAAATAATCTATAAATGCACGTCTATGAAGTTATTTCAAATGTAATTATTTAATTTTGCACATAAACTTTTTTAAAAATTACGCATGTTATTTTTATGTTTACCTTGGATGTTTATTTCCATATTTGTAACCATGGAGTAACTCGAGCTACAATTTTTGTAAGGTAAATGATGCTGCATCGTTACATATTGTATTTTTACGTGTTACAATCTCGATGGTTTCTCTTATAATGGATTGATAGTATAGATTGCAGCGAAATTTAGTTACAGAAAAAAGGAGCATATAGCTGATGTTAAGTATAACAGAAAAACCACAGCCTTGGGAAGATTACGTCTGGAAGAAATCATCTAAATAAATTTCAATGAAAGTAAAATGATTTCCCCCTCCAATCTATACTATCCATCCATTATAAATGGACGCCACAACCTTTTATTACTGGTTTTTGTTCTAGTTTTATTAGTTACTATTTTTTGTTTCATATTTGCTTGTTTTATATTTGATAACACTTAATTATGGTGTGTAATTGTGTGTCTCCCAAATACTTACAAAATACATCCTACTATATATAATTTGTGTGGTTATTTTCAGCTATAGCGCTTGTCACATAAATGCTATTTTTTAAACTTCATTTAGTTTATATGTTATACAGACATATGTATGTGTATACGTACATTGGACTCGCGCAAAGGCTTTCGTACTACAATCTTCGCTATTATTTGCTGATACGTTTTCATTATTACTTGCCCATTATACGTAGTATATAGGGTAAGTCTTCTAATCCTTTTGAAAAAAAAAATGACGGATTTACACGTTTCAGACACTGGAGATTCCGAAAAACATATTTTTAGAAAAAAAAATTTGCCGTCCGTTTGTGTGTCTGTAAACCCTCTATCTCTCGAACAAATTGAGATAGAGACTTGAGATTGGGTATGTACTTAGTATTGAATAATGGGAAGAAGCTTATTGAATTTCAGTAACCTCAATTATTCGGAACTATTTTTTTTTTGGACTCTCGAAATATTCGTTCTGATAAAAGATACCAAAAATTCTCGAAATTGTTTATTTTAAGGAGTGAATATAAAAGACAATAAAAAAACATAAATTTTGCATAAAGCATGAAGTTGATCGGATAATGAGTTGCCGAGATATTTGTAATCCTATTTTCGACACTCTTCGATTTTTCATGACCCTGTATTTCATTCCAATTTCAATTCAGAGATATATTTTAATTGGAAATGAGACGCTTAATCAGATGCAATAAACCGCTAGTTAATAGAATTATTGCTTTTGGAGTTATAAGGATGTTTCTTTGAAACAATTCAGTAATCGAGCCTTTAAAGTGTATGACGTCATCAAGCCACGATTTTATTTGAATTGCAATGCATTTTATAAGTAGTTTACGCATGTTTTATCTTCATATTTTATATTATGCATATCCCTGATGGATAAGTATTACGGTGTCCCCCAACGACAAGTTTTTAAATTAACTGCAATTTTTAATCAAACAACATGTTTTAACGAAAGTGAGTGTTACTATGCCAAAAGCCTGTTCAAAAACCTTTCCTATGATACTTTATTCACCGTTGTGCGTTTTGTATGTGCTTAGAAAAAGGGATGTTGGCATCGGAAATAATGTATAGCATAATATTGAAATTTTCGAAGGAAAAAAAAAAAGAAAATAAATAATGCTATAATAGAGTTTCCCCCAGACAGTTTCAGAAGGGTGCTGCACCCTGCCTGCCCTTTGGTTTATTAAATAGCACCCTTCTTGCGCCTAATAAAAATAATTAGCACCCCTTTTACCTCCTCCAGTAAAATAATTAGCACCCTTTCTTGCCCCTCAGTAAAAAAAGTGCCCTTTCTCCTTTTCGCAATAAAAAATTTGCTTTCACAGTAGAAACTGACTCATTGTTGTCTTGAAAAGAGTGCTCTGACTTTTAAATATCAAAAGTGGCTTTAAAAACCAAAAGAATACCTTTAATTAATAATTAAAAAAAGTGCCCTTAAGAATAAAAAAGTTCCCTTAAGAATTAAAAAAGTGCCTTTTTTTTCACCAGCACCACCCTGCCTTTTTTACTTTCTTCTACCTTTACATGAAGAAAGTATTGGATTCATGAAAATTTTCGACTTAAAATTTCGACGGATTTATACGTTTTAGAAGGTCCTGAACACGATTTGACTATTTTTAGAAAATGTCTGTTTGTGACTCTGTCTGTATGTGGCAAAAATTTTGTGGGCGCTCTATCTCAAGAACTAATGCTCGGAATTTAATAAAACTTTAGATTCAGTTAGATCTTAATATAAATTGGTGCTGATTAGTTTTTGATAAAAATTGTCGAGCAGGGGGCGCTGCTATGCAGCATTTTTCGCGATTTCAGCAATAGCTCTATCTCAAGAACTAATGCTCGGAATTTAATAAAACTTTATATTCAGTTAGTCCCTGATATAAATTGGTGCTGATTAGGTTTTGGTAAAAATCGCCCAGCAGGGGGCGCTGCTATGCAGCATTTTTTGCGATTTCAGCAATAGCTCTATCTCAAGAACTAATGCTCGGAATTTAATAAAACTTTATATTCAGTTAGTCTCTGATATAAATTGGTGCTGATTAGTTTTTGGTAAAAATCGCCCAGCAGGTGGCGCTGCTATGCTGCATTTTGCAGGATTTACACGATTTTAGCAATAGTCATATGTCAAGAACTAATGCACGGAATTTAATAAAACTTTATATGCAGTTAGACCTTGATATATAAATTGGTGCTGATTCGTTTTTAGTGTATGCGAAACCTGTGTGAGATAGAAGAAAGTTTTGGGATTGACACATCCGACTAGTTTTAAACCTGGGGGAAACTCTGCTATAAATTAACAATTATTTTCCACCAAATTATTTCTATTTAGACAATAAAAGAAAACAAGATAACCCTGTCCTAAAAAGAAATTTCCCGGAACACAATATCAAAATATAATTACTCTAACAGTAGATAGAAAAGAAACCGTTTCATGTACAAAAGAGCGCAAAACGCAAACTAATTTAAAAGTCACCAGATAATTACAAATTATGAAACAAAACTATCTAGCGTAAATTCGAACCCATTTCCTCAAAGGTTTACTCATCGTCTTTGGAAAATGAAGTAGAGCAGTTATGATGTATCATTCTATTCTTTTCCTTCTTATAAGTAAAGGTATTATAGTCTGTGGCAGCGAATTTCGATTTTTACAGCTCATTCGATTCGTCTCATCGAGCTAAGTAATTTGCTACCTGGCATATCGGCTATTGAGTTTTGATAATGAATGGTGAGTTTAAAATTTCGTTCATTGAAAAACAGTTGCCGTCAAAGAAATAAGATAGATTTAAATTTATTTATGGTTCTTACACTGGCATACATTGATGATAGTCATTTTTTGACACATTGTTCATTCCGAAGAAGTGAGTAGAACAAAAACTAGTCGTTGGGGGCCGCCGTAATACTTATCCATCATGGATAATATAAAATATGAAAATAAAACATGTGTAAACTACTGATAAAATGCATTGCAATTGTATAAAATTGGACTTGATGACGTCCTAAACTTTAAATGCCCTATGACTGAATTGCGCAAGAGAAACGTCCTTATAACTACAAAAATGATAATACTATTAACTAACGGTTTACTGCGTCGGATGAAACGTCTCATTTCCAATTAAAATATATCTTTGAATTGAAATTTGAATAAAATACAGGGTCACGAAAAATCGAAGAGTGCCACTCTAAAATTGGAAGGAGGGAGAAGTTGACTCTTTGGAAGAGTGAGAGGCATTTTCACTCTTTTAGGAGTGAATTTTATAAATATGCACTCTTTAAAGAGTGGAACTTTCCACTCTCTAGAAAAGAGTGAAATTTCTCACTCCGTCGTCGAGAGTGACTGTTCACTCCGTTGTCGAGAGTGACTGTTCACTCCGTTGACAAGAGTGAGATATTTCACTCCGTTGAAGAGTGAGGAAAAACAGTTTTTTCCAATAAAATCACAAGATGGCGCCAGCTCACGGATGAGAATCCGTGTAATCTCCGTTATCGAAACGAAACGCCTAAAATGAAATCCTTTATATACAGTAGCACGATTTTAAAAAAAACTGAAAAAGGTATTGAAATAATAAATGAATCGATAGAATTATGGATAGGAAATATATTTTATGCTTTACAAATTGCAGGATTTGCCAATGCTAAGAAAAGTGCAGGGAAAACAAATATTTGAAGTAAATTTATGCTTAGCTGCAACACAATTTTGCTTCTATTTTATAAACAGAAATTTAATATCTCTGAATGCTAATTATTTTCCTCTTTATTTAAATAACCTATTCTACATATTTTATATCATTTCTAACCTCTTTATGAATATAAACAAAATATAACTATACAGATTAAATTTTCTGTTATTTTTAGCACGTTTGAAATTAACATAAGAGAAATGAAAAACGTTGCATTTAATCACTGATTTTATAACATTTATTATAGAAAAAAAAAGAGAGTATAAATGTGTCGGAAATAATCTTAGGAAAAATTTAACAGCTATAATTTAAGAAAAAAAAAACGTTTTTTACCCTGACTGAAATTTCCCCCCTAAAAATTAGTTTTGAAAAGTAAATTTGAGGGTCCCTTTGTATTTCAGTGAGTAAACTTCGGCTTCACGGGCCTATTTGGTAAACAGGCCCTGGGCCTCGGACAATCTTAATCGGGCTCTAATTAAGGAAATATTATTAGCAAGAAAAAAATGAATGAATAAATAAATAACTGCTTTGTTGTAACGGAATTTTTGTCATAGCGGAAATGTACCAGACGGGTGTTCGCACATTTTTTAGACGATTTCGGCGTTGTTGTTTTTAACGTTTAAAATATGAATATTGCTTTCTGAAATAATCTGTATGATAATCTTGTTTCTTGATTCTAATTCTGCATAATGCTTTCGATGGATATCGATGGATGTTTTCGATGTAAGATAAATTTGCGATAGTCATAAATCCTTACTTGAAACTTCGTTTTCCGCCTTGAAATGGGCTCTTTTTTTCCTTGTTTTTTTTTTTTTCATCTGGTATCTTTTTACTATGTATATGTACTGATTTTTGGAATAGCACTTTCCAATCAATTGTTATGTTTATTTCGCACTAAAAAGTTTTTATATTATGCGCTTTGCAATCATTTTAGACTGTGGAATTAGCATACTTCTGTTCGGAAGAAGAAAAAAAACCGCAAACGCATCTTCCCATTCACAGTTTTTTTAGCATGTGCAATCTTGAAATAAGAATAAATTTGAAAGTATCAGACGATAATATAAATTACACATAATAAGTTGTTGTCAGAATTTTTTCCTCTAAAAGAATTCCATTTTTTTAAATAATTTATCAAATTTGTCTAAAAAATGTGCGAACAGTCTCTGTATTATATGATACAAAAAGAAGGTTTCAGTTTCTTATTTACACAGTTGAGAAACACCGTAAATATTTATGATTTCTACACAAATTTAATAAGTGTGTTCGAATATCACAAAAGAAACAAAGCTAAAATAATGTAATAAGAGCTTTTTAACACTTTCCAACCTAGTTGAAAAGTGTTTATGACTTCGGTTTGTCTGGCCGTCTGGCCGTCTGCCGTCTGGCCGTCTGGCCGTCTGCCGTCTGGCCGTCTGGCCGTCTGCCGTCTGCCGTCTGCCGTCTGTCCGTGCTCTAACTCCCGTAAATATGCTCGGATTGCCCTGCAAATTTTATATGTTATAATCGTTATCTATAGCATGTTCCCTATTTCAACGGAAGTGTGTAGCACTTATAGTTTTTTTACAGGGACACTCAAAAGAATTCCGTTACATTGCGGTCTATGGGGAAAAATCATTTGCGGTTTATTTAAATAATGTTTCAATACTTTAAACGCATTGAAATTTATATATATCACTAAGGTGCATTAGAAGAAGCTTAATATAGAATAGGGTGTGCATAGCACTTATACTTACTTTACAGGGACAGTCAAAAGAATTCCGTTACATTACGTCTATGGAGAAAAATCGTCTGCGGTTTATTTAAATAATGTTTCACTATTTTAAACGCATTGAAATTTATATAAGGTTCATTACAAGAGACTTACTACAGAATATTGTGTGTATAGCAGTCATCGTTCATTTACAGGGACACACAAAAGAATTCTCTACTGTATGTTAACAATAATTCCTGGAAGTGCGTTTTAAGTTACTGAATGCGATTTTAATTTTAAATCGCTTTTTGTATATTACGTGGTGTGTATAAATTCTGTAGATCCTATACAGGGAAGTACAAAAGTTCGGGAACACATTTCCGTATTATTTAACTCCAGACGGAGAATTTTAAACTGTGCTACGTGTTTCCTAACTGAACTAAAATTTAGCATCCTATGTAGTATATATACAAATCTATAGATCCTATACAGGGCTGAATAAAGTATTCGGATTACTTAGATGTTATCTTTTAGCTTATAAAAGAGTATGATTCGTAAAATTATTTTGGAAGCGTTGGAAAGTGTTACATAATCTATGCTTGACGCATGATTTTTCGTTCTTGTTTTAATTGTAAGCGGCTGTAGCAAGTTGTAGGTACCAGTTCTCGTCCGAGCGCAGAAGTCAAGCAGCAACGAACTCGGTTACTACTTGGGAGGGTGACCGCCTACGAACAAGCGTGTGTAAAAATGAATTTCTCTTTTTTATTCAAGAATTTTAGTCACTCCTGAAAGAGTGACTATTTACTCCTATCACTTTTCCTATCACTTTTCCTGCGCGGTAGCGTATTACTGCTTGCACGGCAGCGTATTACTGCTTATTTTACTGTTTAATACTGTTAATTTTACGGTATAATACTGGCAGCTGGGGGTGCCAGTTTTATACTGTAAAATCAACAATTATTTTTTGCAGTGTATAGTCTGTTATTATGCTATGATTAATTTCCGTAATAAAATAAGTACATTTAAAGTTGGCAACATTTTATATTTTGTTGCCATTTACAGAAAATTCCAATGGGAAACTTAATCCCAGCTTTGGAAATTTTAGAATTCGAATTCCATATTTAGAATCTTTTTCCATTTAATATTTATTTCCCCGGAAACATCTATCCAAAAAAACTGTCCGTAGATTATAGGATTGCTGAAATTAAAAATTTTTAGTATTCGGTTTTTAAATTCAGTCATATGGAAATAATATGGCTCCATCTTAAATAGGACGTAATCACCATATGGCCACCTAGAATCATTTGCTATCATGGGATATTATTTAATTACGTTTGATATGAGTTAATAAAATGAAAACTTTTATTAATATCTTTTTAAGTTTTGCTTCGATTTTCATAAAATTTGAAATGACTTCCCAAAATTCTGCAACGATTATATATATTACATTTCAAACCATTAGGTTGAATAGTTCATGCGCTGTTATATGCGGACAGACGGACAGACCAGACAATGATGATAGTTGCTACGTATTTATATAATTACAAACGCACCTAAAAAATACAATTAAGAGTAAAGTTTTAAAAAATTGTTTGAAAATATGGTGGCGGAAACGTCTTTAAACTACTCGTGGGGGGGGGGGGGAGGGGGACACCGTAATACTTACCAACATCATGGATATGCATAGTAAAAAAGATGAAAATAAAACATGTGTAAACTATTTATAAAATGCAATGCAATTCGAATAAAATCGTGGCTTGATGACGTTTTAAACTTTAAATGCTCTATTATTCCAAAATTGACAATCATATTAACTAATGGTTTGCTGTGTCGGATTAAGCGTCTCATTTCCAAATAAAATATATCTTTGAATTAAAATTTGAATGAAATACAGGGTCAGGAAACATCGAAGAGTGGGAAAATATGCTTACAAATATCTCGGCAACTCATTATCCGATCAACTTCATTCTTTATGCAAAATTTATGTTTTTTTATTGTCTTTTATATTTACTCCTTAAAATAAACAATTTCGAAAATTTTTATATACCTTTTATCAGAACGAATATTTTAAGAGTCCGGAAAAATAGTTTCGGATAATCGAGGTTACTGAAATTCAATAGGCTTCTTCCCATTATTACATACTAAGTACACACCAAATTTCAAGTCTCTATCTCGATTTGTTCGGGAGATAAAGCGTTTACAGACACACAGACGGACGGCAATTTTATTTTTCTAAAAATATGTTTTTCGGAATCTCCAGTGTCTGAAACATGTAAATCCGTCAAAAATTTTTTTTCGATTTCCAAAACGATTACAAGACTTACCCTATACTATACGTATGATGGGTAAGTAAAAAGTTAGTCTTCATGTGAGACTAGCAAACATAGTAGATTAAATACAACATATAGTCAAGGTTAACTGCAGATTTGCGTTTAGAGGAAATGGTAGTTAAATTATTGGATGTATCTCTAAGTCGTGAAATGTCTGTCATTGGAATAAAGCTGATTCCTCACGTGATGGAAATCAACTAAACGAGTTTCTGAATAATAATAGCTTCAGGAGTTCACATTCAATTCACTATTGTTAATTTAAATACTATAATTATTCGGTAAATAACTATGATTCATTGGGATGATAATTTGTAGTAAGAATATGGAGAATCAAAGGTATGGATTTATTTTTGACTGTCTCGTCTATATTTTACCATCATAGGATAATAAGGGGAAAAAAATTACAAGAACAAAAAATCATGCTTCCAGATTAGATTATGAAACACTTTCCAACACATTCAGAAAATTGTAACGAAAATTCACCGTTAAATAAGGTGAAAGATGAAGTATAAATAAATAATTTGGAAATGCATAACGCATTTGAAAACCCAATTTCTGCAATTGCCATCAGTAACCGGAAAAATATCCGATTTTTTTTTCAGCTATGTATATGATTTATAGATTTATAATAAGTAGTATGCTAACAGTTAGTTCAGTTAAACGCATAGCGTAATTGAAAATTCGTATTTCGCATTTTCGTCAATAAACAGAAATGTTACTTTGGAACTTTTGTGCAACCCTGTATATGACCCATAGAATTTAAACACCAAGTAATATGCAAGAGAAAAAAAATATTAAAAACGAATACCACAACTGAAAACACACTTCCTGCCATTATTGTTAATAGGCAGTACTGTAGCCAATTTATTTTGTGTATCCCTATGACTCAATGAAGTATTATGAAGTATTCCAACTCTGTTTTGCCATTTTTCTCTATAATCAGTCAACAAATTGCTAAAATTTTAAGAAGGTTCGAATTCAATGTTATTTTTTCTAGAGTTAATAAAATTTCTTTTTCAAATCTCAAACACCCCATTGATCGTATAGAAAACTGGTGTATTTACCAAATCTCTTGCCAGTATGGTCTCTCTTATATTGGTCAGACTAAACGTGCTCTTAGATTTCGTTTAAAAGAGCATGAAGTTTATGTTAAAAATCAGGAGCTTAAAATTTCTTCTATTGCTCAACGTTGTTGGTCTTTTTAAAATAGGTTCAACTGTTCCCCAGCAAATGTTGTCCAAAAATGGTCTTCTAGCCTTGATCTTGATTTCTAGGAAACTTGTCACATCATTAAAAATTCTCACGATTAAGTCAATGACTTATCTAGTACTCTTGAATTTCCGAGTATTTGGAAAGCATTAATTTAATTTCCCTTTTATGGTTTTCATTTCTTTTGTTCTCCGGTATATGTCTCTACCTGTCCATTTAGTTGTTTCATGCTGCTTTCTTCTCATTGGTTGCTTTTGGAGCGTTCTCTACCCGCATCGGGTATATAAGCCACCGCCCGTCTGTCATTTTGCCCAATCTTGCTTTTTCTAGCTCGCTGTGCTTTGCTTTTTGTCCAGAATTTCGCTTGTAGAGTCGAAATAGATATTTGCTGCTTTTTTGTGTGTATTATTTGTGCATTTATAACGTTGGTATTGTTCTTTTTAATATTATTGCACAAAGGTTTTACTTGCTATTTTCGAAATATTTTGTCTTGAGAGAAAATATTAAAAATATAACTCTCGTAGAGAAAAAAAGCTCATAAAAAAGCATTTTTCCTTTTAAAAAATCACTTAAAAAATAGTTTTTATAAATCTCAAAGACAATTCATTAAAAAAGAGTTATTCTATAAGAAACTATACACTGAAAGAAAACTTATATATACCGCCTTCATCTAGAACGAATAAGTAGTCCTTTTCTAAATTCCTAAACTAGAAATATAGATTTCGGAGTTATGCAGCTCAATAGACGAAATGATTGAAATAGGTGATGAAACGATACGTTATATTATGAATCGTTTGAATTGCGAGAAATTATCACTTGACTTCTGGAAGAAATTCATAAACAAGAATTATAGTTACTAAAACTAACCTCTTGTGTTCACATTTATTTGCAGAGATTTTTAAATACCGTAATTTCGCGTGTATACGCCACACCTCAGACATTTGGATTTCCTACCAGAATTTATTTTAAATAAAATGTGACTTACTTCTGCTTAGCACTTATTTGACTTCTTATTTTCAATAAAATTTCCGGTTTGAAAAAGACTTAACTAAGCTGCGGCGCATACACGCGAAATTACGGTAAGTTTGACCACGATAATATAGGAAAACGCTCTTGGATTTTAACAGGGGACACTGGAACTCTCCAACAAAGGTAACTAGAATTTATAAGGATGACATGGAACTATTTTTTCTAGAGCCACAATGTAGTTTCTAAATGCTAGTGGCAGAATTTTTTCTCAGTGTATCAGATTTTAAAGATGTCTAAAATTTGAATTTTTTTAATTTCTAAAAATTAAATTTTTAACTTTTTAAAGAATTTATATTTGAATAGAAATATATAAATAAACATTTTAAGAAAAAAAAAAGTATAAATATAAAAGTAAAATTTTGTGTCCCGACTATAAAGACTTCGGTGGATTCAGGTTCCCGAACTTCATAAATCTATCTAAAATCAACCCGAATTTGACGCACTTCAACCACATTCCGAAATACTGGAACCCGAACACGAAAAGGAAGTTATGGAAAAATAGTCTACAATCGTATCTCTAATATCATCATTTTTAACACTTTCCAACCTAGTTGAAAAGTGTCTATGACTTCGCTTTGTCTGCCGTATGGCCGTATGCCGTCTGTCCGTGCTCTAACTCCCGTAAATAGGCTCGGATTGCACTGCAATTTTTATATGTTATTGTCGTTATCTATAGCATGTTCCCTATTTCAACTGAAGTGTGTAGCACTTATAGTTTTTTTACAGGGACACTCAAAAGAATTTCGTTACATTACGGTCTATGGGGGAAAATCATTTGCGGTTTATTTTAATGATGTTACACAATTTCAAACACGTTGTAATTGATATATATCACTAAGGTGCATTACAAGAAGCTTAATGTGGAATAGGGTGTGCATAGCACTTATAGTTACTTTACAGGGACAGTCAAAAGAATTCCGTTACATTACGTCTATGGAGAAAAATCGTTTGCGGTTTAATTAAATAATGTTTCACTAGTTTAAACGCATTGAAATTTATATGTATCATTAAGGTGTATGACAAGAGGCTTACTACAGAATAGTGTGTGTATAGCAGTCATCGTTCATTTACAGGGACACACAAAAGAATTCTCTACTGCCTGTTAACAATAATTCCTGGAAGTGTGTTTTAAGTTGCTGAACGCGATTTTAAATTTAACTCACTTTTTGTCTATTACTTGGTGTGTACAAATTCTGTAGATCATATACAGGGCAGCACAAAAGTTCGCGAACGCATTTCCGTTTATTGACAGAAACTCCAGAAGGAGAATTTTAAACTGTGCTACGCGTTTCCTAACTAAACTAACATTTAGCATCCAATGTAGTATATATACAAATCTATAGATCATATACAGGGCAGAATAAAAGTATTCGGATATTTTTCCGAATATTGTATATGTTGGAAATTCCTGAAATTACGTTTTTAAATATGTTATGCGTTTCCCAAATTGTTTACTTAGATGTTATCTTTCAGCTTATGAAACGGTAATGATTAGTAAAATTATTTTGGAAGCGTTGGAAAATGTTTCATAATCTATGCTTGACGCATGATTTTTCGTTCTTGTTATCTTTTATGTTGAAAAATGAATATATATATATATATATATATACTCATTAATGTTCAGAGGTACAGTTTTATTATCTGAAAAATTATTCCAGACTTCTTATGAAACAGCGCACAGCGGAGTATATTTGAAGCAAAATCCCGGCCAAAATTAATTTTCATGTGTTTTATAGTTAAAAACCATTGTTATTTATTTACTATTAGTAATTACACTTAATGATATATAAGCATTAATGAATGTATTTATTTAAATAAATAAATATTTAATACATTGTTTACTTAATTGTTTGCACTTTATAAGAGGAAATTAATTGTTGAAAGTTTCGTTTTATTTACAAGTAATGTTTAATTAAATGTGGTTAGTTTTACTACACATAAATGGTTAATTATTTATAAAAACTAATGCAGATAATATATATATATATATATATATATATATATATATATATATATTATTTGCATTTAATATTTACCAAAGTTGAGTATCTATAGTATACAGATGCAGATTTTTAAGTGTTTTTAATATATTTACAGTCCTTACAAATAACACTGATATCTAAAAATGCAGCAATATGCGGAAAAATTAAAAAAAAAATTGCCTTCCAAACTATAACCAATACGATTATAATTTAAAAAGGGTCCGACAAATCCCGACACAGCTTTAAAAAGCTTTAAATATATCAGATAATATATTTCAATAAATTAGATCTAAAAAGTCTTAATAGTAACCCATTTTCAATTTTAATTATTTTTATTATATGAAAAGTAAAATTATTTAAATGTACGTGTCAAAGTATACATTTAAACACAATAACAAAGCTGAAACTTAACAAAAAAGCACGTCTTCTCACAAAAAAACTTTCACCTCAATGTAGATTAGGAGCCGACGGATATAATTTATGCCCCTGAAATAGACATAGATCGACACACCAGTGAGTCAGCTATTATAAAATATGCTTTTTACAATTGTTGAGCAAATTTTAATTTCTGCCTTTTTGGCCAGGATTTTGCATCAAGTACTCCACTGGGCAACGGGTTACCCGACCCGATGCAGAACTCTGGGCCCGACTATTTTAAAGAACGGACCATTATAATAAAACTGATCTGAATATAATATAAAGATAACTCTTCTCGGCTAACTTGTATAATTCCTGTCCACATATTAAATTGTTTTTTAAATTCATTAATTTCTTTGGAAATTATGGTGACATTTCGATGTCAGACAACTGTTTTCCTGTATCCGATACAATAAACTTCTGCCAAACAAAACACTTTAGTACACTTTATTGTTTAAAGTACAAAGCTGATGTTTGTTAATACAAATTTTATTCATGTTTTGTCGTCTGACCTATATTTG
This sequence comes from Maratus michaelseni, assembly GCA_963931845.1. Lineage (NCBI taxonomy): Eukaryota > Metazoa > Arthropoda > Arachnida > Araneae > Salticidae > Maratus > Maratus michaelseni. The sequence continues at coordinate 11,734,214 of OZ007598.1, forward strand.
AGCATGGGCAAATACAAATGGTTTGAATAGTTATTGTATATTTACAAAAAAACTAATTACGAATGGAAAATTTTGCAATGGTAATTCAGTTGTTTCCTGTAATGAAAATGGAATAAATATCGAGAACGAAGCGATAGAAATATTGCAGACAACAAAAAATAGAAACGTTTTGTGAAGAAAAATAATTATGAATTTCGTGTAACGATATTAAATAAAAATAGTTGGTGGGAGCAAAGACATACAATTTAGTTTGAATATGTGAAACATGATTTCTTTATGAAAATAGTTTCTTTCGCGTTTGAGGTTTATAGAACAAAAACTGAATTACTTTTACATCCGCTTATTAAAGTTCAGAAGTCTTTTTTCGAATTTTTGGTATAATCTTTAATAGAGAAAAAGTATTTACTTATAGAAAAATTCGTTTTATTTAATCGCGCTATTACATAGAATGAATTTTTCCATACAGTGTAAAAAAAGATAAATATACATATTTTTTATTTACGAAAATATAATATAACCTCGAAAGAAAAGACGCAATAACCGCTTCCGAGTTACTCACGATACCGAAAAGCTTTCTTTATCTTTAGAAACCTCAAAAACCAATATATTTTCGGTATTTAAAGAAGCATTTATAAAAACGACATTTCCTTTGCTGTTGCTGATTTTCGGAAACGTTTTCCAGTGATTTTATATAGTGTAGTAATAAGTTTTCTGAAACCGGAATATCGCTTTTTAGAACGCTATCAATTCTAAATCAAACATTTTCCGCTGCTTAATTGAATTTATACATGCAAGAGTAACAAAACGTTATTAATTTTAATGTTAATGCGGTTAATTTATCGTGTTTGTTTGTAAAGCGTGTTTGTTGAACATGGAAATTTGTATTTGAGAATGGGTAGCATCTTGAAAACCGATATTCCAGTTTGAGAAAATGTATTAATGCACTATAAAAATTACTCGGAAACGTTTACGAAAATCAGTGGCAGCTTAAGAAACATTATTTTTATAAATACTGCTTTAAATATCCAAAATATATAGGTTTCTGGGGTTTCTAAAGATAAAGAAAGCTTTTCGGAATCGTGGCTAAGTCGAGGTAGGTTAGTACATATTTTCATTCGTGGTTCTATTGTATTTTTCTAGATTTCCACTTTTTAGGATGCTATGAATTCTCAACTAAGCATTTTCAGCTGCGTAATGGAATTTATACACACAAGGGTGAAAAAAATATATATATTAATAATATAATAAATTATAACACCTTGTAATAATATATTACTTTTAAATGCTAAAGGTGTAAAATTAACAACATAATATAAATTAAAATAACTTTTATTAGTTGTTTTACCATGTTTCGACTCTTTCCGAGTCATTTTCAAAAACAAAATGAGAATATTCCAAAGTTGCACGGGCTTTGAAGTTATTATTTTCATGTACTTTTTTAAAATTACGCACGTAACTCTAGCCACATGGCTAGAGTTACTCCATGGTCAAAGATATGAAAAAATACAATCAAGTAAAAAATAATAGATAACGTGCGTAATTTTTAAAAAAGTACATGAAAATAATAACTTCAAAGCCCGTGCAGCTTTAGAATATTCTCATTTTGTTTTTGAAAATGACTCGGAAAGAGTCGAAACATGTAAAACAACTAATAAAAGTTATTTTAATATATATTATGTTGTTTATTTTACACCTTTAGCATTTAAAAGTAATATATATATTAATTTTAATATTAATGTTACTGAAGTAAATTTATCATGTTTGTTTGTAAAACATGTTTGTTGAAAATGAAAATGTTCACTTAAGAAAAGATAGCATCCGTAAAACCGATATTCCGGGTTAAGAAAACGGATTAATACAGTCTAAAAACTATTCGGAAATGCTTCCGAAAAAAAAGCAGCAGAAAAAAAAACTTTGTTTTCATAAATGCCTCTTTAAATGTCGAAAATATATTGGTTTATGAGGTTTCTATATGAAGGACGCTTTTCGGAATTGTGAGTAACTCGGAAGAGGTTATTGTTCATTTTCGTTCGTTGTTTATTTTATAGAAACGCTCAATCTAATGTCTATGGAAAAGTTCTAGCACGATTTCTCGCTCGCATTTTAATATTTTTAAATGCTTTTTTTTTGCATAGGATAGCTAAGGTCAATCTCTAACATTGTTAGTTTTTACTTTTTCGATTTTTGTTGCAGTTTTTTTTATAAGCGGGCATTTTCAATTTTGGAACCGGTTGGAACCGGTTCTGAAAGTGAAAGTACCCTTATATAAAATAAATGAAACCAAAATTGAAAAAGTAAAAACTAACAACGTTAGAGATTGACCTGAGCTATCCTATGCAAAAAAAAGCATTTAAAAATATTAAAATGCGAGCGACAAATCGCGCTGGATTTTTCCCATAGACTTAACATTAGCTTGAGCGTTTTTTCGCGTGACTAATGTAGGTTCTTAAGAGACATTTGTTTTTCCCATTTACAGTGCAGGGTTATATCAAAATTGTACTTAGCATTTATTCTAGTTTTTCTTGAGTTAAAGCTGCAAGGGTCGCCATTTTCATGGAGGAATATATAATGTTTTTGATCAGAGACTGTTTCTTTTCCTGATGGCAAGTTTTGCCTTTGCAAATTTTTGAAACTTTAAATTAACTCGTAAATTTAATAACTCGTGCATTAGCATGATGTTGCATAAGTAAGAAGCTATAAACAGGATAGCTATTTTTATCATTCACATTGATCGGTGATTGTAGAAAATGGGACTGATTTTCAAAATACTCTCAGTTTTCCTGAATTTTGTGTGGTAATCGTAAGGCATAAATTTTTTTGGGATATATGACTGTGAAGTATGCTCTAGGTCTAAATAAAATTTGAAGTATCTATAAAAACGTTAAAATTTAAGAATGGTTAAAATTTAAAAAGACGATTTTTAAAAGCTATGATTTCAATTGTCTAAAAGTGACTGTTTGAGCTCTTTCATTATTTTTTGAATTCCTACACCCCTCTGAGTAAAATTTTAAGTATCTATAAAAACGAATAAACTTTAAAATTATTGTTTCGGAAAAAATTTCAAAATTTTGCGCCATAGGAAAACATCTAAAATTTAAGAAGACATTGTTTAAAAGCAATAATTTCAACTGTCTAAAAGTGAAATTATACGAGCTCTTTCATTAATTTTTGAATTTATACACCCATCTAAGTAAAATTTTAACTATCTATAAAAACGAATAAACTTTAAAAATTTTGCTGCAGAAAAAATTTCAAAATTTTGCGTCATTGAAAAATACCTAAAATTTAATAAGACAATTTTTAAAAGCAAGAGCTTAAATTGTCTAAAAGTAACTATTGGAGACAGGGCCTGATTACAAACGGGGCACACTTCCACCAGTAAAATTTAATAGAAATTTTCGTCTTATTAAAACGCCCTATTCATGCACAATTACCGCCATGAATAAAGAAAAAATTTCTATTCTTTTTTACAGGTGGAAGTGTGCCCCGTTGGTAATCAGGCGCTGATTGGAGACTCTATTACATAATGTTTGAATTTATACATCCCTCTGAGTAAAATTTTAACTATCTATGAAAACGAATAAACTTTAAAAATTTTGCTTCAGAATTTTTTTTTAATTTTGCGTCATTGAAAAATACCCAAAATTTAATAAGACAATTTTTAAAAGCAATAATTTCAACTGTCTAAAAGTGAAATTATACGAGCTCTTTCATTAATTTTTGAATTTATACAACCCTCTAAGTAAAATTTTAACTATCTATAAAAACGAATAAACTTTAAAAATTTTGCTTCAGAATTTTTTTTTTAATTTTGCGTCATTGAAAAATACCCAAAATTTAATAAGACAATTTTTAAAAGCAATAATTTCAACTGTCTAAAAGTGAAATTATACGAGCTCTTTCATTAATTTTTGAATTTATACAACCCTCTAAGTAAAATTTTAACTATCTATGAAAACGAATAAACTTTAAAAATTTTGCTTCAGAATTTTTTTTTAAATTTTGCGTCATTGAAAAATACCCAAAATTTAATAAGACAATTTTTAAAAGCAATAATTTCAACTGTCTAAAAGGGAAATTATACGAGCTCTTTCATTAATTTTTGAATTTATACAACCCTCTAAGTAAAATTTTAACTATCTATGAAAACGAATAAACTTTAAAAATTTTGCTTCAGAATTTTTTTTTTAATTTTGCGTCATTGAAAAATACCCAAAATTTAATAAGACAATTTTTAAAAGCAATAATTTCAACTGTCTAAAAGTGAAATTATACGAGCTCTTTCATTAATTTTTGAATTTATACAACCCTCTAAGTAAAATTTTAACTATCTATGAAAACGAATAAACTTTAAAAATTTTGCTTCAGAATTTTTTTTTTAATTTTGCGTCATTGAAAAATACCCAAAATTTAATAAGACAATTTTTAAAAGCAATAATTTCAACTGTCTAAAAGTGAAATTATACGAGCTCTTTCATTAATTTTTGAATTTATACAACCCTCTAAGTAAAATTTTAACTATCTATGAAAACGAATAAACTTTAAAAATTTTGCTTCAGAATTTTTTTTTTAATTTTGCGTCATTGAAAAATACCCAAAATTTAATAAGACAATTTTTAAAAGCAATAATTTCAACTGTCTAAAAGTGAAATTATACGAGCTCTTTCATTAATTTTTGAATTTATACAACCCTCTAAGTAAAATTTTAACTATCTATGAAAACGAATAAACTTTAAAAATTTTGCTTCAGAATTTTTTTTTTAATTTTGCGTCATTGAAAAATACCCAAAATTTAATAAGACAATTTTTAAAAGCAATAATTTCAACTGTCTAAAAGTGAAATTATACGAGCTCTTTCATTAATTTTTGAATTTATACAACCCTCTAAGTAAAATTTTAACTATCTATGAAAACGAATAAACTTTAAAAATTTTGCTTCAGAATTTTTTTTTTAATTTTGCGTCATTGAAAAATACCCAAAATTTAATAAGACAATTTTTAAAAGCAATAATTTCAACTGTCTAAAAGTGAAATTATACGAGCTCTTTCATTAATTTTTGAATTTATACAACCCTCTAAGTAAAATTTTAACTATCTATGAAAACGAATAAACTTTAAAAATTTTGCTTCAGAATTTTTTTTTTAATTTTGCGTCATTGAAAAATACCCAAAATTTAATAAGACAATTTTTAAAAGCAATAATTTCAACTGTCTAAAAGTGAAATTATACGAGCTCTTTCATTAATTTTTGAATTTATACAACCCTCTAAGTAAAATTTTAACTATCTATGAAAACGAATAAACTTTAAAAATTTTGCTTCAGAATTTTTTTTTTAATTTTGCGTCATTGAAAAATACCCAAAATTTAATAAGACAATTTTTAAAAGCAATAATTTCAACTGTCTAAAAGTGAAATTATACGAGCTCTTTCATTAATTTTTGAATTTATACAACCCTCTAAGTAAAATTTTAACTATCTATGAAAACGAATAAACTTTAAAAATTTTGCTTCAGAATTTTTTTTTTAATTTTGCGTCATTGAAAAATACCCAAAATTTAATAAGACAATTTTTAAAAGCAATAATTTCAACTGTCTAAAAGTGAAATTATACGAGCTCTTTCATTAATTTTTGAATTTATACAACCCTCTAAGTAAAATTTTAACTATCTATGAAAACGAATAAACTTTAAAAATTTTGCTTCAGAATTTTTTTTTTAATTTTGCGTCATTGAAAAATACCCAAAATTTAATAAGACAATTTTTAAAAGCAATAATTTCAACTGTCTAAAAGTGAAATTATACGAGCTCTTTCATTAATTTTTGAATTTATACAACCCTCTAAGTAAAATTTTAACTATCTATGAAAACGAATAAACTTTAAAAATTTTGCTTCAGAATTTTTTTTTTAATTTTGCGTCATTGAAAAATACCCAAAATTTAATAAGACAATTTTTAAAAGCAATAATTTCAACTGTCTAAAAGTGAAATTATACGAGCTCTTTCATTAATTTTTGAATTTATACAACCCTCTAAGTAAAATTTTAACTATCTATGAAAACGAATAAACTTTAAAAATTTTGCTTCAGAATTTTTTTTTTAATTTTGCGTCATTGAAAAATACCCAAAATTTAATAAGACAATTTTTAAAAGCAATAATTTCAACTGTCTAAAAGTGAAATTATACGAGCTCTTTCATTAATTTTTGAATTTATACAACCCTCTAAGTAAAATTTTAACTATCTATGAAAACGAATAAACCTTAAAAATTTTGCTTCAGAATTTTTTTTTTTTTTTTGCGTCATTGAAAAATACCCAAAATTTAATAAGACAATTTTTAAAAGCAATAATTTCAACTGTCTAAAAGTGAAATTATACGAGCTCTTTCATTAATTTTTGAATTTATACAACCCTCTAAGTAAAATTTTAACTATCTATGAAAACGAATAAACTTTAAAAATTTTGCTTCAGAATTTTTTTTTTAATTTTGCGTCATTGAAAAATACCCAAAATTTAATAAGACAATTTTTAAAAGCAATAATTTCAACTGTCTAAAAGTGAAATTATACGAGCTCTTTCATTAATTTTTGAATTTATACAACCCTCTAAGTAAAATTTTAACTATCTATGAAAACGAATAAACTTTAAAAATTTTGCTTCAGAATTTTTTTTTTAATTTTGCGTCATTGAAAAATACCCAAAATTTAATAAGACAATTTTTAAAAGCAATAATTTCAACTGTCTAAAAGTGAAATTATACGAGCTCTTTCATTAATTTTTGAATTTATACAACCCTCTAAGTAAAATTTTAACTATCTATGAAAACGAATAAACTTTAAAAATTTTGCTTCAGAATTTTTTTTTTAATTTTGCGTCATTGAAAAATACCCAAAATTTAGTAAGACAATTTTTAAAAGCAATAATTTCAACTGTCTAAAAGTGAAATTATACGAGCTCTTTCATTAATTTTTGAATTTATACAACCCTCTAAGTAAAATTTTAACTATCTATGAAAACGAATAAACTTTAAAAATTTTGCTTCAGAATTTTTTTTTTAATTTTGCGTCATTGAAAAATACCCAAAATTTAATAAGACAATTTTTAAAAGCAATAATTTCAACTGTCTAAAAGTGAAATTATACGAGCTCTTTCATTAATTTTTGAATTTATACAACCCTCTAAGTAAAATTTTAACTATCTATGAAAACGAATAAACTTTAAAAATTTTGCTTCAGAATTTTTTTTTTAATTTTGCGTCATTGAAAAATACCCAAAATTTAATAAGACAATTTTTAAAAGCAATAATTTCAACTGTCTAAAAGTGAAATTATACGAGCTCTTTCATTAATTTTTGAATTTATACAACCCTCTAAGTAAAATTTTAACTATCTATGAAAACGAATAAACTTTAAAAATTTTGCTTCAGAATTTTTTTTTTAATTTTGCGTCATTGAAAAATACCCAAAATTTAATAAGACAATTTTTAAAAGCAATAATTTCAACTGTCTAAAAGTGAAATTATACGAGCTCTTTCATTAATTTTTGAATTTATACAACCCTCTAAGTAAAATTTTAACTATCTATGAAAACGAATAAACTTTAAAAATTTTGCTTCAGAATTTTTTTTTTAATTTTGCGTCATTGAAAAATACCCAAAATTTAATAAGACAATTTTTAAAAGCAATAATTTCAACTGTCTAAAAGTGAAATTATACGAGCTCTTTCATTAATTTTTGAATTTATACAACCCTCTAAGTAAAATTTTAACTATCTATGAAAACGAATAAACTTTAAAAATTTTGCTTCAGAATTTTTTTTTTAATTTTGCGTCATTGAAAAATACCCAAAATTTAATAAGACAATTTTTAAAAGCAATAATTTCAACTGTCTAAAAGTGAAATTATACGAGCTCTTTCATTAATTTTTGAATTTATACAACCCTCTAAGTAAAATTTTAACTATCTATGAAAACGAATAAACTTTAAAAATTTTGCTTCAGAATTTTTTTTTTAATTTTGCGTCATTGAAAAATACCCAAAATTTAATAAGACAATTTTTAAAAGCAATAATTTCAACTGTCTAAAAGTGAAATTATACGAGCTCTTTCATTAATTTTTGAATTTATACAACCCTCTAAGTAAAATTTTAACTATCTATGAAAACGAATAAACTTTAAAAATTTTGCTTCAGAATTTTTTTTTTAATTTTGCGTCATTGAAAAATACCCAAAATTTAATAAGACAATTTTTAAAAGCAATAATTTCAACTGTCTAAAAGTGAAATTATACGAGCTCTTTCATTAATTTTTGAATTTATACAACCCTCTAAGTAAAATTTTAACTATCTATGAAAACGAATAAACTTTAAAAATTTTGCTTCAGAATTTTTTTTTTAATTTTGCGTCATTGAAAAATACCCAAAATTTAATAAGACAATTTTTAAAAGCAATAATTTCAACTGTCTAAAAGTGAAATTATACGAGCTCTTTCATTAATTTTTGAATTTATACAACCCTCTAAGTAAAATTTTAACTATCTATGAAAACGAATAAACCTTAAAAATTTTGCTTCAGAATTTTTTTTTTAATTTTGCGTCATTGAAAAATACCCAAAATTTAATAAGACAATTTTTAAAAGCAATAATTTCAACTGTCTAAAAGTGAAATTATACGAGCTCTTTCATTAATTTTTGAATTTATACAACCCTCTAAGTAAAATTTTAACTATCTATGAAAACGAATAAACCTTAAAAATTTTGCTTCAGAATTTTTTTTTAATTTTGCGTCATTGAAAAATACCCAAAATTTAATAAGACAATTTTTAAAAGCAATAATTTCAACTGTCTAAAAGTGAAATTATACGAGCTCTTTCATTAATTTTTGAATTTATACAACCCTCTAAGTAAAATTTTAACTATCTATGAAAACGAATAAACTTTAAAAATTTTGCTTCAGAATTTTTTTTTTAATTTTGCGTCATTGAAAAATACCCAAAATTTAATAAGACAATTTTTAAAAGCAATAATTTCAACTGTCTAAAAGTGAAATTATACGAGCTCTTTCATTAATTTTTGAATTTATACAACCCTCTAAGTAAAATTTTAACTATCTATGAAAACGAATAAACTTTAAAAATTTTGCTTCAGAATTTTTTTTTTAATTTTGCGTCATTGAAAAATACCCAAAATTTAATAAGACAATTTTTAAAAGCAATAATTTCAACTGTCTAAAAGTGAAATTATACGAGCTCTTTCATTAATTTTTGAATTTATACAACCCTCTAAGTAAAATTTTAACTATCTATGAAAACGAATAAACTTTAAAAATTTTGCTTCAGAATTTTTTTTTTAATTTTGCGTCATTGAAAAATACCCAAAATTTAATAAGACAATTTTTAAAAGCAATAATTTCAACTGTCTAAAAGTGAAATTATACGAGCTCTTTCATTAATTTTTGAATTTATACAACCCTCTAAGTAAAATTTTAACTATCTATGAAAACGAATAAACTTTAAAAATTTTGCTTCAGAATTTTTTTTTTAATTTTGCGTCATTGAAAAATACCCAAAATTTAATAAGACAATTTTTAAAAGCAATAATTTCAACTGTCTAAAAGTGAAATTATACGAGCTCTTTCATTAATTTTTGAATTTATACAACCCTCTAAGTAAAATTTTAACTATCTATGAAAACGAATAAACTTTAAAAATTTTGCTTCAGAATTTTTTTTTTAATTTTGCGTCATTGAAAAATACCCAAAATTTAATAAGACAATTTTTAAAAGCAATAATTTCAACTGTCTAAAAGTGAAATTATACGAGCTCTTTCATTAATTTTTGAATTTATACAACCCTCTAAGTAAAATTTTAACTATCTATGAAAACGAATAAACTTTAAAAATTTTGCTTCAGAATTTTTTTTTTTAATTTTGCGTCATTGAAAAATACCCAAAATTTAATAAGACAATTTTTAAAAGCAATAATTTCAACTGTCTAAAAGTGAAATTATACGAGCTCTTTCATTAATTTTTGAATTTATACAACCCTCTAAGTAAAATTTTAACTATCTATGAAAACGAATAAACTTTAAAAATTTTGCTTCAGAATTTTTTTTTTAATTTTGCGTCATTGAAAAATACCCAAAATTTAATAAGACAATTTTTAAAAGCAATAATTTCAACTGTCTAAAAGTGAAATTATACGAGCTCTTTCATTAATTTTTGAATTTATACAACCCTCTAAGTAAAATTTTAACTATCTATGAAAACGAATAAACTTTAAAAATTTTGCTTCAGAATTTTTTTTTTAATTTTGCGTCATTGAAAAATACCCAAAATTTAATAAGACAATTTTTAAAAGCAATAATTTCAACTGTCTAAAAGTGAAATTATACGAGCTCTTTCATTAATTTTTGAATTTATACAACCCTCTAAGTAAAATTTTAACTATCTATGAAAACGAATAAACTTTAAAAATTTTGCTTCAGAATTTTTTTTTTAATTTTGCGTCATTGAAAAATACCCAAAATTTAATAAGACAATTTTTAAAAGCAATAATTTCAACTGTCTAAAAGTGAAATTATACGAGCTCTTTCATTAATTTTTGAATTTATACAACCCTCTAAGTAAAATTTTAACTATCTATGAAAACGAATAAACTTTAAAAATTTTGCTTCAGAATTTTTTTTTTAATTTTGCGTCATTGAAAAATACCCAAAATTTAATAAGACAATTTTTAAAAGCAATAATTTCAACTGTCTAAAAGTGAAATTATACGAGCTCTTTCATTAATTTTTGAATTTATACAACCCTCTAAGTAAAATTTTAACTATCTATAAAAACGAATAAACTTTAAAAATTTTGCTGCAGAAAAAATTTCAAAATTTTGCGTCATTGAAAAACACCTAAAATTTAATAAGACAATTTTTAAAGGCAAGAATTTAAATTGTCTAAAAGTGACTATTGGACAATTCTATTGGACATCTATTATCTATTGGACTATTGGACATCTATTTCATAATGTTTGAATTTATACACTCCTCTGAGTAAAATTTTAACTATCGATAAAAACGAATAAACTTTAAAATTTTTGCTTCAGAAAAAAAAATAAAAATTTTGCGTTATCGAAAAATACCTAAAATTTAAGAAGACAATTTTTAAAAGCAAAAATTTAAAATGTCTAAAAGTTACTATTTGAGACTCTTTCATAAAGTTTGAATTGCTACACCTCTGTTTTTACAGCAATATGGCCAAACTGGCTTTAGCTTTAAGAAATACTACCCTAGATGACTTAAATTCAAAATATAATTTAATTGATAAAAATATTTAGAACAAGAGCAAAAAATCGCGCGTCAAGCGTAAATTATGAAACACTTTCCAACATGTCCAGAATACTTTAAACAAAACTTCAGCGTTTAATAAGGTGAAAGATAATGTCTAAGTAAAGAAGGTCAAGTTCAAACCGGGCGGGGAGGCCTACCTTTCGGCTTAAGCTCAGTGTCTAATTAAACAATTTGGAAAACGCATAACACATTTGAAAACCCAATTTCAGGAATTACCATCATTTGTCGAAAAAAAATCCGAATTCTTTTGTGCAGCCATGTATATGATTTATAGATTTGTATAAATAATACATACTACGCTAAAATTTAGTTAAGTTAGTAAATACATAGTTGTAAATTCCCCTTCAGCAATTTCCGCTAATAAACGAAATTGTACTCGAGATCTTTTCTGTTGTCCTGTATATATATCATCTATAGAATTTAGACACACCAAGTAGGCAAAATTTATACCACACCTTAAAGCGCACTCCCAGAAATTATTGTTCTTAGACAGTACACTATCTGAATTCTTTTGTGTGTCCCTGTAAATGAACGATGAGTGGTATATACACCCTATTATGCAATAAGACGCTTATAGTGCATCTCAGTGATATATATTAATTTAAATATGTTTGAAACTGTGTAACACCATTAAAATTTCCCGCAAACGTCTTTCCCCATACACCGTATAATGTAACGGAATTCTTTTGAGAGTCCATGTAAATGTGTGATAAACGCTACGTACTTCATTTTCAGTACCAAATATGTCATAGTAAACCTAATTAACATATATCAACTGCATGGCAATCCGAGTATATTTACGCTAGTTAGAGCACGAACGGACAGACCGAATTCATAAACACTTTTCAACTATGTTGGAAAGTGTTAAAAAATATCATATTTCGACATTATACATATTATTGATGAACTTTCTCCTTCAACTTCTATCTCTTAGCATACAATTTCAAAGGCCACTTATTATTAATTTAAAAAAAAAATAATAATAAAACAAATTTACCTGTACAATCCGTGGCAAAACTGATTAACACAATCATTTGATTCATATTTAATTATGACTAATGCATCTTCTTATTCATTTGGATGTCATTATAAAATCAAAACCGACCTTCAATCACACAAAAACCTTCACCCGAATTAATATTCTCTGTGCATTTCAAAGTCTTTTTTTAGTCTGCTTAATATTTTAATCATTCGCTCTGAAGATACTTTTTAGACGTTCTATTGGTACTACGTGCCATGAAATGTCAATTGTGCAGAAGGTTAATGCGTAGTTAATTGAATGGGATATTGGTGGTTCTCAAGTTCCCTGCTCAACAACGCTTCTGACTCATTTTTAAACGCAAATGCATAAAATCAACAGGTTGACTATGGAAGGGATTTGGAATCGAATTGCGTTTTCAGTTTTTTATCTCACAGGCTATCAAAGCCTGTGAATAAATGAAGCTAATGTGCCCGCCCGTTCTGTATGTACGTATGTATGTATGTACGTAACGCGATAACTCTTGATAGAAATAACCGTTTCGGTTCAAATTTTGTTTTTAGGTTCATTGTGATAAGGCGCTTCCCTGATTATTTTTGGGGGTTCTTTGATTAAGTATAAAGGGGGAAAGGACTAACTCCCCTTCAATTTACATAAATGGGGTTTTCATGCAGAATTATCCGATTTTCTTCAAATTTTGTATATAGGTTCATTGTGATAAGGCACTTCCCTTATTAGTTTTGGGGGTCCATTGGTTAAGTATACAGAGGGGAAACAGGGGGTGCTAACCCTCCTTAAATTAGATAAATGGGTTTTTCATGCAGAATTATCCGATTTTCTTCAAATTTTGTATATAGGCTCATTGTGGTAAGGACTTCCCTGATTAGTTTTTGGGGTGCATTGGTTAAGTATAAAGAGGGATACGGGGGTCTAATCCCCCCCTTAATTTAGATAAATGGATTTTTCATGCAGAATTATTCGATTTGCTTCAAATTTTGTATATATATTCATTGTAATAAGGCGCTTCCTGAATAGTTTTGGGTGTTCATTGGCTAATTATAAGTGGGGATGATCCCCTTAATATATTGTCGATTTCGTTATTTTTCGAGGGGCTTATTTCAAATTCTTTGAAATAAGAATATAATAAACTATTAGTGTGAATAGCCTGTGAGCTCAATGCCCTCAGTTTAACTGGGCAGTTTTCTTTTTATTGATAAATAAACTACTTATTGACTTATAAGCGATTCTTGTGACGTGACGACAAGTTTTCCCCTTTCTCGCGTAGTCGCGAGGGAATTCTGTTCAAAACGCCAACTTTGACAATATTTTCTGTCAGATCCACTGTCTTTACCAACAAATGGAAAACGCCATCCGATTACATAGTGTTTGATTGCGAACACCTGCCAATTTCATACGTTTCCCAACAAAAATTAATTCAGAAATGCGTCAGAATGTCGCTCTTTGGATATGAGAACAGCATTAATCTGTCATAGAACACTGATACCGGTTAGGGGGGACAAGGAGAGGAAAGGAGGGCATTGATTGACTCCTTCTTGCATCTTAAATTTTAATTAATTAACTTATGGTATGAAAGAATTTATCGTTGGTTCATTTATGCATATAGAAGAATTATCGTGAGAAGGTAGTTCAGGGGGTGATTATTGAGAAGATGTCAAAGTTGGCGAATCCTTTGAAAAGACCTAAAGGATTTACTTTTACGGAGTGAAACAATTTGTTAAAACAAGAAGGTATAGTGGCACTTGGTTGTTTTGGCAATCCGCAGAGTGCGTTTCCTGGGTACTGAAGTACTAAACTGGAGTGTAGTTTTCCCTTTTATTTTGTATGGTGAAGCAAGGAAGACGAAAATCACATCACTAGAGTTAATGTTCTTTAATTGGAGAAAGATGTCACACTTCACAATCTTCCATAATAGAAATATTTTGATCAATCAAAGTTTCAGATTTTTTTAAATGAATCTGATGAATATTGGTGAGGTGACATTTTAAATTTAAAGTCAGGGGTGAAGAACACAAACATAATCCAAAGAATAATCCAGAAATGCTGTTGAACGGGTCCGATCAAGTTCACGTAATCCAAAGAGTTTTAAGAACATCAAGGTGATTTTTCGTTATAAAACCAAAGGGTGGCCAAAGGGGCCAAGACATTTTTAGATGTTTATGAGATGAAGATCAGAGGGCAAGTGTTGCTATCCGATATGAAAGTGGGCGCAAGGAAAAACACGCCAAGCGAGATACATTTCAAGCCAAGAGAATCGCATTTTTTTGCGTGGGAAATGTAACCGTTACTTATATACATATCAACTTCATAATTGACGTCATTGGAAGGGAAAAATCTTTTGGCGAAGATTGCACTTTGGCTAAAAAGAGAGATTAAGAATTTTACCGTTAATTATTGTTTTGGGAATAGGGCTTTCGAGGAATGCAGCAAAGGCGCTGTTTAAATGCTATAGACATCTGGAACAATATTCAAGACAAAGCTGACCATGAAAAGGAAAACATTTTATGCCTTGTATAATTTCATTTCTTTTGATATGTGGGAGACCGAATAAGTACGTTAATGATAATTTAAAAACAATATGCATGATTTTGACTAAAAGTCTTTCGTTGAAAGAGAAATATAAAAAGGGTGCGCTTTTTAACAGCCGGGAATGTATATGAATTACGATTATGCAGAAAGGGGAAAATATATTTGATAAAATACATATGCTGCAATTTGAAAAATGTATGGCCATTTATCATACTAATATGAAGATATTATTGTAGTACTACATATTATTATTTACATTATTGTATGCATACTTATTTTATTTTTATTATTATTTTTCTGCTTTGATATTGTGTATTATATTTACAGGGTGACATTCTAAATTTTTCAAAATCTTGTGAAGGGGTGATATATATATGGTAAAGATACCATATATATTCCTTTCAAAAAATTAAAGCAATCTATATTTTATGTATTTTATCAAATATATTTTCCCCTTTCTGCATAATCGTAATTCATATACATTCCCGGCTGTTAAAAAGCGCACCCTTTTTATCTTTCTCTTTCAACGAAAGACTTTTAGTCAAAATCATGCATATTGTTTTTAAATTATCATTAACGTACTTATTCGGTCTCCCACATATCAAAAGAAATGAAATTATACAAGGCATAAAATGTTTTCCTTTTCATGGTCAGCTTTGTCTTGAATATTGTTCCAGATGTCTATAGCATTTAAACGGCGCCTTTGCTGCATTTCTCGAAAGCCCTATTCCCAAAACAATAATTAACGGTAAAATTCTTAATCTCTCTTTTTAGCCAAAGTGCAATCTTCGCCAAAAGATTTTTCCCTTCCAATGACGTCAATTATGAAGTTGATATGTATATAAGTAACGGTTACATTTCCCACGCAAAAAAATGCGATTCTCTTGGCTTGAAATGTATCTCGCTTGGCGTGTTTTTCCTTGCGCCCACTTTCATATCGGATAGCAACACTTGCCCTCTGATCTTCATCTCATAAACACCTAAAAATGTCTTGGCCCCTTTGGCCACCCTTTGGTTTTATAACGAAAAATCACCTTGATGTTCTTAAAACTCTTTGGATTACGTGAACTTGATCGAACCCGTTCAACAGCATTTCTGGATTATTCTTTGGATTATGTTTGTGTTCTTCACCCCTGACTTTAAATTTAAAATGTCACCTCACCAATATTCATCAGATTCATTTAAAAAAATCTGAAACTTTGATTGATCAAAATATTTCTATTATGGAAGATTGTGAAGTGTGACATCTTTCTCCAATTAAAGAACATTAACTCTAGTGATGTGATTTTCGTCTTCCTTGCTTCACCATACAAAATAAAAGGGAAAACTACACTCCAGTTTAGTACTTCAGTACCCAGGAAACGCACTCTGCGGATTGCCAAAACAACCAAGTGCCACTATACCTTCTTGTTTTAACAAATTGTTTCACTCCGTAAAAGTAAATCCTTTAGGTCTTTTCAAAGGATTCGCCAACTTTGACATCTTCTCAATAATCACCCCCTGAACTACCTTCTCACGATAATTCTTCTATATGCATAAATGAACCAACGATAAATTCTTTCATATGCATTGGTGCCGGACTTTTGAACTGGCCGTGATCGTATAGTGGTTAGTACATTGCGTTGTGCCCGCAATAACCCAGGTTCGAATCCTGGTCACGGCACCAATCTTATATCGAAAAGAAAATAGAAAAATAGTTCGGAGTAGAATCAAGAATGGTTTGGAGTATGGGAAATAGTCGAAGATTTGTAGTAGCATCTGAAATATAGGAAAATTGCTTTCGATAGGACATAAGCACATAGGTCCCAGGTGACGTATAGTGATTTTTTGTATGTTGTTCCGCGATAACTCAAGTTGACGACATCCTGTTGAGAACTGGAAAAGTTTTGTTTCGACGAGGAGGAATCAAGAAGAATTTGACAAACATCTTTTCTTTATTTTAAAACGATGAAAAGAAGACATATTCATAAAGTTATTCCACAGTTAATAATCCACGGGTATAAGGAATCACATCTTGTATGATGGGGTGACAATCCAAATTTTTGACAGAGGAGCGAAGTAAGAATATCGAGAACTTAGGCTGCATATCCGAATTTTAAAAAAGTGGGAAAATGTTTTGGGAGAATACCATAAGGGTGGCCAAGGGGCCAGATTCTTTAGATGTTACATCGGCTGCGGTCAGAGAGGAAAGAGAGTCGAGATATAAAAACATGCGTTAGACAAACACGCCAAGTGATTTACATTTTTAGAGCCAAGAGAATTGTATTTTTGCGTGGGAATTGTAACCGTTACATATACATCATATCAACTTCATAACTGACGTCAGTGGTAGGGGAAACCTTTATTGGCGAAGATTGCACTTTGGCAAAAAAGAGAGTGAAATAGAATTTTGGCGGTTAGTTGTTTTGAGAAAATGCAGGAAAGATATTTTAGAAAAATGTTATAAGGCGTCAGTATGACGGGATTAACATCTGGATTCATTATGAAGTCAAAACTTACCATGAGAAAGGAAACATTTTATGCCTTGTATAATTTCATTTCCTTTGATATGTGGGAGACCGAATAAAGTACGTTAATGGTAATTTACAAACAATATGTATGATTTTGACTAAAAGTTATCGTTGAAAGAGAATGATAAAAAGGGTGCACGTTTTAACAGCCGGGAATGTATATAAATTACGATAATACAGAAAGGGACAATATATTTAATAAAAATACTTAAAACATAGATTTCTTAATTTTTGAAAAATATATATATGGTATCTTTACCATATATGGCTTAAAAAATTTTTGATTTTAAAAAATAGTATAATTTATTCTTTCCAAGTGACTTAAAATAAATAAACTCTATGAGAAAAGAGAAACTAATAATTTTTCGTCAGGATTTCTCTGCCCTCCCGAAAAACTCTCTCTCTCCCTCTAACTCCTTCTAACTCTCGTGCAAGGCAATATTTATTTTTATTTTTTATTTTTTATTTATTTATTTTAATTTTTAATTTTATTTATTTATTTATTTTATTTTTTTTGCATTTACGTGATTAAAACTATCTGAAACGGAGGGGGGGGGGGTGGGGGGGGGGTTAGGGGGCGATCTGACGAAACAAAGGCTGTTTCAATTCTCCATTTTGATAAAAAACAGTAGAAGCTTATTTTTAAATATTTTTTATTAATTGATTGTAAAACTTTGAAAATTTTTTTATGTTGATATGTTTAAATATTGTCTTCTCTTATATTTTTAAATATTCTGACATAAATTCCTTAATTTAGCTTATTTCATGTTAATATTCTATAATCTAAACATTGGCCTAACTTGTAGACCATACACATGTTTGTTTCAAAATCTTGCCCCTTTCGGGAGTTTGTTCTAATGGTGCCCTTCTGAACGAGTAGACAACGTTCTTTTAAATTTGTCGAACTGACTGTAAAGTTTTAAAAAAAATTAGGTGTGAATCTTACAAAAAACGAAATCAGTAACAGTTTTTGCTGTTACTTTTCAAGGTGTCTGTATTAATTTCTAACTAATAATAGTCATTTCAATTCTTTAATCAACGATAATATTGCGGACGCCAAATGGAGAAAAAATTACCAATGGCAACCATTAAGCCCGAAAAAACAGAAAAACACCATTTTTTAACACTTTCCAACCTAGTTGAAAAGTGTTTATGACTTCGGTTTGTCTGCCGTCTGGCCGTATGGCCGTCTGCCGTCTGTCCGTGCTCTAACTCCCGTAAATATGCTCGGATTGCCCTGCAATTTTTATATGTTATTGTCGTTATCTATAGCATGTTCCCTATTTCAGCTGAAGTGTGTAGCACTTATAGTTTTTTTACAGGGACACTCAAAAGAATTCCGTTACACTACGGTCTATCGGGAAAACTCATTTGCGGTTTATTTTAATGATGTTACACAATAATTTCAAATACATTGTAATTGATATATATCACTAAGGTGCATTACAAGAATGTTAATATGGAATAGGGTGTGCATAGCACTTATAGTTACTTTATAGGGACAGTCAAAAGAATTCCGTTACATTACGTCTATGGAGAAAAATCGTTTGCGGTTTAATTAAATAATGTTTCACTATTTTAAACGCATTGAAATTTATATATATCACTAAGGTGTGTAACAAGAGGCTTACTACAGAATACTGTGTGTATAGCAGTCATCGTTCATTTACAGGGACACACAAAAGAATTCTCTACTGCCTGTTAACAATAATTCCTGGAAGTGTGTTTTAAGTTGCTGAACGCGATTTTAAATTGAACTCACTTTTTGTCTATTACTGGGTGTGTATAAATTCTGTATTTCATATACAGGGCAGCACAAAAGTTCGCGAACACATTTCCGTTTATTGACAGAAACTCCAGAAGGAGAATTTTAAACTGTGCTACGCATTTCCTAACTAAACTAAAATTTATCATCTTATGTAATATATATACAAATCTATAGATCCTATACAGGGCTGAATAAAAGTATTCGGATATTTTTCCGAATATTGTATATGTCGGAAATTCCTGAAATTACTTTTTTAAATATGTTATGCGTTTTCCAAATTGTTTACTTAGATGTTATCTTTCAGCTTATTAAACGGTAATGATTTGTAAAATTATTTTGGAAGCGTTGGAAAGTGTTACATAATCTATGCTTGACGCATGATTTTTCGTTCTTGTTTTAAATTTTAAAAGCCATAATAAATCAACCAATTAAGAGAACGTTTTCTAACAAATTGCATTTCAAAGTAAATTTTTTTTTCCTATATAACGGTGTAAAAGTTAAAAATGTGAAATGATTAGAAATTAAAAAAATTGCAATAGTAAAAATCGCAAAACTGAAATTTCATCGTCAACTGTTGCCATTCGCAAAATGACGTCAGCGTTACGCACGGACACGTTTGTCGTTTATAATATAGATTTTATTAATTAACTATTTACATTTCTGAATTGTTTTTTTTTTTTTTTTTTTTTTTTTTTTTTTTAAATGTCGGAATGTTTAAATGTATTCTGACCGAAAATTCTTAATTTAGCTTATTTCATGTTTATATTCTCCATTTTATAAACTGGCCCAAGCTGTGGAGACCACGCATATCCGTTTCAAAATTTTGCCCCTTCCTGGATTTTGTTCTACCAGCGCCCTTCTCAACAAGTAGACAACGTTCTTTTAAATTTGTCGAACTGACTGCAAAGTTAAAAAAAAAGTAGGTGTGAATCTTACAGAAAACGAAATCTGTCACAAATGACATTTTAATGTTTTACTGTAATATCTAATACTTCTAATCTAAAAACTATGATCAGTTTTAAAATTAAAAGCAATAAATTAAACAAGAAAGTAAAATCATGCGCCAAGCATAGATTATGGAACACTTTCCATACCGTTAAATACCGTTACTTAACCGTTAAATAAGGTGAAACATGATGCCTACTAAGTAAACAAAGCCACGGTCAAACAGGGCGGGGAGGCCTACCTTTAGGCTTAAGCTCAACTAGCCCCGCCCAGCAGGTTTGTTTACTATGCGGCAACGCCCCAGCCTTGGGAGCGATGCGCGGAAGGACCACCCGGGTAGGGGACCCATCACTATTGAAAATTAACTGTAAAGATTACAATGTCAATCACAAAAAGCTACCCCATTATACTAGTCGAGCCAGGTTAGATACAATAATGGGCTGAATGAACAACTGTGATTGTAAATAAATGTAAAGCGATGTAGAGCTTTTACAAGATAATAATTAAAGTTGAGAGAAAACCATAAATAAAAAACAACAGTAATAGCACATTTATTGAACGATAAACAATTTGGAAAACGCATAACACATTTGAAAACCTAATTTCAGAAATTATCATCTATAGACAGAAAAAATACCCGAATTCTTTTGCGAAGCTCTGTATATAATCTACAGATTTGTATAAAAACTACATAGTATGCAAGCATTTAGTTCATTTAGGAAACGCGTAACTCACTTGAAAATTCCTCTTCGGCAATATTCGCCAATAAGCGGAAAAATACTCAAATTATTTTGTGCAGCCCTGTATATGATCTGTAGAATATATAATATACACACCAAGTAATACGCAAAAAAAAAAAAAAAAAAAAAAAAAAAAAAAAGTGAAATTTAAAAACGCGTACCACAATTGAAAACGCATTTACAGAAACAATTGTTCATAGACAGTTATGTAACTGAATTATTTTGTATGTCTCTGTAAATGAACGATAAATGCTATGCTCAACCTACACTATATTGCCAAAGGTGATTGGTCACTTGCGATTTTAGACCATGAGGAATTAACCTGAAACTGCAGGTGTGTAAACAGTATAGTATAGGTTATATATTTCCGCGAAGATTTTTTCACGAAACCCCATAGGGGACTGTCAACAAATTGAAAAAGAACGAATATCTTTTGGATAACCCTGTAAAAACTAATGTAGCAAAGGCGTTCAAACTCGAGATTATCAATAAGTGGCTTATTGTAATATACTGTGTTCATTTGTATGAGGATAGCATGTATACTCGTAGAGAAATTCACGTTTTTATAAAAACAGTCCCAAATTTCGCATAGTTTTTTGCTCATAATTTGCAGAGTTCTTAATATAAAAAAAAGTTTTTTTCAGAAAATATGACAAAACACATTGTAAATAATACTCTGCAATCAAAATTAAAAAATAATAAAAATTGGATAAAAAATGAGCAGGTTTACTAAAAAATGTTTCACTGCGCATGCGCGAATGCAATCAAAACATAATATGCATAATGTATTAGCTAAGTATATAGAGCAACTTTTGTGAAAGTCTCAAAATCATCGCTTGAAAATTCTGAAAATTATCGTCGATAGAATAAGCTCGAAATCCGTTGTTCCCAAAAGGAATCAAAAACATGAGGGGTTGTATCCAGAGCTGGGCAGTATCGAAAATACATGTATTTGAAATACATTTTCAAAATACATTTGTATTTGTAATTTGTATTTCAATCAGATAAAACTAAAGTATTTTAGTAATGTATTTTGAAATGATTTTTCCATGTATTTTGTATTTTCAAAATACTCAAAATACATTTCTCGATTTTTCAAACAGTTCGTATAAGACTTAAAGCTGGTTTAAACCACTTGTGTTTAAACCGCAAATTACTGATTCGCAACAGGAAAATACATGCTTGTCTGTTTTGTCTAGTCTTTGAATTTGTTTCTAGAAGTTAATATAAACATTTTTTTTTTCCAATCTGGTATGATAAGGATTTTTATGTTTGACCGAAACATTTTTGCTGAATGGGTATAACAAATGCTTTTATAATTCTTAATGTTGCTTTGGGAATTATAAAATTTTGTCCTGTGATACACAAGTATAGGATTGTCCAGTGTTTTCCTGGTATTGCATTTTTAAACTATGTTAGAAGTGTAAGACTGGATCGGGTTTGGGCATTACTTTTTGAAGCAGACTCGGTCCAGGCAGGGTCAGATTTATTTTTTATGAACCGAGCCATTCTTCCTAGAGGTCAGGACTGGAAGAAATTTTCAGGTCCGATCTCGACCCAGATCGAATAAAATGATTGGTTCGGCCTGGCCCGTATAAAAAGCAGTAAAATTTGACCCGGTTTACCAATTTTTGCAAAAAATGCATATATTTTTAAATCGCCATTATTCTTAGTTAAAAATTTAAATTTATACTTTTTGAAGAATGGTACGTATATTTCTAGGCAATAAAATTAAAGTACATGGAAACCTGTGAAAATAAACCTGTCTATAATGGAATCCTATATTAAAAGGAAAAATGCGTTGATTGATGCAAAATGAATGTAATAATACGTGTGAAAAGAATATAATGCATTTACAGCAGGTGATGTACCACATAAGATGAGAACTTGTCTATAATGATTTATTATCGCTCCTACACGATTCCGTTCTAGCAGATTTTTCTGTATAGTAATTTTCAGATTTGTAAATCTCTAAGCCATGGAAAATGGATTAATGATATTAATGATAACTCAAACATTTACGTACGAATAGAAATTCATAAAAAATATAAACATAGTTTATATGGGCGTAAGAAATACTACCTATTACATTATCCCCTATGTTGAAATTTCCGGGAAATTTTTGCGGATCTACACCGATTATGACTGAAACCACTCCAGGTTCAAAACTTTATCTATCTATCTATCGATCTATCTATATTACTTTTTTTATGGACACGATAACTTCAATAATTCTGCCTCTTTTCCAAACGGATACATAAAATCAAGGGGCATAAAATATCGATGGGAATACGGGGGGGGGGGGGCGGCTTTTGGGAAAACAGAAAAAAAACATAACTTCTTAATTATGATACTTATCGAATCCGTTTAAAGTTATTATTACTTTTAGAAAAAGGGCCGAAAACTTATGTATGACAGATTTTTGATATCATTAAAACAGGCCTCAAAGGAGCGGGGGAGGGATAGGGGTTTCAGAAAAAAAATTCATAACTTCACAAGAAAAATTCACAAGATATAAAATCCGCAAGATATAAAATCCGCTTAAATTTATTATAAATCCTTTTAATATTATTTACAACTTTTATATTGCAAGTTTTTTGTAGAACCAACCCTTACAGCCAAAGAAAAAAAAAAAAAAAAAAAGATCCTTGCTGACGCCGCCTAGCGACACAATAAGATTTCAAAGTGGGCGGTCCCAACTGCCGCATCATAGCAAAAGGGTTAATTCTTCTGCAATTCCCAATAAACAGGCGACCCACCGTCTGCGTGTCAAAGAAATCTACCGTGCGACAAAGAAATCTACCTGTGTCTGTAGGCCGAGACGTCAAGGATTTTTTGGGGGTTACGGACCTACTCATACAACAGATAAAAATTTATAACATGACATTGGAATTAAAACATTTGTGACATTTGTGTGTAAGATGGTGCACAATAATTGAAATTAAAATTAATGTATTTTGTATTTTGAATGTATTTTGAAAATACATGTAATTTGTATTTTGGAATTTGAAAATTTGGAAAGTATTTTGTATTTTCTATTTTAGGCTCTAAAACCAATGTATTTTGTATTTTGTATCGAAAAGGGTTTTTCGATGTATTTTGCCCAGCTCTGGTTGTATCCAAATATAGTATAGTACGTGAAATATTGTGTACGCTATCTTGGCTCTAATCAACTGATATTTGATACAACCCCTCATCTTTTTGCTTCTTTTTGGGAACAACGGATTTCGAGCTTATTCTATCGACGATAATTTTCAGAATTTTCAAGCGATGATTTTGAGACTTTCACAAAAGTTGCTCTATATAATTAGCTAATACATTATGCATATTATATTTTGATTGCCTTCGCGCATGCGCAGTGAAACATTTTTTAGTAAACCTGCTCATTTTTCATCTAATTTTTATTATTTTTTAATTCTGATTGCAGAGTTATATGTACAATGTTATTTGTCATATTTTCTGAAAATAACTTTTTTTTATGTTAAGAACTCTGCAAATTATAAGCAAAAAACTAAGCGAAATTTGGGACTGTTTTTATAAAAACCTTCATTTCTCTACGAGTATACATGCTATCCTCATACAAATGAACATAGAATATTACAATAAGCCACTTATTAATAATCTCGAGTTTGAACGCCTTTGCTACATTAGTTTTTACAGGGTTATCCAAAAGATATTCGTTCTTTTTCAATTTGTTGACAGTCCCCTATGGGGTTTCGTGAAAAAATCTTCGCGGAAATATATAACCTATACTATACTGTTTACATACCTGCAGTTTCAGGTTAATTCCTCATGTATTTTTCTAGATAGTTAACAAAACGTCTAAAATCGCAAGTGACCAATCACCTTTGGCAATATAGTGTATTCTATAGTAAGCCTCTTGTGGTGTACCTCATTGATAAATTTCTATTTCAATATGTTTGAAATAAGGTAACATCATTATTAAAATATACTGTAAACGATTTTTCCCCCATCGACTATAATGCAACGGCATTCTTTTGAGTGCCCCTGTAAACGAATTATGAATTCTACATACTTCTTTTTCAATACCGAACATGCCATAGTAAACTTCAATTACATGGCAATGGGAGAATGCCTACGTGAATTAGAGCATGGACAGACGGACAGACAGACAGACAGAAGGCCAGACAAACTTAATTCATAAATCTTTTCAACTATTTTGGAAAGTGTTAAAAAAGCCTGTCATATTGACAGACTTTTTTACAAAACCGAATATTATAGAATATGATTTATGTTTAATTGTGGCTAATACATCTTCTTATTCATTCTGATATCACTATAGAATCAAACCCAACCTTCAATCATACAAAAACCTTCATCCAAATTAATATTCTTTAAGCATTTCAAAGCCAATATTCTACTCAATATTTTTAATCATCCATCCTGAACATACTTTTTGACGTTCTATAGCTGCTACATGCTGGGAATTGTCAATGGTCGACAAAGGTTTATGCATAGTGAATAAGTGATAAATTAATTCGTCAACGATTAGACAGTGTCTTTTAACCTTTTATGATCCGGCGGTGTATTTAAGTACCATAACAGAATATTTAATATAAAATTTATCTAATCTGTCTATTAATAAAAGTAGATATTACTTTTCATACAAAATACTTTACCTCGATCACATTTAGAAAGTACAGAGAAATAGTCGAAGCTAAATATTTTTTAAAGTAGTTATTTTCGCAACCATTTACATAAGTGCAGCTTTTCTCTTATTAAAAATATGTTACATGAGAATTTTTCAGTTGCAGAAACCTTTCTAATGAGAGATAGGATCACAATACATTGATTTACATTGTTTTTTATTAGAATTGCGAAATTTCATTGTCGAATTTGGGTCTTCGTACTGAACAATTCAAAGTCTTTTATTATTCTACTCAATATTCTAAACATTCATCCTGAAGATACTTTTAAACGTTCTATTGCTGCTACATGTTGGGAATCGTCCATTGTCGACAAAGGTTTATGCATAGTAAATAAGTGATAAATTAATTCGTCAACGATTAGACAGTGTCTTTTAACCTTTTATGATCCGACGGTGTGTTTAAGTACCATTAAAGAATATTGAATATAAATTTTATCTAATCTGTCTTTAATAAAAGTAAATATTACTTTTCATACAAAATACTTTACCTCGATCACATTTAGAAAGTACAGAGAAATAGTCGAAGCTAAATATTTTTTAAAGTAGTTATTTTCGCAACCATTTACATAGGTGCAGCTTTTCTCTTATTAAAAATATGTTACATGAGAATTTTTCAGTTGCAGAAACTTTTCTAATGAGAGATAGGATCACAATACATTGATTTACATTGTTTTTATTAGAATTGCGAAATTTCATTGTCGAATTTGGGTCTTCGTACTGAACAATTCAAAGTCTTTTTTTATTCTACTCAATATTCTAAACATTCATCCTGAAGATACTTTTAAACGTTCTATTGCTGCTCCATGTTGGGAATCGTCCATTATCGACAAAGGTTTATGCATAATAAATAAGTGATAAATTAATTCGTCAACGATTAGACAGTGTCTTTTAACCTTTTATGATCCGACGGTGTGTTTAAGTACCATTAAAGAATATTGAATATAAAATTTATCTAATCTGTCTATTAATAAAAGTAAATATTACTTTTCATACAAAATACTTTACCTCGATCACATTTAGAAAGAACAGAGAAATAGTCGAAGCTAAATATTTTTTAAAGTAGTTATTTTCGCAACCATTTACATAGGTGCAGCTTTTCTCTTATTAAAAATATGTTACATGAGAATTTTTCCGTTGCAGAAACCTTTCTAATTAGAGATAGGATCACAATACATTGATTTACATTGTTTTTATTAGAATTGCGAAATTTCATTGTCGAATTTGGGTCTTCGTACTGAACAATTCAAAGTCTTTTTTATTCTACTCAATATTTTAAACATTCATTCTGAAGATACTTTTAAACGTTCTATTGCTGCTACATGTTGGGAATCGTCCATTGTCGACAAAGGTTTATGCATAGTAAATAAGTGATAAATTAATTCGTCAACGATTAGACAGTGTCTTATGCTAAAATTTCATAAAAGTCTGGCTAGACATATTTGTCGGAATCATATGCGGAAGCTGCAAAATAATTGTTTTCAATAAGATGACTCTAAAAATGGATATTCCTCAAGCTGAATATGACGAAAGCTGCAAAATAATTGTTTTCAATAAGATGACTCTAAAAATGAACATTCCTCAAGCTGAATATGACGAAAGCTGCAATATAATTATTTTCAATAAGATGACTCTAAAAATGAACATTCCTCAAGCTGAATATGACAATATATGTTCTTTTTACCATAACTTTTATTTTAATGGAAAATTTGCAATGGGTTTTTATTTAAATTTTTTGAAATTAACTGCGTATTTTAGAGAGAATGGTTTGACACAACACAGTGTTTTTTGGGAGAATATTTTGTTGTTATCAACATTCAGTTAAATATACGGAGTTACATAAGCCCTGGTGCGGGTGATAAAAAGTTCGATAAAGTGTTGCTTTTAGAGTGCTTTCATAAAATAGAGGTTGGTGACATATGTACAAATTGGAAGCTTTTGTCCAAACTATGGTATTCCACATTTCAGAACTCCCAATATTCGCCTGTTCGAGTGAGGCAATCAGTCAACAAACATCAACTTGGCGGTATTGGCAGACTCGGCAAGTTTTTATCCAAAATCCTGTCGACCAATCATTTATTGCTGACATGTCACCACTCTAAGGCATTATAATTACAAGCATCGTTCACTTTAATATGTAGTTAGAAAATCCTGTATTTTTGACACGTTCCTTGGGGGGGGGGGGGGGGGACTGAAAAACACATACATAATATGGTGACTTTTTTTTTTGCTTAAAACTTTCCCTTGGTGTACTAGACTTATAGCATAAAAGTTTACATTTAAATTCGTTTAGTTGTTGTTGAGAAAAATGAGGACATACATGCATACACAAATACATATAATGGACAAAAATAGAAACTTTTTCTCCGCCTAAAATTATGACTTTCTGGTAAATATATATTTATAGATCTATGTTATAATTTCTATTTATAAACTTTTATTCAGTGTTTAGCTAAATTTTAAGTTTTTCCTTAATATATATATATATATATATATATATATATATATATATATATATATATATATATATATACAGGGTGTCTCAAAAGGTCGTTTACAAACTTAACATGCTGGTCTGTCATATCATGATAAACAAGATTTACATAGGAACTTGTGTTCGAAAATGCAAACTGCGACCGTTAGAGGACGATTTTTTCATGTCACCGATAATACCAGCCCAAACGTTTACGGCGAAACGTTGTTGACGTGCATGGGCACGTGTACACCTTGGGTTTTCATGCACCCATATGTGCATGTTGTGCAGGTTCAGGACACCGTCCTGTGTAAAACAGGATTCATCCAAAAACAAAATCCACGATGGAAAATCCGGCGCTGTGACCCGCTGTTGCAAATACCAGCGTGCGAATGCAACGCGTTGGGGATAATCGTCAACGCACAATGCCTGTACTCTTTGTAAATGGTAGGGATGTTGCGTCTCCTCATGCAGTATGCGCATCATGAACCTCTATACAGGACTTCTAACGCCGTGTGATAACATCGTGCCGAGACTTCGGCACGAAATGGCAGCTGCACAGCTACGCGCACCGTTCTGCGCAGCTGGCCAGAAACCGTACTGCACTAGCGCCACCATGAACCATGGCTGTCACTGTCAGTGTCAAACGGTGAAGCAGACGAATTTAGTGACGTATTCAGAAACCATCTTCACATGCGCCACCTATTTGAGGCTTTTTTCGAGGAACGATTTCCTTCTTGGAAAGGCTATTTCGTTAGAAGTCCAGGTATATAGGTTCATGATGCGCATAATGCTGGAACGATGTACACCCAAGACGCGTTCGCTTGCTCGTAGAGTTGTTTGCGGGTTTCTGTCAAATTCCAGTAGCATGGTTTCATCTACGACAGGTGTGCGTGTAGTGTGTTCTCGACCGATGTGGTTACGTACTTGGAAAGCTCCTGCTGCACGCAATCTGCGGTGCAATTGTCCAAACAAAACATGACTTGGCTGACGTCTGCTTGGGAAGCGCTCAAGGTACATCCGTACCACGGCTCCTGCATTTCCATCCCCGGCGTCATACACATAATGCACATCGGCCAATTTTGCGTTACTAAACCGATTCATCCTTTTTCTGCAACGTCCTCGCCTGAAATGATTACGCTTCCCACTCTCCCGTAAGAATGCGCTCATCGCCCTCTAGCGGTCGCAGTTTGCATTTTCGAACACAAGTTCCTATGTAAATCTTGTTTATCATGATATGACAGACCAGCACGTTAAGTTTGTAAACGACCTTTTGAGACACCCTGTATATATTACAAATGTTGACCAAATTTGAACAATAAATTGTCATCTATAAACGATCAATTTTCAAAGTTTTTTTTGTAGTTCAGTCTAATGAACAATTTAAATTGCTAATTTATTTTATTTTTGTCTTTCATATTTATTGAAATTAGATAAAAAATTATATAATTTTTCAAAAGTTTTCAACTCTATAAAATAATTTTTCTCCTTCAATTTGTGAAATAATGAATCGTTTTAATGAATTATTTAATTTTTTTAAAAATTTAAATAAATTGATATAACCAGCCATTGTTTTGGATTAATATAATGCTTGAGATAGTATTCAGAAGATAATATGAGTTACTACCGGATGTACCAGATACCTTTGATAGTTAAACATGAAAACAGGAAATTATATATTGTTCTCTCAAAGCAAAACCTTGATTTTCATTCTTTATGCGCTTGACGTTTAATGTTAACTATTGTTTTAAGCTTACTTAATCAATTTTTCTTACATACAAATAAGTTTGCTTATGACAAACAATATATGCATTCTTATTTCTTCATTTGTGAGAACACTTGAAAAATTTGATTTTTTTTTTTTTACTTATGGAGACATTAATAAAGGCACCTCCCTTTTTGAATTTTATAACAAAAAATAACTTGTATATTATTTATGGGTACATTCTCTTTTATATATATACAAACTCGGTTTATGGCGTCAGGTGCCACCATCCGAAAAATCTACAAGAGACCACGCCATTTCTTCCGGTCAAGGGTCCATTCTTCCTCCAGACCCTTATCCCTCGGGGCTTTTTTTTACATCATCCATCCAGATCTTTCGTGCTCTTCCTCGTTTCCTCTTTTGATTTGTTCCGTAATTAGATGCGATTTTGGGTATTCTCTCGTCAGTCATTCTTTTAACATGGCCATACCAGATTAATTGTTTCTTTTGGAAATCGTCCAATATGGTTTCCTTTATTTTCATCATTTCTTTTATTCTTTCATTTCTTATTCTTTCAATTCTTGATATTCTACATTATCTTCTTAGGGCATCCATTTCCACTGCTGCTATTTTCTTTCTTTATGTCTCGATGATTCTCCATCCCTCAGCTCCATATAACAAAATGCGCTTTACTATAGAATTGTATAGATTATATTTTCTTTTCCTGGAGATCTCCTCACTCCACCAAATAGAGTTTAAAAGTTTTACAGCCCCTGACATTTCCTTGACAGATTCTGTATTTAATTTCCTGTGAGTCTGCGCCTTCTCTATTAATGTCTACACCAAAGTATCTATAATACTCGCAGCTTACTTCTCTTTTATCAGTGGCGTAGCTACATGTTCAGCGCTCTGGAGCAAGTACAATCGAATCACCCCCTTCTCTACCATAAAAGGTTGCCCAAATTTTTTTTTTCAGGTTTAAAACATATATAATGCAGTAAAACATCCTGCCATAAATGGAAAATTTTCATGATGCTGATAGAAGGAATGCCATATAATATATCTGCTAAGACAGAAACGTGTCTAAAACGGAATTTCTCCCATAGTCCCTTGCAATTCCGTCTTAACAAACTTCATTGTGCTTATTTCAAATTAATACAAACTTTTTGCTATAAAACACAACCAGTAAACTTGTAATGCACATGCAAATGCCCTCATTTGTGCTTTTAAACGCTCTTTACCATTTTCATGGCATAAAACAATAGATTCATAATCTTAAATAAATATTTTGATAAGTCAAATTCAAGGAATACTATAGTTTCATTTATCTAATTTTTAGCTAAAACAAAATCAGAAAGCATTGAAAATATATTACGTTTTAGACAAGTTTTTGTATTAGTAAGTATAATCAGGAAAAATTTCTGTAAAAGACAGGATTCCGCTTTCACAGGTTTTACTGTATATTTTATATATTAAAAAAAATGGCAAATGTAAAAAAATATTTATACAAATAATTTCGTTCCTTTGCAATTTTGCGCCCTTATTATTCTCGCGCCTGGAGCAATGTGCTCCAACTGCTCCACGGTAGCTACGCCCCTGTCTTTTATTACTTGTTATATTTGTTTGATGCACTTTAAGTGCCATACCAGTTATTTAACTTTATATACTTATGACCAATAATTTATTAAATCAAAATATGGTACTGAAATTACTGCGTCACATACCGTTTTTAGCGGCAAGGTACTGCTTTAAAATTAAAGTAATTTAAAAGTGTAATTTTAGAAAAGAGTAATTTAAAGTGTTTTATATCTTACTGAAACAGAAATAGAACTTGAGTAAATAATAAAATATATATAATAATATGAAACTAACCTAAAACTAAATGTATATAAAACATTTGCCGAGATACAGCGGCAAAACAAATAAAAATATAGGTGGTGACTCCTGACAGAAAAACGTAACTTTCGAAAATACCATAAAGTAATGCGATGGTAAAAATTATTTTGTGAAATAAATCCTTATTCTGCTTAGCCAATCATACATTTATATATGTTATTGTCCTAACAAATAATTTACCTAATTTATATATTAGGTGATTATATATCACCTAATTTATATTAAACAAGTTTAGTAGATTTATTTATCATAAAAAAATTAAATAAATGGAACTTCATTACATTTACGAAAGTTGTTTTCTTTTGGAGTACGGTAAACCGGGACAACTTTGCCACATTTTTTTTTTTTTTACCCATCTTTTGCTTACTTATAATGTTAAATAATGCTTCAAAATCGTCTTAAACCATCAGTCTTGAACACTAGTCTAAGAATATGTGGTAACATGTTAACTTAAATAAGTATTTCTATTTTTATTTTTTTTGCACGCAACGTCTTGATATTTCGTGATGCAAAAATTCTTTTAAATGTCTTTTCGTACCATACTATTCGTTAGTCTACATCAAATGGGAACTTAATCCAGTAAAACCTGCGAAGACTGAACTTGTCTATAACGGAAAAATTATAGTGCCTTACAAATCTATCTGCCTCTCTAACGTGAAACTAACTGATACATAATTTGAGCATCAATATTCATTTAATTTTTCATAAATTAATAAACTCGAATTAGAATCTTGCTCGAGGCGGGTTCTACCCGAGCCCGAAAATTCTATTTCAAGTCAACCCGAACTCGACAAAAATGAAATAAAATAAAATGAAATGAAATAAAATAAAATAAATAAAATAAAATGAAATGAAATAAAATAAAAAAATCGCCAACCTGAAACTCGACCCAAACCCTTACATGGAATAAATTTAATCCATACAATTATGGAAAAAATAGTCTACTATTGTACCTTAATATCAATTTTATGTTAAAAAATGAACATCTATACTCATAATGTTTAAATATGGTATAGTTTTTTTTCTTTTTTTTTTTTAATTCGAAAAAAAAAAAAATATTCTAGACCTATTTTGAAAAATCGGGTTAACCCGAACCCAACCCGCAACAGTTACATCGGATCTGCGGAACCCGTACTGGGGGATCCGGTCGAGTTCGGATAAAATCGGGTTACCCAACTGATCCAGGATTCTAATTAGAATTAAACTTTTAAAAGCATTTAAACAACAACAAACACCACTAGTAATTGTTTTAAACAATCCATTTAAATATAAAATAAAAGTAAGTTAATTTATTTTGTTTTACAAGAAAAATTTATATTTAAAAGAGAAAATTTATATAGATTTTCCAGTGTCCTTCAGTTTTAATCCTCCTCTGAAGAAATTATTATATCATTAAACAACATCATTACTTTATTTAATATGAGTAGAGGAATTTAATATAAATTCGCAATTTCTGGTAATATTTTTCTTTGGCACGTAATAAAATCGTGCAATAAATGTGCATGGACCTAGAATTTATGAATCATGGAGATGATAATTAACCTTCAGACTATTATAGTTTAGTTATGTCTTTAATTTAAAGCTACTGTGATTGCTTTAAGCAGAAAATCTTCTTGAAAACGAATTATTTTCCAGGGCAAGCAATTTTACAATTTTGATAATCAACCTTCAAAACCCGAAATTATATGTTGTATGCTTAAGGGAAAACCTTGATTTCTGAAATTAGTTTTTGATACTTGGCTTCTATTAAATTGTTATTTCTCATGAGGAAATCCGTTTGATTTCCTTAATCTTGCGAACCAATCAAATTTCTCATTCTTGTATTTTCAACAGTATTTAGCAAATAATTTACTATTAAAATTTAAATAATATACGTACAATAAGTGTTATGCATTTATTTTCATTACGTTTATAAATTGTTTAAAAAAAGTTTATCTTATTCAATTCGATTTTTTTTACAAAGAAAACCTTATATTTTATGTTGTTAATGCTAATGTGCTAATGCTAAATTATGCGTAGTGGATGCTGTAACAGATAAAATATATAATGCGATAACAATCCAATGATGCTAGGAATCCTCAATAACTATCAATATATATATATATATATGTGTGTGTGTGTGTGTGTGTAACATTTTAAATTCAGACAATTTTAACTACACAAACCCAACATGAGTGAAAAATTGACCGGGACCAGGGCTCGAACCTGGCACCTTCAGTATAACCAGCTGACGCTCTGCCACTGAGCAACCCCTGGTCGATATCCTAGTCCGGCAATTTCCCACCTTTAAACATCTTGGGAAAAGTCACCGGCTAGCATTTAGCAGCTTCAGATAAATATTATTATAAGTTAAAAAGTAATCAGACGTATTGTGTATATGTGCTTTAATATATATATATATATATATATATATATATATATATATATATATATATATATATATATATATATATATATATATATATATAAATCGTTTTGACTTCGCTGTGTAAATGCTCAAAAAACCTTGACACATTCTTAAAATTTATATGCAAGAAACTAGAAATTCATGTATTTGTTACTTTAAATATTAGAGTTTTTTCTGTGTCAAAAAAAATAAAAAATAAATAACAGATGTCGCTAGTTGTTTCGTGATAGCAACATTTACAGAATCCGCCAAGCTTTTTCTCGTAGCCCGCAGAAATTGGTACGCACTGCCGCGAGGCAATTATCAATTTCATTTCCAACAGTACAGTGCATGCTTCATAAGAAACTTCACCTTCATGCGAATAAAGTGCAGGTACTGCAAAGTTTACAAAAGAATGACAAACCTCGTCGTTTTGACTTCACTGTGCAAATGCTCAATTATTTGGAAGAAGATGGCAATATTTTTTAAATAAATCTTTTTCAGAGATGAAGCAGAAGTAGACAGTGTTGAATAACTGAAAACACGCATAATTGCTACAATTTCATGTTTCACGCAATCGATGTTGGAACGCACATGGGCCGAGATAGATTATCGACTAGATGTTCTCCGTTTATTCACTAAATTAAAAAACAAGAACGAAAAATCATGCGTCAAGCATAGATTATGTAACACTTTCCAACGCTTCCGAAATAATTTTACAAATCATTACCGTTTAATAAGCTAAAAGATAACATCTAAGTAAACAATTTGAAAAACGCATAACATATTTAAAAACGTAATTTCAGGAATTTCCAACATATACAATATTCGGAAAAATATCCGAATACTTTTATCCAGCCCTGTATAGGATCTATAGATTTGTATATACTACATAGGATGCTAAATTTTAGTTTAGTTTGGAAACCCGAAGCACAGTTTAAAATTCTCCTTCTGGAGTTTCTGTCCATAAACGGAAATGGGTTCGCAAACTTTTGTGCTGCCCTGTATATGATCTATAGAATTTAGACACACCAAGTAATAGACAAAAAGTGAGTAAAAATTAAAATCGCGTTCAGCAACTTAAAACGCACTTCCAGGAATTATTGTTAACAGACAGTAGAGAGAGAATTATTTTGTGTGTCCCTGTCAATGAACGATGACTGCTATACTCACAATATTCTGTAGTAAGCGTCTTGTAATGCGCCATAGTGATATATATAAATTTCAATGCGTTTAAAATAGTGAAACATTATTTAATTAAACTGCAGACGATTTTTCTCCATAGACGTAATGTAACGGAATTCTTTTGACTGTCCCTGTAAAGTAACTATAAGTGCTATGCACACCCTATTCCATATTAAGCCTCATGTAATGCACCTTCGTGATATATATCAATTACAATGTGTTTGAGATTGTGTAACATCATTAAAATAAACCGCAAATTATTTTTCTCCATAGACCGTCATGTAACGGAATTCTTTTGAGTGTCCCTGTAAAAAAACTATAAGTGCTACACACTTCAGTTGAAATAGGGAACATGCTATAGATGACGACAATAACATAAAAAAATTGCAGGGCGATCCGAGCATATTTACGGGAGTTAGAGCACGGACAGACGGCCATCCAGCCAGACAAACCGAAGTCATGAACAATTTTCAACTAGGTTGGAAAGTGTTAAAAAAAACCCTGTAATATCTCAGGTAACACGTACGTGAATTTCAAGTTTCTATGTGTGTGACGATACGAGCTATCTAAATCGATTTATCTAAAAGCCATCATTCTGGGCAATCCACCACACACTCTGAGGTAACTACCACAATATTCGGTGAAATAATTTATAAATGGTAATCGTATTCCATGGTGACTTAGCCTGGCCGGTGAATGTAGCAGACTTTAGAAGAGAAAACGTCGTTATGGAGTTGAATAGACTTTATTAACTTATATAAATTATAAGTTTTTAGAACATTTTTCAAAAATATTAAGTAAATTTCGATGTTAAAAGAGGAAGTGAATTCGAATACGCAACAATTCTCTCAATACAAGCAGCATAAGACAACTCAAAATCAGCAAAAATTATGTGCTCCGAGCTGATGCGTCTCGTTTTAAACTAGCGAGACGTAGGAACAGGGGTCGGAAAAACTACTCTTTGTTTGTAGCGTACTACAACTACTTTATGAAAAATGTAGTTAACTACAACTACTTGTTTTAAAAAGTAGCGACTACAAACTACTTTTCAAAAGTAATCACTACTTCGCTAATTTAGTTATCATCGCTAATTAAATGCATCGCAAACGATTTTTCCCCATAGACAATAATGTAACAGAATTCTTTTGAATGTCCCTGTAAGCGAGATATAAATGCTACACACTTCATTTTCAATACTGAACATTCAATGGTAAACTTCAATAACATATTAAACTTTCATGGCAATCCGAGTATATTTACGAGAGTTAGAGCACGGACAGACAGACAAAGCGAATTCATAGACACTTATTACGTTGGAAAGTTTTAAAAAGAGGAAATTTGAAAACAAAAATTGTAATAATCTTAAAAATTTATGAGAGTGATATAGCACAGTAGCGCTTAAGGTGGTTCTCAAATTCCTGGCTCAACAACGCGAAACTTTCTGACACATTATCCGACTCATTTTTAAACGCAAAGGCATAAAATTGGCAGGCCTGACTATGGAAGCGATTTAGAATCGAAATGAGTTTTCCGTTTTTTGATAAATAAATTACTTATCGGGTTATAAGCGATTCGTGTCACATTTTTTCCCTTTCTCCTGCTGCGGCGTCGGAAATTCGGTTGAAAACGTCGACTTTGACAGTGCTTTCTGAAAAATCTTCTGTCTTTGCCAAAAAATAAAATAAAATAAAAATAAAATAAAGAATAATGAGAAACGTCTTTCGGTTACAAAGTAATTACAATTGAATAATAATTTTAATAATGATTTATATATTCAGTGCGAGATGCGATGCAGTAATTATTATTAATAAGAAAATGCTAACTCATCGCTATGTGCAACTTCAGGTTGTAAGCAGATGATTTTGATACTGATAACTTCTTTTTAATTGGACAAAGTTTACATGCTACAGAATAATTACCACTTTCTTTTTGCGCTATAACTTCAAAATATTCATTATATGCCGACCAGGGCAGTTCTATACTATTTTTGTCTGTCATTCTATTACATCAATCTCAAAAGAAGAATCCCCTCATTAAAGAAACAAGATCCAATAAGGAATAAGAAGACAAATGGTTGCCAGCAAGAAAATCAATTTTTTTTTATGAGTGAGTACTTTGCGGTTTTATCTGCAAATCCAGCAAATAGATCATGGGCATACTGACGCTTTACGTTTCAGCTGCTAGTTTGTTTGAAGGCAGAAATCATTCATTCCTAGTGCACTTTCATCTAATAATAAAATGGTGTAGTGTACTTGTTCTTTTTCTGTGCTTTTTCGAATATATATATTTTTTTAATTAGAGTTCTAACGGTTTTAAACTGGCAAGAAGCGAGCAGAAGTTTTGTTCGAAGGGAATATTTTAGATGATTGATTATTTATTTAATGTTACTAGACAGCAAAAAATACGGAAAAATACTTAAAAAAAAAGAGTTTTCAATTTTCTTTATGAAGAGGTGAGGGAGATTTTAGGGGAAAGGGAATAATTTATATTACGATTATTTATCGTTACTACAGAACACTATTTAGGGCAGAAGATTTTTTTTTATATAAAAATAAAAATAACTTCAAGATTTTAGATTTATTTGTATGCTGGGGGGGGGGAGTAATTAAGGGAGGTTAGGGGACAATTTAGATGATTACTTATATATTATTATTAGGGGTAGAAACGAATGTGGCCTTTTTTTTTTAAATTAAGAGTTTAAATATTTGAAACTGTATGCTGGATATGCCGCAAATTTTGGGGACAGGGAAATAATTTTTATTTATTGTCATTAGAGAGCAATAAATGGAGTGAAAGATTTTATTTTTGTATAAAAATAAAGATTAGAAATATTTTAAATTCCTTTGTATGCTACTAGGGGGACGCGTGAATTTGAGAGGTTAGGGATAATTTAGATGATTTATGATTAGATGAATCGATTCTTTTTCTTTTAGTTTTTATTTTTTCTTAATAAAGGTTTTACATTTCTTTGCCTGCTGGGGGTGGGAGGCAAAATTAGAGTTAGATAAAGCTTTAACATAGCCAGACGACTATATTTTGGTAAAAACAATCGTAGTCGTATAAAAATACATTATATTACGAAGATTTCTATGGATTTAAATGACAATACACGAAGTTTTTGGCACCCAAACTATGAAAAGGACAGTTAATTTGTAACCGTGCCCGTCGTCTATGGAAAAATCTATGACACTGCAACTGAGATTTGTCGCTGACATTCGCAAATTGTCGCAGAGAACATATTTCGTACAAAAGAAACGAGTTATAATCATGTGATTTGAAGATTGGCACTTTTTTCCTCCTTCCTAAAGTCGCGTCAAAAGTAGCGTCGATGCTCGCTACAAACTACTGATATTTTGTATCGCGCTACTCGCTGCACTACAATTTTTTTAATGTAGCGCGCTACACTACAAACTACTAGAAAAGTAGCGGCTACTGTAGTTTCGCTACTTGTAGCGCGCTACTTCCGAGCCCTGCGTAGGAATATCTTCGCAAATCAATTTAACCAATGAGCGGGATTCATTATTGTGCGCGGCATAAAATTGAAGTGGACCGTCCTAGCTGAGAATGCACGGGAAATCGAGTTATGGAATTAAAACAGAAGCGGCAAAAGAAAAAAAAGAAAATGGTATAAAAATGATAAATGATATTAATAGAATGAATTAGGCTGCAAGATTTGTGAATTAAAAAGTTTTTTTGAAAAAAAAAAAAAAAAAAAATACGGGAAGTGATTTTAGACATTATTTGAAGGGAATTAAAATAGGAATTTACGCATTTTAAAATAAAAAAAGGTTTAGATACGGGAATAAATGGAATATTGTTTAATGTAGGAAAAAATTAATAAACAAGGGTTGTAAAATGAATTTAGAAGGGAAGATTTTTGGATTTTTATAGAACAATTTAATAATATACGGAATTTTGAATTTTGTAATATATATATATATATATTATATATTATTATATTATAATATAAAATAAATAATAAAATATAGTATAAATTAAATTAAATATAATTCAAATAATAATTTGTTAAGATGCTAAAACGGCCTTTTGACGCCATGTTAGATTTTTTTTCACCAACCGCGCCAAACGACACAGGGTACGGAACTCTTCCCGTACACTCTCAGAAAAAAAACTGTAAATTTATGAGCGTTTGCCCATCAATTTTCACGGGCAACAGCCTTATTTGATGTAAAATGGTCTGATCCACTAAATAAGCGGCCTTATCCCTTATATACTTAGAAAATTAAGGGCAATCCACATATTCTTACAGTTCTAGTCCGTCTGTTAGCAAAAATACGGTACGACCCCAAACATGTTCCTCCGCTAGGGCGTAATCCTTCATTTTAGTCATGTTTCGAAAAATAATGTCACTTAACCGCGACCATAACATATTTTTTAACCCGCCAAAAAAGCGATTCTGTGATGATTATCTAATGTACTACGTGCTACGGAACAGTAAGTAAAGTATGATTGTGTTACTTTGCCCCGTAAAATTACGGGATGCACAAAATGATAGGCATGGATTTTTTTTTTTTTTTTTTTTTTTTTTCACGGGGTATGACTGGAATCTCTGCTACCGGCCTCTGCCAGTAATTTTTCAGGGATATTTTTAACAGTGTAAGTACAAAGTTGATATACATTTTTTGGCATCAGAAATCGTATTTTTAAAATTATTTTCTATCGTATAATACCACATATGTTACCTAAATATCTTTTTTATTCTGAAAACAAAATTTTAAGTAATTTTGAGTCATTATTATTTGATCCACTAAATTATTGTTTGGTTGTTGGCACGTCATGCTCTCGTCATGATTTTTTTTTTTTTTTTTTTTTTTTTAGGGAAAATTTTGGAACGCGGGTGTGAAAAGGTTCGCCGTTCCTGGAATAGACAGCTCTGAATCGAGCAAAAATAAACAAACAAACAAAATAACAATAATAATAATAACTTGCACTCGTTTTAAAATTTAGATAATTTATATGAAAGTAAGTCAAAGCACATGCGATATTCCTATTTAGAACAAAGGTATTGCGAAAAGACCTCCGGTTACTATCATTTACAGGTTTAAAAAATGTTTACTTTTGATTTTTTTTTCAAAGCGATTATTTTGTTATTTACGTGCACGCTTTACCATAAAAATGAGGAGTAAAGATTCTTTTTTCTTTTTTATGACATATCAACCACTCGTACAGCAATTAGAAACTATCCAAAATTGCGATACACGTTTAAAAATTCTTGAAGTAAAGTTTGCTTATGTGTATTTAAAAATGACAGATTTTTCATTGCGTGAAAATTTTATTATTGGTTTTTCTTTAAAAGACTAGTGGGGTTTTACACACTTTTATTTAACTTAACGTGGTTTTTGTACGTAAAGATGGCATTTTGTAATATATTTTTCACCCACTTCCTTGGAAGGCTAGAATTATAAACAAGTGGGTAAGTGTGATCGAAGATCGCTCAAAGGGTTTCATTTAATATTCCTTTTAAAACACTTTATCATTTCTTTAATAATCCAAATAAATTTCATTTAGCAAAAACAAAAAAAAAAAAAAAAAAGTCATGTTTTTTATAATGTAAAAATTTACTGGTCTATTTCTTCGTTTTTTCGAATATCTAAACCAGCCCGCTATTATATTCTGTCATAATAATATCTGTCATGCAGACAAAATGCGATATTTAAAAAATTAATTTCAAAATTAAACATGTTGATGAAACATGTACCTTCAAAATTTTAAAATATGAAAATATTTCCATAATTGGATTTTTATCACGATTCAATATGTTTCTCAAACTCATATATCTACTATTCTCTATTACTCATATTGATACTCGCTTTGTATTATTCTCAAACATTTGAAAAATTCGTTAAACTTCCAATAGCACGTCAGATTTTCTTTTTAATTCTCTAATGACGTGATATTAATCTGCTTTGTCCACTTACACATACTCATACTGCAATGACGTCAATCATTTTTATTTCATATTAATATTTTTTTCAATGGGTGAAACTTTTTATTTCATTTTCATTTTTCACGTGGAAATCGTTCAATAGAAAATTAATTATTTTAGAAAGAATTTCATTGTGGATTTTTAATTTTTGGCAACTGCTGTAACGAAAAATGTTTAAATTTAATAGGAAAAGGCTGTTAGAATTTTTTTTTATCTCTATTTATTAAAATAATACAATTTTTTCAAATTTTAATATTTTTTGCTTCATAGCTGGTATTCAGCTAGATATACACAAAGTTTCAATTCTGTAAATTACATAGTTTCTGAGAATGGCTCTGTGACGGACAGACAACGGAGCAGGAGTTAATAGGGTTTCGATGAACGAAACCCTAAAAATTATGTACACAGGTGTATTTCTGATATTTTAGAACTTATTAAATAATAAATTCCTTTTAAGGTATTTTCGCGACAGTCGAGGTAATTGATTAATCGCCAAATATTCTTTATGGTTACAACTATATGAGTTACAGCAAAAATGGAGTTAATTATGTGCCAAATCACGTTCGCTATAACAGGCCAACTGGCTGTGAAACTGCAACAACGAAATATTTTAAACACTAAAATGTAGGACCTAAAATATAAATTAAAAAAATAGTGTCACAGTTTTTTTTTGTGCTTTTGTGTTATAGCGGCCCCACAATTACGATTATGCCAAGGTTGCAGCTATGATTTCGCCAAGATAATCGCAAAGCTTATATATATGCATCATACATACGCATATATATGCTCCAAATACTCATATATGCATCATATATACGCATATATATACTCCAAATACTCATATACGTCATTATACATACATTATATACTCTTATACACATATGTCATATATATACGTCATATATGACTATAACTTGGCCATATACGTCACGAAATGTTACATACATCATATATTATTATAATGTCATCTATGCTTTATAATTTGGCGATCTTGGTCGCTTGGCGATTTATCCTCGAGGAAGGGGGGGGGGGGGCTCTATAACACGAAAGTACTTTTTTTTTTAATAAAATGAGCTTTTATCCAGTTTTATCCAATATTAATTAAATAATGATTATACGTTAAAAAAAAAACAATTTAGAAATCCTGAGTAGACAGTTTAAATTATTATGCTGTTTTCTTTTATGTTGACATATCTTAAAAAAGATTCTCAGCTATTTTTTATTTATTCGATTACTATGTGGCTCAATCATAAATATTTGGAACGACGTGAATTGCAGTCATCAAATGAGGCATGATTTTAAGATAAACAATGAATTCTTATTAATGAGTAGTTTTTTCTTTAAATTATTTTTCTTTTTATTATCATATTAATAAGATGTAGGTATATTTAATTAAGCAGAAAGTTAACCCTCTGAATTAAGATAAACTCAGATGCGGTTACATTCAAGGGGAAAAAAACCTAGAGAACTACGCATATTTTGTTTTGTTTCTTATACCTTTATCGCATACTAGCTGAATACACGGCGTTGTCCGGGATTTTAAGAATCTTTGCGCAAAAAAATCAATTTCAAAATTAAACATCTTGTACAAAGAACTTCAAAATGTTAAAATATGTAAATATTTTCATAATGGGGTTCTTATCATGATTCAATACGTTCCTCAAACCCATATGACGTTATATTTACCTATGCTGACGTCATATCTACTTTCTTTCTCTATTACTCATATTTATACTCTCTTTGTATGATTCTCAAACATTTGGAAAAAGTCCTTTAAACTTTCAATATGACGTCATATTAATTTTCTTTTAATTATCTAATGATGTCATATTAACATGCTTTCTGTACTTACACGTGCTCATACTCCTTGTATTATTGAGAAATGTTTGAAAATGTCCATTATATTACCAATATGACGTTATATTAATCTTTATTTCAATTGTTGAAACATCTTATTTCTTTTCATTTTTTACGTGGAAATCTTTCAATAGAAAATTAATTATTGTAGAAAGAATGTTACTGTGGATTTTTAACTGTTGGTAACTGCTATAAAGAAAAATGTTTAAATTTGATAGTAATAGGCTGTTAGATTTTTGCTTTTTTATTAATTAAAAATGAACTATACATTATTATTTCTATTACGGATTAATTTAGTTGCCTCGGCAGTGTTTTAATACACTTATGCGTAACATTTCACAATTCTGGCTTTCAAACTGTTGATTTGTATAGAAGTACAGGCAGACAGACAGACAGAACTTTTTTTATTTTTATATATTAGATAAACACATCTGAGGTTCAACAATGCTTCTGAAATACAGCAATAGATAGAAGAGCCATTTGCTTTTCGTATATTCAGTTAGAAAACTTGCTTTCGAAAAAAAAAAATTCTGTTCTGTGCAGGAAGAAAAAAAATCTCAACAAACAAATAAATAAATAAATAATTCGTGCTTAAAGTTATTTAAAAATCCATAAAACATCAGCAGATTGAAACAGTGTTTTCAAATATATTGCACTTGAAAGTATATATTTTTTCCTCTATTCAACGGTGTAAAAATAAAAACTGTGTGATGTTTAAAATTTTTAAAAAATTTCATAAAAATAAATTGATTGCTTAGGTCATTGTCGATATGACTGCATCGTTACTCACGGACATGTTTTTGCTGTATAATATACACTAAAACTAATTTACATTGCTTGTAAACTTCATATGATGTTCATACTGTAATTTTGCAACAAATGTAGTAAAAAAAATATACAGGGTGTCCGAAAAGTCTGGAAACGGTCAAAGAACTCGAAAAATATACATCGGGTTGAAAAACGACAAAATGCATGTTCAATATTTTTGAAAAATCTATTTAGGGATATGAAAGTTGCCTCCCCCACCGGGGGGGGGGAAGGGTGGCAACTTTGAAATCTTAAATGATGACCCGCATTTTTTAATTTCCAGATCCGGATTCTACGGGAAAAAATACGTAACTTTTGTATTGAACATTTTCTTCGAAACATTGTAAGATGGCGCTGTAATCGAGTGCAATGCTGTGAGAATCGTTACCATTGCAATGTCCGGAAACGCTCGAATAACTCGAGAAATATACATCGGATTGAAAAACGGAAAAATACGTGTTTAATATTCTAGAAAAATGGCAACTTTGATATCCCTAAATAGATTTTTCAAAACTATTGAACATGCATTTTTCTGTTTTTCAATACGATGTATATTTCTCGATGTATTTTTCCCGTAGAATGTTGTAGAATATTTCGCAAATTCTAATTTTTTAACTTATATTAACATAACCCTTCATTTCTCTAAATTTTCAGTTAATTTTTCTTTCACTTTCTTTTTTTTTTTTAAATGTATAACATGGTAAGTAATGCAGTTCTTTCTTCCAAATTCTAGTTAAATGTTCCTTTTTTTTTTCCTTTTCGTAATATCAACCCCAAGTGTAAATTGTTGTGACCTTGTTGTTCAACCCCACTTATTCCAGGAAAAATACCCGCAAAGTTTAACCTTGTAGGACATGCAGTCAACCTTCCCCCAGGATTTCGGTCAAAAAAGGACCATTAGGTGACCCGTTCCTTCAAGTATTTTTCTGTTACCATGTAGTTAGCGCATAGTAACAGAAGCGATAGGCCCCCGTTCCCCCCTTTTTTTAAATGGGTAGGTCCCATATAGGT
Source organism: Maratus michaelseni (assembly GCA_963931845.1). Taxonomy (NCBI): domain Eukaryota; kingdom Metazoa; phylum Arthropoda; class Arachnida; order Araneae; family Salticidae; genus Maratus; species Maratus michaelseni. The sequence goes on from OZ007598.1 coordinate 11,778,971, forward strand.
TCGAGGAGAGAGAGGTGATATGAGAAGGTCAGTCAGTGAGTAGAAAACAGCTAGTGATGTAGGTGCGAGCCAATAAAATTCGGTACGGGCGAGGGGGTTCATTTTTGGCGGGAAGATGCTTTCCCACTCTACCCCTGAGCTCCGAGAAGGGATCGTTTTTTAGTAGTTGATATGACACCTAGCTGAAAAGAAGTCGAGATTGAATAATCTCTCATAATTAGATTCTAGAATGAGGCATATCGCTTAGTGTGAGTTGAAAACACTTTTTTGAAAGTGACAATTTCCTTTCTATGAAAATATCTAAGGCGAGTCTTGATGCTGTATGATGTTCAGATGATAGAGATGAACATGAGACGACAATTACCAAGTTATCAAAGTATCCCTGAGTTGATAAGTTTGGACTGGTAGTGGAGCAGTATTTAGCTGTGCGAATCTCCAAAAAAATAAGTCCCGGAGGTAATATCGGTAAAGCGGAGTCTTGCAGATAACATAAGAAGGTTCGGCTCCTAAAAAATTTATGAGAAGGTACTCCCTTTTGAAAGGCGGTTGCTGCTAAATATGAGAATTCAAGGAGATAACATCGTTGGATGATGAGTGGAAATAGATAACAGCAGTAGTCTTACCCCATATGAGTGTAATAGGTATCCTAAACTGCCAACTGGGTGAGTGACCAAGAATACAATGAAAATTGGTTGGTACAAGAAATTTTTGTATTTGTGCAAAGGTGATTTGCTTTGTCTTCAAGAGTGTGAGTAAAATTATTCATTTCTATATGTTTATAATGTTGAATTGTGCTTATCCTATATGTATATGAACTGTTTTTTAAAACTATTTTAAATGATTTCAATATAAGAAATTACAGTATCAATGCCAAATAGAGTGTTCGGATAAATGTTGTCTACATATTATGTGTTAATTAATTAAAAAGAAACGATGATAAAAAAAAATGTTTCCTTTTCTCATTGTTTATACATTTCTCCTTCTCTAATTATTATAGATAGACTCTCATAAGTAGCAGTATTGATGTTAAATATTTTATTCAAGTAATAAAAACTTAAATGTTAATGTTAAATTTCTACAATAATAACTATGCCCGAATATAATAACAGCAATTAAATATGTGTAATGTGAATTTAGAATTCTGTTATTGTTTTATTCAGATGTGTTTATAAATATTATTTAACAAGTAATTCTTTTCTGCACTTTTAGTCTAAAATCTGTAGATTAATAGTAAATTAAACCCCCTTTCCTTGTTTTTAGCTTTGTTGCCCTTATATTTTTATTCTGTGAAATAGTCCACCTTCATTGTTTTTTTTTAAAACTGATAACAGAATTCATATGGAGTGAAATTCAATCACACATGTTTTCTTTAAAAATATTAATTCTGTAAGAGATATATATATGACAAATATAATTTTAAATTAATGTGGATTTAAGATGAAATATGGTGAAATGTGTAGACCTAATCTAAATATCCAAATGTAAATAGAACTAAATAACTAAACAGATGATAGTAAATTTTATAGATTAAAGTTTATTGATGCACTTAAAGTAAATTGTTTATTCTGAATTAAGTTAATTGTGAAATTTTATACATTTTAAAGAGAGTTAATAAATTTATGAAGTATTAAGAGAATCCTATTAAGTGAAATATTATTGTTTAGGTAATTAAAAATGTGTCCTATCATCTTGATTCACAGCTTTTCAAATGATTTATAAAATACGTAATGTGCTCAACTATACGATTTCATTTGGTCCCTAAATTTTGAAGGTATAAATGTAATCATCTTGATTCACAGCTTTTCAAATGATTTATAAAATACGTAATGTGCTCAACTATACGATTTCATTTGGTCCCTAAATTTTGAAGGTATAAATGTATTCATAAAATAATGTCATTTTGGATTTAACTTGCAAATTTTCTGAGTTTTATCCTCTCAAATATGAGAGTTTGTCTCCATTCAGTTATTCAAAATTAATGTAATTTTCACTGTTATTCGTCATCATTTATGAATACTTTATATTTTTGAGATTTAGAAGTATTGGGTGTTTTCCTTTTTTTTTTGGTTGTGAAAGATATGAGAATATTGTTACCTCCTTTGATTTTATTTAAAAGTAAAATTTAAAAGTAAATGAATTTATTTTGCCATTCTCTCCCTTCTCTTTTATTTGTGTATTATGTATATATATATCTACATCTGCATCTCCAGCCTGTGTCTTGATGTATATATAAAATGTGAAAAGTATCAGTTGGCAGTCCTTCACATGTTAATTAACCTTAAACTTAAATTTATTTAATTTTAGCAACAATTTTGGGGCCTAGCTGCAGTTACACATGGCAATTACGGTGGAGTGGCATACTCACGTGTAGAAAGTAGTAGTGGTGAAATGAGAGTTCACCGTCTGGATATCTGGTCTGTTTCGGGAAGTTGGTGAAAATTTTCAGTAGGTATCATCTAATACAGATAACTGTAGGCAAATCTGAAGGCAAGGGTAGAGGCTCAGTTGGTTGTGATAAACCCCATGGTTACTTATATGGCTCACAGCTTTTACTTATGTATAAATTCCTTTTTAAACTCAATTCCATTTTTCTTTTAGGGATGTGGTCAGGTGGACGGTTCATTGTGTGCAGCTCGAATTGCACATTCCGGAGTGTGACGAGCGGGGTTTCAACTATGTGATGCTTGGAAGCTCTTCGAGTCGCTGTTTGATTTGTTCGAGTATCTTGGACCCACGTAGGTGTTTCTCCAGCAGGCAGTAAACCATTTTACCTTCATTTTTCCAATTTTTTGGTTTTAACAAGTCTAGGTTAACTAACTTGGAGTAGGAAATCGAGTTCTCCATTGGGAGTTAGCTTTATACTTTCTTTTTTTTTGTTAAAAAAAAAAAAAAAATTTTTTTTTTGTCAAAATTTTTTTTTTTATTCAGGATAGGGGAGTCTTGTTGTAGAATATTTCGCAAATTCTAATTTTTTAACTTATATTAACATAACCCTTCATTTCTCTAAATTTTCAGTTAATTTTTCTTTCACTTTCTTTTTTTTTTTTAAATGTATAACATGGTAAGTAATGCAGTTCTTTCTTCCAAATTCTAGTTAAATGTTCCTTTTTTTTTTCCTTTTCGTAATATCAACCCCAAGTGTAAATTGTTGTGACCTTGTTGTTCAACCCCACTTATTCCAGGAAAAATACCCGCAAAGTTTAACCTTGTAGGACATGCAGTCAACCTTCCCCCAGGATTTCGGTCAAAAAAGGACCATTAGGTGACCCGTTCCTTCAAGTATTTTTCTGTTACCATGTAGTTAGCGCATAGTAACAGAAGCGATAGGCCCCCGTTCCCCCTTTTTTTTAAATGGGTAGGTCCCATATAGGTTCGAGGAGAGAGAGGTGATATGAGAAGGTCAGTCAGTGAGTAGAAAACAGCTAGTGATGTAGGTGCGAGCCAATAAAATTCGGTACGGGCGAGGGGGTTCATTTTTGGCGGGAAGATGCTTTCCCACTCTACCCCTGAGCTCCGAGAAGGGATCGTTTTTTAGTAGTTGATATGACACCTAGCTGAAAAGAAGTCGAGATTGAATAATCTCTCATAATTAGATTCTAGAATGAGGCATATCGCTTAGTGTGAGTTGAAAACACTTTTTTGAAAGTGACAATTTCCTTTCTATGAAAATATCTAAGGCGAGTCTTGATGCTGTATGATGTTCAGATGATAGAGATGAACATGAGACGACAATTACCAAGTTATCAAAGTATCCCTGAGTTGATAAGTTTGGACTGGTAGTGGAGCAGTATTTAGCTGTGCGAATCTCCAAAAAAATAAGTCCCGGAGGTAATATCGGTAAAGCGGAGTCTTGCAGATAACATAAGAAGGTTCGGCTCCTAAAAAATTTATGAGAAGGTACTCCCTTTTGAAAGGCGGTTGCTGCTAAATATGAGAATTCAAGGAGATAACATCGTTGGATGATGAGTGGAAATAGATAACAGCAGTAGTCTTACCCCATATGAGTGTAATAGGTATCCTAAACTGCCAACTGGGTGAGTGACCAAGAATACAATGAAAATTGGTTGGTACAAGAAATTTTTGTATTTGTGCAAAGGTGATTTGCTTTGTCTTCAAGAGTGTGAGTAAAATTATTCATTTCTATATGTTTATAATGTTGAATTGTGCTTATCCTATATGTATATGAACTGTTTTTTAAAACTATTTTAAATGATTTCAATATAAGAAATTACAGTATCAATGCCAAATAGAGTGTTCGGATAAATGTTGTCTACATATTATGTGTTAATTAATTAAAAAGAAACGATGATAAAAAAAAATGTTTCCTTTTCTCATTGTTTATACATTTCTCCTTCTCTAATTATTATAGATAGACTCTCATAAGTAGCAGTATTGATGTTAAATATTTTATTCAAGTAATAAAAACTTAAATGTTAATGTTAAATTTCTACAATAATAACTATGCCCGAATATAATAACAGCAATTAAATATGTGTAATGTGAATTTAGAATTCTGTTATTGTTTTATTCAGATGTGTTTATAAATATTATTTAACAAGTAATTCTTTTCTGCACTTTTAGTCTAAAATCTGTAGATTAATAGTAAATTAAACCCCCTTTCCTTGTTTTTAGCTTTGTTGCCCTTATATTTTTATTCTGTGAAATAGTCCACCTTCATTGTTTTTTTTTAAAACTGATAACAGAATTCATATGGAGTGAAATTCAATCACACATGTTTTCTTTAAAAATATTAATTCTGTAAGAGATATATATATGACAAATATAATTTTAAATTAATGTGGATTTAAGATGAAATATGGTGAAATGTGTAGACCTAATCTAAATATCCAAATGTAAATAGAACTAAATAACTAAACAGATGATAGTAAATTTTATAGATTAAAGTTTATTGATGCACTTAAAGTAAATTGTTTATTCTGAATTAAGTTAATTGTGAAATTTTATACATTTTAAAGAGAGTTAATAAATTTATGAAGTATTAAGAGAATCCTATTAAGTGAAATATTATTGTTTAGGTAATTAAAAATGTGTCCTATCATCTTGATTCACAGCTTTTCAAATGATTTATAAAATACGTAATGTGCTCAACTATACGATTTCATTTGGTCCCTAAATTTTGAAGGTATAAATGTAATCATCTTGATTCACAGCTTTTCAAATGATTTATAAAATACGTAATGTGCTCAACTATACGATTTCATTTGGTCCCTAAATTTTGAAGGTATAAATGTATTCATAAAATAATGTCATTTTGGATTTAACTTGCAAATTTTCTGAGTTTTATCCTCTCAAATATGAGAGTTTGTCTCCATTCAGTTATTCAAAATTAATGTAATTTTCACTGTTATTCGTCATCATTTATGAATACTTTATATTTTTGAGATTTAGAAGTATTGGGTGTTTTCCTTTTTTTTTTGGTTGTGAAAGATATGAGAATATTGTTACCTCCTTTGATTTTATTTAAAAGTAAAATTTAAAAGTAAATGAATTTATTTTGCCATTCTCTCCCTTCTCTTATATTTTGTATTATATGTATTAACTTGTACTAAATTTTGGTGCCCCTTCTTAAATCTTATTACCTGGTGTTTGTAATAAATTTATGGTAACAATATTCAGTTGGTGGTATGTCTTTCTCACCTGGTGTAATGTTAAATTTAAATTCTTGTATAATTGGATTGAAGTTAAATATTATGAAGTGGTAGAATGTAAGATTATAGTCATAAGATGCATTAAAAATAACTTCTTAAAAAAATAGTAACAAGGAAACACCCAATAAGAATCCGAATCTGCAATTAAAAATGGGGGTCATCATTTAAGATTTCAAAGGTGCCCCCCTTTCCCCTCGGGGGAGGGGGCAACTTTGATATCCCTAAATAGATTTTTCAAAAGTATTGAGGACGCATTTTGCCGTTTTCCAATCCGATGTATATTTCTCGAGTTATTTGACCGTTTCCAGACTTTTCGGACGCCCTGTATATATATAGGGTGAAACCCCCAGTTATTGACGCCTAACCAGTAACTGACATTTCAGCAAAAATCTGACTCAAATAAGCATTTTCTTGTAAAATTCGGCAAAGTAATGTCATCTAGTGGCAACTTATTTGTCTTACCTATTATAACTTATTTTTCAGCTAATGGTTTTTCAAAATAGAGATGGTATCAATTACTGGAGATAATGACCATATTTATGAAAAAAAATTAATTTTTAGTAATAAAAATCATTATTTTTTCAAAATTTTATCAACAATAATTTTTAATGTATCTTTATTATAAATTCAAAAACAAACATAAGTATGAAATAGATTTAAAACTTTATAATAGTGATTTGAAGAAGAAAAATTAAAGTGTCCTTAAAATGTCTTTAAAGTATCAGTTAGGGGGGGGGGGGTTTCACCCTATTCTTTTTTTTTAATAAATCCAAATAAATTTCATTTAGCAACCAAAAAAAAGTCATGTCTTTTATAAAGTAAAAATTTACCGGTCTATTTTTTCCTTTTTTCGAATATCTAAACCATCCAGATAGCGGGCGAAGCCCGCTGTTATATTCTGTCATAATAATATCTGTCATGCGAACTAAATGCGATATTTAAAAAAATAATTTCAAAATTAAACATGTTGTACACCTTCAAAATGTTAAAATATGCTAATATTTCCATAATCGGATTTTTATCGCGATTCAATATGTTTCTCAAACTCATATATTTACTACTCTCTATTACTCATATTAATACTCGCTTTGTATTATTCTCAAACATCTGAAAAATTCGTTAAACTTCGAATAGCACGTCAGATTTTCTTTTTAATTCTCCAATGACGTGATATTAATCTGCTTTGTGTACATAAACATACTCATACTCCTTGTATTATTGAGAAATCTTTGAAAATTTCCGTTTTATTACCACTATGACGTCAATCAATTTATTTCATATTAATCTTTTTTTCAGCGGGTGAAACAATTAATTTCATTTTTATTTTTCACGTGGAAGTCGTTCAATAGAAAATTAATTATTGTAGAAAGAATTTCATTGTGGATTTTTAATTTTTGGCAACTGTTATCACGAAAAATATTTAAATTTAATAGGAAAAGGCTGTTAGAATTTTGGTTTTTTTATCTCTATTTAGTAAATTAATGCGATTTTTTCAAGTTTTAATATTTGAGCTTCATAGCTAGTATTCAGCTAGATATACACAAAGTTTCAACTCTGTAAGTTATATAGTTTCTGAGAATGGCTCTGTGACGGACAGACAACGCAGCGGGAGTAATAGGGTTAGGGTTTCGTGAGATGAACGAAACCCTAATAAAAACAAAAGTCATGCACTGCTAGAAATGGATACTCAAATTCCACGAAATTTTCTTCGTTTTTTACGAAACTGTTTCCTGGGAAATGATCCGAGCGAATATTTCATCAAATCCTGTAAATTTCTATCCTAAAAAAACTGAAGAAATTGATTTCGTCATATTGCATGTTCGAAAAAAAGACTGATGCGCCATCTATTGGCAATTTTAGAAACATCTCTAATTGACAGAGGGAGAAATTTTGCATAACATTTTTCAAGTCTTCAACGGGATTCGAACGTGCTGCCTGCTTTGCCAGTGGGACCTTGTATGAATTTGATTTTAAATATATCTACGGGATGTTGATGTATGATTGTATTTTTAAAAGGTAGATTGTATTTTTATCGGTGCTGTTATAATTTCAGCATGTTTTCATTAATAAGGCTAGATTATTGTTATGGTTTTTCTAGGGTTAATAAATAATTAGAATATGGCTTGATTAATATAATTTATTAGAGAAATTTCCTTTGTTCAATGAATGATTAGAATATGGTGTAGTTAATTTGTTGATCAGAAATAATAAATTTTGAAGTGCATATTGGAGAAGAGTTCATCAATTTTAGATAAGATTTTAACACGTTACTGTTTATAGATGGGAAAGGGATCAGTTATGCATATTTTAAATTTGATTGTTATATGAATATATTTCTTAAATAAAAAAGAGCTCCTAAAATTTTGATTTTATTTCTTTTTCTTTTTTTTTTTTTTAACCATTGGGAAAATGATTGTTGCTTTCGGTCGAAAATGGACCAAATGATGTTCGCATTTTACTATTTTACCCGAAATTCTGTAACTTTAGAAGAATTTTTTAAGCGTTTTTAACGAAATTCTGTAATTTTAGAAAAAATTATCTTTGAATAAGCAATAGAAATGCATAAAATCTTTACAAAAATGTTAAAGTTACAAAAAGGATAGACGCAAATTATCAGATATGAAAAATAAAGTAGAAATTTAGTAATTTCGTGTTATAGCGGCCCCCAAGGATGAATATTTTTGTTTCTGTTTTCATTAATATATTGTAAATTTGGTACTTTCGTGTAATTTTTTTTCCTTTTTCTGAACGATTTCGTAACAAAAAAAAAAAAAAAAAAAAAAAAAAAAAAAAAAAAAAAATCTGGCCGTGAATGGGGAAACATTTTCGTCAAATATTTAAGATTTTTAATTTCATTAAAAATCACTGAATTTTGAGAAGAAATGACTGTCAAAAATGATGAAATATAGCTCAAGAATTGCGGAATCGTCAAAAGTGAGAGTTTTATTTTTGACAGTGAGGAAACAGTTTCGTCAGATATTTGAGGATTCGTGTTTCGTCAAAAACCACGTGACTCTGTGACGAAATGATTGTCAAAAATAACGAAATAGGGCTTAAGGATTGCCGAATCGTCAAAATTGAGTGTTTTATTTCTGACAGTGTGGAATGCACGCTGCCGATACAAGTGGGTTAACCAGAATAGTGGTAAAAATAGGTTTTTACCGTCTAAAACTACCATTTAAAATCAGCACCAACTTATGTCAACGTCTAACTGAATCTGAAGTTTGATAAAGCTATTGCAGAAATCATGAAAAATGCAGCATAGCAGCACAACCTGTTGGGCGATTTACACCAAAAACTAATCAGAACCAATTTATATCAAGGTTTAATTGAATCTGAAGTTTGATGAAGATCCGTGCATTAGTTCTTGAGACAGAGCTATTGCAGAAATCGAGAAAAAAGTAGCACAGCAGCTCCACCTGCTGGAATATCTACACCAAAACGTAAACAGCGTCTATTATATCAAGGTTTAACTGAATCTGAAGTTTGATGAAGATCCGTGCATTAGTTCTTGAGACAGAGCTATTGCAGAAATCGAGAAAAAGTAGCATAGCAGCTCCACCTGCTGGAATATCTACACCAAAACGTAAACAGCGTCTATTTATATAAAGGTTTAACTGAATCTGAAGTTTGATGAAAATCAATGCATTGGATTTTGAGATATAGCTGTTTCAGAAATCGTGAAAATTGCAGCATGGCAGCACTATCTGTTGGGCGATTTACACCAAAAACTAATCAGCGCCAATTTATATCAAGGTCTAACTGAATCTAAATTTTTATTAAATGCCGTGCATTTTTTCTCCAGATAGAGCACTCACAAAATTTTTGTTACGTACAGACAGACAGAGTCACAGACTCACAGACAGACATTTTCTGAAAACAGTCAAATCGTGTTCAGGACCTTCTAAAACGTATAAATCCTTCGAAAACCGGAAATTGAAAATTTTCACTAATCCAATACTTTCTTCTTGTAAAGATAGAATAAAGTAACTACATAGGTTTCATAAGTAATGCATCAGTAAATACATTTCAATGCACCATTTTAATATAAAATGTCTTACAATCTATAAAAAAAATGGACAATGTAACATAAATGCATTTACTGTAAGCTGAAAGCCACGCTCTTAGTCAATTATGTTTGGTTAAATAAAAAAAAAGAATTCTCGTTCCCCGTCGGCAGTGTTTAAAATACTGTTAAATGTTATTTTGACAAGTTCTTCCAAATGTTATACTAAATTTATAATTTAACAACATAAATTTTAATTTATTTCCTCTTTCAAAGGGAGTTTTGACCACTGATGGCAAAAAGTATTTTGAGCAGAACGGTTAAAACAGATTTTTTCCATGGTTAAACCCACCCCGTATGAAAACCAATACAATCGTGATTAAAATGAAGGGGTCGGGGCAAGGAAAGTGTCAAGTCACATTTTTGGTGAAATAAATCTAACACTGTAATCTGTTGCTTAATATTGTAAATTATAATATCCAACATATAATTTGTTTCTAATGTCACTTGGTGGCAGCCTATGTGACAGGTTTCGTTTTTGCCCCAGATGTTTATGCCCCCAATGAAGATAGCTAATTTACAAAAAACGTAATTGTAATATCATTAAAGTAATGAGATATTTTTACTCAGAATATCTCAAATGTTACTAAGACTTTGCCGAAAAAACTTTAGATTATATATCTTGATTTGAGTATTGGATCAAATTTTCAAATTGAAATATCTCAGAAGTTCAAAAATGAGGCTTAGCACTTTCTTGCCCGACCCCCTCAAATAATCTTACAAAAATTCGTATAATAGGTGAATCTAAAATTTTTGTGATAATGAGCTTGGAATTTTTTTGAATACTGTATATTCAATAGTAAGTTTCAGTTATTCAGTATTTAATTATTCAGTAATAATTATATCTGAACGTTTAATCAGCGAAATGTTCTGTTTAAACTTATTTTTCAAGGAGTCTTAAATGCAGAAAAATAATTAATGTTTTTCATAATCATCATCATATATATTATTTCTCTTGTCAACATCCCTTTTTCTAAGAAAATACGAAACGCAGAACGACGAATGAGATACCATATGAAAGGTTTTTGAACCGGCTTCTGACATAGTGCACTTACATTTTTTTAAAACATGTTTTTTGATTAAAAATTGCTGTTAATTAAAAATTAAATCGGCATTGTTTTCATAAATGAAATGAAAGGTTTTCTCAAATCAGTGTTGCCACAAAAATAAAATACAGCATTATCGAATGACGTCATCCTCTAATGCAATTAAAATACGATTGCTAATTTATTTCTTGCACGTACTTTTTGAAAATTTATCGAGTTTTTAATCGGGTTTTTATTTAATTTTTACGCGTGCGTCACCTATTGTTTATTTAATTTCTTTGTTTAATCATGGTTGTATATATGCGTATTGTATTGGAGCACCAGTAGATTACGTAATTTAAGGATTATCTTCCAATTAGATATACATTTCATTAGGATTTACAAAAATTGTATGCATTTATGTTTTAATATTTCATTAAGCTGTTAATACGCCAGAGAAGTCTGAGGTCACTTAAATGGTTGCCGGACCATAAAGCTTGGACATCCCATGTTTAAGTTCCCATATAGGCTTGCAAAAAAGTGGTGTACCACATATTTATTTGTGTATTTAAGACATTTCTGGAACAGTTTTGCAAAATCTGAAGAAAGGCTTTCATCTGAATTCACTAAACGTCGGATTCAATGTTCAATTTTTTTATAATTCAGTTTTTTTTTTCAGTATAGGGGTCTTGGCAACCTAGAGAAATGTCCTTGGCGAGAGAAGAAAATTTGGTACAAATTTTCTGGCAATCTATTCCTATTTTCTTATACACAAGCAATTATCATATATATGATTTTTGTTGTCAACATCCCTTTTCTATTCACATACAAAACATACAATGATGAATAAGGTATCATTCGAAAAGTTTTTGAGCAAGTTTCTGACATAGTACACTCACATTTCGTTAAAATGCGTTGTTTTTTTTGTTTTTTTAAATCCGTTAATTAAAAATTAGTGCTAAAACGTACCAGGAAATAATTTCAAAAATTGTAGTGCGAAAGCTTCGCACGGGTCCTTCTGGTTATTTTTAATTAAGATAATTAAGAAAAGTGTAAAACAATTCAAAGTAACAAAGAATCAACTAAAAACATCAAATAATTCCATTTCTAATTGATTGTTCAATAATAATGTCAAAATATACACATACTATTCAACTGAATATATTTTTTAACGCATTGTGAATCAGTTAATACTAAAATCTTACTACAGCTGAATTTACCAGAATCTGCCTTTGTTTACATCCATAATGTACACAAATCCCAGTAATTAATTAAAATTCTTATCACGATTTCGTGTTTATCACAAATCAAGGACATCAGGACAACTGCCTTGACGAAAATTCGAAACAGACGAAAGGGGTAGAAACAAAACGTTCGGTTGTTTTTAATTTTGTTGTTGTTTATGTATTTTTTTAACTTTAAAAGGAAAACACAAAGAGAAGAGAGAGCACCAAGAAGATGGAGAGACGTGATGGGCAGTGGGGGGGAAACGAGTTTTCGGACAAGAGGCGAGATGACTGGCGGATGGAATTGCATCATGTTCTCTGAGAGTAGGTTGACCTCGTCTTGGGGGAGGGATTATGTTTCGAAACATATCTCCAAAACATCCCTATAAATAAGACAGCATCCCATGTAGGCCTCAATTCAATCATTTGAATACCTCCAATCATGAGATTACTGGTAAGTTTTTTCTGGTAACTCTTTTTTTTTTCCCACTGTCGTTTTGGTGATAATGCAGATAAGATATATTCGATCAACAATGTTGATAATCGAAGATTGCTATTGATATTTCAGGAGTGCTTCTGATATTCGATTTTAGATACAGTGGAATAAAATTATTTGTTAAAATTATCATTAAATTTAAGAATGATATTCGAGGATTTTAGATTAACTGTTCCTTTGTTAAGATTATCATTATATTCGAGGAATGCTTTTGATATTCGATTTTAGATAACGTGGAATAAAATTATCTTTTGTTAAAATTATCATTAAATTTAAGAATGATATTCGAGGATTTTAAATTAACTGTTCATTTGTTAAGATTATCATCATATTCGAGGAATGCTTTTGATATTCGAATTTAGATAATGTGGAATAAAATTATCTTTTGTTAAAATTATCATTAAATTTAAGAATGATATTCGAGGATTTTAGATTAACTGTTCTTTCGTTAAGATTATCATCATCATATTCGAGGAATGCTTTTGATGTTCGATTTTAGATAACGTGGAATAAAATTATCTTTTGTTAAAATTATCATCAAATTTAAGAATGATATTCGAGGATTTTAGATTAACTGTTCTTTTTTTAAGATTATCATCATCATATTCGGGGAATGCTTTTGATATTCAATTTTAGATACATTTATACCTGGAGGGAAAAATGTTCTTTTGTTAAGGTTATCATTATATTTAAGAATGATATTCGAGGAATACTATTCGATTTTAGATTAAATTTTCTTTTGTTAAGATATACCATAGGATAACATTCTAGGAATGCTTTTAATATTAGATTTTAGATAAATTTAAACGTGGAGAAAATGTTCTTTTGTTAAGATTATCATTATAATTAAGAATGATATTCGCGGAATGCTTTTCATGTTCGATTTTAAATTAAATGTTCTTTTGTTAAAATTATCATGATTAAATTCGAGGATTGCTTTTGATATTCGATTTTAGATTAATTGTTCTTTTCTAAGATTATCACGCTTATATTAGAAATTAGAGGGATGCTTTTGGGATATTCGATTTTAGATAAATTTAAACGCAATATAAAATGCTATTTTGTTAAGATTATCATAATTATATTCTAGGAAGGATTTTGATATTCAATTTTAGATAAAATTCAAGAGATTAAATGATATTTTGTTAGAATTGTCGTGATTATATAAAATTTTATATTTTTTAAGTTAACGTTTTAGCTTAATTGAAAAAAAAATTGTCCATAATAGATAATGCACATTTTAAAGTTATCTATAATTATATTTAATGAAAGATCTCTATCTAAATTATCTGTATGAACTATTAAAAATTACCTATTGAAACATTCATATTTAATAAAATTAAATGCAAGGTAAACTGTTGATTTGTTAAGATTATCATGATTATATTTTAGAAAATATATTTGAAGAATTCTATATAAATTAAAATTTAATAAATTTAAACGCGCGATGAATTACTGTTTTGTTGAGATTATCATGATTATGTTTGAGGATGATATTTGAGGAAGTCTTTATACATTTAAAATTAATAAATTTGAACGCAAGATAAACTGTTGATTTGTTAAGGTTATCATGATTATATTCGAGGATGATATTTGAAGAATTCTTTATAAATTAAAATTTTAATAAATTTAATCACATGATGAATTATTGTTTCGTTAAGATTAACATGAATATATTTGAGGATGATATTTGAGTATTTTTTTTATAAATTAAAATTTAATAAATTTAAACATAAAATATTTTTTATGACTATTATGATTATATTCGAAGAGCTCTTTGTAAATTCAAATTTGTTAAATTAAAACGCGATATAAATTGTTGTTTTGTTAAGATTATCATGATTATATTCGAGGATGATATTTGTGGAATTCTTTACAAATTTAATTTTAATAAATTTAAACGCGAAATAAACTGTTGATTTGTTAAGATTATCATGATTTTAATTTGAAGATGGTATTTGAAAATTATTTTTATAAATTTAAAAATACGAGATATTTTCTTCTTTTTTTTTTATTATTATGATTATATTCGAAGAGTTCTTTGTAAATTCAAATTTAATAAATTTAGACGTGAGATACATTTTTGTTTTGTTAAAATTATTATGATTATATTCCAGGATCATATTTGATGAATTCTTTTTTAATTAAAATTTAATAAATTTAAACACGAGATAAAATGTTGTTTGTTAATAGTATCATGATTATATTTGAGGAATTATTTATGTATTAAAATTTAATCAATTTAAAGAGCACATAAAAAAATTCGTTACATTACGTGCACTCAGCATTATTTATTTAGATATCTCATTTCATTTTACACAAAAAAAAAAAAAAAAAAAAAAAAAAAAAAACTGTAAACAATATTCTGATAGTATTAAAAGTGTTTCATAATTTATGCCTAGTGCATGATTTTTTGTTCTTGTTTAAAAATAATCTAAGACTTTTACGAATTTCACTAACTATTCTCTTAGATCGTGTAAATAAAATTTAACTGAAAATAACACTTCCGAAGCAATCGAGATATGAAAAAGAAAATTTCATTCCATATTATATTATTTATTCCAAAAAGTATTTAATCACTACTAGATTGATCAAAATATTTTAAATATATTTTAACCTTTATTATTATAAAATTCTTACAGACAAAATCCTCCTTTAAAGATTTTATTGTGTTGTGATCTCAGGTGATTTTATTGTGTTGTGATCCCAGGTAAAATTGGAGGATTCCCCGATATCGGTTATTATAAAATAATCTCTTATAGACAAAATCCTCCTTTAAATATATTATTGTGTTGGGATCTCAGGTAGAATTGGAGGATTCCCCTATATCGGTCAAGGCTGAACACACGGATGGCTCAAACGTAACCCTTGATGTCCCATTTCCTTCTTAACATGAATTTGACATCATGAACCGAGGAGAAAGAGACATTTACCTTTATTCACGTGTTTTGAACTTTCACAGAGTCAGTTAAAAAAGAAACAGGTATCACTTTTTTCAAATGAATGAAAGGTGTGCGAACAAAGGCGTTGAACTTGCTATTTTTTTCACTTCTTATATAATAATAATTATATTATTATTATTACATTGTCTTAATTAAAATTCACCAGAAAAACTGAGATATTTTATTTACTTCTTACATAATGATCATAGTGTTCCTATCACTGCGTTGTTTATGTTAGAATTCTTCATTAAAAATAGAATTTTCTATTATTCTTATTATCAAATTTTATTATTATGGAAACATTTCTAAAATAAAAAGGCTTTTTTTGCTGCCAGTAAATTTCGGAAAGAATTTGTCTGTTAAGGGGACAGTGAACTTTATTATAATTCTACAAGTTGAAGATTTTCCAAATGGGTGAAAAAACTGCCCAGACCGAACCCAGAAAATTTGGCTTAAAATGCCAATGCATTGTCAATTCAGCCAAGT
The DNA here is from genome assembly GCA_963931845.1 of Maratus michaelseni. NCBI lineage: Eukaryota > Metazoa > Arthropoda > Arachnida > Araneae > Salticidae > Maratus > Maratus michaelseni. The sequence goes on from OZ007598.1 coordinate 11,794,881, forward strand.
CTGGGTGAATTTTTCGGTATGTTGTCATTCCAAGTAAGTCAATTGGAAAAGCATTGGAGATTAAACTCTTTAGTACTGAGTACTGATGTAATATTATTGATTATTACTGAGTTATTTCTTCTCAAATTTTACTTCAGAGCAAAAGTTTTATTTTATTTTATTTCTCTATTTATTTATTTATTTATTTATTTATTTTGCATAATTTTGAATTTCGGACATCAAAGCATACTATTCTGAGATCGGAATTGCAATTATATTACAATATCAGTTTTAAAACGGCAAAGAATTTTTTATTGCAAACCGTGCCAAACATTGTGATTCGCTATTTATTGAACGTGATTCATTATTATTATTATTATTATTATTATTTAATCGTAATCGCGCAAAATATCTTAATTTGACTGTTTTCTGATAATACGTAAGTATTAAAACAAACAAAAATCAAACATAAAAATACCATCTCATCTCACAGAGTTTGTGTGGCAACATTTTTTTTTTTTTTTTAATGAAATTTTTATTGCAATGATTATCTTTATTCACGTAATTGTTATGAAGATAAATTTACAATTTCATACCGTCAGCTTAAATTGAGTTTTATTTTATTATTTTATTGTATAATATTTATTTTTTTATTTTATTTTAAGCATATATTTATATTTATTTAGTAAAATAGTTCGCGAAAGTCTGTAATTCTCAGATATTTTAATCTTTTAAATGATCACTTTCGCAACAACAATGTTTTTTTTTTTGTTTTTTTTTTTTACAAATGTTTCATTTGGCGCCAACTGTTACGTTTGGCAACAATTGTGTTGCTATAACGGAAAAATACTATTTAAAAAAAAATATATCATTATTGAAAAATATTTTCATTATTATTCAAAGACGAAAATTTTCAAGTAAATTTTGTATAACATAAATTCAATGAATATTTGAAAAAAAAATTAGTTTACTGAAAATTTAATTTTTAAAGTTATTAACTAGTTTTTATATTTATTTAAAATGCTCCATATGTTTCAATTTTCAAAATATTTTCTTCCATTATTTTTTATTTTATTAAATTAAAGGATTTTATTAAAAATTTTGGTTCCATTATTTAATCCAACAAATGGTTGTTTAAAAAAAAAAAAAAAAAAAAAAAAAAAAAAAAACTATCACGAAATTTAATTTTTATTCAAAAGTCATATGTTTATAGACTTTATTACTAATTTAAGGACTTTAATAAAATCAAACATTACAAAACGTATGAATATATTTGTAGTATCAAAATTGTCCCTTAGAGATTTTGATAATTTTGAACAAAACTTAAAATGCATGAACATTTTAAAGATGTATAAAATGCAAAAATCTTCTTTTTCGAAAACTGAATTTGGAATATAACAGGACGATAGGAATAAAACTGTAGCGGACATAAAAATATCTGTGACGCAAAGAAAAAAACTTTAAAAAAGACAATTTTTTTTTAAATCTACGAAAATATAACAGGCCCACGAATGAAAATATACAATAATATCTACCGGGATACGCAGGATTGCGAAAAGCGTTCTTTATTTTTAGAAAACTCGGAAACCAATATATTTTCGACATTTAAAGAAGCATTTATAAAAGTTTCTTCTGCTGCCACTGATTTTCGAAAAGGTTTTCGAGTAGTTTTATAGTATAGTGTTTCCATAAATGATTGTCCCAGTTTCCATACCTCATAACTTTTGATTTAATCATATGACAAAAAATATTATTACATAATCGTAAATTACAACTCAAAAATATTTTTTTAATAACACAAACAAAATTACATATGGGTAAAGTTGCAACTGCAACTCAAAACACTATTAATCAAATAACGATTACAATCAAATAACGATTATAATCAAATAATAATTAATAGTAAAATTTTATCAAATTTATCAAAAAGCTGTTAATGAATTATGAGTACAAAGTTAGATAAATAGATAACATAATTCATAAATAATTTTTTGATAAATTTGATAAAATTTTAATGTTAATTATCATTTGATTATAATCGTTATTTGCTTAATAACGTTTTCAGTTGCAACTTTATCCATATGTAACTTTATTTGTGTTATTAAATTTTTTTTTTAGTTAAATAGTAGTTTACGAATATGTCATAATCAAAGGTTATGAGGTAAGAAAACTGTGATAATCATTTATGGATCCTGTATATAATGGGGGACCCTATTACCCTGTATTTAAATAGGTGTCGCGTCAATTCGTCGCGCACAATTCATCGCGGAACAATTCATCGCGCACAATTCATCGCAACGTCAATTCGTCACGGCGACAACTCATCGCAGCGTCAATTCGTCGCAACGAAAATGTTTTTTAAGGCTATGATGATAAAATAAAGATAATTTAGTAAAATTATTTAATGATAATTTTCTTTTCGGATATAATCGCATGTAAATTGTTAGCTATAATTCTTTATATCTAAAAAACTAATTATCATTAAACATTTTTTCTAAATTGTCTTTATTTTATCAACATAGCCTTCGAAAGCATTTTCGTTGTGACGAATTGACGTCGCGGCGAATTGACACTACGCTGAATTGACACCACGACGAATTGACGCTGCGATGAATTGTGCGCGATGAATTGTTCCGGGATGAATTGTGCGCGATGACTTGTTCCGCGATAAATTGTGCGCGACGAATTGACGCAGAACCATATAAATCAGTTTTCTCAACCTGGATATATCGGTTTTTCGGATGCAATCAATTCTCAACCAAACATTTTCATGTTCAACAAACATGTTCTTGACAGACAAACATGATACATTAACAGCATTAACATTAATATTAAAATAGTATTATTTTGTTACTCTTGGATACATAAATTCAGTTACGCAGCTGAAAATGTTTATTTGAGATAATGCTAAAAATTGATATTCGGATTTGAGAAAACTGATTAATACTCTATAAAAAAACTACTCTGAGACGTTTCCGAAAATCAGAGTGAGATGAACGAAACCCTAAAAAAGAAAGAAAAAGATATTTCATCAAAATAGTGCGAGTGCCTTGAATTTTATTATTTTACACTCTTTGAAATACGGTTGCTAAGCAACGGATAAATTAAAGTGGAAAGTAAAAATAAACGCTTTTAAAAATTGTAAAAAATATGAAAATAAGATGTTTATATTTCCCGAACAGATGCAAAAACATTTTCAAATATTTTAAGCAATTAATTTCTAAATTCTATTAAATTTATTGACAACATTTTAAAACTATTGGAAATCCATATCGAAAATTTAGCATTCATAATTTTACGTCTAAATCCATTATGCAAATATTCCATTTTCATTTCAGATAAAAATGAAATTTGAAAAATCGTCTGCATCCCCATAGGAAAGCATTATGACCTAAAATAAAATGTTCTATATTTTCCGAACGAATGAACCAAATTTAACAAAAAACTATACAGCTAATTCCGGATACGTCTCCAACATACCTACCAAAAATCAACCTAATCGGAGCATTTTTACGGCAGTTATCGCGGAACAGACAGACAGAAACCAAAAACTTTTCGCGTCTCCACAGTGAGCCTCAACTGACGTTTCGGCAATTATAATACCTTGTAATAATATATTTCTTTTGAATTCTATTTCTTAAAAATTCTAATTCGAAAAATGCTACCATTTAATTTTCATGTACTTTTTTAAAAATTACGCACTTTATCTTTTATTTTTACTTGGTTGTTTATTTTCATATCTGTCAGCATGGAGTTTTAAATAGCATTTTAAATAAGAACTTCAGAGCCCGTGCAATTATGGAATATTCTCATTTGTTTTTGAAAATGACTTGGAGTGAGTCGAAACATGTCTAACAATCTAATAAAAGTTAATTTACTGTGTATTTATTATGTTGTTAATTTACACATTTTAGCATTTAAAAGAAATATACTATTTATGAAACAAATGTTTCCTTTTTTTGCCAGAAATTTTCGGAAACGTTTTTGAGTAATTTTTGCTCTCTATTAATCCATTTTCTCAACCTGAAATGTAAGTTTTTCGGATGCTATCAATTCTCAAATAAACATTTTCATGTTCAACAAACATTATAAATTAACAGCATTAATATAAACATTAAAATGAATAACATTAAAATTTATATTAAAGTTAACATTTGTTATTCTTGCTGTTATATATAAATGCTGTTACGCGGCTGAAAATGTATACTTGAGAAGTGATAGAATCCCAAAAAGAGTAATTTACAGTGTATGCAAATTGAGATTTTAATATACACATATCTCTTTATTTCAGATTGTCCTCTTCTTTACGCTGCTGGTGCTGACCACCACCATGGCTTATGGTGGCGGCGGCGGCGGTGGTGGTGGTATGCGTAAAGGTGGAGGCGGGGCATACAGAATGGGCGGTGGTGGCCGAAAGATGGGAGGAGGAGGAGGAGGAGGAGGCTACGGCGGTGGTAAACGAGGAGGTGGAGGAAGAGGAGGAGGATATAAAATGATGCGCGGAGCAGGACACGGAGGAGGTGGAGGAGGAGGATATAAAATGATGATGGGAAGAGGAGGAGGAGGTGGCTATGGCAAGAAAGGTTAATAAATACATGAAGATTTAAAGAATTATTTTTATTCAGGTACATATGTTTTTAGTCATCATCTATATCAGTTTCTTTTGTCAACTTTTTTATAACTGAGAGTTGGGAAAATAGAAGATATACAGGGTAATTATAAATGATTGCCGGGATTTACAACGCTTGTCACAAGTGGTGCAAGTGCAATACGCACGAAAGTTCTTATGTATTTGATTTGAAAATTATACCTATCCAAGACTACATATATCTATCTATAAATGTTCGATATGGTCATTAGTCACGCTATAAATATTGATGCGATAGTTGATCTCATCCCATGTTTTTCAAAGCATGTACTTGGTGAGGTTGCTGAGGATGTTGTAGTTAGTAGACATCAGCTACAACGAAAAACTTTTTTTAGGAGTTTCATTATCAATTTAGGCTGTTATATCTTTGATGAATTTCATGCTGTGCATGCATACATAAAATGGTTGCACAAGGATCTTTCTCCAGTAGTTATTTGTCAAATAAAACTTTAAACAAACAAGAGTACGCTTCGAAATTGAACCTGAGATTGGCTGTATAAAACACTGATTTAAAGAAACCTACAAAATGAAGTCGCAGGATAATTTTTTTAAAATTTGTAACTGAAATAAAAGTCATATGTGATATAACCGAACAATACATGTAAATAATTAAATAATAAAAAAGATTATTTTTTCCCCTATAAATGATGTGTCCACAGAGAATGACAATTATGTCCGTAGCCTGTCACAGCCCTAGTTTGTGCCAGTTGCTGGGTCTATGAAGTTAGTTTAAAACTTTTTTCGAAGTATTATTTATTTTTAATTCAGTGTTTTATACAGCCAATCTCAGGTTCAATTTCGAAGGGTACTCTTGTTTGTTTAAAGTTTTATTTGATAAATAATTACTGCCACAAGAAACCGAGTCATGTCCGTGGACAGAAAATTAATAACTTCTTTATAACTAAATAAACAGATGGCATAAAAAAAAATATTGTGAAAACGAAGCTTGTTAGTCATTTTAAACATAGGAATGTGTTTCGTGTAAAATATTTATTTATGTAATTTTAAGTATCTGTAAAAAAAAGCATAAACGTAAAGATAACATTGGCAGCTCCGTGGACAAATTAAAAGCAGGTAAAGATTATCAAATAGTAAAATTATATAGAACGACATGTTATATTAAATGCCAAAAACTTAATTCAGCAACATATTTCAATTTAGACTAGTCTAAATGTGTTGTAAATAATTTGGGTCTGTGGACATTATAACTTTGGACATAGCGTAATCATAATGTAAAAAATTTAATTTTAATAAAATATTTCTCATAATCTGGGAAAATACTGCCATGATGTTAGGTAAATCCAAAACATTATAAAGACATATTTTTGTTTAATCATTAATTTAAATTTTTTCAGAAAATTTATCACTGTAAAAGTACGTTTTCGATAGAATGACCCACAATAACATTTCAAAAATTCATAAAAAATGTAATAAATCAGTAGAAATGAATGCGGTTATGGGTAAACTTATTCTAATGAAGTAATATATATATGTTATGTTATAAAAAAATTTAATTGAAATAATTGCTAGTAGAGGCAGTTGCACGAATTAAAATCAGATCATTTCGTGGTAAGCAGCGTTTATCTCATACAGGCAAGCTTTAAATTATTTTATAGCATCAAATGCTAAGTGTACTGTCCACATAAAGTATTACACTTTTTAAGCAGGTGAGACCATCTTTAACTAAAGAACAAAGCATATATGGATGTTTAAAGCTCCCAGATAAAGAAGCCGAAAAAAACGTGGTAACTTTAATCTAAAAACAGACATTTTCTATATGTAGAACATATATAGCTGAAAAGCCTGATTATGGCCTAAAGTTTCCACACTGCAAAAAAAAATTGTTGATTTTACAGTATAATACAGGCATTCCAGCTGCCAGTATTATACCCTAAAATTAACAGTAATAAACAGTAAAATAAGCAGTAATACAGTACCGCGAATGCGCGGTAGTGTATTACTGTTTATTTTACTGTTTATTAAAGTTAATTTTATGGTATAATACTGGCAGCTGGGATGCCAGTATTATACTGTAAAATCAACAATTTTATTTTTTTTAATTGTTTATTTATTTATTTATTATTATTATTATTACTAGCCGCCACTGGCGACCAGTTAGGTCGCCCTTAAATGTATGTTAAGCATTGTAACAAATTATTTTTATTCATAATTTATTTTTTTCCTTAATCTTTCGCCAAACCGGAAAAATCTTATAGACAAATCAAGAACTTTTGCGATCGTGGTAGCATTTCGCATATTTTTTGTTGTTCTGTATTTCATCTTTCTTGACAAAAACCGCTTAACCCACTTTATAATAAATTAATCATTGTGTGTGTGTTTTATAATAAAATTGTGTGTTTTTTAATATAAAATAAACTATTTCATAATAAAATAAAAGTGCATGCTGTTTTAGTAATCTCTAATAGGTACCTGAAAATGGGATTTTCTCGCCAAAATGGCGCAAAACAAAAATCGCGCCAACCCTGGTGCGTCCGTGGCAGCTGTTCCAATTTAAAATACATGACGTTCACATTTTTCTTTAAAATAGAAAATAGATAAATAAGAAATAATATCATAAATCAAAACATTTGATTTCAAAATTAAAGTATTGTTTCTAATTTGCACACGCGAATAATAAAAGCTGACAATTCGTTTCGAAATTTGATCCATTAAATATTATTACATGAGTTCAACTTACGTCAAGAAAAGATCCTGACGGAAGTTGAATTGCATAGAACAGAATTATGGTAAACTTTGACTGTCTCACTGGTGCGGATTATTTTTTTTACACCAGACAGCGGTCCAAAAATTCATGGTTTAATATTTTAAACGTTCACAACGAATGAATCTTTTTTTTTTTGTTTACTTTTATGGATAGAGAATTTGAACTGCGAACCTAATTTAAACTGAAGTTATTGCAGAATGTATACATAATTGAACGTAAGTCATCTCTCAAATATTAATTTATTTTGAACGATCTTTCTAAAAGTGTAACTTTTATGCAGTTTTATTCGAAAAAATAATTTTGAATAAAAATGGCCGCCTGGCATATGAAAAAGTGAAGCGGGCATCTCGGAATTGTTGATGACAGTCACATGACTTACGGTTTTATTATAGAGATTATTATTATTATTATTATTATTATTATTATTATATTTATCAAGGCCCCCTTATCATAGTACTATGATAAGGGATAGTAGATATTATGATAAGGGAGTCTTGATATTTATTTTGCAGTGCAGATTTGAAGGGGCCCCAAAGAGATTTTATAACTTTAATTTAAAATATTAATTAGAAGTTATTAATTTAAAAGATTGATATTCTTTAATTTTAATTTAATTTGAAAGATTAAAGATCTTAGAAACTCGTATTTTTATCATCTGAAAAAGCTAAAAGTAATGTAAATTATGTACAGCATTTCATATTCATTTCTTCATTATAGATGAAATAAGTAAAAACATAAATGAAATTTTTTCGCTATGTTGGTTATACGCTGAGTAAGTTATAAGTCAGTGATAAGTGACCTTCAGCGTAATTTCAGCTCTGCTGGAAAATTTAATTAGAATATATATATATTCACCTATGCTGTGTTTAATATCGTTTAATGCATGTCACTGAAATGTGTACTCATGGTTGATTTTCCATCTTGCGCTGCGAAGTCGCAGCCGTACCAATACCTAAGAGTGAGAAAATGCTAGACAGGATGTCGTCTGGATAGCTCCAAATGGTAGAGCACTGGTGCATATAATACCAAAGGTCGCGGGTTCGATCCCCGGTCTGGACATAGTTTCACTCTGTTCGTTATATACGTTGAGTAGTAAATAATAATTTATATCCATTGTTATAAGTAAAAAAAGTTTGGAACTGATGTGAGATGTAACAAATTGGTATTTAGCGTGTTTTGGTTTGTGCAATTTTGATTATTTTTAGTGCAAAATAATTATGCTAACTTTGTATTAATTATGATACTAAAAATCGATATTTCTTATTTTGCAGATTTTGCGTAGCTGCGTCGCCAAAAGTGTCATCCTTCCAGAACAGAATTATATTCTTTATTGAATAAAGTGATATTTTTTAAGTTAGATCAGTGTTTTTCTTGAGTTTTATGCATTAATTAACATTTGAAAACAAACTGCAGTTGTTATTGTTATGTTATTTGGAGGTTGTAAATTGGGAGTGTTATAGAAAAAACTCCCTACACTGTAAAAAAATACATTTTTAACACTTTCCAACAAAGTTGAAAAGTTTGTCTGTCCGTCTGCCGTCTGTCTATCCGAGCTCTAACTCGCGTAAATGCACTCGGATTTCCATGCAATTGATATATGTCATTGATGAACTATGGCATGTTCGGTATTGAAAATGAAGTATGTAGCACTTATAGTTCATTTACAGGCCCACTCAAAAGAATTCTTGGTACTTCTCCATTATCCCGTCGACCATTTTTTATAACAAAGAACTATCGCCAAACTGCAAGATTAAACACCAAAAATGCAGTCCCATTTCCTTGATGTCAAAAGCATTATACGTGTTTGTTATGTCATCATCATCAAGTGGTTTTTAATTCGACATTTGCGTATATTTTTCATTATGTTTTACTGTTTTATTAGTTATTTCATTAACTAAAATGACAATTGCGTCCTTAAACGGCGGTGCCATGATATTAAAAGAGAAAAAGCTTTGAAAAAAGTGTTGCGATGCATAGTTAAGTGCAATAGATCAGTTTCAACTGACGTCACAAACATTTATTCAGCAGCCGAGAGAGATAATTAAGAAAAATAATGTAAATATACAAGATTTTTTTTCCGTTTTCATTAATATATTGTATTTTTGCTTGTTTGTTTTGTTTAAACTTACTGATAGTTGACACTTTGGTGGGTGGAGCTTTTCCGAATTTCTTATATTTTATTTATTTATTTATTTTGATATTCCAATGGCAACGTTCTTCCATTTGTTTATTTGGCGATAGTTATTTGTTATGAAAAGTGGTCAACGGGATAATGGAGAAGTACCGAATACTTTTACATTACGGCCTATGGGGAAAAATCGTTTGCAGTGTATTTTAGTGATATTAATATATCTCAAACATATTGAAATTGATATATATCACTGAGGTACATTACACAAGGCTTACCAGAGATTATGGAGAGCACAACATTCATCGTTCATTTACAGGGACACGCAAAATAATTCGGAACAGTACTGTCTGTGAACAATAATTGCTGGAAGCGAGTTTTCCGTTGTGGCACGCGTTTTTAAATTTAAATACTTTTTTACATATTGTTTGGTGTATATAAATTCTATAGATTATATACAGGGCTGCACAAAAGACGTTGAGTGCCTTATCTTTCACTGACCGAAATTGAATTATGGAAATTTTGAACTTTGCTGTGCGATTCCTAATTAAACTAAATTTTAGCATATTATGTAGTATACATACAAATTTATTGATCATATACAGGGTTGCACAAAAAAATTAAGTTTTTTTTTTCGATTATTAATGATAATTACTGAAACAGGGTTTTGAAATATGTTATACGTTTTCCAGAATTGTTTACTTAGATATCCTCTTTCACCTTAGTAATCTATAAAGTATTACAGTATTCTAATTGTGTTGGAAAGTGTTTCATAATCTATGCTTAACGTATGACTTATCGGTCTTGTTTTTTCTTAATCTAAGAAAATATAATATAACCACGAACGAAAATATGCAATAGCCTCTTATAAATTACTCACGATTCCGAAAAGCGTTCTTTATCTTTAGAAACCTCAGAAACCAATTTATTTTTGAGTTTGAAAGAAGCATTTATAACTAGCGGGGAAAATTCTACCTTAAGGCAGAATATACATTGCCACACACGACTTTTATTAAAATAATAATAATAATAATAATAATAATAACTTTTTAGAATAGTTTTGTTCTTTTAGTTAGATTTGGATTTATTAATAAAAGTCAATTAATGAAAAAGCCGCCGCCAGGTGACGCACGATCAAGTAAAATAAATGTGATATTTAATAAAAAGTCGTTTATCTCCACCCCTCCCCATCCCCGCAAATTTAACAAATATTCTGTCAAAGTTTTCTGTATTATTAATCTCTATCATATTAATATATGTCATGTAAAAAAAAACCTTAAACCCATCTAATTATCATTTATTAAGTCAATAAAATCCTTTGAAATTACGATTTTAGCATTTGGCAACGGTTAATAATTAAGTTGATTATACATGTCATGTAATCTCTGATCCATCGATTTTAAACACTCGACTTGCAATTACAATGATCCCTAATCTTGATTTATTTAATGACTTCTGCGGAGATTTTATACAACCAGCCAACCGAAGATAAAAAAGCGTATTTTTGATGAGACCTCTTTGTGAATGGATTTTAATTAATATTTAATCTATCAAAAACTATTTAAAATTTTCGAATTTTTTGTCCCAATCGTTCATGAGCTCTGTACCCCGTGCAAAATTTCGTAGCCCTGTGCCCTGTGGTTTCCGAATTTTTGAAGTTACATAGGTACGCGCATATATGGAATGTCTGTGACTTTTCGTAAACATGAATTTTACTGTACACTGAAAGAATTAGCCCTGTGTGGCTAAAAAAAAAAGTTTCTTTTGCTGGTACCGTGTCTCGGAAAAGTTTCCGAGTAGCTTTTATATCGTATTAATCATTTTTTATCGACCTGTAATATAGCTTTTTCAGATCTTATCAATTCTCACGTAAAGATTTTCATGTCCATCAAACATGTTAGACAGACAAACATGGTAAATTAACAGCAGTAACATTAACATTAAAATTAATATTATTTTGTAATATTATTAGCCGCGTAATTAAATTTGTTCATGCAAGAGTAACAAAACAATATTAATTTTAATGTTAATTTTAATGCTGTTAATTTATCATGTTTGTTGAATATGAAAATGTTTATTTGAGAATGGATAGCATTCGATAAACCTATATTCGAGGTTGAGAAAATAGATTAATGCAAAATGACTCAAAGAAAACTACTCGGAAAGGTTTCATCATTGGCAAGCAATCATTGGCAGCAAAAGAAACTTTGCTTTTATAAATTCTTATTTAAATCACGAAAATATATTGGTTCTGAAGTTTCTAAAGATAAAGAACGCTTTTCAGAGATGTGGGAAAATCATAAGAAGTTACTGCATATTTTCGCTTGTGGTTATGTCGTGTTTTCGTAGATTAAGGCTGTTCATCAGTAAACTTTCCGATTCCCCTCGCTAATGTTAATCCTATGGGCGTAGGATACATTCGTAAATTTTCAATATCTCCTCGGAAAATTAATATTTGTAATTTCTGTTTTCTTTGTACTGTTCTTAAAGGATGTCTCTTTTTTTTTAGTCATCAAAATATTTCTAAAATATGTGCTTAATTTATGATTTTATGTTTTAAAATCTTAGCGAAACTGAATAAGATTTTAACACTTCACATACAATTAAGTATATATTTTAGAAAGATTTTGACCACTAAGAAAAAAAAGAGACATCCTTTAAGATCAGTACAAAGAAAACAGAAATTAAAAATATTAATTTCCCGAGGAGATATTGTAAATTTACGAATGCATCCTACGCCCATAGGATTAACATTAGCGAAGGGAATCGGGAAGTTCACTGACGAGCAGCCTTAAGGGGTCAGGTACCCTTTGAACTCACAAAATACATGAAAAAGGAACCTCTATAAGAATTACCGTATACAGTAGCTAATTGACTTTGATTTATAAAATTTAAAACACATATTAATAAAGGTTTGTTTATTTTATGAATTAAAATTCTCAAAAAATTGTATACACTCATATAAAGCTTTTTAATTTATTTTAAAATATTATACACTTATTACGAAAGAAATATTCTTGCATGCACTGCGCGCATGATTTTTCACATTTGAATTGCTCAAACCAGCCAACATTTTTTTAATCAGTACAAATATAATGTATTTTTAAAATGACCTACGATAAAAAAAATAATGTGTAGATCCTGATTTTTTTTTTTTTTGGAGGGGGGGGGGGAGGGGGATTCGAAATATTGATTTTTTTAATGCAAAAGTAGTCATAAACAGGGCTTGATTAATGCACGGCCTCTGGGGCCTCGGCCCTGGACCCACCAATTTCAGGGACCCACAAATTATGTGGCTGATTTTTTTTCCTTAATCAAATACTTTTCAAATAGTATTATTGTTTTATAAAATATGAAACGTAAAATTTAAATATTCTGAATGACTCGATAAAATTTTTAGAAGCTTTTAACCTAGGCACTTGCACTTGAAAAAGTGAATGACCAAGAACCGAACATGGACTTTACTCACGCTTGATAACTCCCGAATGATATACTGTGTCTATTGGTTTCAATATAAACGAGGATTTTACAATGTCAGAATTATAGTTTAATATGATTAGTAGACTGTTAGGGAAAACACAATTTTTAAGATTTTGGATAAGGCGAGTTTTGAAAAAGACGTCCTCATCTATTCTGAAACATAAACTGTGGATCATAGATGTTTGTGAATTATACAAATGCTTATTTGAGAAAGTGGACGGTAATTCATTTTCTTGATTATTCTTGTAAGTTAAATTTTTTTTGTAAACTTGAAACTTTCACCCAAACAACTTTGTCAACTCATCAAATAAACCTACTTTTTTTTCTGAAAGTATCGCCGGGAATGGGGAGGTAGGGGTGGGCCCAACTTTAGCTTGATCGGACTCTGGTCATAAATTCTAATCTTGTTACATGAGAAACATAATAATAGGTAATTTTGCGCATCTGTATAGTTAATACATTCAATCAAAAAACTCCTCTTCTAAAATGAATTTTTGCATGGGGTTTATTTTTAAATTTTCCTAAAGAATCAAATTTAATTAGAGGCTAATAATAATAATAATAATAACAATAATAATCGAATTTTTGAAACTTTAAAGGGTACCTGACCCCTTAAGGATAATTTTTTTTTTTTTTTTTTTTTTTTTTTTTTTGTAATGGAACTTTAAAATTTAATAATATAAAAAGGAAATAAGTAACATGTTTATTAAGTAGTTCAAATATTTTGAATACATAATTTTAAAAATAGATGAAATTTGCATCAATAGATGGCGATGTGCAGTGTTAAGTTGTAAAAATACTCAAACTAAATTGAAAATTTTAAAATATAAACTTTTTTTCTCAACAATCTTTTACAAACCAATAGTTAAATAATAAGAAAAAAGTAAAAATAGAGAGACCTTTGATGAAGTTTTACACATAATGTTGGAGCAGTCTCATAGCTTGAGACAGAAAAACTCCGTCTATTGACGAAACTGTGAATTATATTGAAAAATTCTGTATACGAAATATATGAGTTACCAGATAAACATGCCACTTTTTTCATCTTTGAATTTATTATAAATAATGATTTATAGAATTTTAAAGTTAGGGGAGGGGTTCTTTATGAAACGCCCTGAATGTATGTGGAGATAATATTTTTTTCCAAACTGCTTTTGAGGAGCCCTTCACTAAGAAAGTGTTTGGGGCTGTGACATTACATTTGGTTCACAGAAAATAGGCAGATACTCAACACCTAAACTGAGATCCATTTAAGGTTAATGGGAAAAAGAATTACACTGTAAACAAGTTGGAAATTGTACGTCAAACGGGACAAATGAGGTGCGTTTCGTACTATAGCTAGTTATAAAAATATTCCAGATCTTGGTGCAATAGCTATTGCACTCATATGCAAAAATACATGAATACAAAATTTATTTTATGTGCCGATTTTCATATTATAGATATTAATTTTACTGTAGAAATGAAGTTTCAATACCCTTTTACAAACAATTAATTACAATTCTGTTACATTAAAATTAGACTATGCGCAAATATCCAATACAAGACAATGTAAAACAAAATCATCATTATTATTTCACTGAAAAAACAATTATATCGCTTGTTATTATGACAGGATTAATTCCCGCCATAGAATAAGTACATTTTAAGTTGGCAACATTTTATCTTTTGTTGACATTGACTGAAAATTTCAATGGGAAACTTAAGCCTAGCTTTGAAAATTTCAGAACTTGAAATCCATATTTAGACTATTTTTCCGTTTAATATCTATTTCTCCGGAAACAGACATCCAAAAAACTGTTGTTAGATTATAGGATTGCTATAATTGAACAATTTTAGTATACAAATCCGGTTTTTAAATTCAATAATACGGGAATAATAGGACTCCATGTTAAATAAGACATAATCATCATGGGAACCTATAGTCATTACCTATCATGGGATATCATTGTTTTAATTACGTATAATAGGATTTAATAGAAAGAAGAATGTGGCTATAATTTGGTCATAGAGGTTATAAAATATCATATACGTCATATAACCGTACGTCATATAACGTCATATCATATAACTGACATATACGCGATCAAATGTCGTATATGTCAGATAATTTGGCGATACATCTCGGTCGCTTGACGATTAATCTTCGGAAGCTGCTATAACAAGGAAGTACTGGTTTTTAAAAAATTCAAATTACTTAATAAACATTTTTATTAATAACATTTTTAAGTTTTGATTCGATTTTCATAAAATTTGAAATGACTCGACAAAATTCTGAAACGATTACGTATATTAAATTTCAAACCATTCGGTTGGGTAGTTTCTGCGCTGTTATATGCGGACAGACGGACGGACGGACGGGCCAGACGACGACTTTAGGTGCTACGTATTTATATAATTACGAACGCACCTAAACATGACAAATGTTTCTTAATCTAAGAAAACATAATAAGAAGGAAATAAGTACTAACTTCCTCCGAGTTATCCAAGATTCCGAAAAGCTGTCTCTATTTTTAGAAACTTCAGATAGCAATATATTTTTAAGATTTAAAGAAGAATTTATATTAAAAAAAAAAAAAAAAATCTTTTGCTGTGACTGATTGTCAGAAACGTTTCCGGGTAGTTTTGTAGTGTATTAATCAGTTTTGTCAAATCAGAACATCGGTTATTAGGATGCTATGAATTCTCAATAAATATTTTCAGTTAAGTAAATGAATTTATACTAGCAAGAGTAACAAAATAATATTAATGGTAATGTTACTGCTGTTAATTACTTGCCATCATGCGTAGTGTAATAAGGGTAAATCTTGTAATCGTTTTAAAAATCGAAAAAAAATTGACGGATTTACACGTTTCAGACACTGGACATTCCGAAAAACATATTTTTAGGGGGGGGGGGGGGGGAATGCCGTCCGCCTGTCTGTGTGTGTGTGTCTGTAAACGCTCTGTCTCTCGAACAAATTGAGATAGAGACTTGAAATTTGGTATGTACTTAGTAAGTAATAATGAGACGAAGTCTGTTGAATTTCAGTCACCTCGATTATCCGGAACTATTTTTTTCGGACTCTCGAACTGATAAAAGGTATATACAAATTTTCGAAATTGTTCAGTTTATGGAGTGAAAATAAAATACAATAAAATAATTTTTGCATAAAGAATGAAATCGATCGGATAATGAGTTGCCTAGATATTTGTAATCCTATGTTCCACACTCTTCGATTTTTCATGACCCTGTATACCATTCAAATTTCAATTCAAAGATATATTTTAATTGGAAAGGAGACGTTTCATCCGAAGCAGTAAACCGTTAGTTAATAGTATTATTAATTTTGGAGTTATTAGGATGTTTCTTTTACGCAATTCAGTGGTAGAGCATTTAAAGTTTTATGACGTGATCAAGCCACGATTTCATTCGGATTGCAATGCATTTTATAAATAGTTTAGACATGTTTCATTTTCATATTTTAGATTATGCATATCCATGATGGGTTAGTATTATAGTGGCCCCCAACGACTAGTGTTTCGTATGTTTGTCGATAAAAAATTATTGTTGGTCATGAAAATGTTTACTTAAGACCTTACTTAGCATCCTAAAAGTCGATATTCCGGGTTGAATAAATCAGTAGTATTATTGGGTTATCCGGAAAGTTCGTGCCGTTTGGAAAAATTAATTCGTACCGGAAAATTCTATCATTTAATTACTAGCCATTAATACTGATAGCTATTGACTAATAATTAACGCACTGTCAGAAATGGATACTCAAATTCCACGAGATTTTCTTCGTTTTTGTCGAAACTGTTTCCTTGGAAATACTCCGAGCGAATATTTCGTTAAATCGAGTAAATTTCTTTCCTCAAAAATGTGAGGAAATTTATTTCGTCAAATTGCTTGTTCGAAAGTGTAAAAAAAGTGTGATGGCGCCATTCTAACTTCTATTTTAGTTTGAGGAGGGCCCTCAAAAACTGCTGGGCCTTGGGTCAGGGACAAACTTAATCGGGCTCTGAATAAGGCTAGATTATTATTATGGTTTTTCTATGGTTAATAAATAATTAGAATATGGCTTGATTAATATAATTTATTAGAGAAATTTCCTTTGTTCAATGATTGATTAGAATATGGTCTAGTTAATTTGTTGGTCAGAAATTATAAATTTTGAAGTGCAATATTGGAGGAGAGTTTATCAATTTTAGATGATAGGGGTTAAGATTTTAACACATTACTGTTTATAGAGGGGAAAGAGTTCAGTTATGCATAAATAATCTGGCCGTAAATGGGGAAACATTTTCGTCAAATATTTAAGATTTTCCATTCCATTAAAAATCTCTTAATTTTGAGACGAAATAACTGTCAAATATGATGAAATACATCTCAAGAATTGTGGAATCGTCGAAGTGAGAGATTTATTTTTGACAGAGAGGAAACAGTTTCGTCAGATATTTGAGGATTCGCATTTCGTCAAAAACCACGTGACTCTGTGATGAAATGATTGTCAAAAATAACGAAATAGGGCTTAAGGATTGCCGAATCGTCAAAATTGAGTGTTTTATCTCTGAGAGTGCAGGGAGAATTTTCTGGTACAAATTAATTTCCCCAAACGGCACGAATTTTCTGGACAACCCAATACTTATGTACTTTATTATTTTTATCTGAATGTTACTGACTGTTGAAGAAATCGCACAAGTAGTAAAAATACATGGGGACTAAAGAAAGAAATATCTTGCGTCACGCTTAAATTATAAAGTACTTTCCAACGCATTCCAAATATTGTTACAAAGCTTCAGCGTTTAATAAGGAGAAAGATATGACGTTCATGTAAACAAAGGACAAAAATGCTAAAAATACAGAGTCTATATTAGAATATGATATACACTACTCAAAACTACAAGGCACTCCAACACCGATCACAAAACCCAAAGCTGCTCGCAAAAGTTAATAAAATAGTTAGCGTATGAAGAAGCCATAAACAATACAGCACCATAGGACGATCACAACAAACTGTCGTGGAACGCCCAGCTACAACAAGAAAACACAGGAAAACTTCCCAAATCTAAAGGAAAGCAAGGTAAGAAGTTTATCTAACAATATTAATCAAGTGAAAAAAACTATAGACTATAAAAGTGTTAAATTAGATATTTACGAAGCACACTGTTAAAATATTTTCTGTGAAGTTACAGATTGATTACTGGTAATCCATTATTTTAAGTCTTATGTAAAATTACACAGATTTGAAAATCGGAGAATCTGTTAAGTAGCACAGAAATTATTCGGTAATTTACAGAGTCTACTGTAAATTTTTCTGTAAAAAAAAATCTAATAATAATATTATTATTTATAAAAATAGATAAAAGATGTTGATTCTACGCCAGCCATGAATGTTAGTTAGAATTTTTTGAATGAATTTTAATTACTGTAACGTAGCACTTAATTTTTATAAGAAACGCTTCGACCATAACTTGGAGTTGAATCCGAGCCGTGTGAGTGTAAGATAAACAGCATAACCACTATACGAGGTAGGCAGTTACCGTAGCCAAGGATTGTGATTCGTGCCAAGGATGTCTTTAATGATTCAGTATGAAAAATCTATTGTACTTCTAACGTTTATCATCGCTTTTCCACGATTGTGTTTAATGCGATGATTAGTCACAAGTATGAGGGCTTAAGAGAGCTTCTATTTTTCTAATCTTCTAAAAGATTTAAGCAATATTTGATGCTGTTATCTTTCGGATTAATATACGTTTAACTCCAGGTATGTCTCCTTTTCACGAATAATGAAAATACTTTAGCAAATTACGCTTTTAAAAATTGTACTTTAAAAATATTCTCATTGTTATTTTTTTCTTTTTTTTTTCAACTCGTGTAATACATAATTTAAATTCCTTTTACAACCTAAAGGGTCAATCGAATGCATTTAACCGAGAACAAGTGTAAATCTATAGAGCCTCGTTTTTTTTTCTGTATTTTTACAGAAATTTTTAACAGTGATTCAAAAGCATGACGCAAAGAACGTTAAAACGGTTTTGTCTCTTTACGCTAAAATATGCATAAAACAATCAAATAGACAGTGGATAAGATAGTTAGCTTAAGATAAATAAATAAGATTACACTGCATAAATGATTGCTAAATTTATAACTACCAAGAAATAAGACAAAATCCAAGAGCTTTTGAAAACGCGTCAAACACACGCCACTGACATAGGGAACTGACATAGGTGCGTTGTCCAACTAAACAATTTGGAAAATGCATAACACATTAGAAAACTAAGTATCAAAACCAGGGATGAGATTTCTCCGACTTTTTGCATACCAGTATAATCTTAGCCAGTATAAAATGTTGTTTTGTTAAATCGCAGAATGTTCCGATTAAATAAAAAAAAATCATTTTCTCTAAGATTATAATGGTATGAAAAAGTCGGAGGAATCTCATCCTTGGTATCAACAAAGCATCTATAGTCAGGAAAATATCCGAATTATTTTGTCCAGCTCTGTATATGATCTATATCCTTGTACATATACTAAATAGTATACAAAAATTTAGTTCAGTTAGGAAACGTATAACATAGTTGAAAATTCCCCTTCAGCATAGTTTCCATCAATAAACGGAAATGTATTCGAATTCCTTTGCGCAGCCCTGTATATGACCTACAGAATTTATGCACGTCAAGTAATATGCTAAAAATTAGTTACATTTAAAAAGGCCTACCACAATTTAAAACGCACTTCCAGCAATTATTACTCATTGGACAATACTGTAACCGAATTATTTTGTGTATCCCTGTAAATCAGGCATGTCAAACACGTGGCCCGTGGGCCACAACTGGCCCGCCGACAAATTATCTGTGGCCCGCGAAGCCTTTGGCATTTCACCTGTATATAATTAAGTTGTTCGAACATGCATGCTGAAAATACTTTACACGAACACAATTGCGCCAACCGTGGTTTTACAGATGGCAAAGATTAGAAATATATTTATATCAATGTTACTAGCTTTTTTCTAATTCAGAATTCTACCACTATTTTTTAATAGTAACATTTGTTTTATTTATTCTGTCATTAAATAAAGGGAATAGTTCTCTTTCGAATGTTGCAATATTCTGAATTTAAAAAATCCTGCTCATTTGGCAACAAAACTGTATATAAACAAGTATAACTCAATTTTACAATTTAGCACAAAAAATGTGGATACAAAGATAACCAACGGAACGTAGCAAAGCGCCGGATCTTGAGTCAGAAAATTTAAAGATTCGTAAAACTTTTAAAATATTATAATTTTTATTTGTTTTATGTCGAAAATAATACTTTATTTTACTATTCTCCTTGATTTTACATCACTTAAAAGAAGAATATGCTATATTTATTAAATAGTATTAAGAAATGTACTGTAAAATTAATAAAAGTAGGCGCTAATTAAGAACAGTTAAAATTTTTAAAAATTCAAAATATAAAATTAAATAGCTTTATATGAGTCGCTGTAACACAAATTATCACTTAGTGCCTGACACAAAATCTCTGAAAATGTCATCCAGGTGACATATTCAGAAGTGAGATATTCCAAGTGACATCTTACTTGGGTTTTAGTCAAATATATGGATTTTGAATTTAAATTCCTGAACTATTTTCATTACTTAGGTTAGTAATTGTGATCTTTCTGGAATGATTTTTCTTTCATTTCTTTCATTTTTTATTGACATACTCTCATACGTCCCAGGATTAAAAAAAAAATATGTTAAAGCTTTTTACCACCATGAATAAATATGATAAACTGATGATAAACTGAAGATGAACATAGCAGTTTTTTTAAAGGTGATTTATTACACAATTATGTTACATTCAAAGAGAAACGGAAATTTGTGGTTTGATATGCAGATACTGTTACTGTTAGACTTTTTTTTAATAAGAATGTAGCATAAACAGATGCTACAGCACAAAGTATAAATAAATTTCACAAAAATCTGGATAACACTGGGAAGATAAATTGTCAGAATTGAAATTGATACTTCTTAAAAGGGAATCAGAGCGCTTTCACCAAGCCTATTGCAGAAAATACATTTGCTTTAAAAATCTAATTATTGTCTTTATTACATTAAATGTTCCGCGAGTCGAAATCATTCACTACGAAATCGAAGGAATGATGTCTTAGATCAGTTGGAGAAATTTGAAAAAACTATAATCATAAGTACTATTGCTAGAAAAATTTACATGTATAACGGATAGATTTATAAAAGCCAGATATGTGCTTAAAAACATAGTGCTTATAAACTTATATTATATTCGTAAGCACATGCTTAATTATCGTCAATCTAGAAAATATCTTGGAAATATGAGTAGTGAAGATAACAGATTTACCTTGTTATAGAGATATTTGGCGGTTTTCCATCATACAAGTTTAACTGTTATTTTCGAACTCTTAAACAAGGTTATAATTTTCATTTTAAATCGACAAATTATGAATTTGGATTATTAAAAGACCATCAACAGACAAAGTACTTGGAGTTTTCATTTGAAATTACAAAGCACCTGAATAAACTTCAACCTCAAGGCAAATTTTATAATGCTTTCTTGTTATTTGATAGTATTAACATTTTCAAATAGAGTTTATTACGCTGATAAAACAATTTTCAAAAAGAAAATGTATTTCATTTTAAATGTTGCCAGGTATTATTATAAAAATCATCGAAGTGAAAATTTTTAGACTATACTAAAAAGATATTAAAAAATGAATCCAAAAGAAGATTTTAGAATTTTAAAAATGTGAAAATCCGTTTAATCTATTTATTTCATTTCTAATGATTGATGTTGAAATTATTTCTCAGAATGTATTACTGCAGTTAATTAAAATTCAATGCTATTCTACATTAGAGTGAAAATATATGGATCTGGTTTTCAAGTTTCTGTAATTATTCATCAATCAACCGATTTTTTAAAGTATAGTCTGAAATTAGGCATATTTTAGATATGTTCGGTACCGCACTTTTATACGACATATTTGCATCTTTGCATAGCTTCCAACCTTTTGTTAATTTTCAAGTCGAATAAACATAATTTGAACCAGAAAATGTATTTAATAAATGAAATCAAATAAGTATCGCATAGATACAAGAAACGTTTCATTAAATACATTTTCTGATTCAAAATATTTTATTTTTACTTGAAGAAAAGACGGAATATTGACAGCTATGCCTTTGCCAGATCAAGATTAACAGACCAGCGTGTACAATAAATTTTTAAAAATAAATACAATTTAGAAAATTCAATTCAATTTTATAGATTTGATTGATGAAAAATAGTTTTGAGTATTTTTTCGAAAAATAAGATTATAAAAAAAGAAAACTGCCCAGTTAAACTGAGGGCATTGAGCTCACAGGCTATTCACACTAATTGTATATTATACTCTTATTTCAAAGAATTTGAAATATGCCCCTCGAAAAATAAAGAAATCAACAATATATTAAGGGGGGGGGTCATCCCCCCGTTACACCCCCCCATAGTTAACTAATGAACCCCTTAAACTAATCAGGGAAGTCTCTAATTACAATAAATATATATACAAAATTTGAAGAAAATCGGATAATTCTGCATGAAAAACCCATTTATCTAAATTAAGGGGGTATTAGCCCCCCTTTCCCCCTTTATACTTAACTAATGACCCCCCAAAACTATTCAGAGAAGCGCATTATTACAATGAACATATATACAAAATTTGAAGAAAATCGGTTAATTCTGCACGAAAAACCCATTTATCTAAATTAGGGGGGGGGTTATCCCCCCTTTCCCCCTTTATACTTAACCAATGAACCCCCAAAACTATTGACAGAAGCGCATTATCAAAATGAACCTATATACAAAATTTGAAGAAAATGAGATAATTCTGCATGAAAAACCCATTTAGCTAAATTAAGGGGGGATTAGCCCCCCTTTCCACCTTTATACTTAACCAATGACCCCCCAAAACTATTCAGAGAAGCGCATTATCACAATGAACCTATATACAAAATTTGAAGAAAATCGGATAATTCTGCATGAAAAACTCATTTATCTAAATTAGGGGGGTAGGGGAGTATCCCCCTTTCCCCCTTTATACTTAACCAATGAACCCCCAAAACTATTGACAGAAGCACATTATCAAAATGAACCTATATACAAAATTTGAAGAAAATCGGATAATTCTGCATGAAAAACTCATTTATCTAAATTAGGGGGGTATCCCCCCTTTCCCCCTTTATACTTAACCAATGAACCCCCAAAACTATTGACAGAAGCGCATTATCAAAATGAACCTATATACAAAATTTGAAGAAAATCGGATAATTCTGCATGAAAAACTCATTTATCTAAATTAGGGGGGGTTATCCCCCCCTTTCCCCCTTTATACTTAATCAATGAACCCCCAAAACTATTGACAGAAGCGCATTATCAAAATGAACCTATATACAAAATTTGAAGAATATGAGATAATTCTGCATGAAAAACCCATTTATCTAAATTATGGGGGGTTAGCCCCCCGTTTCCCCCCTTTATGCTTAACCAATGAACCTCCAAAACTAATCAGGGAAGCGCCTTATCACAAGGAACCTATAAACAAAATTTAAAGTAAAACGGTTAGTTCTATCAAGAGTTATCGCGTTACGTACATACATACATATGTACGTACAGAACCGGCGGGCACATAAGCTCTCAGGCTTTGATTGCCTGTGAGCTAAAAAAAAACTATGTATAGTAATAGTTTTGAAACATTGCGTACAAATTTCATTCTGTGCCGTGGTGATAATATTATTGTCTGAGTGCAACGAAGACTCATACACAGCGCAGTATTACTTTGCCCCATATATAGCTACGATGGATATTAAAACCTTTCGTCAAGCATAATTCAAAAAATATTTAACGGATTTCGTTCAAATTTTTACAGCAAGTACCTATAAAGTTGACAACGACGTCTATTTATTACCAAGAATAAATTTCAAACAGTTTGGAAATTATATTAAAAAAATAGATAAAAAAAGCACAATTAAAGTACATACGTCACGAAAATTTTGTGCGTACGTCATTTTCACCGGCGGGAGATTTTCGTTGACAATCGGAATTGAAAAGTTCATGGAGTACATGGAGCAAAAAAATATGCACTAATATTCAGCACAATAAAATATATTTCAATTTAGTAGAAATCGAAAATTAATCTGTATTTTTTCTGTTTGAAAGAAAAACCCCGCAATAACTTGGTAGACTTGGTATTAGAGATTTGGCGCAAATCTCAGCAATAGCAGCTTTTTTTATTTCGCGTGTGTAAATTAAAAAAACTTTGGTGTTTAAATAAAAGGTTTCGATTTATGGTATTATTTCTTTTTTTTTTCTCTTTTTAGCATTTTAAATGGGATTAATGAAAGGCATTTATTTTAAATTAAATGAGTGAAAGGTTCATATTTAAATGAAATGAATTCAATATGAAAATGTTATAGGAACAATATTTGGCGATTTATCAACTGCGCCAGGATAACATAAAAGTACCAATATATCAAACGGTATGTAGTATGTGAAATGAAACAATTATATTATAATCACCCATCGTACAAGAAAAAAAAAACGAATTTTTCCCTCTGAATGCAGAATATTAATCTCCTGTGCCGTAAGATTTGGAGAGTTCTTTTTTGGTGATAAGTTTTTCGATGCGATTGTTGGGATCTGCAGGATTTGGCTTACTTTTTCTAAATCTTATTTTTTTGCAGATTTAGTATTATGTACATATTTTTTTTGCAGATAGTTTTCTATTTTGTATATTTGGCATTCTATTTTGTATATTTTCTATTTGGCATTTGGAAAAGAGATTTTTACCTTTTTTATCTGTGTCTTCGGAAATATTAAAAAATAAAAAAAGATTTACATATATGAAACGTATGTTATGTTTTGCATTTTTATACGGACCACTTCTCCATTTTTAGATTTTAAATGCTATTTATTATTTACTAGCCGTTTATTAATTGTTTACAATTTACCCCCCTCCCCTGACAATAACAATTATTTATCACAAAAATGCCTCTTAGGTTTGTTAAATAAGTTTATGTATTTTCATTACTTATTAAAATATCGAATATGGCGATAAAATTTTATTTTAGCATCGTGCTTAAATTTTTAAGATGGTTCAAAAACATGCTTTAATAAACGTATGTTTGTAAATATTTGAAAAACATGTTTTACCGTTCTCTTGAAAAATTTTGTAAGATGCTAAAACTACCTTTTGACACCATTTAAAATTTTTTTTCGCCAACCGACATAGGATACGAAACTTTTCCCCATTCAGATACACAGGCAAGGCTGGTCTCAAACAAGAGTAAAGCTAGCAACAATATTGCTTTAACTCTATAAGAGTTACAATAATGATATTAAATACTCCGATTGGCTTTGGGCCCAATTACGAAAGTTTCTCCTAAAAAAAACTGTAGAAGTATTATTTTACATATGTTTCAAATGAAGCTCGGTGTTCAAGGTATTAGTTAATAATACAAACAACACTAATGGCATGGAGGCAAAAGTTTTAATTTAAATGTATATATTTGAAACCCTTCCCCCCCCCTACCCCTCCCCCCCAAAAAAAAGAAAAGAAAAGAAAGTTACAGTAATGAATTTAAAATGGCGTTAAGCCACGCTTTCTGACATAAGCAATTGGCTGCAAACGCGATAACGAAACTTTCACTTAACTTAATAACATGTAGCTAATACAGCCCTCAGGGTACTTTGCAGTTATACAGACCTTGTGGGTTTTTTAAAAGCTTGAGACAATTCAGGTTTAAGAAGTTGAGGTTTACTGTCAAATGATATAAACAACTATGAACACAAAACTGATGAATTATTATTCAGGTTTATGTATGTATTTTTTAAAAAATTGCATCTGATTACACTTATTATATAAATTACTTCTGTTTGCATTTAATAACTGATAAACGGCTTCTGTATATTAAATGAATTGTTTAAATATTGGGAAGAGGTGGCGAGAGGTAGAAAGACGAGTAAACAAACGGGTAGACAGACGGGTAGAGAGACGAGTAGCGACATAGGTAGGCTGACGGGTAGCTAAACGAATAGACAGACGGCTAGAGAGAAAGGTAAAAAGAGGGTTGACAGAGGGGTAGCGAAATGCGTCACAAGACGGGTAGCGACACCGGTAGACAGGAATGTAGCGAGACGCGTAGCGTGGTAGATAAAGAGACGAGTAGAGAGATGAGTACAGAGACGAGTTGACTGACGGGTAATGAGATTGGTAGCGAGTCGGGTACAAAAACAGACGGATAGTGAGACGGGTATACAGACGAGTAGAGAGACAGTAGATGGGTGCGGAGATGGGTAAGAAGATTGGTAGAGAGGCGTATAGCCAGACGGGTAGAGAGACAGATAGACAAGTTGTGAGACAGACAAATGGGTAGCGAAGTGGATAGAGACACGGCTAGACATACAAGTAGTTAGACGGATAGACAGACGGTTAGAGAAATAGATTGGCGGGTAGCGAGACGTGTAGAGAGATAGACAATCGGTTAGAGAGACGGGCAGAAGAACGGATAGGGAAACAGACAGATTGTGGAGAGACAGACAGGCAGGCAAAAGAAAAGTCTGCGGATTGGTGCAGTAAAGGCGCATGGGGCAGAGCCTCCTAGAGAATAATCAAGAAGTATCTGTTAAGCTTAACTTTGAAATATATATAATTTTTCAATTTTGCCGATATGGAGATTTAATGTAAAAGTTATTTTACAGAAGTCATCGAAAGACTTTTTGTATACTTTAATAGTAATTTAGACTATAGTTTTGCAATCTGGTTTGTAGAAAAGCATGCTATCAATGTGGTTTGAAGTGTAAGAGTTTCTATAAACAGTTATACAAATAATAGATATATAATCAAGGAAGAAAAAATTTAAATTCACACACAAAAAAAGGTGCAACAATGAAATTAAATTTGCGTTAAGCCACGCTTTATAGAATAATCTATTGGCTGCAAATCCAATTATGTAACTTTAAAAAACTTGGCGTTTTAAAAGATCCGGCGGTTTTTCCCCAAGTTTTGCGTAATACGCGCTTAAGAAAATGATTCTTTGCCACATGTTAAAAAAAATTATGACAACACATCTGATGAACGGTACTTCTTTTCTATTTTTTAACAGTGTATATGAATTTATATCTGATATTTTGTAATTCTATCATGTAATTTGCTCTTTTTCTTTATATTGTAATTGTTAACTCTATGTTCTCAGCAATATCACTCAGACTAATCCCTTTGAGGGAAGTCCTAGTCAACTTTCTTTATGTGGCCCGAGGATTTGTACATAATACTTTATTTGGCCCAAGAGTTTGACATGCCTGCTGTAAATGAACGATAAATGCTTTGCACACCATATTCTATAATAAGCATCTTGTAGTGCACCTCAGTGATGTATAGCAATTCCAACATGTTTGAAATAGTGTATCATTCTACAAATACACTGCAAATGATTTTTCACTATTGACCGTAATATAACGGAATTCTCACTTCATTTTAAGTACAAATCTTGCCATTACAAAACTTCAATGACATATATAAATTACACAGCAATTTGAGTATATTTATGCGAGTTATAAAGCACAAACTGACAGACAGATAGACAGCCAGACAAACCGAATTCGTAAGCACTTTTCAACTATGTTGACGCATGAAATTGACAAACAAACATTGGCATAAGAACGCATGAAATCGGCAACACTGCGTCTAATGCGCCAGGAAAAAGGATCTTATCGCGACATTACTCCCATTGTTCATATTTACTGTTTTAATCTTTCTACTACTTTTATGTTTTAATGTTGAAATTTACTTTTAACCGGAAGAAATTTAAAAGCTCGGATTAGCAAAGATGGCGTTTAACTAGTTTGCCCTTGTAAACCGGAAAATTAAAATAATATTTTATCGCTTAAAGTCGTCCATGAAAAGAGCTTTATTACTTGAAAGATAAGAATTAGATAACTTACGTTTATGTTTAGTAATGCTATTTGTGGTGTATTATTTTCGGTAAGAAATAAGTAATCTAAAGGTAACAGGGAAGTTATTACACCTTACTATGTTATGGGATGGGATGGGATAATTTAATTAATGCAAATTATATACGCACACGGAAGTTATTACACCTTAATATGTTATAGTATTATTTGATTAAGACTAATTATATACGCACACGGAAGTTATTACACCTTAATATGTTATAGTATTATTTGATTAAGACTAATTATATACGTAACATTCTCGTGCTACGTAATTGCCAAGTCACCTAATTTGAACCAGAAAATGTATTTAATAAATGAAATCAAATAAGTATCGCATAGATACAAGAAACGTTTCATTAAATGCATTTTCTGATTCAAAAATTTTATTTTTACTTGAAGAAAAGACGGAATATTGACAGCTATGCCTTTGCCAGATCAAGATTAACAGACCAGTGTGTACAATAAATTTTTAAAAATAAATACAATTTAGAAAATTCAATTAAATTTTATAGATTTGATTGATGAAAAATAGTTTTGAGTATTTTTTCGAAAAATAAGATTAAAAAAAACTATGTATAGTAATAGCTTTGAAACATTGCGTACAAATTTGATTCTGTGCCGTGGTCAAATAATAATTAACTAAAGATGTAGAGACTAGGAGTGATTTGTGAATGAAATTTTCAGAGTTAATAAGATAGCTAAACTTGGCTTTACACGATCTAAGAACTTTTTATTACGGCAAAAGAGTCACGAGACTTGACTGCATTTTTTACAGGTGACGATTTTGATGAGATTTCACTTATTTTTGTAAGTAATCCTCCTTTTCTTGATTTTGGGGTCTTTTTGGAGATCATCCACTGATTTTCGCTATGCCCACACTCTGTTCCTATTATTTGCAGGTACCAAAAATTTGGAGCTTTAGTTTCGTTTGCAAAGTCCTGTAGATAAAAAGAAGTATCAGGTAACTAGGCAAGTACTAAGTTATGGGAGGGGGGGAGTCAAAAGTACTCTCAATTGCTTCCAGGAAAGGTGCTATCCATCTGAGATATTACTCGCAGCCTAGATACTTGATATTTAGCACAAAAGTACTATTTTGGATAAAAAGAAAGCCAAAATTAAAATTTCCGGAAATTTTCAATAAATCAAATTATATTTGAATTTTTTCGTTTATTTTATTTTATTTTATTCCCGGATTTTTAAATTTTTCCTTATTTTATATCCTAAATCCTACCTTTCTGCCAAATGTCAAGCTTGTAGGACTACAAAATCAAATTATATTCAAACCTTCGACTTTTTATAAATTTATTGATTTTTCGATTTTACTTCTAAGTTTCCTGATTGCCATGCCAATATAGTAATTCTTTTTTCCGCCTTCTTAGGATTATTTAGGTTCAATTGAAAGATAAATCAAGATAATCTTAGAATCACCAGGATTTTATTTAGAAAGGACTATCAAGCCATAACCAGCCAGTAATGTCGGGAGGGAAGGGGGAGCTCTGAAAATTTTTTTGGTGCTAACATCATTTAACAATCCATATTTCATATGCAAATTAAATAGTGTATAACCTGTGAAAGAAAACAAACATGTCTATAAAGAAACCGCCCATAACGTAGCCGGTCTATAGCGGAACTTTCCTATACCGAAATTCGTAAACAAAAAAAAAAAAAAAAAAAAGCATAAACCGGGAAAAATAACATAAAACAATTAGGGGCGGTGTAGTAGCTAATAGGACAATTACCTTAATACTCATGTCTCTAGCTCTACCAAATCAAATTGTTTTCGAATTTTCGGTTTTTTACAGATTGTTTTGATTTTTCGATTTTTTTTTTCATATTTTACAAATTTTTTAAATAGTTCTTTTTTTTTTAATCGTAATATACTTCCTTACGAAAAATTATTTTCAATTTTTGATTTTTTTTCTCTAATTTTTCGGATTTTTTAATTTTTTCTTATTTTGTAACCTAAATACTACCTTTATTACAATTTTCAAGTTTCTAGCGCTACAAAATCGAATTATTTTCAAATTTTCGATTTTTTAATTTTATTTTCGAATTAATTGTGTTTTAATTTTTCCTTTTTCTGTATCTTAAACACTACCTTTACGCTGAATTTTTAGTTTTTAAAGCTACAAGATCAATTTTTTTCAATTTTTCGAATTTTCCAGATTTTTTAATTTTTTCTTTTTTTGTATACTAAATTCTACCTTTATTCCATATTTCAAGTTTCTAGCACTACAAAATCGAATTATTTTCAAATTTTCGATCTTTTACGATTTTTTTAATTTTTCTTTCGAATTTATTGTGTTTTAATTTTTCTTTTTCTGTATAACACTCCTGTTACGCTGAATTTTAATTTCTAAAGCTACAAGATCGATTCTTTTTCAAATTTTCGAATTTTCCAGATTTTATATTTTTTATTTATTTATTTATTTATTTTATATTTATTTATTTATTTATTTTATATATATATATATTTATTTATTTATTTTATATTTATTTATTTATTTTATATTTATTTATTTATTTATTTATTTATTATTATTATTATTATTATTATTATTATTATTTATATCCTAAATACCTAAATACAACCTTTATTCCAAATTTCAAGTTTTTAGCTCTAAAAAATCGATTTATTTTCAAATTTTCTTTTTTCGATTTTTTCGAATTTTCAATTTTATTTTCTATTTTTGTTGTGTTTTTAATTATTTTTATTTTTCTGAACCCTTTTAAACAAATTTTCTGTTTCTAAGACAACAAGATCGAATTATTTTCAATTTCTCTTTTTTTTTTTTTTTTTTTTCGAATTTTGAGGATTTTTCTTTCGAATTTTCCATATTTTTTAATTTTTTCTTAAACAGCATCCTAAATACTATTACCTTTATTCCAAATTTCATGTTTCTAGCGCTATAAAATCGAATAATTTTAAAATTTTCATTATTTTTCGATTTTATTTTCGAATTTTATTGTGTTTTTAATTTTTTCTTATTCTGAATTCCAAACACTATCTTTACGCCGAATTTTAAGTTTCTGAGGTTATAAGATAAATTTTTTTTAATTTTTTCAATTTTTTTCGATTTTTTTCGAATTTTTAAATTTATTTTTCGAATTTTCTGAATTTTATCTTTTTTGCATCCTAAATAGTACCTTTATTCCAAATTTGAAGTTTCTAGAGCAACAAAATTGGATTATTTTTAAATTTTCGATTTTTTTGATTTTTTTATTTTATTTTCGATTTTTTGTTTTGTGTTTTTGATGTTTTCTTTTTCTGATTTCTAGACACTACCTTCACACCAAATTTTAAGTTTCAAAGAGACAAGATCGTATTGTTTTCAATCTTCAATTTTGTTGGAATTTGTTGAATTTTCGAATGTTTTTTATGTTTTGAATTTTCTGGATTTTATAATTTTTTCTTTCTTTGTATCCTAAACACTACCTTTATTCCAAATTTCAAGTTTCTTGGCCTGCGAGATCTACCTAATCTTTTTGATGACGCGTGAGTGAGTGAGTGACAAAAAATCGAAACTTTGAGTTCATATGTCGTCTGAACTAGAAAAGACAGAAACTTCAAATTTTAAATTTTGGTCTTATTTGCCACATACTCTATAAAAACGAAGTTTCAGCTTTTTGGGAAACTCCAGCGCAGAAATATGGGGAGGGGGGGGGGGTCAAAATCCAGAAAATGATGCTTACGGCTGTTTTCTCTCGACTTGGCAGATAAAAAGTAAAAGTAGTTTTTTAGCACTTTCCAACCTAGTTGAAAAGTGCTTATGACTTCGGTTTGTCTGGCCGTCTGTCCGTGCTCTAACTCCCGTAAATATGCTCGGATTGCCCTGCAATTTTTATATGTTATTGTCGTTATCTATGGCACGTCCCCTATTTCAACTGAAGTGTGTAGCACTTATAGTTTTCTTACAGGGACACTCAAAAGAATTCCGTTACATTGCGGTCTATGGGGAAAAATCATTTGCGGTTTATTTTAAAAATGTTTCACTATTGTAAACGCATTGAAATTTATATAGATCACTAAGATGCATTAGAAGAAGCTTAATATGGAATAGTAGGTGTATAGCACTTAGAGTTACTTTACAGGGACAGTCAAAATAATTCCGTTACATTACGTCTATGGAGAAAAATCGTCTGCGGCTTATTTAAATAATGTTCCACTATTTTAAACGCATTGAAGTTTATATATATTACTAAGGTGCATTACAAGAGGCTTACTACAGAATAGTGTGTGTATAGCAGTCATCGTTCATTTACAGGGACACACAAAAGAATTCTCTACTGTCTGTTAACAATAATTCCTGGAAGTGCGTTTCAAGTTACTGAACGCGATTTTAATCTTAACTAGCTTTTTGTCTATTACGTGGTGTGTATAAATTCTGTAGATCCTATACAGAGCAGCACAAAAGTTCGCGAACACATTTCCGTTTATTGACAGAAACTCCAGAAGGAGAATTTAAACTGTGCTACGCGTTTCCTAACTAAACTAAAATTTAGCACCCTATGTATATATACAAATCTATAGATCATATACAGGGCTACATAAAAGTATTCGGATATTTTTCCGAATATTGTATATATTGAAAATTCCTGAAGTTACGTTTTTAAATATATTATGCGTTTTCCAAATTGTTTACTTAGATGTCATCTTTCAGCTTATTAAACGGTAATGATTTGTAAAATTATTTTAGAAGCGTTGGAAAGTGCTACATAATCTATGCTTGACGCATGATTTTTCGTTCTTGTTTTTTTTAAACACACTCTTTTATAAGCATTCAACGTTTTTCTTGAAAATCACGCCTAATTTCATAGTTGCTTTTCATGATTTTCCGAAATATTTCCATTACAATACATTTGTCGCGAATCCAATTGAATTAAACGTATTCTTGGCTCCTACTAACAGGCGATGTTTGCATAAATGTATCTTTCTAAGCTGTGTGAGAAATATGTTTTTGTTTTTGTAGATGTAAATTTCTAAGCTGTGTGAGCAAGATGTTTTTTGTTTTTGTAACTGTATTTTTCCAAGCTGTGTGAAAAAATGTTGTTGTTGTAGAAATGGTTTTGTAGAATGTTTTGTCGGCACGGAAGTGAGATAATAAAAAGATATTCGTTATGTTTAAAAAAAAAAAAAAAAAAAAAAAAAAATGACGAAAGTATTAAAACGGGTAGTTTTAAGCTATCGAAAGTCGCTATGTATGTATTTGCGATAATTTGGCGCCCGAACAGAAGGACATAGGAAGTAATATTTTTTAAGTGGAAAACTGTTCAAGTATGGATGCGTTAAAAATAAAAAGAACACCCCTTAGAAGCGCATTTACGAAGACTTTAAATGCTTTAAACGAAGCTATTAACCAGTCAAGCCCAGATGTTAATCTAATAGAAGAGCTTTTAGATCAATTAGTAGACAAAGCATCAAGATTACGTTCCACAGATGACGAAATATTAAATTTTATGTTGGCGAATGGGTCTCCAGAAAAAGATTATGTAAAAGAGTTCGAGGCATGCGAGGAATACCATGAAAAATTAATAACAGTGAAGCAAAGTGTAAGACATTTTTTTGTTAAGCCTACCGTCGAACATCAGCCTCTTTTATCTAATTCGATAGAAAACGAAAGAATGGGATCCCGCACCCTTAGATTACCTGAAATTAGTTTGCAGCCGTTTGATGGGGACTCAAGATCGTGGCTAACATTTTGGAATACCTTCAAGAAAATTCACGAAGACACTGTGTTAGACGATCACTCGAAGTTCGTATATCTGATGCAAGCAATTACTCCGAAATCGAAAGCGTCTCAAA
This sequence comes from Maratus michaelseni, assembly GCA_963931845.1. NCBI lineage: Eukaryota > Metazoa > Arthropoda > Arachnida > Araneae > Salticidae > Maratus > Maratus michaelseni. The sequence continues at coordinate 11,828,633 of OZ007598.1, forward strand.
TTGTGAAAAGTTATCCTATATCGGCTGAAAATTATGCTAAAGTAATTCAACATCTTAAAGAAAGATTCGGAAGAGAAGACACTCTGATACAAATTTATGTTCGCGATCTGCTGCAGCTGGTGTTATGTAATAATAATACATCGAAAAGAGAGTGTAATTTGTCGTCGTTATATGACAACCTAGAAACCAAACTTAGATCGTTGGAATCTCTTGGGGTCACAGAGGATAAATACGCTAGCATTTTATTCCCGTTGGTGGAATCGTGTTTACCTCATGATGTTCTCCGAATTTGGGAACGGGATCGTGAGAAGTCTGATCAAGGTAAGAGTGAATTAAATTCTATACTTAATTTCTTAAAAAAGGAAGTGTTGTCTGAAGAACGTATTTTATTGGCGCGTACTAGTTTTGGTTTTGATAAATCTAAGAATTTTACTAGATTTAAAAATGTTGAATATAATTCTGTGCCAACTGCTACTGATTTATTTGTAAGTGATAAATCTAAGGATAAACATTTAATTAAGAAATATGAGGAAACATGTATATTTTGTGACAAGTGTCACTTATCAGAAAAATGTTTTAAAGCTAATTCGCTTTCTTTTGAAGATAAACGAAGTATAATTTTGAAAAAGGGGGCTTGTTTTGTCTGTCTTAAGAAAAATCATATTTCACGTCACTGTAAATCGAAGATTAAATGTTTAAATTGTGGTAAAAGGCATTTTGCTGTAATGTGTCAAAATGTTTGTAATGAAGAGAGTAATACGGCATTAGAAAGTCGTAAACATGAGTCAGGGAGTAGTGATACTGTTTTGACTACTCAAGGTTCCGACCCATCAGTGTTATTACAAACTTTGCATGTACGTGTAAAGCACGATGGCAAAGAAAAAATTGTACGGGGAGTCATAGATACGGGCTCAGAGCGTTCATATTTATCAGAAGATGTAATTAAGTATTTGAATTATAAAAGTATTGATGAAGTTAAATTAATTCATAAATTATTTGGTGGTGTTGAAACAAGTGAGACAAACCACAACAAATATAGAATTCATTTAAGTAGTATTGATAATAGTTATAAATGTGATATGCATGTTTTAGATGTTCCTGTTATTTGTTCTAATATAAAAAAGGTGCCAAATGGACCTTGGTTAAAAGAATTAAATAAATATGGTATTAAGATTTCGGATGTTGAAAACAATGTATGTAAAACCGAAAACGAAATTAAATTGTTAATTGGTTCCGATGTGGCGGGAAAATTACTCACCGGAAATATTAAAGTTTTAAAAAGTGGTCCGGTTGCTGTAAAGACCCATTTGGGGTGGACTCTCATGGGGAAAATTCCAGGCATTAAATCTGAAACAAATGATTCTCTTATGGTTATTTCGTCTCTTTGGAACGAAAGTTCCGTTGCTGACTTATGGAAGCTAGATATTCTTGGTATAACTGATACGGTTGAATCTAAAACTAAAAATGAAATTCATGAAGAAACTATGCAACATTTTAAAAGAAACATAAGAATAGATTCAGATGGGAGGTATGAAGTAGCATTGCCTTGGGTACTAGATAATGCCCGCTTACCTAGTAATAGAGAATTGGCCGAAAAACGGCTTGCTGCAACGAAGAAAAGGTTATCAAATTTGAATAAAACTGAAGTTTATAATGAAGTATTTGATACATGGTTAAATGCAGGAATAATTGAAAGGGTGGTCGATAATAAAAAATCCAAAATACATTATTTGCCACACAGGCCTGTATTTAAAGAATCGAGTGAAACTACTAAAGTAAGGCCGGTTTTTGATGCTTCGGCTCATGTGAAAGGTTTTCCTTCATTAAATGATTGTCTAGATAAAGGATTAAATATGATTGAAATGATTCCAACAATATTGCATCGTTTTCGGAAATTTCCTGTTGGTGCAGTATCTGATATAGAAAAGGCATTCTTACAGATAGGTATTACAGAAAGTGATAGAGACTATCTACGGTTTTTATGGAAGGATAATATAATTTACAGACATAAACGTGTAGTTTTCGGAATCAATTGCAGCCCTTTTTTACTAGCGGCTACTCTGAAACACCATCTGGAAAGTACACCTGACAATTTTGTTTCTACAGCAGAAACTTTGAATGAATCTTTGTATGTAGATAATTGTGTTTGTAGTTTCAACACAACTGAAGAGTTAAACAAGTTCATAATTGAATCGAGAATGTTACTGTCCTCCGCGAAATTCAATTTAAGGGGATGGCTGTCAAATTATCCAATTCAAATTATGTCTGAAACTTCAACAGTTAACATAATACCAGTACTAGGCTTAAACTGGGATCTAGAAAACGATACCCTATCTTGCAAAATCGGCCCTATTGAGGAAGAGCAAATTATTCCTACAAAACGAGCTCTACTTTCATTGGCTCAGAAGGTTTTTGATCCTTTGGGATTTGCATCACCCGTGACTTTGCTCCCTAAACTTATTCTACAAGAATGCTGGAAGTTGAAATTAAATTGGGATGAATTAATTCCAGAGAATTTAGCTAAACAATTTTTGAAGTGGGTGCAGGGAATAAAATTAATTTCTGACATCGAACTTGAGCGCTGGATGAATCTAGATAATTTTGAAAATGATGTAAGCCTTCACATATTTTGTGACGGAAGTAAACACGCATATGCTACTTGTATTTTTCTGAGAGTAAAGAAGAAAAATGAAATTTTGGTGAGTTTTATACAAGCACGCGCAAGAGTAGCTCCTCTTAAGAACCTAACTATACCGCGGTTAGAGCTTTTATCATGCTGCATTGGAGCCAGGTTGGGTAGTCGTGTCATTGCTGATTTAAGAATTCCAAATTTGAAGATCTGTTATTGATGTGATTCAACCACAGCTTTAAGCTGGATAAAGCGAGATGATAGATGGGGAACATTTGTCTGGAATCGTGTAGAAGAAATCAGATCTTTGTCACAGAAAGATCAGTGGCGACATATTTCAGGAAAATTTAATTCGGCTGATCTTCCTTCCAGAGGCTGTTCCATTGAACAGTTCTTGCAGCTAAAATGGTGGGAGGGACCAGCCTGGCTGGCTGAGCCAGAATTTACTTGGCCTCAAAGTGTCGAATCACCAGATGAAGAAGTTATTAATACTGAGAAACGGAAAAGTGTCATTTCAGCATTAAATAAGAACACGAAACCTAATGATTGGTATTATCGACGATTTTCATCATACAAAAAAATAATAAGATTGATTGCATGGATTCTAAGATTCATAAGTAATTCAAGAAAACCGAATTTAAAAGAAGTATCTGATCTTACATGTTTAGAAATAGAACAAGCTGAAAGAAAATTAATGATTTTGATCCAGAAAGACAGCTTTGATGGAAAAAATAATGAGAAAATTCGTAGCCTAAGACCAATCCGTGATGAAGATGGTATCATCAGAGTAAAAACACAAGTCATCTATCGAGAAGATACTGTCAATTTTAAGTACCCAATTCTTTTGCCGTCTGACCATCCTGTAGTCCATCGATTGATCTCCTGGAAACACCAAGAGCTATTACATGCAGGAGTGGCTCTTTTGATGACATCTATACGAGAAGACTACTGGATCCTGAAAGCCAGGAAAACCATTCGAGCAGTAGTTCAGAAATGCGTGCGTTGTAAAATATTTAGTGCACAGAAGACAGAGTCAGAACCTATTGCATTGCCAGCAGAAAGAGTTCAAGATGCGGCAGTATTCCAAATAACTGGAGTACATTTAGCTGGGCCCTTATATTTGAAAAATAGAAAAAAGGTATGGATTGTGTTGTACACTTGTGCAGTGTACAGGGCCATACATTTAGAATTAGTGACGTCATTAGCAACAGATACCTTCCTCCAATCTTTTAGGCGCTTTATAGCGAGAAGAGGAAGACCGACGACCGTTTATTCTGATAATGGTAAAAATTTTGTCGGTGCAGATAGAGCTTTTTCAGACATCGATTGGGAACAGATCTCAGCTGCAGCAGCTGTACAAAAGATTCGTTGGAAATTCAATCCGCCTACTGCTGCCTGGTGGGGTGGTTGGTGGGAGAGGTTGATACAAATGGTGAAACGCATCTTGAGGAAAGTACTAGGTAGATCCTCATTATCCTATGAAGAGCTTATCACAATTCTTTGTGACTGCGAACAAGTTGTAAATGCTAGACCACTCACGTATGTCTCAGAAGATGTGGATGATCTAGCACCTTTAACACCATCAAAGTTTCTTCAAGAAATAAGATCTTCAGATGTGATAGATTTTGATGCAATTGACGCACAAGAATTAAACAGAAGAGCAAAGTATAGACAACAAGTTCGAGAACATCTTAGAAGACGATTCCGTATTGAGTATTTAGGGCAGTTACGCCAACAAAATTCCCTGCAAAAGAATGCCAAGCAACAGACCGTTGGTGATGTCCTTCTCGTAGAGTCTGATAAGAAACGTACGTATTGGACTTTAGCTCGTGTGCAAGAACTAATTTCTGGAAAAGATGGTCACCCGAGAGTTGCTCGGGTAAAAACTGAAAATGGTGAACTTTTAAGAGCAATACAAAAACTGTATAATCTAGAGATTCCAAAAGAAAACTCTTTAGAACCAATATTACGAACAAGAAGTGGTAGAACAGTGACTGTTCCAAAACGTTTTCAGTCATAAGACTATTTTTTTGAACACTGAACTTTTCAAACTTTTTTCCTTATTTTTTAATAGATCTCATTTCCTAGTGTTAATTTGAATTGGTAATAATATGTTTAATTTTTGTTTGAATTTTTGCAGAAATTTGTATAATTTGTCTTTGAAAATTAGGATTAAGAATATCTATACTTTGGCCATGTAATGTAAGTATAATGTTACACATATTTTGTTTTATTTTGAATTTTGTTGTGCATATTGTTGAGTTTTCCTGTTGAAAACTCAAGGTGGGAGATTGTCGCGAATCCAATTGAATTAAACGTATTCTTGGCTCCTACTAACAGGCGATGTTTGCATAAATGTATCTTTCTAAGCTGTGTGAGAAATATGTTTTTGTTTTTGTAGATGTAAATTTCTAAGCTGTGTGAGCAAGATGTTTTTTGTTTTTGTAACTGTATTTTTCCAAGCTGTGTGAAAAAATGTTGTTGTTGTAGAAATGGTTTTGTAGAATGTTTTGTCGGCACGGAAGTGAGATAATAAAAAGATATTCGTTATGTTTTTTAAAAGGAATGTTTTTCACGTATTAAAGTATTATTTTCTATTGTTTTAAAAATGACAAAAGTATTAAAACGGGTAGTTTTAAGCTATCGAAAGTCGCTATGTATGTATTTGCGATAACATTAATTTAACGTGGGCACCGAACACGATTATGGAAAATTCACCGCTTCTTTTATGCTTGGTAGAAAGTGCAAGATAGTGAATTTATTAAAAAATATATACAATTTTTGTTCATTTTAAAGCTATGGCAACAGAAAAGAAAACATCATCTAAACTACCTATTTGGGAATTGCAAATTGTTTTCTCAACGTGTAATCTTAATTTATTTCGTATTTAACTCTTAACTAATAAAAGTGTCTTCTTTTTAAATTATTACACTCTTTATTTTATTTTTTATTTATTTTTTTGCTTTTTAGTGTTTAAAATATTGCATTGTTGCACATTCACAGCCAGTTTTCTTTTTTTGGCGAGCGTAGTTTGGTGCATCATTAAATCCATTATTGTGGTGACTCGTACAGAGTTTAACCATAAAGAATATTTGGCGATTTATCACCTGTGGCGGGGTAACGTAAAAATGCCTTAAAATTAAGTTAATAATTTATAATAGAATTCTAAAAATATTAAAATTTTGCATTGTCATAAAAAATACACATTTGTTCAGAATTTTTTTAATTCTAGCATATCAGGTAGGGAGTTAAAAATCGGTTACAAAATTCCATCTTTACATACAAAAACGATTTCTACATTTAAAGCAAAAAGCGCATTTTGTCAAATTTCACATTATCTTTACGACACCAAAATCATCGCATTGCGCATGCTTCAACGTTTTTAAAAATATTTCCGTGCCAATGTTCTTCCTACTAAGCTACCCGAAAGATATCCTTTCTGGCATAATTTGCTCTTATCTGTTGGACATGACTGCGAACCGCAGCGCTGAATTCATTCATCTGAACTATAACTAAGTGTGATACAACATGGAAACTCCTGTATATTATGTATTTAGGTCATAATGAAGAGAAGAAAGTTTTTTACAACTAGGTAAATCATATAAATCTCAACTATGATATATTTGTAATAAACTTCAACTATGATATATTTGTAATAAACTTCAACTATGATATATTTGTAATAAACTTCAACTATGATATATTTGTAATAAACTTCAACTATGATACTCCAACCATTCAATATGATTTACCTTGTTGTAAAAAACTTTCCTCTCTTCATTATATGCTTAAAATATTTAAGAGTAGCTCTTGATTTACCACTATCCTTCTTACCACATAGAAAAAACAAGCGATTGGAAGCTAAAAAAATAACACAAAATCTCCATAGGTTTTCATCGATTAAAGGCAGACTTCCAATGCATTTGTGTACAATATGGTATACAGGTTCATGTTCAGCTGAGCGGTGTGGCTGGCCTACCGATTGGCTAAAGCTCTACAAGACCCGCTCTGCGGGGATACCCACTATCCAAGGACCCTAACCATAAGGCAGGGCCAGTCCAAACCCCCAAAGAAAGCCGGCTATTTTTAAAATATTTCCATAAATATAAAATACAAAACTGAAACAAAATGAAAACATCAAATTCGTTACAATATAGGTCTAAATAAAGGCACACAGAGTCACCAAAGTCACTAAGCTTCTATAGGAGCAGCATCTGCTGTATTTTGAAACAACAGCTGGTTATTTTCTATCAGTTTTAACACAGTCTACTATATTATGATGGAGATTGGTTCGCGTTATAACGTATTGGAACCAATTGGACAAGGGAATTGTAGTAGGCTTTCTAATATGATATGTTGACATTAGAGTCCAGTTCAGCAAATAATGTAATGATGTCCCACGATGTCCACATACACATAATGGAGGACGAGATTTGCCAAAAAGATGTAAGTACGAAAGAAAGGGGCCGTGATTTGTCGTGAAGATGTAGATGTTTCTGTGATGTAGTAATAAATTTTTAGGAGCATCGATTATCCGAAATTCGGTCAATCGAACGACTGGTTAACCGAACGCGTTCCAGAAAGCGAAATTCAATTTTGGGCACCATGCTGAGGAAGCTTTTCGGTGTCTAGAAAAAGTCTTGAAGTGGGTGGAGCAACTATAAGAGTGTAATTCTGTTCAACCGCTTTCATTAAATTTACATACTTTTTTATTTTATTTTTAGAGATTTAGCAGCAAGAAAAACAGTGTCCTCTCTGAAGCAAAAGAAAATTTTGTACTTCTTTTCTTAAAATGTCCATCTACAGTACTGTACTTTTGATTTCCTGAAGATTTCTTTGATGACTTTATTCCTTGATACTTTGTGCCCTTCTTCTTCTTGTAAGCATTATAGTACAAAAAACATACATATTTGTGTTTATTATCACTGTTTATTTGTTTCACTTATGCTCATATAATCCTAGTATGTTTTTTTAAATGATCGGTTATACAAAATCTCGTTTATCCGAACACCACCGGTCATGTATTAGTTTGGATAATCGATGCTCCCCTGTAAATCTACAGGGCGACCAGAAATAAACGCCTCAATTTGAAAATTTAATATTTCAGTAACTCTAATAAATATGAAGATGAAAAATGTGTCTTTTAAATCAAGTAGCTCTTAAATTTCATACACTGTAATTTCAAAAACAGTTCAAATTCTAGTCAATAGATGGCGCTGCACCTTCTCAAACATTAAGAATGCTAAAACTAACATATAAAACTGCATTAAAAATCACTCAAATTTTATTATTTATTCTATTTAGCGATTAAACCCCTCAATAAAGGTTGAATTTTTAAATTTATATGAACATTCTTATGTTTGAGACGTTGCAGTGCCACCTGTTGACGAAAACTGGAACTGTTTTTTAAAATTACAGCATATGAAATTTAAGCGATATCAGATATAAATGTCACTAAGTTCATCTTCACATTTATTATAGTTAATGAATTATTGAATATTCGTATTGGGGCGTTTATTTCTGGTCACCCTGTATATTACTAAGAAAATTAGCGTATGCTTTTTCTGTTTGATTCCAGCATATGTGATCATCACATGGTAGAAAGCATTTGCTTGCAGCACAACGTAAAGTTCTTTTATTAATGCCAAGAGCATATAAGAAAACATTAACTTTAGCACTTAAGAGCCTACATCAGTCATGCGAAAAAAACGCGCAAGCTAATGTTAAGTCTATTGAAAGGTTCTTGCGCCATTTCTCACTCGCATTTTAATGTTTTGAAATGATTTTTTTTTTTGCATAGATAGCTGACGTCGATCTCTAACGTTGTTAGTTTTTACTTTTTCGATTTTGGTTCCAGTTTTTTTATATAAGGGTACTTTCACTTTCAGAACCGGTTACAACCGGTTCCAAAACTGAAAATGTCAGCTTATAAAAAAAACTGTAACCAAAATCAAAAAAGTAAAAACTAACAACGTTAGAGATCGACCTCAGATATCCTATACAAAAAAATCATTTAAAAATGTTAAAATGCGAGCGAGAAATCGCGCAAGAACCTTCCCATAGACTTAACATTAGCTTGAACGTTTCATCGCGTGACTAGCGTAGGCTCTTAAGACTGCTGGTCTATCAAACTAGAACATGAAGAGGAATTCTCATTGGTGATTAAAATGGGGGATCTATACAGAGAATTATTTCGCGCCACAATTTTACAGTAAATGCTCCAAAATACGACATAGATCCGAAATAAGACGGTGTCGAAGACATTTTTCATGCAGAATTCTTTGCCATTAAAATTGCTGTGCTTTGGGCCAATTCAATTGAAAACAATGCCTTTCTAGTTTCTTCTCACAGCCTCTCGGGTTTAATGGCTCTACAAAACACAGATACAGATGACTTTGTGACTTCTGATATTCTAAATTTAATACACAAATCTAGCAAGTATTTGTATTTTAAATGGGTATAAGGGCACGAACTCGAAAATCACAGACAGCGAATTAGTTGACAGTCAGACAAAAGAGGCTGTACAGGACAAATATGTTTCTTCCTTCTTCCTTCAACTTCAGGCTTCTCACTTAAAATATAAATTAAAACAGAAAATAAAAAATGACTGGAAGCAAAGATAGGACAATGAGGACACAGGACGCTACACCAATAATCTATTACCAAGTGTTCCCATTGAATTTACTGTAGGTGTAATCGTTATCTTTTTCTTTTTTTCACAAATCATGGCCCATCACATACCTTTACGACATAGATAAAGGTGATTCACCTCTTTGTGTTTGTGGCATTTCCTCCACCTCATCGCGCTATGTTCTGGATTGTCCGCTGATAGCATTTTATAGAATTAAAAAGAATAGAAATGTGACAATACTGGACTCGACTGTATTAATTATATTAGTGAAAGTCCCGTGCTCATGAACAGAATATCTAAACTAAACAAATTTACAGAGAAAAATGATGTCATTTTTAGAAATAATTATCCATAATTCTCAAACACATCTTCAGATAGCTACCTCTGATTCATTGCATCAAATATACCTGTTTCCATTGTAAATAGTTTTATTTTTATTTTTATACTTTCCAATCTTTATTTTTAAATTTTGTATTCTCTTTATTTCTTTCTTATTTCTATTCTAGATTTTATACACTACATTCAAGATTTCTTTTGTTGTTAAATGGATGTACTTTTGGTCTTAGATTATAAACTGACATATTTTGAACGAGCAGCTGCTAATGAGATTCTTACAGGATCTTTAAAGACATGAAAGTAAAATTCCTCGAGAGTATGTATAAGCAGAGTCACAATTTCTGACCGAAGGCACATCATGATTTTTAAAGACTCTCACTCACTCACAGAGACACTCACTTGTTTGTTGGATAGTAATGCATGCATTTAAAACTGAATATTTGCAACTCAAGATTTCTTTTGGTCAGTAGCATATATTATTAATTGGCATGTTTTGAACGACACAGCTTCTAATGAGATTCTTACAGGATCTTTAAAGACATGAAAGTGACACAAAGTAAAATTCCTCGAGAGTATGTATAAGCCGAGTCACAATTTCTGACCGAAGGCACATCATGATTTTTAAAGACTCTCACTCACTCACAGAGACACTCACTTGTTTGTTGGATAGTAATGCATGCATTTAAAACTGAATATTTGCAACTCAAGATTTCTTTTGGTCAGTAGCATATATTATTAATTGGCATGTTTTGAACGACACAGCTTCTAATGAGATTCTTACAGGATCTTTAAAGACATGAAAGTGACACAAAGTAAAATTCCTCGAGAGTATGTATAAGCCGAGTCACAATTTCTGACCGAAGGCACATCATGATTTTTAAAGACTCTCACTCACTCACAGAGACACTCACTTGTTTGTTGGATAGTAATGCATGCATTTAAAACTGAATATTTGCAACTCAAGATTTCTTTTGGTCAGTAGCATATATTATTAATTGGCATGTTTTGAACGAGGCAGCTTCTAATGAGATTCTTACAGGATCTTTAAAGACATGAAAGTGACACAAAGTAAAATTCCTCGAGAGTATGTATAAGCAGAGTCACAATTTCTGACCGAAGGCACGTCATGATTTTTAAAGACTCTCACTCACTCACAGAGACACTCACTTGTTTGTTGGATAGTAATGCATGCATTTAAAACTGAATATTTGCAACTCAAGATTTCTTTTGGTCAGTAGCATATATTATTAATTGGCATGTTTTGAACGAGGCAGCTTCTAATGAGATTCTTACAGGATCTTTAAAGACATGAAAGTGACACAAAGTAAAATTCCTCGAGAGTATGTATAAGCAGAGTCACAATTTCTGACCGAAGGCACATCATGATTTTTAAAGACTCTCACTCACTCACAGAGACACTCACTTGTTTGTTGGATAGTAATGCATGCATTTAAAACTGAATATTTGCAACTCAAGATTTCTTTTGGTCAGTAGCATATATTATTAATTGGCATGTTTTGAACGAGGCAGCTTCTAATGAGATTCTTACAGGATCTTTAAAGACATGAAAGTGACACAAAGTAAAATTCCTCGAGAGTATGTATAAGCAGAGTCACAATTTCTGATCGAAGGCACATCATGATTTTTAAAGACTCTCACTCACTCACAGAGACACTCACTTGTTTGTTGGATAGTAATGCATGCATTTAAAACTGAATATTTGCAACTCAAGATTTCTTTTGGTCAGTAGCATATATTATTAATTGGCATGTTTTGAACGAGGCAGCTTCTAATGAGATTCTTACACGATCTTTAAAGACATGAAAGTGACACAAAGTAAAATTCCTCGAGAGTATGTATAAGCAGAGTCACAATTTCTGACCGAAGGCACATCATGATTTTTAAAGACTCTCACTCACTCACAGAGACACTCACTTGTTTGTTGGATAGTAATGCATGCATTTAAAACTGAATATTTGCAACTCAAGATTTCTTTTGGTCAGTAGCATATATTATTAATTGGCATGTTTTGAACGAGGCAGCTTCTAATGAGATTCTTACAGGATCTTTAAAGACATGAAAGTGACACAAAGTAAAATTCCTCGAGAGTATGTATAAGCAGAGTCACAATTTCTGACCGAAGGCACATCATGATTTTTAAAGACTCTCACTCACTCACGGAGACACTCACTTGTTTGTTGGATAGTAATGCATGCATTTAAAACTGAATATTTGCAACTCAAGATTTCTTTTGGTCAGTAGCATATATTATTAATTGGCATGTTTTGAACGAGGCAGCTTCTAATGAGGATCTTACAGGATCTTTAAAGACATGAAAGTGACACGAAGTAAAATTCCTCTTGAGTATGTATAAGCAGAGTCACAATTTCTGACCGAAGGCACATCATGATTTTTAAAGACTCTCACTCACTCACAGAGACACTCACTTGTTTGTTGGATAGTAATGCATGCATTTAAAACTGAATATTTGCAACTCAAGATTTCTTTTGATCAGAAGCATATACAGTAAAACCTCCGTAACGGACACTCCCGAATAGCGGACACCTCTATTTAGCGGACACTTTTTCAATCCCCAACACAAATATTGTTTGCATAGTTTTACCTCTGAATAGCGGACACCTCCAAATAACGGACAAATTTAGCGTTCCCGCAGTGTCCGTTATTCGGAGGTTTTACTGTATTATTAATTGGCATGTTTTGAACGAGGCAGCTTCTAATGAGAATCTTACATAGGATCTTTAAAGACATGAAAGTGACACAAATATATCTAGTCAGAGTAATAAGCAAAAACATGCTACCTTCTATTTCCATAGACATTCCTTCCGTAAAAGGGACATTTGAAAAAAAGAAACAATAAACGTTAGAACGATCTACAGCTTCATAATACGTCATCATTGCAAAATATCTCCCTTTTTATTTATTTTTTTAAGAATAAGACGTATGGAAGTTAATGCATTCAAATTTAGTGCTATTGTGAACTGCTAAATTATCACAAACACGGTAAAATTTAAAGTTGTCAACTTACTGAAATTTGGTTTTTAGGGGCCCGGTCTTTCCGTTGAATTGCAGTTAACGGATAGGTTTTGGGCTGACCGTAGGAAATACACTACAATAGGCTTAAAGCTTCGGGTTACGTCTCTGTCTCTATCTGTATAGCTATTTAATTCAATTGGATGGTCAGTGCTAATGTTTGCTGTCACTGGCTGTATGCGATGCTGTTGAATCTTAGCAGTTCAAGTTTATTCAAATCTATCAGTTCTTTTCCAGTTTACCCAATTACTAGTCCCTTTCCGATATCCGGATAGTTTCCTCCTGTTCTTGGTATAGTGGAACAAGTAACTCGCATGGTAGAGCTCTTTCTGAAATTAAATGATTCGTGGCGAGCACCTATTATTTGTCTTCAATCGATGGTGCCTAACTTTTGAATTTTTCTCATCGGGTAACTTTTAACTGTTGTTTATACAGAACTATACATTCATCTACCTACGAGGGCAAGTCATTAAGTAAGTCACAAAAGATAATTAAATAATAACTTACAATAATATTCACTTGAAAACTATTTTTATTTCTCAGCATATTCTCCACCCATATTTGAGCACTTATATCACCGTTTTATCAGTGCCCCAACAACAGCTGCATAATATTCTTTGGGTTGCTGTCTCAGCAACATTAGAACTGTAAGTTGAACCTTTTCATCATCTGTGAACATCATCTTGCTTCAAGATGGTTTTTTAGTGGACTAAACAGATGAAAATCATTTGGGGCTAAGTCGAAGCTGTATGGTGGATGTTGAAGAAGTTGCCAACCAAACTTTTGAATTGTCTCCTGTGTTCAACTTGAAGTCCTAGTGGCTGAGACAGCAACCTAAAGAATGTTATGCAGCTGGTGTTGGGGCACTGATAAAACGGTGATATAAGTGCATCAATATGGGTGGAGAATATGTTGAGAAATAAAAAGAATTTTGAAGTGAATATCATTGTAAGTTATTATTTAATTATCTTTTGTGACTTACTTAATGACTTTCACTCGTATATCACGTTGCAAAGGACGCACATGCGTACACTGTAAAAAATTACCAATGTTTCTTATTTTATGAAAATGTACTATCTCATCAAAAAGTCACCTGTAAAAAATGCAGCCAAGTCTCGTAACTCATTTACCGTAAAAAGTACTGAGATCGTATAAAGCCAAGTTTAACTATCTTATTAACTCTGAAATTTTCATTCACAAAATCACTCCTAGTCTCTACATCTTTAGTTAATTATTATTTTGTGACTTGGCAATTACTTAGCACGAGAATGTGATGTATATAGTTAGTCTTAATCAAATAATACTATAACATATTAAGGTGTAATAACTTCCCTGTGCTGCGTAATTGCCAAGTCACAAAATAATAATTAACTAAAGATGTAGAGACTAGGAGTGATTTTGTGAATGAAAATTTCAGAGTTAATAAGATAGTTAAACTTGGCTTTATACGATCTCAGTACTTTTTACGGTAAATGAGTTACGAGACTTGGCTGCATTTTTTACAGGTGACTTTTTGATGAGATTTCACTTCTTTTTGTAAGTAACCCTCCTTTTCTTGATTTTGGGTTCTTTTTGGAGATCATCCACTGATTTTCGCTAAGCCCACACTCTGTCCCTATTATTTACAGGTATCAAAAAATTGAAGCTTTAGTTTCGTTTGTAAAGTACTGTAGATAAAAAGAGATTTCAGGTTCCTAGGCAAGCACTAAATTATGGGAGGGGGAGTGTCAAAAGTACTCTCAATTGCTTCCAGGATAGGCGCTATGCATCTGAGATATAACTCGCAGCCCTAGATACTTGATATTTAACATAAAAGAACTTTTTAGTATAAAAAGAAAGCCAAAATTAAAATTTCCGGAAATTTCCAATAAATCAAACTATATTCCTTTTTTCGATGGTTTTTTTTTAGACTTTTTTTTATTATTTACGGATTTTTTAATTTTTCCTTACTTTGTGTACAAAACTCTGCCTTTCTGCCAAATGTCAATCTTCTAGGACTACAAAATCGAATTATTTTCAAATTTTCGACTTTTTATGAATTTATTGATTTTTCGATTTTAATTCTAAGTTACCTGATTGTCATGCTAATATAGTAATTATTTGATCCGTCTTCTTAGGATCATTTAGGTTCAATTTAGAGATAAATCAAGTGAATCTTAGAGTCACCATGATTTTATTTAGAAAGGACTATCAAGCCATAACCAGCCAGTAATGTCGGGAGGGTACGGGGAGCTGTGAAAATTTTTGTGGGGCTAACATCATTTAACAATCCATATTTCATATGTGAAGTAAATAGAGTACAACATGTGAAAGAAAACAAACCTGTCTATAAAGAAATCGCCTATATCGTAGCCAGTCTATAGCGGAACTTTTCTATAACGAAATTCGTAAACGAAAGAAAAGGAAACCATAATCCGGGGGAAATAACATAAAACAATTAGGGGCGTTGTACTAGCTAATAGGATAATTGTCTTACAACTAATGTTTCTAGCAGTACAAAATCAAATTGTTTTCGAATTTTCGATTTCTTAAACATATTTCGATTTTTCGATTTTATTTTCGAATTTTTTAATTGTTCCTTTTATTGAATAGTAAATACTACCTTTACACCAAGTTTTAAGTTTCTAAGACTACAAGATAAAAATATTTTCAATTTTTGATTTTTTCGCATTTTTTTTTTATAATTTTCTGGATTTTATAATTTTTTCTTATTTTGTATCCTTTATTACAAATTTTAAGTTTCTAGACCTACAAAATCGAATTATTTTAAAATTTCCGATCTTTTTCGATTTTTACTTACCCATCATACGTAGTATAGGGTAAGTCTTGTAATCGTTTTGAAAATCGAAAAAAAATTTTTGACGGATTTACACGTTTCAGACACTGGAGATTCCAAAAAACATATTTTTAGAAAAAAAAAATTTGCCGTCCGTCTGTGTGTCTGTGTGTGTGTCTGTGTGTCTGTAAACGCTCTATCTCCCGAAAAAATTGAGATAGACACTTGCAATTTGGTATGTACTTAGTATGTAATAATGGGAAGAAGCCTATTTCATTTCAATAACCTCGATTAACCGGAATTATTTTTTTCGGACTCTCGAAATATTCGTTCTGATAAAAGGTATATAAAAATTTTCGAAATTGTTTATTTTAAGAAATGAATATAAAGACAATAAAAAACATAAATTTTGCATAAAGCATGAAGTCGATCGGATAATTAGTTGCTGAGATATTTGTAATCCTATTTTCCACACTCTTCGATTTTTCATGACCCTGTATTTCATCCAAATTTCACTTCAAAGATATATTTTAATTGGAAATTTGACGCTTAATCAGATGCAATAAACCGCTAGTTAATAGGATTGTTATTTTTGGAGTTATAAGGAAAAACCTCTTTCAAGCAATTCAGTAATCGAGCCGTATTATAGGAGCTCTAATCGAGCCTATAAAGTTATGACGTCATCAAGCCACGATTTTATTTCAATTGCTATGCATTTTATAAGTAGTTTACACATTTTTGTTTTAATATTTTACATTATGTATATCCATGATGGGTAAGTATTACGGAGGCCCCCAACGACTAGTTTTATTTTATTTTCGAATTTTATTGCGTTTTTATTTTAACTTGTTCTGAATCCCAAACACTATCTTTACCGCGAATTTTAAGTTTCTAAGGCCAAAAGATCAAATTATTTAAATTTTTTTCAAATTTTTTCGAATTTTTCGAATTTTTGATTTTTTTTTCGAGTTTTCTGGATTTTTTAATTTTAATTTATTTTGCATCCTAAATACTACCTTTATTCCGAATTCCAAGATTCTAGCGCAACAAAATTGGATTATTTGAAATTTTTCGATTTTTTTCGATTTTTCGATTTTATTTTCAATTTTTTTTTTTTTTGTGTGTTTTTGATGTTTTTTTTTTCTGAATTCTAAACACTACATTCACACCAAATTTTAAGTTTTTAAGACTACAAGATCGTGTTATTTTCAAATTTCAATTTTGTTCGATTTTTTTGAATTTTCGAATGTTTTTTTTTTAATTTTCCGGATTTTATATTTTTTCCTTTCTTTGTATCCTACCTTTATTCCAAATTTTCAGTTTCTGTGGCTGTGGGATATACCCAATCTTTTTGATGACGCGAGAGTGAGTGAGTGTGTGAGTGACAAAAAATCGAAACTTTGAGTTCATATATCGTCTGCACTAATTTATGGGTATTTTTGAATTATCCATATTTTTTAATTTTTCCTTATTTAGTATCTTAAATATTACCGTTATTCCAAATTTCAAGTTTCTAGCGCTATGAAATCGAATTATTTTCAAATTTTCCTTATTTTTCGATTTTTCCGATTTTTTCGATTTTTTTTTGTTTTATTTTCGAATTTTATTTGGTTTTTTATTTTAACTTATTCTGAATCCTAAACACTATCTTTACTGCGAATTTTAAGTTTCTAAGGCTAAAAGATCAAATTATTTTAATGTTTTCAATTTTTTTCGAATTTTTCGAATTTTTGAAATTTTTTTTTTCAAATTTTACGGAATTTTTAATTTTTCCTTATTTTGCATCCTAAATACTACCTTTATTCCGAATTCCAAGTTTCTAGCGCAACAAAATCGGATTATTTGAAATTTTTCGATTTTTTTCGATTTTCGATTTTTTCAATTTTGCTTTCGATTTTTTTGGTGTTTTTGATGTTTTATTTTTCTGGATGATAAACACTACCTTCACACCGAATCTTAAGTTCCTAAGACTACAAGATCGTATTATTTTCAATTTTCAATTTTGATGGAATTTGTTGAATTTTCGAATGTTTTTTTTTCGAATTTTCCAGATTTTATAATTTTTCCTTTCTTTGTATCCTAGACACTACCTTTTTCCCAAATGTCAAGTTTCTAGAGCTACGGGATCTACCTAATCTTTTTGATGACGCGTGAACGAGTGAGTGAGTGAGTGACAAAAAATCGAATGTTTGAGTTCATATATCGTCTGAACTAGAAAAGATAGAAAGTTTTAATTTTAAATTTTGGTCCTGTGTGCCAAATACTCTAGAAAAACGAAGTTTCAAATTTTTTGGGATACGCCAGCGCGGAGATTTGAGGGGGTCAAAAGTGCGCTGAGTTGCTTCCAGAAAAGTATGCTTACGGCTGTCCTCTCTCGACTCCAGATCTAAAACAAACTATCCCCATCCTGTGGGATTTGTTTCTCAATGTTTTACTTTATTTAATGCAAAACATAGATTGCATCCGACAACTCATAAAAAAGTCCTCCGGCCTGTACCGGCAGGAAAAGGTAGCTTTCCTATATCTTCGTTTTAAAATTTTAGCTAATGTTACTCGAAAACAGCAAGTTAAAATGCAAAGAAACCGTTTACAAAAGATTCGTTTACACTGAATTTGAATAAGAAATTCGCCAAATTATTGAGCTATAGCCAAGTTGGCTTCATTTATGAAGACTTATTTTTGTCGCCAAATTTGGCGAGATTTCGCCAATTGTCGCCAAGTTTGGCGAGAATTTGGCGCTAATGGATATGAATATATAGTTTTATGCGTATGATTGGGAAAATGATTACAACAATGAAAGAAAGTAATTTGCGACAAATCGCGTTCACTAAAACTTATAAATTTATATTAAAATCATTAAAATTACAGACATTACAATACACTTTCATAAAACATTAAAAACATATTAAAATTGGACGTTTCGGATTTACATGGAAAATCCCTCTTCAACAACAACATTTCACTTAGCGTAAATCATAGTTCAAAAATATCAACAAATAGAAAATGCAACGTATCAAAATTTCGAAGTCAAAGTTACAGTTATAATAACACGGAGTATTCATTCAGGATTGCACCTGCTTGACCATTATTGACCATAAATTTATCGTTGGTTTTTTGTAACGTGCTGTTTTGTTTCAAAATGTCAGCCACCCTAGAATTTCAAACTGCTCTATCTCAGCCAATTTTTAAGATAGAGGTAAAACAAAAAATGCTCTGGAATCCTTGTATCAAGTCCTAACACCTAATTAAAAAATAAACTTGATTTTTTAACTTTTTTGTATATTTATTTTAGTTTTAAAATTTTCCGTGGCCGCCATCTTGAAACAAGATGGCGGACCAAGCTGGCCAACGAACTCGGTCGAGGCATTGGTGAGCTTAATACACACAATTAGTTTCATCCAAATTAATTTATAAATACGAGCGTTATCGTATCAAATTATTTTCATTTTTTCAATTTTTTTCGAATTTTTTTATTTTTTTTTCGAATTTTTCGAATTTTTTTAATTTTTCTTTTTCTGTATCCTAAATACTACCTTTATTCCTAATTTGAATTTTCTAGCGCAACAAAATCGGATTGTCTTCAAATTTTCGGTTTTTTTCAATTTCTTCGATTTTTTCAATTTTGCTTTCGATTTTTTTGGTGTTTTTGATGTTTTCTTTTTCTGGATGTTAAACACTACCTTCACACCAAATCTTAAGTTTCCAAGACTACAAGATCGTATTATTTTCAATTTTCAATTTTGATGGAATTTGTTGAATTTTCGAATGTTTTTTTTTCGAATTTTCTGGATTTTATAATTTTTCCTTTCTTTGTATCCTAAACACTACCTTTTTTCCAAATGTCAAGTTTCTGGGGCTACGGGATCTACCCAATCTTTTTGATGACGCGTGAACGAGTGAGTAAGAAGTGACAAAAAATCGAATGTTTGAGTTCATATATCGCCTGAACTAGAAAAGACAGAAAGTTGTAATTTTAAATTTTGGTCCTGTGTGCCAAATACTCTCTATAATTGAAGTTTAAAATTTTTGGGATACTCCAGCGCGGAGATATGGGGGGGACAAAAGTGCCCTGAGTTGCTTCCAGAAAAGTATGCTTACGGCTGTCCTGTCTCGACTTGGCGGAGGCACTGCCGTGCCTCCAGATAACCACGAACAAAAATATAATATAATCTTCTGTGTTATCCGAAATTCTGAATAGCGTGTTCCATTGTCTTTTGAATCCCCAGAAATAAATACATTTCCAAAATTTAAGGAATTATTTATAAAAAGAAAGTATTTTTCGCTGCCCGTAATTTTCAGAAACGTTTCCGAAGGATTTTTATAGTGTATTAACGAGTGTCCTCATCCTGGAATACATGTTTTTCGAATGCTATCCATTCTCAAGTAAACATTTTCATGCTCAAAAAATAAGTTTAACAGACAAACATGCAAAATGAACAGCGTTAACACGCTGCGTTAACATTAAAATTAAGATTATTTCTTTACTCTTTCATGTATAAATTAACTTATGCGGCTGAAAACGTTTACTTGAAAATTGATGACATTCGAAAAACAGGTATTCCAGCTGAGGAAACTAATTAATACACTATAAAACCCCTTCGGAAACGTTTCTGAAAAATACGGGCAGCGAAAAATACTTTGTTTTTATAAATAAATCTTTAAATTTTGTGAATGTATTGGTTTCTGGGGATTCAAAAGACAATGGAACACGCTATTCGGAATGTCGGATAACTCAGAAGATTATATTATATTTTCGTTCGTGGTTATAGTATCTTTTCATAAAATAGGAAACTTTGGTCATTTTTTACAGTATAGGAACGAGGAAGCAGCACCACCCTTTTTCGGTAACGCTGTCTATCTCTAATCCAACGGCACTTTAGTGTATAACACCTTAAATTAAACCTTACGTAACATATCAAACAAAAAGAAATCATTAAAATGGAAAGTGACACTGAAAAAGCACTTTTGACCTTTTCATAAGAGCGCCTTTGTTTTCAGGTCACGTACACGGTGTTACAAGAAATGATTGAAGAGATAATCCTTACAAAAAGAAAACATACCACAAAACCTCAAATATCAAGGTAATCCATCGTACAGTCTGTTATTAAACGGATAAAACTCTTCCAAGGAAACCTGCTCGATGATTAAAATCGTAGATTAGATGAAAAATAATGAACTTGATGAATGGGAAGAAGACTGTAATTCTAGTCGTGGTGTCCGGAATTATTACTGTACGTGCATTCTCAAAATTTTCATACAGCTACTTATGAAAAAGAAATCTTGTTAACAATCGTTCAACACTGTAAAAAAAGAGAGATGTTTTCTAATCTACGAAAATATAATACATGCTTTTTGGGAGTGATCAATGCTCATTATCTATTATGTATTCGCATATGGTAGTAATGAATTAGATGTGCAGGGCAGGCCCAACGGTATTTTGGCGCCGGTGCGAGTATCTGTCGGGCGCCCCCCCCCCCCCCAACCCCGAAAAAAAAGGAAATACTCTTGGATTATTCTTAACTTTTTATATATTCCTTACTTTTAAACATACTATTACTAATTACTTATGATATTATTTAAAGAATACATAAAGGCATTAAAATTCAATCCCTTTTTGTATTATAAAATGTCTCAAAAGGAAAATTTAAATTTTACAATAAATAACAGTTTTACTATGTAATATTAGGATCTCAGATTGAAATACAATATAATAATCTGGGGACGCGGACAAAAACGAGGCAAAGAGACTGATTCCCAACAGACAACCAATTGCCTTCCTCCCCCCCCCCCCCCTTTGAGGGGCAAGGGCAGAAAATTAATAAAAATCATCCGATCTGATGTTTAAATTCTTAGAAAGCATATTACCAAAATTTTATCTTCAAAAGCCATCATAGATTCTGGATAACTTAAAAACAAGAAAATTTACGACAAAAAGTTTTTACTTCAATTTTCTTGCAATTTCATTTTTGTTACATAACATCTTCATCAAAGCTCTTCCATTTATACAGAATTTCAAAGATCTGATAAGGAGAAATTTACTCACAAAAAATACACTCTGGAACTTGAAGCATAGGCCTACGTGGCAGAACCACAAAAAAAAGTTTCCTGTATTTTAAACTACAGAATTTATTTGTGCACTGATAATTATGTATGGAAACTGAAATTACCCCACACGTTTAAAGCCACAGGGAAGTTGCAAAAAATTCGTCCTTCCTCAAAGGATGCCCCGGCCAAGATGTTCTTATTACCTACTCCTGGACAATTAATGGGCCAGCAACCGACAACTATATCCTGGTTTGCCCGATAGAGATTAATTATCACTTCTTAGAAATACTTATATTGGTCATTTCCCTACCCGAAGTGTCCCCTCTCTCACCGGCTCTGACCACAGCACATAATATTTTACAGCTTTGTTGAAAGACTACTAAACTGGAATTCTTAGAACTGATTTTTTACCATCACCCTGGTGACAAAAAAGATAACTCTCGCTCAGATTCGGAGCCTTCAGAAATTACTTAACTTTATTTCTTCTGGCTCCCTATTGCTCCAAGTCACATAACTGTTTTTCCTTTGACCTCCCCCCTTCTCCCTCAGGGGGCGTCCAAAATGATGTCACGCTTGGAGGGGGGGGGGGGGTTCACGAAATTGTGACAGTTTGTGACACACACATTTTGATTAAAATAAAAGCATTTAAAATCAGCAGATTAAATTTTGAAGTTATTTTGAAATTACCAGAATTTGAGGGTATTTTTTAATCGGGCTAAAACAACTTTCATACGAATTGTTTTTACCTATATTATATATACTAAAACCCCAATTGCTTCTTAATATTAATATTTTATTACTATTGTATATTAATTATACTTTTTGTTGTAAATCTTAATCTTATTTCATGCAAAATAAGTACATGAATCATTTTTATTGTTATGCTCACAAATGTCATTAAAACACATAGTTAAAGTTTAAAGATAAAATTTGAAATATGATCTATAACATAGTGCTTTGTTTCTTGACTGTTTATGTAATATAGCGTGACATGTGACAAGGGGGGGGGGAGGGGTATGGTGAAGTGTGACACTTTGTGACAAAGGGGGGGAGGGGGGTCAAAAATATTGAAAAAAAGTTTGACATCATTTATGGACAGCCCCTCACACACACATTCACTTATGTGTGTGTACTCGTTTTGATTACATTAGTTCTCAAATCAGAAATAATTGCATTTCTTTGTGTAATTTTCACTTGAATTTGAAATTCTGGGGTGGGCCGTGCCCCCCTCCCCCCTGGAACAAGAGTAGAAGGGGGCGCCAAAAGAAGATTTGGTTCGTCCTTCGGTACAAAAAACAAATAACGAAATTTAGGAAAAAATGTCATGGAATCGGACGACCCAAAATAAAGATATATTCGTTCTCTTTGTTTTAAACAGGACGTGATTTTTCCATTAAGGGACTGCTTAGGGGCGCCAGAGAATAATATTTGATTAACGAATTCATCTAAGATACCTGTAAGATTTATACACTGTCCCAATTATATTTGAATTGAATCAATATTTCGGACATCGTGATGACAAAATTTGTTTCCGTGTGTCTCTGTAAACAAACTATAAGAATTACATACTTGATTAATGAACACATCCAGATCCAAGGTACTTGTAAGATCAATACACTGTTCCAATTAGGTTCGAAATGATTCAATTTTGCAACATTATCGTGTTAACAAGATCTGGATTATATATAGATACATAAAAACGAAGCGATTACAGTAGGTCCATTTCTAAAGAAAGCAAGATAAAAATATTAAGATAAATATGCTTCTTAACAATTATTTCATATTTAAAATAAAAATTAAGGGAATGGATTGAAAACTTCTCTGTATACATTTATTTTGGAAAAGGATTGGAGAGGGCGCCAAAATGATTGCGACTGAAAAATTCCTAGTTTCGGCCATGTATTGAAATACTATTACACTATTATTGATTTAATACAGATTAAATTAAGAATAACTAACTAAAACGATGGGCTGAAGTTAATTTTTTAATAAGATTAATTACATATATAATTTTTAGTTAAAGAAATTTACTTTTATTAACTTTTCATTTGCGTCTTCGTCAAATGATTTGACATTCCGATTATATCCTTTTTTCATCATGGTTTTTACTTTTTCTTTCTTTTTTTCTCCGCGCCCACTTGATCCTGTACTAATTTCCCGATTTTTTCATGCACGGTATTTTGAGTATAATCTTTAAATTAATATTGTTTAATACAAAAAAACGAGAATAAGTAATTTGTACGATTCTCTGCAACTACAAGATGTTACTTGCAAAGGACACTTGCCACTATCGGCTGCATCAAGGGGACAGTCGAGAGTCTACCGACCAGCGGGAGAAGAAAGAGTTCAAAATCGTAAAAATGTCAGCAGTAATTAATTAACCTCCCTTAGTCCTGGTGTTGAATAGAGGGTTGGTTATGTCTTTGCAGGATGTAATTTGAGTGTTAATAGTCTCGTTTTCTCAGATAAAGGAACCGGACATATGGTCTGTATGGGAAGATTTCAGTGTCCTTGAACTGTTATTTAAACCCAAAGTAGACCCACTCCTACAGACCGCAGCCTGGAAAAAATGAAAAAGAAAAAAAAAGAAAAGAAAAAAATATGCGGAATCTAAAATTATTTTTTATCGGTGATCTTTTGACTTTTGAGCGCCCCTTAAGTCGTTTCGCGACTTGGCGCCCCGTGCGGTCGCACACTTCGCACGCCCCTTGGGCCGGCCCTGTAGATGTGATTACCGTTGGCTGTTTTTATTGGACTAACATGATATAAGTAGGTGCCAACATTCACAGCTGTCAACTTTTTTTTCACATATTCACATTTTTATTTATTTATTTATTTATTTTATTTTTTTTTTTTTTGGGGGGGGGGGATGTTCTTGTTGTTGGCCATTTACTTTGTGCTGCTTAAATTCTTACAGGAATTTTTTTTTTTTTTTTTTTTTTTTCCCCATTTGCCATTTGCCGCTGCCACCGTCGGACTCATAAGGTGCCGGTGCAAGGCGGTTTTCCAACTTTTCACTCTTAAACGCTTCTAACTTTTAATATATTCATACATTTTTACTAAAATTGATTTTCGAAGCCTCCAAACATAATACTCTCCTTCCCACCACAAAGCATCACACCCGCCACATTTTAATTTTTTTAGCGTTTTTTTGTGTTTGACGCAAAACACACTCATTTCCACATAACTGTACTTCTACGCATACATTATTTACAAAAACTGTTCTCTTAATTAAAGAAATGTCTCTCTCTACCCCCCCCTCCCCCCTACTATTTTCTTTGTCAAGCTTTCCTAAAAATATGTTTTTTTCACCATTTGTTTATTTTCTTTTTTCTCACGTCAATATCGCAATTTTTTTTTTTTTTTTTTTTTCATGCTGTAATATACTGTTTTATTGCCCTCTTATATAAACTTAAGAGCATCTATGTTTTCTAGTGCGTTTAATATTTTTTTCATTTTTCACACAATCCTGAAATTTTCTTAGTTTTTTTTGGGCCCGTTTTTCATCAAGTCCAGGCCGCTATTTCACTTTCTTCTTCAAATTAGAATACCTAGCTGCGGACTTTCACATTTT
The DNA here is from genome assembly GCA_963931845.1 of Maratus michaelseni. Classification (NCBI taxonomy): domain Eukaryota; kingdom Metazoa; phylum Arthropoda; class Arachnida; order Araneae; family Salticidae; genus Maratus; species Maratus michaelseni. The sequence continues at coordinate 11,853,675 of OZ007598.1, forward strand.
TGGACCATGTAACCAATTCAAACACCTAACTGTTACCAAACTGTTATTTTTTCAATAACTTCCCATCTCTACGTGCAAATTCTCACATTATATAACAGTTTATTTTCAGCATTTTTTGGGGCTTTTTAGTTGCACTTAGTGTTAAGTTTGTTGTTTTTTTTCACCTTACAAAAAAATACTCAGTAAAACTCATCAAAATTTGTCAATTTACTTCCCAACACATATTATTCACACTCCAATAAATATTTCTTTCATACTTTCTTTTTTCTTCTCCCGAGTACGGCGTATTGCCTTCCACCGGACCACTGGGATCATTTGCCGGCGCCGGACCAAGGTGCTGGGGTAAGGCTGAACCCCATTTCTCTTCACTAGTTGCTTCTATCTTGTAAATAATTTATTCATATTTCATCATAATTAGCTTTAGTAACCCCCAAATTTTTAGCCCCCCCCCCCCCCAAAATTCAACACACCTGCAGCAATTTTAGTTTTAGCGGATTCATTTTTTTCTTTTCTTTTCTTTTTTTTTTCCTTTTGTGTGTGTGTGTTTGTCGCAAAACACACTTTTTTCTACATAACTAATCTTCCTCACATTCAATAACTATAAAAATTCTTTTCGTAAATTAACACATTTTGCTCTTTATACCCCCCACTTTTTATTAAGTTTCTTTGTCTAGTTTTCCTAAATATATGCATTTTTCATCATTTGTTTACACTCTTTTTTCTCACGAAAATATGGCTAGGTCTCGCAATTTATTCCTTCTTCATACTGTTATATACCGTTTTTTTGTCCTCTCATATAAACTTAAGTGAATTTATGTTCTCTAGCGCTTCTATTAAATTTTATCATTTTTTACACAATCCTGAAATTCTCTTTTTTTTTTGGGGGGGGGGGGCTTGTTTTTCATCAGATTCCATTTCCCTCTTTCACTATCTTCTTCAAATTAGAATACCTATCTGCGGACTTTAACATTTTCGGACCATATAACCAATTCTAACATCTAGCAGTAACCAAACTTATTTTTACAATTATTTTCCATTTACAGGTTTTTTTTTTTTTTTTTTTTTTTTTTGCCCACATATTTATAAGCTTTAGTGTTTTTTTTTTTGTTTTTTTTTTTTTTTTTTTGTTGTATTAAAGTCTTTTTTTTTTGTTTTATTTTTATTTATTTTTCTTCATTTTTCTTACACTCCTGAGTAGAATAATAATGTTTTTATTTACTTTTTAATTTACCCTTGCATCAAAGTACGTTCTTAGACTTTCTCAGACTCCCCTGTGTTCGCAAAATGCCACAAGAATTTTCTCTCTTGCTTTTTGCACAGCATTTCCCGTTTACCACTCGTCGGTCGGGGTGGCGCGCTGCGGCTGGCCTTGGCTGGCGCCTGTGTCTCCCGTCTCTCCCTCCTATAGCAATCATCATCAACAACAATCCTCCTCATCTATCGCAACAAGTTCTGCTCTACCCATATTTAAACATGTACTATTAATAAGTTACATAGCAAGGAATAGCAATTTGTCTTTCAACACCTTAGCGAGCCCCAATCGTTTCATTTTCTCTTCCCTTTCTCACCCAGCAATTCCTTAAGTCTAAGCTTTTTGATACTGGTCAATCATTATTCTTTACCCTAAAGTCGAACCTAATAATACCAGTCTAATTTTCAGCGCAGTCACGAGTTTTTGACAAACGGCAAGCTTTTGTTCCTTAACTTCTCCATTTTGAAACATGCTGCGAGACCTGTAGAGCCATTCATGGGTTTATTCAGTCAAGTGGCGTGAGTGCCCAATGACCTAGTTTTTGACTTAGTATAATTTTCTTTTGTTTATCGTTTCGTAGTAGAAGCTTCTCATCCTGTTCCTTCCCTTGCTAACATGTCGCCAGGCAACGGAAGATTTCCTTCTGACAAAAACTCTAGCTCTCAGTCAGCAGCTCGAAAGAGCAGGTCATCAACTAGAAATACCAGAGCAAAGCTGTCTAGAAGCGTCAGCCACAGCTCAGCAGCATCCACAATACATGAAAACACTGATGCAGAAATAGAAACATATACGATGGCAGAACTTATTACGATGGGAAAGTGCTACGTAACAAGAGCTGAAAACAGCATTGCTACAAAAGAACTCCCCACAGAAAAAACACTAAAAAATCTGAGATATGTATTTGAGTTCCTTCAAAATACAGAAGAGGCACTGCAGTCCAGGATACGCCAACTAGAAATAAATGAAGCAAGCCTCCAGACAAGCTGCCAGCACCTCCGAGAAAGTCTAGTTCACGCACGCCAAACGAATGAGAAGATAATTGAAAGGATCCCAGACACCGTCACACTTATAGAAGCAGTCAGATCAACACTAAAACAAAATCAAGCAGACCAAGCAGCGGCAATAGAAAGCACCACCATTTCACCAACAGAAACAGCAACACCTCAAGTCCCACAAACATACAGTCAAACAGCCGCACAACCAGCCAAAAAGTTTGTTCTGGAAAGCTCTAACCGCAAAACCCTCATCATTAAAGGTACATCAATAACACCGGGAAAAGAAATCGAAATAATGCTATCTAAAGAGGCAATTGCAACGCCAATACACGTGGATAAGGTGGCCCCCAGGAGAAATCACGTAGAAGTTACCTGCAAAACAGAAGAGGACCTAAAGCGCCTACAAGCAGAGCTGCAGCACAATCAAGTTCTCAACAAAAAACTTAATTTTCTGCAGAAGGCAGTTCCAAAGCATAAAATGATTCTCCTGGGTGTCCCAGAGGCGCTGACGAAGGAGGCCCTCACTAATATTCTTGGCAAAACATACCATATAACTGAAGAAGACATCATCGTCCTCAAGGAGTTACCTAATAGACACAACGAGGCGACAAAAGATTTGATTCTTCTGCTGCCTAAGTCACTTGGCATAGAGCTCATAAATGATGGAGGCATCGTCATCGGCCTAAAGACCTGTCGCCTCCGACCACATACTACCATCCTGCGCTGTCGCCGCTGTCAAGGCCTTACCCACCACGAACGGAACTGCAAGGCGGCCACGTCTGTGTGTGCATGCTGTGGCGAAGCACACCATGAAGAAACATGTGCAGCAGTTCCACGATGCATCAACTGCACCAAACATAACACACAACACAACACACATTTTCCAACAAGCCACAAAGCATCAGATTCTAGTTGCAGTGCCTACCGCTCAAAATATAGTTCAGAACGGGAAAGACTTAACCTGCTTTTCCAAATTGGTAACAGTTCGCAAGTTCACCTAACACCAGAAGAACCAAACAGACATCAACAATTCAACACACAGCACCCAACCATACAAGAGGCAACACCAGCAAATAGCCCCTATCATCACGATGAATGGTATGGTAATCGCTCATATAGAAATGAATACCACCCACTCTATCAAGGAGGCCACAACGGGCATCACCATGACTGGCAAGGTAGGCCCTTCTATTGAATCTAACATAATTTTTGTTACTAACTTAACCAAGAACCCTTTATTTAAGTACCTTTTAATTAAGTACCTTTTCAGAAAACCAATATGTCTCTTCTAGCACCTTCGGACCCCCCTCCATTTGGCCACATCAAAATCATTCAGGTTAATTTAAATCACTGCAAGGCAGCTAATGTCAGCCTAAAAAATTACATGATATCAGAAAATATAGACATTGCATTGCTGCAGGATGCCTACTGTGGCAATGATGGAGCGCTGCTGTCAATTTTTCCGAAAAATTGGGCGAAGTTCGCGTCCAAAGATAACAGCGCTCATCTGGTCGTCCAGAATACGGATCTGGCATACTCACACCTATTCACAGGAGACAACTGTGTTTTCATCACTATAATGGCGAAGGAAGGAAAACTAATTATAGGCTCTACCTACGCAGCACCGCGTTTCAATTTTGATGAAACCCTTATGGAGTGGCAACACTTAATAACTCATAAGCAGTACTTCATTTGCGGAGGTGACTTCAACGCAAACTCCACTGTTTGGGGTTGCCCACAGGAAACCATCCGCGGAGACAGTCTCATCGAGCATCTCGCAGTCCATAATTTAACCATTGTTAACATTGATAACAGAACACACACATTTGTCAGAATGAACAACACAGGTATGATAACACACAAAGGATTCCCAGATCATACGCTGGCGAATCCGAAGGCGGCACAAAAAATCAGGGACTGGCGAGTAATGGACATCCACAATGCCTCGGACCATAAATACATACGTTTCGGCTTTGACATTACACCACTGACTACAACTAAACGACGTTTCAACACAACCCGAGGAAATTTTAAAAAGTTTACACAAATCATTAAAACACACAGACCACTCCTTGCACAACACCTAAGGGATGCAACAAACATCACTGACATTAACTCCTTCACAAAAAAACTTATTGCTTCCATGCAAGAGGCGGCACGAGCATCCTTTAGACTAAAAAATACTCGGAGGACTCCAGTCTTCTCGTTCTGGACCACCGAACTAAAGACACAACGAAACAAACTCACAGCGCTAAGGAGAAAGATTAAACATCTACGAGAAACACACGGAAACACACCTTATTTTGAAAACCTTGGCGCTCAGTACAAAATACTCTCATCAAAATTCAAGAAAAGTGTTCAGGATGCCAGAGTCAAAGCCTGGCGGAATTTCTGCAGCAATCAATCAGAACCTTTTGGAACGGCACAAAAATTTTTTACAGGAAATTTCTTCACACCAGACGAAATTAAACTTGAGCTTCCACCCTCCATTTCATCCAGGCAAGCAAATATGGAGCACCTAACTGCAGCACTTTTCGGACCATCCTCGTATCCCAACAGGGACAATTCAGACCTCAATTTTTCGACACCTAATGATAAACCCTTTTCTAAAGCTGAAGTAGCATCTGCTCTACATACATTTAATGATAAAAAAGCCCCTGGCCCAGACTGTGTGGACTTCAAAATTTTAAAATTAACTTTCAAAATCATCCCAAAGTTGTTCACCAGATGGGCCAATCTGTGTCTCAATCACAATTACTTCCCTCAAACACTGAAGCAAGGTGAGGCCGTCTACTTCCTGAAAAAAGGAAAGAATGCCTCAGAACCCACATCCTATAGACCTATTTGTCTCCTACCAACTCTGGGGAAGCTGCTAGAAAAACTACTAGTCACACGACTGGTGCACTTCATGGAGACGAATGGCATCTTGCATCATAGGCAATATGGGTTCAGAGAGGGTCGGTCATGTGACAAGGCCCTTTATGACATTCTTACCACTTGCAATGAAACCATCAGCAAAGGAGACTACACCTCACTTGTTTCACTAGATATTAAAGGTGCTTTCGATAATGTAGAATGGAGGGACATTATCCAGCAACTAATTGAAATTCGCTGCCCGGCTAATATAGCTGGAACCATCGCATCCTACTTAAGCCTTCGTAGCATAATGATCAATTGGGGTTCAGGCACTTCGGTACATCAGCTCGAAAAGGGCTGCCCCCAAGGCTCCTGCCTTGGCCCAATACTTTGGTTACTCATAGCTAACATAATTCTAAAAGAGCTAGAATCTAGAGGCTTCATTCTCTTTGCATTCGCTGATGACTTCAGCTTTATTTTCTCGGGCAGGCGGCGCATGGACTTGGAGGCAATGGCGGCTCAAGCCCTCCCCGTATTCAGCCAACTGCTAACAAACCTCAACCTCCAGCTATCAAGCCAAAAATCACAAGCAGTCACATTTTCCAAACCACGCAAACTTGAACGTAAACCAATCATAAGAGTGAACGGGGTTAGTGTCGAGCATGTCTCACACCTCAAACTTCTTGGCCTCACCATAGATGAACACCAAAGCTGGACGGAACATATCAACACCCTCAGGATTAAAGTAGGAAAATTACACTTAAACGCACGTAAACTAACGTCAAAATCCTGGGGAATAAAGCCAACAATGTTAAAAATCTGGTACCACACAATAGTGGAGCGGATAATTTTCTACTGTGTGGGCGTCTGGGGAGGTAACCTCACGCAAGCCGTGAAGGACAAATTGACCTCGATGCAACGGCTCTTTTTGCTGCAAATTGCTCGAGGATACAGGACAATCTCAACGGACGCACTCACAGTAATAACAGGTATTCCTCCCATAACAATAACACTCCAATATGAATACCAGAAAAACAGGATCACACACCTAGAACATGAACCAACGTGTGCAGCACTTTTTCCACAAATACAACTACAGAGGAAGGTTCCCAGTTGGAGAATACATCCCGCAGAAGAGACATCTCACTTACAGATAACCACAACCAGGCACGGTTTTGAACACAGCTACTCTCCCCGCTGTCCGACCATTTTCACTGACGGGTCACGCACGGAGACTGGCGTGGCAGCAGCATTCTGTGCCATGAAAGGCGAGGTCGTGACCCATAAGTGGGCCTGCAGAATCGGTGATAACAACACTGTCTTCCAGGCTGAGCTGTTCGCGATTCTGCGGGCATTGGAATGGATTGTCTCTAACCCAACAGTACAATTTTACAGGCTATATTCAGACATCCTCTCCAGCCTACAAGCAATCTTTACTCACCGCACAAAACATCCCATTGTACTCCAAATAAAACTACTTTTAAAAGACCTTGCACGGCGAGTAGCCCTGGGCCATGTGAAGGCACACATTGGCATTGCTGGCAATGAATTAGCTGATAAATTGGCAAAAGAAGCTACGGGAAGCACAAATATTGATCTTTCCCTCCCTGTTCCCCCATCCTACATTAGAGGGTTTTTAAAATCTAAAATCATTCCTCAGTGGCAGGACCACTGGGATTACTCGGATAAAGGTCGACATACCCACAAATTGCTCCCTTTTGTCTCCCTAAACCTGCTTAACCTCGCCCCCCACACCTCAGCGTTCCTCACAGGACATGGTCCATTCCCTACTTACCTCAAATATTATAAACGTGCAGCCTCCAATGTGTGTCCATGTGGCCAGCGGGGCTTGCCTTCTCATTACTATTTTGACTGCCCACTGACCGTTGCCTGGCATCTCAGATCTCCCGAAATACCCCCACCCTCTTGGCTAACCAATATTCTAACAAGACCAATCTTACTAAAAAAATTAAAAAATATTTTTAATTTCTTAATGGATTTATCGAACTTAACAAATTGAGTAACCAACTCTAGCTTTTATCAAATTTTTAACTAAACATATTAAATTCTTCACCACCAATCAGTACTGTAATTGATCTTCCTACCCTCCTTCTCCTGACTTTTCCTTATTTTGGCTGTACCTTGTCAGTGTTTGAGCACCTTGCTGTGCTCCCTTCGCAGTCTTTAGCAGCGGTCTCATCTCTCCAACGCAACAACTTGTGGCGCCATCTGTCGCGTGGGAACTGAGTTCTCAGATTCCGGCGCATCATTATTATCCAAGGACCGCCTTGGCCGCGAACTGTGTGTCATGACGCAGGAGCGTTAAGGACTGTTCACCTACAAGTTCTTCATCACTGCACCTGCCGCTGTCTGTCGCGAGGGAGTGCAGGCTCCAGCGGTTCAGGCTTTTTTCAGTTTCTTTTTGTTTTTTTTGTTTTTAGCTTTCTTGCCTGCCCCTTGTCGCGCTTAGGCTTGTCCTGGCAGTGCCGGCCTTTGGCCTAGTTTGTATTTTCTTTCTTTTCTTTTTTGTTGTTGTTTGGGCCGTTTGCGCGTGCGCTGGCGGTCTCGGCGTCGTGCCTTCCCTTCCGCCGGTGCCTGGAATCACCCAAAACGAATCCCCGCGTGCCGGGGAACATCCCGGGGGAGGTGCTAACGCTCTACGGCCTGGCTTTGCTGGGCCGAGTGGCCCCCCTTAGGCATTCGATATAAGTAGGTGAACATTGTCTCTTTTCAGGCTATTTATAGAGAGCAATTTATAGCGCACCTCAGTAATGCATATAAATTTTATTTTGTTTAAAATAGTGAAGCATCATTAAATTACACTGAAGACGACTAAAAATGCAGTCTTTTTCACCGTAAAATCAGAACAAAAAATCATGCGCCAAGCATAGATTGTGAAACACTTTCCAACACAGCCAGAAAACTGTAAAGAAACTTCACCGTTAAATAAGGTGAAAGAAGATACGTAAGTATACAGTATAGGATACATATAACACATTTAAAAATCCAGTTTTAGCAATTACCTTCCACAGTCAAAAAATAGTCGAAATATTTGGTGCAGCCTTGTTTTATGAGCTATAGATTTCGTTATATACTACATAGCATGATAAAATTTATTTCAGTTAAAAAATTCACATTTAGCAGTTTCCGCCGTTCAATGGAAATGCAACTGGAATCTTTTGAACAGCATATTATCTAAATTTATTTGTACACACCCGATATTAAGATAAAATTTAATTCACGTAAAAAACGCATAAGGCAAGTTAAAACTCACTTCCAGCAATTACCAACCACAAACGGCAATACACATTGTACTTTGCGTAGCCTTGTGTATGAATTTAATTATATTTGACAAACCTGTTTTAGCCTACTAAATATAGTTCAGCAGGAAAATGCGTAACACAGTTAAAAACAACTCTTCAGAATTCACCCTCATAGTCCATGATACTTATTAATTCCCTTGTGTAGCCCTGTATATGATGAAACGAGTTCATACATACCCACATATTATGAAAAAAAAAAGGTTAAACTTAAAATCGCATGCCAAAGTTGAAAACGCTCTTATCACACGCAGACTGTATAATTATCGCTCGTAGACTGTAACAGAATTCTTTTGTGTGTCCCTGGAAATGAATTATAAACACAATGCACACCATACTTTTAAGAGAGCAATTTATAGTGTAATGCTTAAGTAATAAGTAGTGTAATGCCTTAGTAATGCATACAAATTTCATTATGTTTGAATTAGTAAAATATCATTAAATTACAGTACAAACGAATTTTCCCCGTAGGACATTGTGTATCAGAATTCTTTTGCGTGACCCTGTAAATGAATAATAAACGCTTTGCAGTCCATATTCTACAAAAAGTGTGTTTCAGTGAGCTTCATAATAGTATATCAATTGCATCATGTTTCAGATGTCATAACATAATCAAAATGCACTTGAAACGATTTTTTTCTATTAACTGAAATGTAACGGAATGCTTTTGACTGTCCCTGTAAATACATAAATGCAATGCACACCATAATTTTAAGTGAGCAATTTATAATGCACCTTATTAATGTATATAAATTACATTATGTTTAAAATAGTGAAATATCATTAAATTAGACTGCAGACGATTTCCCCCCGTAGAATATTGTGTAACAGAATTATTTTGTGCAATCCTGTAAATGAATAATTAATGCGTTGCACCCCATATTCTACAAAAAGCATGTTTTAGTGAGCTTCATAATTGCATATCAATTGCACCAAGTTTCAAATGGTATAACATCATCAAAATGCACTTGAAACGATTTTTTCCCACTGACTGAAATGTAACGGAATACTTTTGACTGTCCGTGTAAATAGACTTTAAATGCTACACATTTCATTTTCAATAGGGATCATGTTATACCAAACATCAATAACATACAAAAATTTCAGGGCAATCCAGGTATATTTACGAAAGTTAGAGTACGGTCGGACGGACAGATAAACCGAATTCATAAACACTTTTCAACCATGTTGGAAAGTTATAAAAAGGCGTTTCGTAATCTACGAAAATATAATATAACCACGTAAGAAAATATACAATAACCTCTTCCTAGTTACCCATGATTTCAAAAAGCGTTCTTTATCTTTAGAAACCAAAAAAACCAATATAATTTGAGATTAAAAGAAAAATTTATAAAAACAAAGTTTATTTTGCTGCCACTGATTTTCGAAAACGTTTCCAAGAAATTTTTATAGTGATCAGCTTTCTGAAACCGGAATATCGGATTTTAGGATGCTATCATTTCTCAATTAAACAATTTCAGCTGCGTAATTGAATTTACAGTGTGATTATAATTAAAGTCCCACTTTCAAAATGTTGTAAAAAAGGAACCATTGGTCAGACTGACTTCAAATTTGAACTGGATATACTGGAAGGAGGGGGAAAACGGTATGGCATAAGAAAGAAAAAAGTTCCAAAGTGTATCAATAGATGGCGCTGTAAGCAGCATACTATGCAAATTAAAAAGCACTCATGAACAATTAAAAACCGAATCATCAAGTGCTTTTTATGCGGTTTTGGATCCAAGGACAGTTAAAAACCGATTTTTCCCATCCAATGGGGTACGACCTTGCCGTGGTTGATGGGCTTTCCACTAACTGTACCACAACTGTTGACTGATTTGGAAGTCATTTTTTCCGTCAAACAACCGAAACACTCATGCACAATGAACAGTATGGTTGGTTTACTGTGTAATTCATGCTCTAGACCAACATATGATCCTAATCAGGATCATATGTTGGTCTAGCTCATGCCAAAGCCTTCGTATTTCGGTTAAAAATCACACTTGTAGCCGAATCCACTTTTGGTATGCCGCTTACAGCGCCATCTATTGATACACTTTGGAACTTTCTTTCTTATGACACACCGTTTCCCCCTTCTTCCAGCATATTCAGTTCAAATTTGAAGTCATTCTGACCAGTGGTTCCTTTTTTTAAAGCATTTTGAAAGTGGGACTTTAATTACAATCACCCTGTATATAACACATGCAAAAGCAACAAAATGACATTAATGTTAATGTTAATGTTAATTCTGATAATTTATCATGTCTGTCAGTAAAAAAGTTTTTGTTGACCATGAAAATATTTACTTGAGAATGGATAGCATCTGTGAAAACGTTATTCTGATTTGAGAAAATTGATTAATGCACTATTAAAACTGTTCGGAAACTTTTTCGAAAATCAGTGGCAGCAAAACAAACTTTGCTAACAGAAAATTTCGAAAAACGAAATTGAAGTGGAATGAAATATTCACCTTGTATTTAAAGTTAATAAAATATACATTAAAACATGCTTAAAAGGTGACAAAAGATGTTAAAAACGTTAAAATACAAACATTTACATCCCGAGACTTTCGATCCCTAACGCGATCTTCTTCAGTGGGGAACTGTTGACTGAGCTGAGTGTACGAATGTCGCTTCTCGCTTTCACTGTGCTAATATGTAACGTAGTTTTAACGGGGCCAGTCTATTATTCTGTAGGGGTGTATCAGGAAAAGTCCATTAGTTCCAGCGCTGGGGTTCTTGATAATTTCAAAATATTAAACCAGGTTTTAGGTACATTATAAGATAAGCAATCATTACAGACTCGATTTCCTTTACATAAAATCTCCAAAGACTTAGCTGTAAACTCGTTATTTGCAGGAACTATAATTTTTGCGGTTTGAAAATCAATATTTATAATCTGTCGCTGATTTAATCTCGATAAAGCTGTGGATGGGCGGTTAAACTTAATGTCAGAAATGTGTTCTTTTAATCTTTCTTTAAATTTCCGGGTGGTCATCCCTATATAGGATAAACCAGTTTGTGTTTCTGTACAAAATGGGATAGAGTATATTCCTGCGATGTCGTTATTGGGTATGGGATCAATTATATTATGAACTAAAACTTTCAATTTTTGCGGGGGTTTTGCAACCAAACTGATATCAAATTTCTTTAATGTATATCTTAATCTTTCGTATAACTGTGGTATGTAATCAAATTTGCATAATTTAAGAGAGCTCTTGTGTATAATATCCTTAGGGATTTTTCTTTTCTGCTTCATAAATTAACTTATTTATGCAATGGGGGGGAAAACCATTTTCTGCTGCAATATGTCTAATTTTATTCAACTCTTTATATAAGTACTGTTCTGTACAAATGTCAAAAGCACGCTTTATATAGAATCTGTAAGCTGCAATTTTATATTTAAACGGAGAATTAAAATTTTGAATTGAATTTTAGACTGAAATTCATTTATAAAAATAATTATACTTATCCAGGCAATGTTTTTTCCAGGAAGTTCAGCCTAATGCACGACCAAAATTGGCACTGTGTAGAAAGCCGCCCCACCAGGTATTGGCTTTATATAATTATCTCCGTCATGTGAATTTATATGTTTGAAAAGTTCTGTTATTTTTTTTATTTTTTTTTACTCCGCGGCAATAGCAGCACTCAAAAAATCACGCTTGATTGATGAAAATATTATTTTTCTCTGGAAACCTTCCTTCTTCTGCAACTCTCTTCATTTTGATGAAATGGTATTAAGATCCTTTTTTTGAGGGGTATGGCCCCTATTTTGGGTGTCTATCGTTGAGTGTATCGATGATAAATGAGCTGAAAATGAAAATATGTTTTCCTCTGGAAACCTTCCTTCTTCTGCAACTCTCTTCATTTTGATAAAATGGTATTAAGATCCTTTTTTTGAGGGGTATGGCCCCTATTTTGGGTGTCTATCGTTGAGTGTATCGATGCTAAATGAGCTGAAAATGAAAATATGTTTTTCTCTGGAAACCTTCCTTCTTCTTCAGCTCTCTTCCTTGGTATTCATCAAATGGTATTGAATGGCATCAAATGGATCAAATGGTATTAAGATCCTCTTTTTGAGGGGTGTGGCCCCTATTTTGGGGGTCTGTCGTTGTGTGTATCGATGATAAATGAGCTGAAAATGAAAATATTTTTTTCTCTGGAAACCTTCCTCCTTCTGCAACTCTCTTCATTTTGATCAAATGGTATAAAGATCCTTTTTTTGAGGGGTATGGCCCCTATTTTGGGTGTCTATCGTTGAGTGTATCGATGCTAAATGAGCTGAAAATGAAAATATGTTTTTCTCTGGAAACCTTCCTTCTTCTTCAGCTCTCTTCCTTGGTATTCATCAAATGGTATTGAATGGCATCAAATGGATCTAATGGTATTAAGATCCTCTTTTTGAGGGGTGTGGCCCCTATTTTGGGGGTCTGTCGTTGTGTGTATCGATGATAAATGAGCTGAAAATGAAAATATTTTTTTCTCTGGAAACCTTCCTCCTTCTGCAACTCTCTTCATTTTGATCAAATGGTATTAAGATCCTTTTTTTGAGCGGTATGTCCCCTATTTTGGGTGTCTATCATTGAGTGTATCGATGCTAAATGAGCTGAAAATGAAAATATTTTTTTCTCTGGAAACCTTCCTTCTTCTTCAACTCTCTTCCTTTTGATCAAATGGTATTAAGATCCTTTTTTTGAGGGGTATGGCCCCTATTTTGGGTGTCTATCGTTGAGTGTATCGATGCTAAATGAGCTGAAAATGAAAATATGTTTTTCTCTGGAAACCTTCCTTCTTCTGCAACTCTCTTCATTTTGATCAAATGGTATTAAGATCCTTTTTTCGAGGGGTATGGCCCCTATTTTGGATGTCTATCGTTGAGTGTATCGATGTTAAATGAGCTGAAAATGAAAATATTTTTTTCTCTGGAAACCTTCCTTCTTCTTCAACTCTCTTCCTTTTGATCAAATGGTATTAAGATCCTCTTTTTGAGGGGTGTGGCCCCTATTTTGGGGGTCTGTCGTTGTGTGTATCGATGATAAATGAGTTGAAAATGAAAATATTTTTTTCTCTGGAAACCTTCCTCCTTCTGCAACTCTCTTCATTTTGATCAAATGGTATTAAGATCCTTTTTTTGAGGGGTATGGCCCCTATTTTGGGTGTCTATCGTTGAGTGTATCGATGCTAAATGAGCTGAAAATGAAAATATTTTTTTCTCTGGAAACCTTCCTTCTTCTTCAACTCTCTTCCTTTTGATCAAATGGTATTAAGTTCCTCTTTTTGAGGGGTATGGCACCTATTTTGGGGGTCTGTCGTTGTGTGTATCGATGATAAATGAGCTGAAAATGAAAATATTTTTTTCTCTGGAAAACTTCCTTCTTCTGCAACTCTCTTCCTTTTGATCAAATGGTATTAAGATCCTCTTTTTGAGGGGTATGGCCCCTATTTTGGGGGTCTGTCGTTGTGTGTATAGATGGTAAATGAGCTGAAAATGAACAACAAATAATAAGAATAATAAGAAAAAATAAGAAAAGGGTAAATATAAGTAAAATAAAAAATAAATAATAATAATAAAATTATTTATATTAAAATCATTAAAATTATAGACATTACATTACACTTTCATAAAACATTAAAGACATATTAAAATTGGACGTTTCGAATTTACATGAAAATCCCTCTTCAACAAACATTTTTCTTAACGTAAGTCACAGTTCAAAAATATCAACAAATAGAAAATGCAACGTATCAAAATGTCGAGGCCAAAGTTACAGTTATAATAACACGGAGTATTCATTTGGGATTGCACCTGCTTCATTAAGAGGTAAATCTGTAATTTTCGTATACCATGCTTCTAAGAAAGTATGATTTCTGTAGTCGCTGCACTACGATCTGATTACAAAAGATTTAGCAAAATCTGGAAAATGGTCAGTTTTTATTGCATGATCCACTATTTTGGAATTTAAATATTTATTTTGAAATGCACATCTGTGCTCCTTTAGTCTTATATCAAGTGTTCGACTTGTCTCCCCTATATAGATCGCATTGCATTGTTGGCATGGAATACCACAAACTACAGCTTTAAAAGAAGAGGGATTTTCATGTAAATCCGAAACGTCCAATTTTAATATGTTTTTAATGTTTTATGAAAGTGTAATGTAATGTTTGTAATTTTAATGATTTTAATATAAATATAAATATGTTCAGACCAGACGTAATATTTTTGTTTACTTCAAAAATAATAAAATTACTTTTAAGGGGTTACTGGGCAACCAGTATCTTCACCTCTCACACTTTTCGTGCATTCGGACAAACTCGCGGATAACTCCCACGCAGAATCTGTAAAATAATTCCAGGGCTGCTCTTGAAACTTTATTATTATGACTAAATAAAAAAAACACATGTGTTATTGGGTACCCCCAAACCTCAGAATTATGATCCATCTGTTATTCACATTAAATTAAAATAAAGTGCTAATAATAATAATAATACGTAAATATAATTAAGGCTGTTTTATCAAATCTCACGTCCCTCAATATCACTTCTTGCAGCTCGATGAATTCTTTATTTGAAAAAAATAAGTTTTATGTGCCTTTTTAAAGATTGCGGAAAGTGCTGTATGTTTTCAGTTATAATTCCTGCCGGTAAAAATGCTCCCCCTCCCCTACCCTTCCCTCATCTAGAAATTCCTCCTTTTCTGGAAGGAGCGAAAATTTCGAGTGTGTGTGTGCGGGGGGGGGGGAGGGAGTTTAGATTAAAGATTTTTATCCATTAGTACAATTTAACAAAGAAAGCAGGAATTAGAATTAGGTTTAATGATTTTTACCTATGTGCGGATACGAAAGGGGCGCAGAATAGGAGGTAATAATTTAGATGATGGTTTTATTGTTCAGCAAGAAGTAGGGAGGAGTTTTTAAAAGAAAAAGATAAAGACTTTTAAAGACTTTTAACTATATGGGTGGGGAGAGAGCAGGACATTTTGTGGGAAGAAATTAGAAATACTACTACTAATGATACGTGGCACCGATAAAAACTCTTAGATTACGAAATAAAAATGCACAAAACGCTGGAAAAGTAACTTGCTTATAATTTTAACCCTTAACTAGTGCTGAGGTGCCGTTTATTCCCCAAGCATTTTTCTTCTAGTGTAATTTCTTCACTAGTCAGTAAGATTGAGGTAAAAGTAATAAGGTATATAGGCGATAATACTTACTGATTTACTCAAATGACAAACACAGTCCTGTAAAAATGTGTATGTCTATGACAAATAATAATGTGAATGTAATAATATGAATAATATGACAAATACTAAAATATGTAAATATATAATCGTATAAAAATATTAGACTCAGTGATATCTTGAATAAAATAGAAAATTTGAACAAATTAGAAGATAAAGACTTGAAAATGGAGTTCTATAAAATTTTGAAAGATGAAGAAATCGATAAGTGTGATGCTGAATTTGAAGAAATCGAACAAGATCTCCAAAATTTCAAGGTAAGATTTAAAAGGCTTATTGAGAATTCTAAAAGTAAAAATGTTGATCTAATAAATGAAAATAATGGTATTAATAATTCAAAAAATTTAAATGTGAAATTACCTGAAATTCCATTGCCGAAATTCGATGGTTCGTATGAAAATTGGAATAACTTTAAGACTCAATTTAATAGTATAATTGATTCGAACGAATTGTTAACTAATGATCAGAAACTTTTTTATTTGCAATCCTCTCTTGTGGAGACAGCAAAACAAACCTAAAGTACTGATGACACATATGAGACATTATTTGAAGCACTTAAAAAAAGATTTGACAATAAAAGATTAATAGTTAACAGTCATATTAAATCTTTATTAATGTTAGATAATATTTGTACTGATTCAGCTGAAAAATTAAGAATGCTGCTTGATTGTATTTTAAAGCATGTAAGAGCTTTAAAGGTGTTAAATGTCGAAATGAACAATTTTAGTGAAAATTTATTGATTAATATTATTTTGACAAATTTGGATAGAACAACATGTAAGGAATTCGAAATGACATTAACAACGACAGATTTACCCAGATGGGATAACTTTATCGAATTCTTGCAAAATCGTGTTCAAATATTAGAAAACCTTCAAGGAACACAAATAAATTCGCAAAAATTTAAAACCCAGAACAAACAAAAAACTTTTATTCTGAAATCTAATTCATGCCTTGTTTGTAAAAAAATTACATGCAATTCACCAGTGCCCTGTTTTTCTAAAAATGACTCCAATTCAAAGATTTGATGAAGTAAAAAAGAATAAACTTTGTATAAATTGTTTAAATGATTCGCATATGCTTTCGAAATGCGGTTCAAATATTTACTGTCACCTGTGCTCTCTCAGACATAACGTGTTACTTCATCGAAATAAAAATAAATCATTTCAAAATAAAACGTCATTAAAAAGCCCCGATTCTGAACTTGAAATATCATTGGCGCCAGACGGACGTTCTGGTAAAGAAAATGATGAAACAAATAAACAAAACTTATCGGAAATATCTCAGAGTTTTTCATTACATAATAATGAAAGTAAAAAAGCAGTTCTTTTGTCTACGGCACATATTTATATTTATAGTCCGTTACATAAATGCTTCGTTCAGGCAAGGGCAATCCTCGATAGTGCGAGCCAAGCTAACTATATTACGAAAGAAATGGCCTCCTATTTGGGCTTGAAAAAAGAAAGAATAAATGTTTTTGTTAGTGGATTAGGTGGAAATGCCTTTAATGTGAAAGGGAAAGTTAATACGATAATTCGTAATAAAAATGCTTCATTCTCTTCACCTAGCGAATTTTTTGTTGTTTCGAAAATTACTGATTGTGTACTTTCTTCAAATATTAAAATTGATAAAGCATTGTTACCAAATAGGGTTTTGCTTGCTGATCCTACTTTTGACATACCGGGAAAAATTCATTTAATAATTGGGGCAGAAATCTTTTATGAGATAATAAAAGAAGGAAAAAATCGCATTTCACCAAATTTAATGTTTCAAAATTCGGTGTTTGGCCTTATTGCTACTGGAACTGTTAAAATCAAGAGTTCTAATTCATATTGTGGATTGACATTTAATTATGAAATCGAGAACATTGAATCTAATCTTAAAAAATTTTGGGAAATAGAAAATATTTCACGTGACCGTTTTCTAAGTAAAGAAGAAGAATTTTGTGAATCTCATTTTCAGAAAACGCACAAAAGAGATGATACCGGAAGGTTTATTGTCGAAATGCCGATTCAAACTGATCAATTAAATTCATTGGGAAATTCGAGAAATTTAGCAGAAAGGCGTTTACAACAAACAGTAAAGAGATTGGAAAATAATAGTACTATGAAAAAACTTTATTGCGAATTTTTAAACGAATATGAAACATTGGAGCATATGGAAAGAATTTCAGTCGAAGATTCTCGCTCAGTAGTTTATTACATGCCTCATCATGGCATTTTAAAACCGGATAAATCCTCTACTAAATTAAGGGTTGTCTTTAATGCCTCTGCACCTACCAAAAGCGGAAAAAGCTTGAATGATATTTTGCTTTCCGGTGAAATTAAGGAAGATCTTTTTGATATTTTGTTAAGATTTCGAAAATATAAGATTGCTTTAACTGCGGACATTAAAAAAATGTTTCGGCAGATTTTGATTGATCCTTCGCAAAGGGACCTTCTACGCATTCTTTGGAAGGATTACGAAAATAATTCCACAATTGCCTTTAAATTGAACACGGCCACTTATGGAACTAAATGCGCCCCTTTTTTGGCCATAAGGTGCATCAAACAATTGGCTTTAGATGAGAAGGATAAATTTCCTCTTGCAGCAAAAGCTATTCTGTCTGATAGCTATATGGACGACATCGTGACTGGATCCCCTAATTCAGAGTCGGCAATTGCCCTGAAAAATCAATTAATTGACATATTTCGTTCTGGTGGAATGGCTTTGCACAAATGGAATTCAAATTTGAATGAGCTTTTAAATCATGACGAAATCGAAGATGTCTCCTTTTGCACTAAGTCTGACACTTCAGCTAAGACTCTAGGTATGGTTTGGCAATCCAACAAGGACCAATTTGTGTTTAGAGTTTCAGTGAAAGAGCAAGAATCATACACCAAAATACAGGTTCTTTCTGTCATAGCAAAATTGTATGATCCTCTTGTGCTCATAGGCCCAATTATTTCCAAGGCTAAGTGTTATCTTCAAAAATTGTGGTTGTGTAAACTAGGATGGGACGAGAACATTCCGGAACTTCTTGCTAGTGATTGGTGTAACTTCGTAAGTCAACTAAAAACTATAGAAAATATAACAATTAGTCGATACATTTTAACTCCTTCCACAGAAGCAATATTTGTTCTTGGTTTCTCTGACGCTTCCATAACAGCTTTTGGTGCTGCAGTTTATGTATATTGTTTAAATTCATCCAACTCGACCACATCAAACCTCATTGCAAGCAAATCAAGAGTGTCACCTCTAAAGACCATTTCTGTGCCAAGACTGGAACTATGTTCCTGTTTGCTTCTTTCTCAACTTGTGGCCAAAATTCTCCCTTCCTTACAACTAGACATTCAAGGAGTAATTTTATTCTCAGACTCAACTATAGCATTGGCATGGATAAAAACCTCTGCTCATCTATTAAAAACTTTCATAGCAAATAGAGTCTCAAAGATTCAGTCTCTCACTGAACAATTTTTATGGAAACACATTCCTTCTAGTGATAATCCAGCTGATATAATATCTCGTGGAACATTTCCTCAGGAACTCTCAGATATGGAACTGTGGTGGAAAGGTCCATTATTGACTAATAATATCTTGGACGTGACAGAAAAAGAGGAAAAAACTGACTTTCCAAATGATGATGCTTATTTAAACGAACTTAAAAACTGTAATATTAATTTGCATCTAATTAATCAGGACTTTAATAACTTTCTGAACAATTTTTGTGCCTTAAGTAACTGTTATTTTAAGTTAATTTGTATTTTAGTTTATATTTATAGATTTATTTATAATTGCAAGCACAAAGAAAGGATTGTAGGGCCTATAACAAAAAAGGAATTTTACCAGGCAAAGATTAAATTAGTCAAATTGGTTCAGGTAATGTATTTCACCAGGGAAATGAAGGCACTCAAGAAAGGTGAGAAACTAAAGGATAGTCGAGTAAGTAATTTAAATCCTTTTCTTGATAGGGATGAAATTATTAGGGTTGGTGGTCGTTTAGATCAATCGAATTTATCTTATGATAAAAAACATCGGAATCTTTTACCGAAAGATCATAGGCTTACACTTTTAATTTTCCAGTATTTTCACTTATACTAGCCGGCCGCTTCTGAGTGGAAACCAGATATTTTCTGCAGCTTACTGCCTTGACCTCGCTTGGGGCCCAGAAAATGCATTTTATATGCAAACAGAAAAATTTAAATAAAATACTTTATTTTAAACTATAGGAAAATAACTAATAAAAATATCAAAAAGCACGTAAATAACTATTTCGCGACATTAGTAGTAATAATTTTTTTTTTTCATAAGCCCCCTGACAAAGTACTGCTGGTCCCTACCTGTGATTATCTAGAGTGGGCTGAGAACTTTCAGATAAAATAAATAAAAATGGAATTGCCTAACATACATGGCGATCATTGTAAATGGCACTGTGGTTTCACGCCCATAAATTGTTAATGCGGTGATCAAAATAACGGGGCCCTGTGTATTTCTCATATATATATCGTTAATGCAGCGATAACTATAACGTAATTCAGTTATTTTTATGCATAAATCCTTAAAATGAAATCATTTTAACATGGCCCATTGGGTTGCACGCCTGTAAACTGATTATGCGGCAATCACTATAAGGAAGCCTTATGCATACCCGAGCACATAAATACAGCGATCAGTATTTTAATCGAAAATCTTTACTTCCAAAAATTTTATTTTGAAAAAAAGGAGAAAATTGATTATATTTTGTATAATTTAAATCCGATCGCTAAAAGACGAAAGCGAAAAAACAATTTATAAAATATGAAAAAAAAAAAAAAAAAAAAAAAAAACTTTTCCTTGGAAAAATGTCACGAAAATATATATAATAAAAATCTGCAATAGTTGTCTTATTCGTCTAATATTCCATAATCGGGTTCATAGCCGATGTTGCCCACAAACTCGCTAGCTCTAAAATCGCGGAAATACATGTTTAAATATTCTTTTAGTGGATTTATAATCCTGAATTTCACGCCCCTACCTATAACTTCTACTGAGATATGGCAAAATGACCTAAAATATTCGACCCCCACTAAGTGGCTAAACCCTTAGTGGTTGAATTTCTAAAATCGCCTGAAATACGTGTTTAACTATTCTGTAGTAGGTTTGTTATCCCGAATTTCACGCTCCTACCTAAAACTGCTGCCGAGATATAGCGAAATGACCTAAAACGTTCGACTCCCCGCATTTAACCCCCTTAGGGGGTGAATTTTCAAAAATCCTTTCTTAGCGGGTGCCTACATTGTGTAAGGAATACGTCTTCCAAATTTCATTGCCCTAGGACCAACGGTTGAGGCTCGTACGTTGATTATGAGTCGTTGATTATGATTACGTTGATTATGATTTCCTATCCCGAATTTCACGCTCTACCTAAACTGCTGCCGAGACATAGCGAAAAGACGAAATGACCTAAAATGTTCGACCCCCCCCCCCATTTAACCCCCTTAGGGTGTAAATTTTCAAAAATCCTTTCTTAGTGCGCCTCTACATACCAAGAAGTATTTTGTCACCAATTTTCATGTTTCTAGGTTCAGTAGTTTTGGCTGTACGTTGATTATGAGTCAGTCAGGACATATTCTTTTATAAGTAATAGATAATACTAAATTTCATTCGTGGCCAGCGGCAACAGTTTTATAAGTGGCCACTTCTATTTTTAAATTTAAAAGTGCTAGACAATAAACTTATTTTTGTTAAAATTTACTTCAGTATTAATATAAAATAATTTTCATCATAAATAAGCAAACGCTGAAATAAACGAAGTCTTCTCGATTAGGGCACGATAGAAGGAAGGCATAGCAACCACATAAAACTAACGTCATTAAAGAATGCTAGTCTCTGATTGCTTGAATAGTAGTTGTCATCAAGCACATTATTGCTTGTCGATATTGACCAATTTTGGTCGATATGAGTTTTTCCTTATACATTACCGAATTTAAAATATTGTTATTGTTCTCTGTCCTTTACGTTTCCAAAAAAGAACAATACGTAAACTAAAAATTTAAATGTCAAATATTTCAGAAATTTTAATATTTCTGATTCAACATCGGCCAACATCGATAAATATTAGCCAAAATCGGCAAAACATGACCGATCTTCGCCGATGGACGCCATGATTCGCCAATTTTGGGCAAAATTGGGCCAATATTGCTGTGCTATAAACCAATGCCTTATTGTGTATCAGTATCTGTTAGCATTCGTCAACTAATGGTACGGTAAAAGTATAAGTTTCGATTTAGTGGCACGCAAGTCTAAAATTTTGAGAACACCTGTATTTACAGGGTATGCGACATCTAATAAAGGACATAGCGCAGCTAAATGAGTCAAGTAAAAGAAAAAGCTAAATGAAAAACATCTTACACCATTTACTATTTTAAAAACAAAATATAAAATTTTTGGAAATATTCAAGGATAAGAAAACGCACCACACATCACAATAGAAAGCTTACTATACATGTTAAGCTCAAATTAAATATAAATAAAAGTTAATTTTGTTTGTATTCGTTTGTTGTTTTCTTTTTTTCTATTTTTCTATTCAGGACTCTCAGATGTAAAAAAATTAATTCTCCAAGAGTTCCGCGAAGCTTAAAAGTTTGAGAACCATTGTATAGAGTATCTGAATTGCATATTAAAAGAATGCCGTGGGACTTATAGAGCAAGGTTGGCTAACCTTGGGAAAATAAATACAATTTTCACCTATGTCGTGGAAATTCATCGTTTCGGCACGATGTGTGCCAGTAAATAAGAATAAAAGTTTGAGTACTATTGTATAGAATATCTGAATTGCATCACAACCTAATCATAAAATATTTACAGTAAAGGAAGTTTGTTAAGTGAAAAATAAACGTAAGTAAATACATCGCTATGTAATTTTAGTGTATGATAGAAAATTATGGTAATCTAGGCGTACAATTTTTGTTTGTTTGCTTCTCTGTTTGCAAAAGATCCTTCTGGTAGCAACTAGCTTATCCTTATTATTTTCCTAATGTAAAACTATACTTTTAAATTCAAATGCAAAGATCCTTCAAAACTTTTCAATTAAAACTTTTCCCACTAGAATTAAAGTATGGCAAGGATTTCTATACCCTCCAGCCATATTGTCCAGATAGCACTGGCTATTTAATTTTCTCTATAATTATCTTGCATCATCATTTACTCATTATAAATACAAATAAAACTTTTGCTGTTTGGATATCTAGAACTCATTTCCCCAAATCCTTTTCATTTCTTATTTTTGTGTTTGTCCAAGTATTACTCACGAAGGACAAAGAAAAAACCGAAAGCAAAACTAGATTAGAGGTCTCAGAATTTGAAAGCTCGTTTATAAGATTGCGTGTAACGACATTTTTCACAAGGAAAGATGACAGTAGAGTATTGTTTAAAGAGTTAAAAAGCTCCAGAATGAATTGCGTTTCGTGAGTTTAGTATGCCAGTTAAACGAATTATTTTGCAATCTATCCTGCTCCTTTCTGAGATACAATGCTAACAAATCGTGAATGGAAACGTTTTTGTCGTTTTCTTTCAATGATGAATTAGATCGTATGTGTCAATTATTGCATCCTGTTTCTCCGATTGTAAAATAATGAACTATATTTTAGCAACTGGAAAAAAAACCGCGGTATGAAAATACATATTTTACAAAACCTTTCTTAGTCACCGAGAATAACCATCGTAAAGCTTTCTCGTGCAATTAATAAACACAAGAATGGAAAATAATGCTTCAGGCACACAGATTATGAAAAACTATCCAACTCTAACAGAATATCATTAGGAATTTTATTTTTACATACAATGAAAGATCTAAAAAATCAATTTAAATAAAAAGAAAATAGCCCAGTTAAACTGATGGCATTGAGCTCACAGGCTATTCACACTAATTGTATATTATACTCTTATTTCAAAGAATAATGCCCCTCAAAAAATAAAGAAATCGACAATAAATGAAGAGCGGTGATTAGCCCCTCATTGCCCTTTTATACTTTACCAATGAACCCCCAAAACTAATCAGGAAAGTGCCTTATCACAATGAACCTAGGTACAAAATTTGAAGCAAATCGGATAATTCTGCATGAAAAACCTATTTATTTAAATTAAGGGGATATATACCTCCTGTTCCCCCCTTTATGCTTAAGCAATGAATCCCCAAAACTAATCAGGGAAGCGCCTTATCAGAATGAACCTATATACAAAATTTGAAGCAAATCGGATATTTCTATCAAAAGTTATCCCGTTACGTACATACATACATACGTACATACAAAACCTATGGGCACATTAGCTCTCAGGCTTTGATAGCCTGTGAGCTAAAAACACATAGCGTAGAAATATCCATTTTCAGCAATCTCTTTCCATATCCGGTAACAGCGTGTAGATTCTTTCGTGCAACTCTGTATGTGTTCTATAGAATTGATACATATCACATAATGTGCTAAAAAATAGTTAAGTTTAAAAATGTATAGCACACATGAAAACGTGTTTCCAACAATTATCGATCATAGCCCTCCCTGTAACCAAATATTTTTGTGTGTCTCTGTAAATGAACAATAATATTATGCACTTCATAATCTACAGAAAACATGTTGCATCTCAGTGATCCGTATCAATTCCATTATTGTTTGAAACATTGTAACATCATTCAAATGACCTTAAACGACTTTTCTTCATGGATATAAGGCAAAGGAGTTTTTTGAGCGTCCCTGTAAACAAACTATGACTATTACTTTTTCTATACTTCACACAAAGCATGTTGTAGTCCACCTCAGTGATTGCATTTCAATTTGATTATGTATGAAGTATAGAAACATCATTAAAATGCATCGCAAACGATTTTTCTTCATAGACTATAATGTAAAAGAATATTTTTCCGCGTCCCTGTAAACGAACAATAAGTTCTACTCACTTAATTTTCAATAGTGAACATTATAAAGTAAACCTCAATAATATCTAAAAATTACATGGGAATCCAAGCATATTTACGAGGACAGACAGATGGACGGCAGACAAACCCACGACATAAACATTTTAAAATTTTATTGGAAAGTGTATAAGAAAAGAAATAAAAAACAAGAAAGAACAATCACGAGTCAAGCATAGATTATGAAACCCTTTCCAATATATCCAGAATATTTTAACGATATTTCATTATTTAATAACCTGAAAGAAGATATAACAAATCATAACGCCTGTTATTATATACTTCTTTTTAATTGCTAAAAGTTGTAAAATAAAAACATTATAAACAGTAAAATAGGTTTTATTAGACTGTTGACATATGTTTCAGCTCAATCTGAACCATCATCAAAACAAACAGAAATATTCTATAAATGCATGGTCTATGAAGTTAATTGAAACGCAATCATTTCATTTTTCACGTACTTTTTAAAAAAATTACGCACGTTATTTTTTATTTTTTACTTGGATGTTTATTTCCATATTTGTAACCATGGAGTCACTCGAGCCACAATTTTGGTAAGTTAAAGGATGCTGCAACGTTATATATTTTATTTTTACTTGTTACAATCTTTGTGGTTACTCTTATAATGGATGGATAGTATAGATTGCAGGGGAAAAATATTTTACTTTCATTGAAATTTATTTAGATGGCTTCTTCTTGATATAATCATGCCAGGGCTGATTTTTCTATTATATTTAATATCAGCTATATGCTTCTTTTTTCTGTAACTAAATTTTCTGCTTGTCATGCCAATATCGTAATTATTTGATCCGTCTTCTTTAGTAAATGGTATTTCATATACTCCTGAATAATTCTCAAAATTAATCGCGTCAATTTTACTGCAAATGATTTTCCCCTGCAATCTCTATCAATCGATTATAAGAAAACCATAGAGAATGTAACTTGCGTTTCAAATAAATTCATAGACCGTACATTTATAGAACGCTTTTGTTTGTTTTGATAATGGCTTAGATTGAGCTGAAACATATGTCAACAGTCTAATAAAACCTATTTTACTGTTTACAATATTTTTATTTTAGACTTTTTAACAATTGAAAAGAAGTATATGAAAGAAGATATTTTAAGTGAACAATTTAGAAAACGCATAACACATTTGAAAATCCTATTTTAAGATTTAGCGTCCGAAATTTCATTGTTGTAATCATTTTCCCAATCATACGCATAAAACTATATATTCATATCCGTTAGCGCCAAATTCTCGCCAAACTTGGCGACATTTGGCGAAATATCGCCAAATTTGGCGACCAAAATAAGTTTTCATAAATGAAGCCAATTTGGCTATAGCTCAATAATTTGGCGAATTTCTTATTCTAATTCAGTATTAACGAATCTTTTGTAAACGTTTTCTTTGCATTTTTTCTTGCTGTTTTCGTGTAACATTAGCTAAAATTTTAAAACGAAGATATAGGAAAGTTACCTTTTCTTCCCGGTACAGGCCGGAAGGACTTTTTTGTAATGTGCTGTCTTGTTTCAAAATGTCAGCCACCCTAGAATTTCAAACTGCTCTATCTCAGCCATTTTTAAGATAGAGGAAAAAAATAAAGTGCTCTGGAATCCTTGTATCAAGGCCTAACACTTAAGCAAAAAATGAACTTGAATTTTTGACTTTTTTGTATATTTATTTTAGTTTTAAAATTTTCAGTGGCCGCCATCTTGAAACAAGATAGCGGATCAAGCTGGCCAACAAACTCGGTCGAGGCATTGGTGAGCTTAATTCTTAATACACACAATTAGTTTCATCCAAATTAATTTATAAATACGAGCGTTATCGTATGACATAGATCAGATATATATATCTATATGGATATATCTATATATATAAATCAACACGAGCAGGGAAGACCGAGCTATGCTCGGTCAAAATTAAATTTGAGTTCAAATATCATGACCCATGACCAAAATGACCCACTAATTGAATTTTCTCGAACATGTGACTTAGCCCAACTGTCTTCTCGTGCCCGAAAACCACAGGATGCAAAATTTAGTGTAAATAGTCTGAGCCTTTTTTAAGATAAAATAGCTTGACCCATAATGACCCGTGACCAAAATGACCCACTAATCGAAATTTCTCGAACATGTGACCTAGCCTAATAGTCTTCTTGTTCTCTAAACCTGTAGGGTGCTAAATTTATTTCAAATACTCTGAACCGTTTTTAAGATAAAATAGCTTGACCCATAATGACCCATGACCAAAATGACCCACTAATTGAATTTTCTAGAACATGTGACTTAGCCCAACAGGCTTCTCGTGCCCGAAAACCATAGGATGCAAAATTTAGTGTAAATTGAGCCGCTTTTTAGATCTTGACCCACAATGACCCAGAAATGACCCACTAATAGAATTTCTCGAACATGTGACCTAGCCCAATGATTTTCGCGTGCCCGAAACTCGTAGGATGCAAAATTTAATCAAAATCGTTAGAGCCGTTTTTTAGATAAAATTAATTTGACCCGCTTTGACCCAAAAATGACCCACTAATCGAAAGTTCTCGAACATGTGACCCAGATCAATAGTCTTCTCGTGCCCGAAAATAGTTGAATACAAAATTTCGTCAAAATCGTTTGAACCGTTTTTTAGATACAATTGGCTTGACCATGACCCAAAATGACCCACTAATTGAATTTTCTCGAACATGTGACCCAGCCCATTAGTTTTCTGGGGCCCCAAAACGGTAGGATACAAAATTTCGTCAAAATCGTTAGAGCCGTTTTTAAGATAAAATTTGCATATATATATATATATATATAACCACACACAAGATTTGCTCGTATTAGAATATATGATTTGAACGGAGGGTGGTTTTGGGGTCTGGGGGTCATGATCGGTGAAAATATATCGAAATTTTCCGGAATTGATTTCCTCCGAATGGCTGCAATAGGTAGCTTTATATTTTTTGGATTGAAAGCTACCTAAAACGGCTGAGATAGAGCAGTTTGAAAATCTAGGGTGACTGACATTTTGAAACAATACAGCAGATTACAAAAAATCAAGGATTAATACATTAAATTATTATTATTAAATTATTATTATTATTAATAATTTAAATTATTATTATTATTATTAAATTATATTATTATATTTATTTTATTATTATTTTTAATTTGTGGACGGCAATAATAATAATGTGTCAACGGACGGATTGTT
Organism: Maratus michaelseni; assembly: GCA_963931845.1. Lineage (NCBI taxonomy): Eukaryota > Metazoa > Arthropoda > Arachnida > Araneae > Salticidae > Maratus > Maratus michaelseni. The sequence continues at coordinate 11,881,462 of OZ007598.1, forward strand.
TTTCGCATTTGAAACTTTAAAAGCAATATAAGGAAATTTTCCTGAAGATGACCATAGATGGTGGTCGAAACGTCGATATTTTTAATATTAATGCATGTATAAAATGTTAAATTTGTATACACCATTCAGTAAAAATATGTGATGTTTTATACTCTTTTCTTTAATGTTGAATTATGAATGCTACATACTTCATTTTCAATAGCAAACATGGCATAAGGTACTTCAATAACATTTATTAGTTACATGGCAATCCGAGTGTATTTATGAGAGTTAGAGCACGGACAGGCGGAGAGACTGCAGTCAAACCAAAATCATAAACACTTTTCAATTGTGTTGGGAAGTATTAAAAAAGAAAAGGAAAGACAATTACCTGATTCACAAATTTGATTCATGCATTAGATTATTAATTACTAAGATTATTAATTATTTTTCGTATTTTTTTGTAAGATAATATTTTGTTTCGTTGCGTCAGCTTAAACTGTAAACGAAGCAGATTTGAAATTTAATTATATAAAGGCATTTTCCATTTATATGTCATGGAATTGAATAAATTATATAATGCAATAAAAGTCAAAAAATAAAAATAAAAACTAAAACTCCCGGAAAACGAATTATATTATTTGTCATCGAATTAAATAAAAGATGTAATGCAGTAAAAGTCTCAAAAATATTAAATATACATTTGCTTGTGTGTGTTTGTATATGTATATGTATGTTTAAAATCAAATATTTTTAGGCACAAAAAAAATCACAGCTAATGCGCAGTCAGGTTAAACAGGTGCATGTCACTTTGTCATTATTACAATCATTTTATTACATTACTTCTCAGATAAAAGGGGGGGGGGTGATTATGGACGATGTAATATCCTATTTATTTCCTGATAAAATGGAAACGGGTGTATAAATTTTAATAAATGTAGTACCAAAATATTTAAATTAGCTCCCGAATGTTATAGGCTACAGTTATATTATAGCCTATATGTTTCTTAGAATAACTGGATATAATGCATCGAAATTCCTTTGAAATATCAATTACATAGCAATCCGTGTATATTTACGTGAGTTAGAGCGCGGCCAGACGTCCAGATAAACAGAATTCATAAACACTTTTCTTTTAGAAAGGCAAATACACGAGTAACACAAATTCAGGAATTATCTGGCGGCTTATTCAGAGATTTCCACAGGTAAGACATTTGTAAAAAAAATTATATAATACACAAGTTTTGAAGCAATTTTGTTTGAAAAATTCCACAGTCAAATGGTAAAAATGCTAATCATAAATATACTATATATTTCAAATAAGTGATGATTTGAAATATGTAATAATAGAACACATATTGGTCGAAAGGATTTTGAAAATAAAATTAAGTATAGTCAGAAGGTTAAGAGGTAGCCTCACTTGTTGGGCATAATTTAATTTGTTTGGAAATATTTATTATAAATGGCGCTATTTAGATTGGCCAAAGGTGTTGCTAGATTATGGTGGAAATTTCTTTATATATATATTTTTTTCTTTTCTATCTGCTAGCAACTTACTTCAGCTTTAGTTCGACCACAATTTGACATTATTGAAGTATTCAAGCTTTCTAACAGTAGAGTAACCGAACACGTCATTTTGTCGGGGGAAAATTACAATTGCATTTTGCAACGCACATTTATAAGTACTATAACCTTTAAAATCCAAACAAACATTATTAAAATATCCACAAATTACCTTTCGTCGCATTGTACTACAAAATTCTGAAAGCTACACGCCACATTTCTTCGCTTGAATGATTTTTAATCTACAACCTTTAACTCTTTTTTTCCCCTCTCAGATTTTATGAAAACGAATTCAGGAATTAACGAACCTCTTAAATAAGGAGTGCAAATAATCATTCCTTCTTTTTGGCGAGAAAACACAAATAACGTACACATAAGGTTAATAGAAAAATTGAATATTATCTGTATTTTTGAGAATATGGTAGGTAGCGTTAATTGTATTTCACCTTTTGAAAATGGCGGGTTAGATTACCTCTATCAAAGTGCATCGACACTGAAATGTTTATATAGAACTTGAATCAGAACTTTCGTAAAATACTTCGATGTTTGTTATATTTTCGATCAGGGACGCGGGTAAACTTGACAACAGTTTTTATTTGTTGTCCTCAATAAATGCCCTTTTATATTTATAAGATTTTGCAATCTAGAAAAGAACCAATTTCCAAAACTTTAAGTATACGTAATCGGTCTTCCAGTAACTACAGGTGATCTCCAACAATATCAATTTGATTTCGACATTGAAAATGGATTGCTGTCGAAGACAATAGCGAAAATATATTTGCAAAGGGAACAGGCACGACCCAAGTAGCACATTTTTTGGTCCACCTTTAGCAGTTACTATGGGCCAACATGGAATGAGAATTATCCAAAAATTAGCCAACGTTGGCGGAACCATTTTGTGTAACTTGGGGATGTCTCGTTTCGAATCTTAAACGAATTGAAAACGTTCAAAATAAGGCTATAAATGAACATGTCAGTATCGACCGAACTTCGTCATAAGTAAAAGAATCGACAATTCACATAAGACTTAAGGAAAAATTTCAATAGCATAAAATATTGCCTAGCAACAGCCAACCAAATATTATATAAGATTAGGTATGTTCTATATCTCAGCCTGCTGAATCTTGTGTCATTTTAGATTGTTTGTTAGTCAATTCGAAAGGTTGTGGCACTCCCGGTTGAAAAATAATAATCTATAAAAATCTTTAATAAATATAGGATTTATTTAATGCAGCTTGTGTTTAATTGTAGCTTTGGCATCTTCTGGGAGGAACTAGCGTGACATACGCACCACATAATTCTAATCTTTTTTTTTTGTTGTTTTTTTCTTTTTTACTTTTTAGTTTTCTTCATCCGTTAACATTTCACTTGTTTTGTATAAATTTTTCGACAGGATGCCTCAAAATTATTAATACAAATGCTTAAGGGTGATGTAACGTGACTCACTTTTTAATCCGAACCCGGATTTTCATTCATAACTTTAACAATAGTGAAGATATTTTATCGAAGATTTCAGCTAACTCTTGCCTTGTGTGAATTGTGTTTAACCAGGAGAAGTTCTAGAAGCGCAGTGTAATTCGGTTAGTAACATCTTATGTTCCGTCAGCGACACTCTAAATTACGCAGCGCCTAGATCACTACTGCTTGGATGATAATGGCGGTCGTTACCAGAATATTACATTATGTCATCATATATTACACAAAGCAAATATGGTCTGTTGAAAATTTCCCCAAAACTTATTCATTATTATTAACACTCGATTGATATCCTCAAAAAACTTACATTATCAACATTAACTTAAACTTACATAAACATTAAATTAACATAAAATAACATAAATTAATTAACATTAAACTTATATTAACATTAAATTAACATAAAATAACATAAATTAACTTACCTTAAACTTACATTATCGTTGTATCTGTGAGATCACATGTCGTAATTTCCTTATTTATACACTTTATACAGCGGTATTTCGTGGAAAGGTGGTAATTGACTAGAAATGTATGTTTTTTTTTTGCCTTTAACTACAAAAACTAAAACAATTATAACACACTGGCGTCTCTAAAGACGCCTTTGCAGCCAGAAGAAAACGTCATTGAATTGTAACGACCTGGCCCATGTATTGTATCAGCATAGTCAGGTTTAAATAGTTATCAAAGAAATTTTAATTAACAATAAAAACAACACTGCAAATTAATCTAGGATAAATAATAAAAAGACAGGGTTTCGTAGCGATTATGACAGATAATATAAGAGTTCTACGAATCAGCAAGTCGATAATCTATAATTAAGGCGATTAGTAAGTGATGAGGCTAGACAAGGTTTTGTCATAAAGTTCTCTGGACAATAGCTTCATACTAATATATATAAACTGTAAGAATATGAAATATTCGTAACTTATTTATGGTGGCTAACGAGGCTAAGTCCTTGATCATAAATGGAGTTCTATTTGAAAAGTAACTAAAATTTCGCCAGTTAAATTCTTTCGTACGGCTTGATTCTAAAGGTTTTTTTTTTTTTTTTTTTTTTTTTTTTTTTTTTTTTATACCGCTGACCAGGCCCCTACCTGCCAGGCTTTTGCCTAGCTTAACGAGTTGATACCTGGCAACGGGGCAAAGATTGTTTGGCGAAGATGTGTTTGTTAAATCTATAGGCCGACGTGGCTTCAGTGCGTCTTGTTGCTTTAATTGCTTTTTCTTAGTTGGCCGGTTGCTAATTGATTTTTGATGAGGCGGTTCAGCACTGCGCAGTGTAGCGAAGTCATGCCGGACGGATGTGAGATGCTGGGATATTTACTATTTCCTCGCTGCATCGCTCATCCATACGTTATGCCATCGCTACTCGAGTTGGTCTCGTAATTTAGAACCTAGATTTGGTGACAAGACCTTCACCAGACTAGGCACCCCCAGAGGTATAATTCACAGGTAACTTGGAGGACTTTACACCCACGACGGATTTTACATGCACCGGGGCCATTAGCGTACATGAGATTCTAATAAATGTTGACGTTGACACAATGTTTCTGGAATCAGTGAAATTGACACCGTATCTTATCAAAAAGATAAATGTAATAGAGATTCTATAAAGACGAAACAAAGAAATATAATCGTAATTTCTCTCACTAAATCACTAGCTAACTAGGAGCTAATTGTTTACGAAGAATGAAGATTGTTCAATCTGGCTCAGGATGAACACAAATATTACACAAGTCCAGCCTGGACTTAAAGTCTTCACTACCGACTGTGTCTAAACAAATTTTCTTCTCTCGAACCAAGAGATCTTTCTTGAGAGCCTGTCTTTCCAATAAAAAAATACTAACTTCCTTTATCTTCTGTCTCCATTCCTCTTCATCTTCTCGAGGGGATGGCATGTGGAGGTTTCTTCACCTACTCGAGGGGGGATCTCGGAGCTATTCACGGTACTATTGGGGCCCATTTTCCCTCTGTTTTTGCCGGAGAACGTCCTTGCTCGCTCCGGTTAGATCAAGGTCTCTTCTTGGTGGCCTCTCGAAATCCATCAGGATGTGGCCGTTCCTAATCACCAATATTTGCTACGTCGAAATAGTGTCGAAAAAATGATGGAACTGTTTCCTTTGATCTCGCCGGCGTAGAAAAGATAGACTTTTTTGGCCTCAAACTTCTTATACATGGGGCCTATGGGGATTTAGATTCGCTGTAAATTTACTTTGTAGGTAAAACTTTATAGCATCTTACAGACACAAGGAAAGTAATCGTATATTAAAGTCACGAATGAAAATCCACGTTTGAGATGGAGTGACAGATCCTCTATTTTTGACAGAATATGGATTTGAAACCTGGTTTCCTATACGAAAATTGTACATCTTAATGTTTATTATCGCCCTTAAACATTTGTAATTAATATTTTTGGGTTACCTTATAAAACGGCAATCACTTCAAAAGCAGAAAGAAACCATTATCAAACCACTTTTTTTACAGCGCACACTTAATAATTTTTAACCTTTAAAATCCCAGTAAAATTTCAATAGTTCAGTTTTCTCCGTACTACAAAAAAAAAAAAAAAAAAAAAAAAAATTAGAAAAAGAAAGAAAGAAAGCTATTTGATATAGTTTTTTGCTTGCATGACAATTAATTTTCGATCCCCAATTCTTTTGCGGTTTTAGGTAACCGGATGTTCCGAAAAGGAGGGATCCTTTAATCAATAAATTTTTAGCAATAGGAAAGGAATTCAAAATTAGTTTAATATTTCGGCAATAGGTGACGCTGTAAGCTTAAAAAACTAAATCACAATATTTGTCGAATTCGAATTCTCGCGTTTTCTTTCTGTGGGGACACTTAAAAGACTGTTTTCCACAAAGTGTAGCGGAACTGGATACATTTTACACCTGTAAGGCACGTGAAAACATTCCTCATGAAGCATATTCAGGCTAGTTTTGTTATAAGACTACGTCATGTACTGCTGAAAATGGCGGAAATATTGTCCTTTAGTTTTCAGCGCCACCTATTGGCAAAATTTTAAACTAATTTTGAAATCGTATGGTTACAAATTTATTGCTTTACTAATAAAGATGCAACAAACGGGTTATTTCTATCTCTAACCGCTTTCAAATTGTTTAATTTTTAAAAGAGTCCCTCCGTTTTGGAACACCGGGTACATGAATACGGACTTAACAAAGCTATTGAACATTTCGCGACGAGCGTTGTGTACATGGAGCGTGTAAGGTGCTCAGAATCCTTGATTATTCCTCCCAGTAATTTTGAACAAAAAAATTGTCTTATTCAATCACAGCATTTGTGTAAATAAATTAACCCAAAAATTTCTTTTCTAAATAACCAGTAGTAAAAAATTTAAAATTCAGTAAAAGAATATTGTTGCGAAGGCGTTAAATAGGGGATGTCATCCTCCCTTAAACTCTTGATATGGAGACGAAAATGGTCGGCAACGCATGAAGTTAATTAGAGGACATTGAAAATAAAAGAAAATTACATCAGCTGCCTCATCAGTAGAGTCTTTTAACAACATGCTTACAACAAACTTACTTTACTTTTTGAGAAATGTCATGAGATCGCAAAAAGTACTAGACAGTGCCACCATTCGCGTCCAAACAACACTATGATAGACTCTCCATAATTTTGAATGCAGTTGAAGAAAAATATAATGTCACTAAGTAAATTACAGTACACTTACAGTGCTCGACTAAAGTTATGAAATTTCACTCAATGCCTAGTTATTCTGTTGAAAATTTCGCCAAAATCGCTTCACTATTATGAATATTATGAAAGCAAATCTGGGTTTCGTTTGAAGTGAGATAGCGTTTTTTTTTTTTTTTTTTGACTGAATTAGTGAATTAAGACCGCAGTTTTTTATACAAACATTTTTTGTCAACCTAAACTTTTTGAGACACCCTGTACAAAGGCAATTGCTATAAAATAAATAAAGAAACCATTAACAATAATTCTTTACACTTACTAATATCTTTAACCCTTAAAATTTCAACAAAACCCAACCAAACACGAAACAAAAATATCAACAGATTATTTTTCCACTAAATGAAAATTTACACGCTATATTTGTTTGCTTAAATGACAATTAATTTTCGATCTTTAATATTTTTTGAGGATTTATATACACTTATAACAATCCTTTTAAATAGAAGATTGGCAGAAAGACACAATTGATCGGCAACGCATGGAGTTAATCCTAGAACATTAAAAAGAAAAGGAAATTACTTCAGCTGCTACATCACATTTACAACACACTTTACTCTCTGTGAGTTGTGATAAAACCCCGAAAAGTGCTTGACAGTGACACTATTAGTGTTCAAGTAACATCGAGTTCGATGCTCCGTATTTTATTATATAGCTGGTAGAAAATACAGTGTCGTTAACTGAATTGTAGTGTACTTACAGAGTAATTCATACAGAGTAATTCATTTTTTCATATTTCATACAAAGCCTAATTGAGGGGGATTCGCAAGAGAGTGCTAAGCCACATTTTTGAACTTCTGAGGTATTTCAATTCGAAAATTAGATCCAATACTCAAATCAAGATACATAACCTAAAGTTTTTTTCGCCAATGTCTTAGCAACATTTGAGATATTTTGAGTAACGATATGGCATTACTTTAATGATATTACTATAACGTTTTTTGTAAATTAGCTATCTTCATGGGGGGCATAAACGTCTGGTGCAAAAACGAACCTGTCACATATGCTGCCACCAAGTGACATTAGAAACAAATTATTGGTAGGATATTACAATTTACAATATTAAGCAATACATTACAGTGTTAGATTTATTTCACCAAAAATGTGGCTCGGAGCTTTCTTGCCCGACCCCCTCAATTAGTCTGTTGAACTTTTTGCTAAAATATCCTCATTATTAGGTGCGTTCGTAATTATATAAATACGTAGCACCTATTGTCGTCGCTTGGTCCGTCCGTCTGTCCGTCCGTCCGTCCGTCTGTCCGTCTGTCCGTCCGTCCGTCCGCATATAACAACGCAAAAACTACCCAACCGAATGGTTTGCAATTTAAGATATATTATCGTTGCAGAATTTTGTCGAGACATTTCAAATTTTATTAAAATCGAATCAAAACTTTAGGAGATATTAATAAAAATATTTATTAAGAAATTTGATTTTTTTTTAAATCGGTGTTTTCTTGTTATAGGAGCTTCCGGGGTCTAATCGTCAAGCGACCGAGATACTTATTTTATGACAGAAATTAATCTGCAGACGATATAATTCATTTCACAGAATTAAAAATCAGAAAAGATCTGAATATTTATGTGACTAGCTATAGTACGAACGCACCTCATTTGTCACGTTTGACGTACAATTTCCAACTTGTTATTAAAGTTATGAACTAAAATCATGATTAAACTAGGCATGACACACCCTGTATTTTAGAATAAAAGTGGATTAAGACTTTGCCTTCTTATTACAAAAAATTGTTTATATTGACAATTATTATCATCCCTAAAGATTTGCATTAATTTTTTCTAATCACTCTGTACAGAAGCAATCACAACAAAAGAAAAAAGAAACCATTAGCAATCGATTTTTACAGCACCCACACTTAATAATATCTTTAACCTTTAAAATACCAACAAAACCCAAATAAAGAAAGCGAGACTACAACAACAAATTATTTTTCATCGTATTGTACTACAAGAAAGTAAAAATCTTCACGCTATATTTTTTCGCTTGAATGACAATTAATCGTCGATCCTTAATATTTTTTGCGGATTTATATACACGAATAACAATCCTCTTAAATAGATTGTGGACATATCCCTTTAAAATTTTTGGCAGGAAAACACATATTATCAGACACGCCTGGAGTTAATTGGAAAGTTTCAAAAGAACAGAAAATTACTTCAACTGCTACATCACAAGAGTAATCTAACAACACACTTACAACCAGTGCCGAAACTAGGGGGAGCAAAGGGGCATATGCCCCGGGCGCCAGTGTAGAAGGAGGTGCCAAAAAGGATTTGATTCTTCTTTGGGTACAAAAGACAAATAACGAAATTTGAACAAAAAAGACTTGTAATCGGGCAACCTAAAATAAAAACGTATTCGTTCATTTTATTCTCTTTGCTTTCAGCGGGGCTGGTTTTTTTCATTAGGTGACCACATAGGGGCAACAAAACAATACTTCATTAACGAATTCTTCCAAGATACTTGCAAGAACAATACACTGTTCTAATTCGGTTTAAATCTGCTCAGTATATTTAGGATGTTATCCTGATGACAAGCTTTGAATGTTTTTGGCTTTTGTGTGTTCCTGTAAACGAACAATAACAGCTACATACTTGATTAACGAACTCATCGAAGATACTGACAGATCAATTTATTGTTCCAGTTAGCTTCGATTTGGTTCAGTATTTCAGACTTTATATCGTGATGACAAGATGAAATGATTCCAGCGAAATGATTTCAATAGGTTCGATTTTTAAAGAAACCAACATAAAAATAATAAAATTAATATACTTTCTAGCAATTATGTCATACTTAAAATAAAAAATAAAAGCAATGAATCAAACATTTCTGTTTAAATATATATTTTGGAAGAAAGGGGGGGGCGGCAAAGTTCATGCTTGCCCTGGGTGAAAAGGATACTAGTTTCGGCCCTACTTACAATAAACTTACATTGTTTTCTGTGAAACGTGATCAAAACCTGAAAAGTGCTGGACAATGACACCATTCGAATTCAAGTAACACTGAACTTGATGCTCCATATTTCAGAATATAACTGATAGGAAATACGGTGTCGCTAACTGAATTGTTAGTTCACTTACAGCGTCATTTTCCTGAAGTTATCAAAATTCTTACAAAACATAATTAGTCTGTTGAACTTTTAAAAAAACATATCCGCGTTATTATGAAAATTCTGAGCTAAAATCCTGATTTGGATTGCAGCGAGACACCCTGGATTTTTGAATGAAGAAGCAGATTAAGACTTTGGCTTCTTATTACAAAAATTGTTTATATTGACGATTATTATCACCCTAAAGATTTGAATTAATGTTTTTTAATTAACCTGTACAAAAGAAATTACTACAAAAGAAAAAAGAAATCATTAACATTCGCTTTTACAGCGCACGCTTAATAATATATTTAACCTTTAAAATACCAACAAAACCCAAACAAACAATAACAACAAATTAATTTTCTTCGTATTGTATTGCAAGAAAATGAAAATCTACACGCTATATTTTTTCGTTTGAATAATAATTAATCTTAGATCCTTAATATTTTTTTTTTTTTGCGGATTTATATGCAGGAATACGTGAGTTAACAAGCCTCTTAAATAGGGGGTGGTCATCCCCTCCTTAACTTTTTGAGAGAGAGACACAAATGGCCTGCAACGCATGAAGTTAATTCGAGGACATTGAAAAGGAAATAAAATTACTTCAGGTGTTACATCACAAGATTAATCTAACAACACACTTACATCCAACTTACTTTGTTTTCTGTGAAATGTAATGAAAACCCGAAAAGTGCTGGACAGTGACACACCATTCACGATCAAGCAACACTGAGCTTGATGCTCCATATTTCAGAATATATCGCTAACTGAATTGTGGTGTACTTACAGCGTCATTTTTATAAAGTTGTCTAATTTCATACAAAGCATAATTAGTCTGTTCAACTTTTTGCTAAAATATCGACGTTATGATTAAAGTTGTGTGCTAAAATCCTGATTCGAACTAGAATGATACACCCTGTATTTTTGAACGAAAAAGGGGATTAAGATTTTGTCTTCTTTTTGCAATTTTTTTTTATATTGACGATTATTATCACCTTTAAAGATTTGCATTAATCTTTTTGAATCACAATGTACAAAAACAATCACTGCAAAAGAAAAGAGAAACCATTAACAACCCACATTTAATAATATCTTTAACCTTTAAAATACCAACAAAACCCAAACAAACATTATCAACAAATTACTTTTCTTCGCATTGCACTACAAGAAAGTGAAAATCTACACGCTATATTTTTTCGCTTGAATGACAATTAATCTTAGATCCTTAATATATATATATATACTTTTTTTTGTGTGTGTGTATTTATATACACGAATACGTGAGTTAACAAGCCTCTCTTAAATAGGGGGTGGTCATCCCCCCTTAAATTCCTGGCAGAGAGACACAAATGGCCGGCAACGCATGAAGTTAATTCGAGGACATTGAAAAGAAAAGAAAATTACTTCAGTCATTGCATCACGAGAGTCGTCTAACAACCTCGTCAGATGATTTCCGAGTTCTGGGGGACACCCCATTTCACAAGTCCGAGGTCCTATAAAAAGCCAGAGGTAAGAAGAGGTGATCAGTCGTTTGGATTTTAAGCACCTCCATAGTGATTTCTGGTGCCATGAAACTTCTGGTAAGTAGAACTTTTGTAATTAAATTTCTTGTAATTTTCAGATGTATTTTACGCGCCTCACAGTGGAAGTATTTGAGGCAAAATCCTGGTCAAAATTTTCATGGGATTTAAAATTAAAACGATTGCTGTTGACTTACTATTAGTAAATACACTTAGTGTTATTTATACATAAATGTATGCATTTAATTAGTAAGTTAGTCCAGACTTATTTTTTTTTTAATCTTTCACCCGTTAATGTTTTTCAGACGTTAATTAATTCTTTTCTCAAATATTAGTCTGATTTAACGAGATATTTAATTAAATCTTAGATAAATATAATCGACTTGTTAAAGAAGTTCATGATCTTTTAATTTTAATTTGTATCGTTCGGATTAAATAAAAATGATAAAGTCAGTACTTTTTTCTTTCTTTACAGAACGAAAATAATAATTACAAAATGTCCCACCAAATTAGGAAAAGAAAAAGTCCGGTTTGTCAGATTTAATTTATCTGCCAGAGCAGTTAAATCTTTGGTCGCACAGTGGAGTATTTGAGGCATAATCCTGGTCAAAATTACTTTTCATGTATTTTAAAATTAAAACGATTGCTGTTGACTTACTATTAGTAAATACACGTAATGTTATTTATACATAAATGTATGCATTTAATTAATAAGTTAGTCCCGACTTTTTTTTTTTTATTATTTCACCCGTTAATGTTTTTAAGACGTTAATTAATTCTTTTCTCAAATATTAGTCTGATTTAACGAGATATTTAATTAAATCTTAGATAAATATAATCGACTTGTTAAAGAAGTTCATGATCTTTTAATTTTAATTTGTATCGTTCGGATTAAATAAAAATGATAAAGTCAGTACTTTTTTCTTTCTTTACAGAACGAAAATAATAATTACAAAATGTCCCACCAAATTAGGAAAAGAAAAAGTCCGGTTTGTCAGATTTAATTTATCTGCCAGAGCAGTTAAATCTTTGGTCGCACAGTGGAGTATTTGAGGCATAATCCTGGTCAAAATTACTTTTCTTGTATTTTAAAATTAAAACGATTGTTGTTGACTTACTATTAGTAAATACACTTAATGTTATTTATACATAAATGCATGCTTTTAATTAATAAGTTAGTCCAGACTTATTTTTTTCCTTCATCATTTTTTTAGGTGCGTTCGTAATTATATAAATACGTAGCACCTATAGTCGTCGTTTGGTCCGTCCGTCTGTCCGTCCGTCTGTCTGTCTGTCCGTCCGTCTGTCTGTCCGTCCGCATATAACAACGCAAAAACTACCCAACCAAATGGTTTGCAATTTGAAATATATTATCTTTGCATAAATTTGTCGAGACATTTCAAATTTTATCAAAATCGAATCAAAACTTTAGGAGATATTAATAAAAATATTTATTAAGAAATTTGATTTTTTTTTTAAATCGGTGCTTTTTTGTTATATGAGCTTCCGATGGATGTTAAATCGTCAAGCGACCGAGATGCTTATTTTATTACAGAAATTAATCTGCAGACGATATAATTCATTTCACAGAATTAAAAATCATCAAGATCTGAATATTTATATAACTAGCTGATACATATATATCTGAATATTTATATAACTAGTTAAGATATTTGTATGAACAGTGTCATAAAATATATACTTAACTAGCTGTTTAACCCGTTCTACGCACGGGATATCATGAATTTAATTCTAAAACGTGCGTACGAACGCACCTCGTTTGTAACGTTTGACGTACAATTTCCAACTTGTTTAATCTTTTATCCGTTCATTTTAATTAATTCTTTTCTCGTCTGATTGAGATATTTAATTAAATCTTAGATAAATATAATCAACTAGTTAAAGAATTTCATGACCTTTTAATTTTAATTTATATCGTTCGGATTAAATAAAAATAATAAAGCCTTTGCTTTTTTTTTTTCCTTTATAGAACAAAAATAATAATTACAAACTCCCCACCAAATTAGGAAAATAAAAATGTCCCGTTTGTCAGATTTAATTTATCTGCCAGAGCATTTAAATCTTTGGTCAAAATAAATTCGTACCGGAAAATTCTGCCCATTAATTACTAGACATTAAATATCGGAATCGATGTCTAATAATTAAATGAGAGAATTTTCCAGTACGAATTGATTTTCCCAACCGACACGAACTTTGCGCACACCTAATAATTGTTGATGGGTTTGTTTTATATCAGGAATGAGATTTCTCCGACTTTTTGCATACCAGTATAATCTTAGAGAAAATGTTGTTCTGTTAAATAGCAGAATGTTCCGATTAAATAATAATAATAATAATAATAATAATAATAATAATAATAAACATTTTTTCTAACATTTTACTGGTATACAAAAAGTCGGAGAAATCTCCTAATTCTAAAGTGGTTAATTTTACTATACATAAAAGTTTAATTTCTTATAGAAACTAATGTATATAATAATATATGTTACTTGCATTTAGTATTTATCAAAGTTGAGTATCTATAGTATAGAGATGCTGGTTTTTGAGTGTTTCTGAGTGTTTTTAATAGATTACCAGTCCCCCCAAAATACATTGATATCTAAAAATGGCAACAATATGCGAAACATTATTTAAAAGATTCGCCTTCAAAACTATAACCAATATGAATATAATTAAAAAATTGTCTGACAAACCCCGACATAGTTTTAAAATGCTTTGAATATATTAGATAATATATTGCAATAAATTAGATCTTAAATGTTTTTTTAAATAACTCATTTTTTATTTAAATTATTATTTATTATATTAAAATAAAACTATTCAAATATTACATGTAAAAGTATACATTTAAAAACAATAAAAAGCTAAAACATAACTAAAAAGCACGTCTTCTCGCAAAAAAAAAAAAAAAAAAAAAAAAAAAAACTTTCACTTCAACTGAGGCTAGGAGCCGACGGATATCACTCATGCTCTTGAAATAGACATAGATCGACACACCAGTTAGTCAGTCTATTATAAAATATGCTTTTTACAATTGCTGAGAAAATTTTAATTTTTGCCTTTTTGGCCAGGATTTTGCATCAAATACTGCTCTGTGCGCCATTAAAATGAAAATATTTAAGGTTAATTTTTAGAGGAAAATTTCCGCGTTGGAAATGTTTATGAACTCAGTGGTATAACTTGGTTTGGGTGCTTATCTCCGCAATTTAAAACATTTTATTCGTTAGCTGGAAAATTATGTAGACCAGGGGTTCCTAAACTTTAGGACGCTGAGTATACCACAAAATTGAAATTCATAATTTCGATGTACCATCGTTATTAAAAATAATGTTAACATTTAAATTAGCATTAATATACGGTAATTTAGTACTCCGATTACCTTTATTTTATTCATATAAAAACAATAAGTAATATAATTTTATTTTAATACAAAATTCGTTCAATATATATTCAGAAAAACTGCATGAAAAATTTTTAAATACATTCAAATCAGGAAAATTATGAAATATATTTTATAATATTTTATAAAAAGTAATGTTAGAGAAGAAAATCATAGTACTTTTGACTTATTTCCATGTATTACAGAATGTCTCAAAAAGATTGAAACGCGCTATAATTCTTTATCTGTTGGCGATAAGTATGTAATGTAAATTACAAAAGTGGTCAAAATAAGGCAGGAATTGAGATTATGTTGATGAAAAAGTCCTGCCATTCAGTTTCAACAGTTGCATTTTTCTCATTTTTAAACGGTCCCTAAGTTTTATAAGTTATATTAAAAAAAATAATAATAATAAATAAAAAAAAACCTCCTTGCAAGTAGAACAGTACTCCGACCGAAACTAACCGATTTATGATACTTCGAATTTTATGAGATTTCGGAGCTTTCCGGCACCAGCGATTTTTTAGTGCCAGAAAGCTTTAAAATTTCATAAAATTCTGAGTATCATGACTCGAGCAATTTTAGTCATAGAAGAATGGAAATTTTACTGTAGTACTTGTCGAAGCATGGAGACAAAATATCTAAATGTAACTTGTAGGACATAGGGGCCATATAAAAATTTGAAAAGTGTAACTTTTGAAAATTAATGTCAAAACCATTTCATTAATATCGTGTTAATTCCTAGTTTATTTTGAACATTGCAATTTACTCTGATATTTCCAGCAGCTTAAAAATTAAAGTGCATTTGAATCATTTTGCGACACCCTGCTACTAGGCGGCAGGTTGGGAATCCCTAAATCTAAAACAGCGGTTTACAATTCAATAATTTTCTATAACCTTAGCGTACCATAATTTGAGAAACCTGATGCAGACGATCACTGGTATAACATTTCTGGCTTATGATAAAATATTGGATCCAAAGAACAATGAATTTGGTCTCCTTTCTGTATTTCATGCATTTAATTTTTTAGGGGAGTGAAACACCTTTGGTAGTCTGGTATTATAATGAACTGTCCTTATTACACTCTCTTAAACTAGTCGTTGGGGGCCACCGTAATACTTACCGCTTATGGATATGCATACTATAAAATATGAAAATAAAACATGTGTAAACTATTTATAAAATGCATTGCAATTTGAATAAAATCGTGGCTTGATGACGTCATACACTTTAAAGGCTCTATTACTGAATTGCGTAAGAGAAACATCCTCAAAACTCTAAAAAGGTTAATCCTATTGACTAACAGTTTACTGCGTCGGATGAAGCGTCTCATTTCCAATTAAAATCTATCTTTGAATTGAAATTTGGTTGAAATACAGGGTCACGAAAAATCGAAGAGTGAGGAAAATAGGATTACAAATATATCGGCTACTCATTATCCGATCGACTTCATTCTTTATGCAAAATTTATGTTTTTTATTGTCTTTTATATTCACTCCTTAAAATAAACAATTTCGAAAATTTTTATACCCCTTTTATCAGAACGAACATTTCGAGACTCCGAAAAAAATAGTTCCGGATAATCGAGGTTACTGAAATTCAATAAGCTTCTTCCCATTATTACATACTAAATACATACCAAATTTCAAGTCTCTATCTCAATTTGTTCGGGAGATAGAGCGTTTACAGGCACACACTCAGACACACACACACACACACACATACACATGCAAGACGGGGGGGGAAATAATCTAAAAATATGTTTTTCGGAATCTCCAGTGTCTAAAACGTGTAAATCCGTCAACATTTTTTTTTTTTTCGATTTTCAAAACGATTACAAGACACCCTATACCACGTATGATGGGTAAATAAAAATATTCCAAGGCTTTTAGAATAAAATGGCGCAAACCCCATGTAAATATATAATTAGATCAAAAGGTTTTGTCAAAAAGGTCAATGACCCATTTTACACCCTTTTATTTAACTTAACTTTGCTAATGTATGTAAAGATGGAATTTTGTATTCGAATTTTCACTCATTTACTGATGTGCTAGAATTAAAAAAAAAAAAAAAAAAAAAAAAAAAAAAAAAATATGTACACAGGTGTGTTTCTGTTGACAATACAACATTTTAATATTTTTAAAACTTAATTATACATTAATACATTAATTTTAAAACATGTTTTCGTTATCTGAACGCAGGTGATAAATCGCCAAATATTGTTTGTCGTTTAAACTGTAATAATGCTAAAATAATGTTAATATTTTCTTATCCTATATATATTATTTCTGTTGTCAACATCCCTTTTTCTCAGAAAATGCGAAACGTAGAACGATGACTGAGATTTTGAACAGGCTTCTGACATAGTACACTCACATTTCGTTAAAACCTGTTTTTTGATTAAAAATTGCAGTTATAATTAAAATTTAAATTAGCATAGTTTTCATAAATGAAATGAAAAGTTTTTCTCAAATCAGTGTTGCCACAAAAATAAAATACCGCATCAATGAGTATTAAAAAAAAATGTTCAATGAAGATAAAATGTGACATAGTTGCTGCACGGGTTTATTTTGTATTTATGATTGAAAAGCAAAATTCAAAAAAATGCTCAATTTATTTTCCTTTGTCCCATATTTTTCTCTGAAACCCTCTAATCCAATTAAAATACGATTGCTTATTTATTTATTTAGTATTTTTTGTTTCATTTTTGCTGTCTTTGGTCAGTTTTTACTGTAACTTTGATGGAATAAATAAGATGATATTCTGGCTTGAATAATATCGTTCGCAGATATTTTTTAGTCCTTAATTTTTCTGTAGAAGTTAAATATACATCTAAAACATATTAGATATTGCGAAAAAAATATTAGACTGCAGTGCGAATTCTTTGCACGGGTCCACTGGTTAAGTTTCCAAGAATCACGGTACGCTGAAAAATGACCACATTTCTCATACACTGTAAAAAAAAAAAAAAAAAAAAAAAAAAAATATATATATATATATATATTATGTTACAGACAAAAACTGTCAGCCTATCTCTATGTATAAAACGCTAAGGTCCTTAGCGGCGATGGCAACGAGTGGTTTGTTTTCACTAATTTGCGAATATTAAGAAAAGTATTTGAGGTATCAATTTAAAATCCGCAATACACATGTAGGAAAATTTTCTGCATCCAAAAATCTAATTTTTGTAAAAATCGGCCGATAATTTTTCTTAATTTTTGTAAAAAAAACTAGCTATTTTCTGAAAAGGAAAGAAAACAAAGTGCGAAGTCAAACCAAAAAAAGCACCATTTTGTTTATGTTTCAAAAGTTACTGCTATTTGTTAATATTAAAGGTTAAAGGTCATTGGTTAAATTTTGAGTGAAAGGGTGGGAGTTCGGTCTTAATTTAAAGATCACGTTTATGTTAATCCGTAATATAAAGGTATCCGTTAATGTTAAAGGTATAAAGGAAATATTAAAGGCATCTGGAACGGTGGAAGGTGTAAATAATTTATTTTTGCAACTCGCCTGCTATACGGTGCCGTAGGTAGCGGGGACCCGTTCTGGAGGTTCGTTCGGAAAGAGGTTTGTTTAGAACAGAATGAGTCCCCTAACGGTAGAAGGTGGAAGTAAAAATTGTTTTAATTATTCGAGGCCTGCTAACTTAAAATATAATTGAATCTTAATATTCTGAAAAATATTTACGTGCAATCTTTCATGATTTTCCGACTGCTAGATTTATTTTGTAAAGCATTATCTACAAATTTTCTCCGCAGGACAAATGAAAGTAAATAAATGGTCTGTTTCTCTGTTCACAGTAAAAAAAAAATGTGTTGATTTTACAGACAAATTGTCAGCCAGGACGCTTGGATAAAACTGTTTATTTTATTAAATCTGTATTTATTACGAACTTTCTGTAACTTAAATGGAGTTTTCCCGTAAAATAAACTACAGATTTCATACGAAATAAAATTTGTATTTATTACTAACTTTCTGTTATTTTAAGAGATTTTGCAATTAAATAATCGGTTTGCAGATAAATAAACTTTTGTAAAATATTGCTTTTGTAAAATGAACAGTTTTTACTGGCGTATTGCCTGACAGCTTTTCACTGTAAAATCAACAGGTTTCTTTTTTACAATGTATAATTTCTCATAATAAATAATTCAACTCATAATTCTACATTTTGTTATTAATTTATTTTTTTATTATATTTTTAAAGATACAATGAAGGATTTCTTTTATTTGTGTTCATACATTATCTCTCCGTTAAATCAAGAAAAAATATTATTTATTGTTTTCTTTTTTTCCTTTGGGAAAAATGAATGAAACTTTCCGATAAAAATTTTCCAGACATTCTATTACCTTCTCCAACTTATAATAAGTATTACAATGCATCAGGAAACGCTTTTATTGTTTATTTATTAATCTCAGTGTCATCTTTTCAACTGAATGGTTCTAAATAACCCAGTCCTTACAATGAGTTATTAAACAGCGAAAGTAATTAAACATGTATCTTCTGTTACCTCGAGGAGGGAAAAAAGTTACGTCTTATAGTTTCAGGAAATTTTATTTGTTTTATTTTTTAACAATCTGTTTTTTTTTCTCTCTCTTTCAATATTTATGAACTTTTTTTAGATAGTAGATGGAGATCCTGCAATTATGAAAGGTTGAACGTTTGTCACGGTGTGAATTTCCGCGATGATTCACTCGAATGTTTTTTTAACGCATTCCAACATAGTTGAAAAGTGTTTATGAATTCGCTTTGTCTGCTCGTCTGTCTGTCTGTTCGATTGTCGGTCTGTCTGTTCATATGTCTGTCTCTCTGTTCGTCTGTCTGTTTGTCTTTCCGTCTCTCTGTTCGTTTGTCCGTCTTTCTGTTCGTATGTCTGTCTATCTGTTCGCCTTTCTGTCTGTCTGTCTATTTCTCTTTTCGTCTGTCTGTTCATCTGCCCGTATGTCCGTCTCCCTGTTCGTCTGTCTGTCTGTCTGTTCGATTGTCGGTCTGTCTGTTCATATGTCTGACTCTCTGTTCGTCTGTCTGTTTGTATTTCCGTCTCTCTGTTCGTTTGTCCGTCTCTCTGTTCGTATGTCTGTTCGTCTTTCTGTCTGTCTGTCTATTTCTCTTTCCGTCTGTCTATTTCTGTTTCCGTCTGTCTGTTCATCTGACCGTATGTCCGTCTCTCTGTTCGCCTGTCTGTCTGTCGGTTTCTCTTTCCGTCACTCTGTCCGTCCGTCTTTCTGTCTCTCTGCCTGTACTCTAACTCGAGTAAACATACTCGTATTGCGATGCAATTGATATATGTTATTGAGGTTTACCATGATATGTTCGGTATTGAAAATGAAATGTGTACCATGTATGGTTAGATTACAGGGAAACTCAAAATTAATCTGTTACATTATGGTCAATGGGGTAAAATCGTTTTCAATGCATTTTAATGATATTACACTATTTTAAACACAACGAAATTGATATGCATCACTGAGGTGGAGGACAACATTTTTCCTATTAGAATGTAGAATAAGTAGCAATTATAGTTCGTTTATAGGGACGCCCAAAAGAATTCCATTACATTATGATCTATAGGGAAAAATTGTTTACAGTGTATTTAAATGATGTTACACTGTTTCAATGAAATTGGTATGCATTATTGCGATGCACTAAGCATGTTTTCTATAGATTATTGACAACGCAGAATATACCGTTTCTTTACAGGGGCACTCAAGAGAATTCGGTTACAGGGCTGACTATGAGCCATAACTTTCAAAATGTCTGTTTTCAGCTATGATAATGCATTTTGTAACTTAAGTAATTTTTAGTGCATTACGAAGGGTGTACAGATCACATACTGTACGAAAGGCTGTACGAAATAATTAGCACACATTACAGGCTATAGACAGCAATTGTTGAAAATAAATTTTTACTGCTGTTTTTTTTTTTTTTTTTTTTAGATATCTTATTGCATTGTATGAACAAAAATGAAATTTCTTTAAAGTATTTCATTACTGTTGGAAAGTATTTCATAATATGTGCCTTGATGCAGGATTTTTTTTTCTTTTATTTCCCTATAAAACTTTTTATGAGAAATATTTTGACCGACTTTAATTTTAAAAAACTCTTAAAATAATTTTTCGATTTAAAAACTGTCTGCTTCAGCGTGTTTATCGAGCATTTCTCTATAAAACTACCAATTTGCATATTTTATATGCAATAGTTTTCGGAATATTAGTCTAGAAAGACCTCAAGGCACAAAATCTTCAAGGACAGCGGCTGTCGCTACTTTTTTTTAATATAGAGAGATACTCATATTTTAATACTTAGAAATTTTTCCATAGAAAATTTCTCACGCCTTGCATTCATAATATTCAAATTTTAATTGCTTAATAGGCATATATCGAACATAGTGAAAAAGGCACCAGGCACATAGTGAAAAAGGCCCAGGGTTGGTGGCTCACGGAAAATATTCCATCTTGTGCTGCGTTTGTAGCCCTTGCCAACATGTTATAGTGAGAAAGTTCCAGGCTGCGTATCGTTCCCAAATGGTTCAGTTGGTAGAACGTCAATGCGCTACACTGACGATCCGGGTTCGAGTCCCGGCGTGGGTACTTTTTCACTATGTTGGTTATACACCTATTAAGCAATTAAATTTTGAATATTAGAGTGACACTATTTTTCCAAGTATTACAAAAGCATTCGTCCATACGGGTGAGTTATATAAGAGTTATCCTGCCGCAATAAAAATATACGCATCTATTTATGACTTTAAATTAAAAAAAAAAAATAAATAAATACACCTTGTCACTTAAAAAGCATAGTTCAAAACAGTAGAGTTATTTAACTTTAGAACGGCAATAGCGGTCAATTTCAACGGGACTAAATGAATATATTTCGATTCGAACCAGAAATTTCTTTATAAAAACAAATAAAAAAATCAAATATGTACCACATAGCAATAAGTTAACCCTTTGTATCACCACGTTACATATCTGCAACATACCCAAAAATCAATCTTACTTATACACAGTGAATTTTAAAAGACGATTTTTATTTATTGCTGCTATTTTCCAACACAGCTTGTAATATACAAGAATTCTCAACGACGGTGATACTGAGTTAATTTTTCATGCCAAAGTTTTATTCATCGTTTGAGAAGTTTCGCATCGTGATTGCTAAAATGAACTTCGTAAATTTTGTGAAATTAAAAAGACTGGGGACGTTCAAAAATAGATTTTTTACAAAGGTATAAGTTCGTATACTTTGCAATTTTGTATTAGAAAATTGACAATATTTATCAGAAGTATGTAGTTTTCTGTTTATTGCTGATGTGAAGAAAAGTATCTTTTTGTCAATATATTTTTATTTTTTTATTCAAAAATTTTTTTTTTAATTATTTTTTACATGCCTAATGCGGTATTAAAAAAAAAATTTTTTCCACGCTCGAGAACTCAAAATTTTGAGACACATTTTTACACTCATTTTTAAAAGTAAAAACATGAAACTTGGCGGCGTGATTTATGCAGAGATTTATAAGAGACCATGTTTTTATTTTTCGTTGAATTAATTAGAAATTGATTTACAAATAATTATTTTCACAGTACGATAATTTTTTTTTGTTTCCAGCAGTATCGCTTCTGGAAATTCGGTTTAAAATGTCCACTTTGACAGCATCATTTTAAATATATTTTGCCTTTATCAAAAAATAGAGACAATACGAACATTATAGAGTTTCTGAATAAGAGAACCTGCCAATTGGATGCATTTTAGAGCAAAAATGAATTTAAAAATGCGTCTCAAAATAAGCAGTTTGGATTTGAATACACCCTTAAAATGGTGTATTCTAACATCCGAGTAAATATTTTTCAAATAGGAGTTGTTGAGTCACAAAGTATTAAATAAAAAATCTGGTTTAATGTATATGACTTGGATTAAATTTCTGGGTATTCTATTGTAAAACAGACCTTTAAAGTTTTATATAAGTGGGTTAGATAATTTTTTAAATAACAAACTTTAAATTTTCGCTAATTTTTAACATCTCAAAGGTGCCCCTTAACCTTTTTCATTGACAATTATTTTTTCGAAATAGCGATCGCCATTTTACTACCACTATTTGTGTACTAAAATATTAGTGGTAGATTGCTATTACAAATGTTGTAGAAATATAGAAGAACATCGGGTATTCTGGAATACTTTTTACATTTGGGGCAATACAACATCCCGATATTGTTTAATATACAATTACAAACTTCAACTATCTGCAAATAGTTTTTATACACAAAAATCATTTTACGAAATTGCATCACTCGCAAACAAATAATAGTAATAATAATAAACTTATTTTAAGGGTATTGTGAGGTAGTCGGGAAGTGTGGAACAAGTGGTCAAAAATGAAGAAAACGAACAAAATTTGGCAAAAAACAGATGTAATGGTATTATGAAGCGAGCATGATCAAAATAGAGTGTCTAGGTAGCCCGCCATATACTCCAGTTCATACTTCCGATTTTCACAAATCACAAATATATGGATCTGTCTTTGCACCTCTTTAATCATGGAATATTATGAGATACTAGGGAATCGAACCCGGGCTTCCCAGGTTACAGAACATCGCAGAAAACTATTTATTTATTTAAAATTCTAACAGATTTTTTACATTTAATATATATCCTTCTATATTAAAAAAAAAAGTAATCTGGAACTGAGCCAAAAACGATTTAGAAATGGACCAATGAAAATCTGCGTAGATATTCCGGGTTATTCTCATCGCTTTTTTACTAGGGACTTTTTTGAGGAGCTATTACTTTTTTTCTAGCCATCCTACAGATTCGAAAATCATACCACCAGACGCGAAATATAACAAGATTTCAGAAATTAAAAAAATTATCACGGTCGGACAATAAAAACTCAAAAAATTCTTAAAAAAGAGTAAAAAATCTTTTATTGAAAAAGTCATTTTTTTTATATTGTTGCAATTTCTAAATAAGCGCAAAGGATTATGTTCTATCTCAAATAAAAAATGTATTTGCGCGAGACTATTAAAAACAATAATGAAAGTTTAAAATGATAATTAAATGATCACGTGTTGAAAGCAGGAAATAAAGATAATTACGTCATAAAAATTGTGTTTACACATGAGTAATTAAAAATAAAAAAGATGAATTAAATGAAAAAGCATTATAACCAGTTAAATGAAAAAGCATTATAACCTGATTACAACAGAAGATAATCGCCGTTCGTGATATCATCATCATCATCATCTTTTTAAAACAGGATACATTGCCAGGTTTTAAGAGGCTGTGAAATCAGAACGGGGGTTGGTGAGCGTAGCGAGCAGGGGGCAGAGCCCCCTAGTATACTAAAAAGAAATGGCGCATCTAGTATTTGTCGAGAATTAAATAAAAATCATGCACTCGTGACATCATAATTCACTTTTATATTTAAACAGAATAATAAGGCTACTATAATTTGTGACTCGTGCTATAGCCAATATACACGTCAGGACACGTCTCCCTTAGCATTATCGTTTTACGCGTGAAGGTTTCGCTATGGTACTTCATTGTGAAATTTGGTATTTTTTTAAATTCAATATTTGAAAAACGGCATAATCATTAGATTTGAAATTTATATCAAGAAAAATACAATTTTTTACCTTTCTAACGAAGTCTGTCTAATATTTTTCGGTCAAATACTTTTCGAGCAATTAATTTTTTCAGTAACTTCAAATGTTTCATTTTCCGAGATTAATCTGTGGCAACGATTAGCGAAAATCCCAGTCGTCAGCAACGCATACCTTTTTATCAAAGAGGATTGGTATTCCATTTAACGCGATACCGAAAAAATTACTCTGTGTTTATTGGTGTAAATCGCCAGCTAAAAAACGAGTATGACATCATACACTGTTATTATTTCTCTGTACATTAGCTTCATTTCAATGTAAAAATATCACTTTTAATAATGAATAAAAAATATTTAAAAATTATCTCCTGAAACTTTCCAAACACCAAAAACAAATATTTAGTCACACAACGCGTCCTGACGCCGACCGACGAACGGCGGACATTCTGGAATCGTTTTTAAGTAGTTTATGATATTGCCGCTTGGTGGCAGCACTTTACCAAACAGAAACCTTGGTATTCCGTATTACACGAAGTTCGTCTACTACAAAGACTAGTATTATTATTATTTTTTTAATCAAAGGACTAAGTTTAATTCTGAAGTAGAAGTGGCGACAAACATTTGTTTAGTCAAACTCGACATCTGAGTACAAAGGGTTAATAATTCACACATCTTATGCTTATTAATGTTGAAATGTTTTTACAGTCATAATTTTTATCTATTTTCTGACAAAAAAAGGAGGGGATAATATTTTGACTGTGGACAATTTATTCGCTGATAACAGGGGACGGATGAATAGATTTTAATAAATGTCTTACCAAACTGTGTTTGCTCGCCGAGTATCATAGATTATAGTTATATAGCCAATGTTTCCTAAAATAAGAATATATCTCCAAAGTGCTTATAAATGGTTGTTCTATTAAAAAGTATAGATTGAAGTTCAATCATCAAAATAAAATTTTAATGAATAAATAAGAAAGAAATTAAAGAAAAATTAGGAAGATTTCTGCATGAAATCGTTCGGCTCTAATTATCGAAATAATTTAATTTTATCATAAAAATGGATTCTTTGTGCTTTTCTTTTGTTTTGTTTTCGTTTAATTTGAACTCATTGATATAATTGCATGTATAATTTTGGTCAATGTGTATTTTTATTACTAATAAATTGTTTCTTGTTTAACCTTTCTGTGAGTAATGTAAGTGATTAACACAGAATATTTTTTTATAGGTGATTGTCGTTCTAAGCCTACTGGCACTTTCTTCAGGCACAGGATATGGCGGCGGTGGAGGCGGAGGACATCGAGGAGGTTACGGTGGAGGAGGTGGAGGATACGGAGGAGGTGGTTATGGCGGTGGCAAATTAACAAGAGGCGGTGGCGGAGGATATGGCGGAGGTGGAAAATACGGAGGAGGTCAAGGAGGTTATGGTGGTGGTGGTGGCGGACGTGGCCACGGCGGATACGGTGGTAGTGGAGTTATAGGAGGAGTTGGTGGATATGGTGGTGATGGAAAGGTTGGTGGAGGAGGAGGTTATGGCGGAGGAGGATATGGAGGAGGAGGAGGAGGATACGGAGGAGGTGGAAAGCTTGGAGGAGGAGGGGGAGGAGGATACGGAGGTGGTGGAAAGCTTGGAGGAGGAGGAGGATACGGAGGAGGACAGGGTGGATACGGCGGAGGTGGTAAAGTAGGAGGTGGCAGTGGAGGTTATGGTGGATATGGAGGAGCAGGTGGAGGAAAGTACGGAGGAGGTGGTGGATACGGAGGTGGTGGACATGGTGGTGGCGGCTATGGAGGTGGAAGTTATGGTGGAGGTGCAGGTGGAGGAAAGTACGGCGGTGGAAGAGGAGGTTATGGTGGTGGAGGATACGGAGGAGGCGGAAAAATTGGAGGTGGAGGAGGACATGGTGGATATGGAGGATATGGAAAAGGAAAATAAGATTTAGACCAAAGTTATAAGGGTAGGTATTATTATTAATTTGTTAAGATTTGTTTGTATTATTATATTTGATCATTTTTCTTACATAATGTATGTATAGTGTAATAACGTCACACATTACAGGGCTAGAACTTCAAAATATAGAACCGTTAAAGATTATTTATACAAGAGTGTCTCATTTGTTTTTAAACTTTAGCTTTAATTGCTACAAACCCAGAAACGATGCAGCACGAGTACTTTTAATGAGTGCGTGTGCATTTCGAATATTCCAGAGCGCTTGGTAGCAAGATTAATGAGACAGCTCAGCAGTGAGGTGATCCAATGTCGTCAGTTAGACGAGGAATTTTATTCTTTTCTATTTTTATATAATATTTGCCTAATTTAATGACATATCAAATAACGCGAATTTCAAAAAACTAGTAGCAATGGAGCAATCTGAATATTAATAATAATAATAATAAAAGCTCAAATAACAACACTGACGCGATGAGATACAATAACAGAACGTTATCGAAGTGTTATCTGTAAAAAAAAAGGGAGCTCATCATTGAATATTATTTTACGTTCGTCGTCTATCAAACCACAAATGCCGGCCAGGAAAATTTAAATAAATAAATGTTCTTCCTTTCTGACGATTTAACAAAAGTAGTAAAATTTATTCTTTTCAATTGACTTAAGATAATCCAACTCTAAACGTAAAAAGAACTAAGAATTTGTCGTCCCAGAAGGCTCTGCTTGCCTTTTCTCCCTATGCAAGACAATTTTTATTTTATTTTATTTTTATTTTTTCCCCTTTAAAACAATGTGTTTAAAAATTGTCTGAAACAAATTATTAAGGGAATAACCTTAAAAAAAAAAAAAACCTTTCGATTTTCCATTTAAAAAAAAAAGATAAAAGCTTGTTTTCGGATTTTTAATATATTTTACTTGTTGCATTTTCATATTGCCTTTTATATTAATATGTTTTAAAAAAGTCTAGAACAATGGGTGTGAGAAAAAATTCTTAGTTTTGCTTATTTCACAATCATATTCCCTATTTCAAAAACTCGGCCTACGCTGCAGACCACTGGCTCATCTAATTCAAATTCGTTCCCCTCCTTTGGTTTCGTTATGTCGGCGCCCATGCTGCAAATCGCTCAGGAATGCTTTGAAAATGTGTTTTGGATATCACATGTGCTCAAAAAGAGTGCAATCAAGGGCATATTCATGGGCATAATTTTTCATTTTCATTTAACTGCAACCTTGTGAAATGTAACACGCAATCTTCTGAATCTTGTGCCGATGCCCAAGTATCAAACCGCTCGGGAATGTTTTGAAAATGTGATTTTGATATCACTCGGGCTCAAAAAGAGTTCAACCAAGTGCATATTCATCGGCATAACTCGCTATTTTCATTTAACTGCAACCTTCTGAAATCTGTCCCGCAACCTTCTGAATCTTGTGCCTGTGCCCATGTTACAAATCTCTCGGGAATGTTTTGAAAATGTGTTTTTGATATCACTCGTGCTTAAAAAGAGTTCAATCAAGGGCATATTCATGGGCATAATTTTTCATTTTCATTTAACTGCAACCTTGTGAAATGTACCACGCAATCTTCTGAATCTTGTGCCGATGCCCAAGTATCAAATCGCTCAGGAATGTTTTCAAAATGTGTTTTTGATATCACTTGTGCTCAAAAAGAGTGCAATCGAGTGCATATACATGGGCCTAACTCAGGGACCGATTTTCAAATTTGGGAGCCCTGGGCCCAGATGCTCATGGGGCCCTCCTCCACCAACGCTTGAGTAAAAAGATGTATTAATTTTTTAAAAAAACTGTAAACAAAATGGAAAAAGAGAAAAACGTCTTTTATAGAGATTGACCTCATTTATCCAATGAAAAGAAAAATCATTTTAAAATATTGAAGTGCAAACGAGATATTTAAAAAAAATGTCTCCCATAAGATTAACATTAGCAAGCGGGTGTTTTCACTTGAGTGAAGTAGCCCCTTAAAAAGTTATTTTTAAAGGAAATGAACGATAAACAGATTTTTCCATATTATTCTTTTCAATGGTTAAAACTTTATCAGATTGTGGCCAATAATTGAAAAAAATCAGTTGCATTTGGGGGCTCTGGGCTCGTGTCCCGAATGCCCTGCCGTAAATCAGGCACTGGCCTAACTGGCTATTTTCATTTAACTGCAACCTTGTGAAATGTGTCCCGCAATCTTCTGAATCTTGTCCGAGTTGTCATGAGAAAAAAGGAGAACAGTTTCAGTAATAGTACATTTGCAGTGTTTGGATAGCTTAAGTTTAATAAACTAATGCTTTTCTACGTAATTTGTTTTGGTTTTTAAAAAATAATAAATGAGGCAATTTATATACAGAATAATAAGAATTTAGAGAGTATTTTTTAAGAGTAGAGAATAATAAAAGTTTTAAAGTTATGCCTGAAGCTGGAACCACCGCCCTCTGAATACTAGACCTGCGCGCCGACACAAAAATGGCGGCTGTCGTAGGCGTATTTTTTTAAGCGATTGTACCGTCCCTTGTATTTGAACACCAATAATTTCTAAAAGATTTCTTCGCTTTATTTTTCTGAGATCAAATAAGTCAAAGGAAACTTTTAGAAATTAGTGGTGTGTAAATTCAGGGGACTGTACAAACGCTTAAAAAAATCCGCTTACGACAGCCGCCATTTTTGTGTCAGCGCGCAGGCCTAGTATTCAGGGGCGTTGCCGGAACAAAAAATATTATAGTTGGAAACTCTGATTGCTAGATCAGGAATCATATTAATTTTAGGAAAATATACAGAGGTGCCAAGCTCTCACTAATCTTTTGTAATATGTGGGTTAATTTGACCCAGGTTCAATACGCTTCACACCAGAATTTTTTTTAAGAAATGAAATTAAATGTATTCATTGTACAAATCTGAAATTAAATAATTAAAGATTCATAAAATAACTTTTCTGGTTCGAAACGTTGTTAAACTAGGTCAACTTAATCCACATATACGGAATATTAGTGGGAGCTTGGCACCTCTGAAAATATATATTAATAGCATATATTCCGTACTTTTTATGCTCATTATTTCTATTTTTGTTTTTTTGCAGATGTTTTCTGAAATTCGACAGTGCCTGGACCCCTTGATGTAAAAATGTTCGAAGTTGCATCAATAATTTAAATAAATTTTTATTTATGTAAAGAAGTGCTTTTGTGTTCTTGTAAATAACGGATTTTTACCTCAATGCTTTTTAATGAAAATGAGACTTTAAAAGCATTCTCCTGTAAAAAACAAAAAAGATAAAGTAAATAAAAATAAAAACTGTTAATCGCTACTCTGTTTGACTCATGTTAGCGTATATGGCAAAATATTATCAAGAGAAGAAAAAACAGAGAGTAGAATTTGAAAGTTGTGACCTATATCCGGAAAGGCTGTCACTTTGAAAAATATTCATAACGAGATTTTATAGATAAAATCACTTTATTTGAAACTAATAGAGCAAAGGATGTGATGGAGCTTCTTTGCGATTTTGCTTACGATATGCTACGATTATCAGTACTTATCCTTAGGTCAATACTCACTAGTATAATAAATATAAGATTACTAAATCTCAAAACTCAGTTACGTACAAAACACTGGCGGCTCGAATCACTAACAACTACGAGAGCAAGTTAGGCTGTAGCTGCAAGATAAAAGTTAACTCACAACTGTCAATACTGTTTAAATGTCAGTAAATTAGCAACCAATGGTTGTGGATCGATTTTCATTTGAACTGTAAACCCAAAATTCTCCCTTACCACACTGCCGAGCTGCACGCAAATATACTCTCTACTTCTCAATCAACAAGTGCTAAACATCACTCCGTCACTAGATGCTGGCCTTATTCTCTAAAATGGCAGGACTCAACCAAATCCGCCGATACAGACTTTTGCTTCTGCTTTTATACTCCACAGATTGACCAACGAAGCCTAATTTGCATAAACTCACAGCGAAAAGCAATAACAGCAGATTCCGAAAGCTCCAAACACACTTCGGAAATTTAAAGCAAAATAAAGTACAGATCTCGCTGTTGCGCACACATGTTAATTTTGACAAAACATTCACAAAAAACTAGCTAAGAGAGTTGCTAGTCCACTTCAAAGTATCGAAAATAAATTAAAGAAAATAAAAAAAAAATCACATTGAACCTTTATATTGTTTTTAACTTCATTTTTTATTACACACTTTTATTTAACTTCATTCATGTGAGTAGAGATAAAATTTTGTGATAGATTTCTTGATGGGCTTCACTTTTTGAACACTTTTCCCGATGTGCTAGAGTTTTGAAATATTGTACAGTTGTGTGTACCCGATGACAATCCATTATATTTTCAGAATTTAACTATCAATTAAAAAGGGCTCGCAGAGCTCCTAAAATTTTCTACATTTACTACCACTATTTAAAAACGATAATCTTTGTGGTAGATTTCTACTGCAGATGTTAAAAGAATCTATCAAGAAGAATATTGTATTGAAATAGTGGTGGCAAAGATAGAAAAAATTAGGAATGCGGCGAGTCCTGATTAATACATTTATTTTAATTAAATTTTGAATATATGCGTTTGACTTTAAATCTTTAGGTCTAGGGTTCGGATCCCTATTATGACGGAATTATTTATATTGCTGTGATTTGAAATCAAATGGCGTATTCCATTTTTAAATTCCTACTATTAGCTCACACTCTCTCTATATATATCTTGTTCAAATTTTCAATCGTTAATAAAATATTTTCTATTCATCCACTCAAGTTCAAATAAATTTTTTTAAACTTGTAGTGGATGACACTTTATGTTAATACAGTTTTTTCAAATATTAATTCACTAGCAAGCTTCGCCCGCTACGCTGGTCAGTTTCTCCAAACGAATTTTGAATCAAACTAAATATACCGGTGAATTGCATTCATCCAACAATGTACGCTTTTGGTCAGACAGCTACAGGAAAATATGAAAAGAGATCGCATATCAAATTATTGCCTTGGACTACTAAGTATTTGTCTGGCTTTAATTATGATCCTCAAATTGATTATTTCAGGAATAAGGCTGTTGAGCTCGGATCTCAGTTACCCTGCACCTCGTGCCGTGCCTTGAAGTGGCAGGATGTGACTTCCTGGATATGTTGTAGTGGCGGTAGTAAAGAAGATATAGTAATAGATGCGTTTTTAGAAATTATAACTTGTAATGTTAGAAATATTGATGAGTTGGCGCTAAAGGCATCACCAAATTATAGAAACTGTGCAATATCGAAACCGTACAGACCCTCGAAACTTTATTTCAGCAAGCATATTTTATTTAAAAATCACAATTACATAAATATCCGTAAGAATAATAGGTACTTTTATATTGCTGGGCGCCAGTAAAAACTCACCAAATCTTGTTTCAATTGGCATCATTTGAATTGGAACATTTTGCGTGACATTTTATTTGTATTGATATGTTTGTGTTTATGTATTTTATTATGATTATATTATATTTTAGTTATTTTAAATAAGTTTTTAAAGATATTATATCGCAATGTTAAAATAATGGCTAGTTGTTATTAGCTAAAGTTAAAAGATTAACAAAAAAAAAAAAAAAAAAGGATTGGCGAGATTAAAAAAATTTTGGCGATTACTGTCACCCAGCTAACATAAAAATACCGAATTATATTCAATTCCAAATTCCCGAAGCAAACAAAAAAGTTAAAACAAAGAGCCCGAAAACTGGCATTATTGAGATTTCATCTAATCAAAATATCAGGTGATTTTTTTTCTTATCCAGTATCTTATAAATCTCCAAGTATTGTTTGATCTTTAACAATGACGAATATATTTTAGAAAATATCACTTGGCGATCAATGCAATTAATTTCAAGGTTTTGTCGCCAAAGGCAACGCCAAATTCGAAAATTTGCTATTTCTCACGAATTGTTGGAGTTAGAATATTTTTATTTGGTACCATTCAATTCAGCATGCAAAAATACATTGAAATATGTTATCATTTGACAAATAAATATAAAACTCGATTTTAAAGAAATTTTGATATTGTTTGTTCTCATTTTAACCCCTTTAGGGATGGAATTTTAGGAAAACTTTCTTATTGCGCCTCTACATCCTAAGAAGTATTTTCTCCGCAATTTTCGTGTTTGTAACTTCAGTAGTTTGGACTGTGCCTTGATGATCTCCAAAGTCAGGACTTTCTTTTACATAATATAGAATTTTATATACAGATAAAATTAACCATTATTATTACCTAGCACGCTAGGCTGGTCGGTTTCTCCAAAAAAACTTGAATCAAACGAAATATATCGGTGAATTTGATTGTGTGTTTTAAAGAAACATGAACTTTTACCTTCATGTCCTTCCGCATTGATGTAAAACGATACGAAAGCCGTTACTCTGTTATATTTTCTAATGTGTTACACGAAATTTAGGCTGTTAAAGACCAACTCGTTTATTTAATCATTTACAGTATGATTTTCTAAAGAACGATATAACGATATGCAATATATACTAAAACTATCCCTGGAAAATTAACAATGCAAGTTCCATAGAAATCCATTCAGCGGAATCTTTAAAAAAGTCTAATGTTTCATAATTGGGTTCAACTGATTATAGAAAGGCCCCCCACCCTCCTAATTCTTTAACTAAGCATTATAGAACGACATGTTATGCACTAAAACTTCCCCTCAAAATTTAGCTAACTAACAGTGCAAGTTCCATCAAAATCCATTCAGCAGAATTCAAGATATAAGCGGCAGGATCGAAATTCCCTTTGCGTTATACATATACAGAAGACAGATAAATGTATCTTTCATAATCATCTTCACCTGATGATAGAACTCTCAGGGATTTTGTAGAAAGTATATGCTGGTATACGCCGTCAACCTTCTGGAATTTTTAAGACGAAATTCTGCACACCGTCCATAGCTATAATATATACTCTCTAGCATATATATTCTGTCTATAGAGTATATGCACTGTTTTTTTTTACGACTACACCACTGACAACTTTCTCCCACGGCTCCATAACTGAACAATGTAGAAAATCAATTCCTGAAATATTATCACACTGCGAAACTCCCATCAAAATCCGTTCAGTAGAACTTTAAAAAAGGTAATCTTTCATAATCGGGTTCACCTAATTTTATCTATAATTTCCTCCCGTGGCTCTATAAATAAGAAATGTAGAACAATGTAATTTATTTTAAAACCTTTCTAAAACAAATTACCTAACTAACAGTGAAATCATATAAAAATCTGTTCGGTAGAACCTGAGTATTAACCGATCGGAATGGAATAAAAATTTGCGTTTTATAAATATTATAGATGATTATGATATGATTTTTGTAATCTGATTCGTTGTCAAACTTTCGCTTCAGAAAACACAACGCAGACGAAAACTTTGCTCCAGAGAAGTACCAACCATCCCCACAAAATTGCCTAACTATCAGTGTAAATCCCACCAAAGTCCGTACAACAGAACTCAAATTATAAACGTTCGGAATGAAATAAGAATTTGCATTTTAAAATGCATAGCAGATATATCTTTCATAATTGCATTCACCTTTCCCAATCACTTACCCATTAGCTCTATCACTAAGCAACATAGAATGATATGTTATAGGGTCATTAACCATACCTGAAAAATCACTTCCATTAAAGTTTGTTCAGTAGAATTTTTTTAAAGTAATCTTTAATAATCGGGTTCACATAATTTTAGAGTTTTCCGCTTTAGCTCTATAACAAAGCAACGTGGAATAGCTATACGCTAAAACCTTTGAAATAACATTACCTGATTAAAATGTGAATATGCGGTTTATACTCATAGTAGATGATGATATGATTTTCTGTAACAGGATTCATCATGAAGATTTTGCTTCATTCAAACATAAATGATGCTTTCAACATTGTGGCTAATACGCCAATTGGCGAGGTATCCGATTGCGGAAAATTAGCCCGAAATCGTATGAATAACTACCCAAAGAAAAAGAGAAACATGGCTGAAGACTGAAAACAAATAAAGAAGTAATACATAATACTAATCAGACCTTCGACACTTTATTTGGCACTGCTCCATTATCCCGTCGACCACTTTTCATAAAAAAAACTATCACCAAACTATAAGATTTAACGCCAAAAATGCAGTCCCATTCACTTGACGTCAGAAGTATTAAACGTGTTTGTTATGTCATGAAGCGGTTTTTAATTCGACATTTACCTTTATTTTTCATTTTGTTTTTCTGATCTTTTAGTTATTTCGTTAATTAAAATAAAAATTGCGTCCTTAAACGGCTGTGCTATGACATTAAAAGAGAAAATGCATTGTAAAAATGTTGCGTTTCATAGTTAAGGCGCTGTAATTAAGTGCAATAGATCAATTTCAACTGACGTCACAAACATTTAATTCACCAGCCGTGAAGGATAATTAAGAAAAATAATGTAAATAAATAAATATCCAAGATTTTTTTTTTCTATTTTCATTAATATATTGTAATTTTTTTGTGTTAAGACTTACTGGACACTTTGGTTTTTTGGTGAGTTTTTTCCGTTCCGAATTTATTTTATTTTATTTATTTATTTTGATGTTCCAATGGCAACATTCTTCCATTTGTTTATTTAGAGTTCATGTTTAGCGATGATTTTTTTTTAATGGAAAGTGGTTGACGGTATAATT
Source organism: Maratus michaelseni (assembly GCA_963931845.1). Classification (NCBI taxonomy): domain Eukaryota; kingdom Metazoa; phylum Arthropoda; class Arachnida; order Araneae; family Salticidae; genus Maratus; species Maratus michaelseni. Next base: position 11,916,425 of record OZ007598.1, read on the forward strand.
GAGATGTACCATTTATTTTAGCAATCACATTTTATTTTAAATCGTGGCTTTGTAGAAATAATAATAATACACAATTACATAAATATCCGTAAGAATAATATTCAATTCCCAATTGAGCAGTTAATGTTTCTATCTTCAAAAATAAACAAAAAGATTTAATTTGAATATCTTCCATTGCTATAGTAACGGACGTATTTTTAGAAATTATCACTTGTATTGTTAGAATTGTTAGATTCTGACGTCAAGGACTTCGCCAAATTAGAAAAATGTGCAATATCTCACGAACTATTTGACTTATGAGTATTTAATTGATATCATTCGATCCAGCATACAAAAATACATTAAAAATATGTTATCATTTGTCACGTAACTATAATACTCGATTTTTAAGGAATTTTTTTAAAGTTTGTTCCCCTTTTTACCCCCCTTAGGGGTGGAGTTTTTGAAAATCCCGTCTTAGTGCGCCTCTACATACTAAGAAGTATTTTTCCTACAAGTCTCGTCTTTGTAGGTTCAGTAGTTTTGGCTGTGCGTTGATCATCTAGCCAGAAAGGACTTTCTTTTATATATATATAGATTAATTAAATTTAATTAATTTTAGTTGTAAATGAGAGAAAAAAATTCCTCCCATTCTTTTCATAAATGAAATGAAAGATTTATCTCAAGTGAGTGATGCCACAGAAATAAAATACCGCAACGATGATTAAAAAATAATGTTCAATAAAGATAACGTGGGACATTAATGCTGCATGGATTTATTTTATATATTTATGATTAAAAAGTAGGAATTGACTTTTTAAAAAAATTATATTACTTTTTTGTTAAACATATTACTTCGTGAGTTATAATAGATTAATGTCTCAAGGCGACATTTTCGGAGCGTGTGCTGAAAAATCAGTTCAAAACCTCAACTTTGACAGTATTTTCTGAAATATCCTCCATTTATTGAAAAATGGAAATTTCAGTTCGAGTTTCTAAATAATAGCAATAATAATAATAACAATAATAATAATACTTTGTAATTTCGGGCATTTAAGAAATGAATTCAGGAATGTGTCAAAAGCTAGGCAGTTTGTATTTCGTAAAATAAATGTATTAGCACCATGATTTAAAAAGAATGCATATACAAAGTAATATACTGCGTACTTCTAAACAAATGAGACAAACATTCAAGGCAATGACACGCATCAAGACAAGAAAAATATATATTTAATAAACAAGGTCGCAATCAATCAAAATTACAGGCTGACTTATAATCTGAATTTGAATTTTCTTTTACAACTTTAACAATAATGAAGATATTTTAATGAGATTTGCACCAGATTAATTTTGACGCAGGTTAATTTTGACAAAACATTCACATTTAAAAAACTAGCGTCCCTTTCTAAGAGAGTTGCTAGTCCACTACAAAGTATCAAAAATAAATTTTAAAAAAGAAAAAGAAAATCACATTGAACCTTTATATTGTTTTTAACTTCATTTTTTATTGCACACTTATTTAACACTTATTTAACAACATTGGTTTTAAAGAAAGTTGTATGTATATAAATTGTGGGTTTTTTCCATTGAATATATGTTTTTGTTAGTGCGGTAATATCGCGGGATTAATTAACCGGTCTAATCGAAGGAAACTTGTATTTAGATAAGGAACTTTTTCATGTTAAGAACAACCAGATTACTGAAGGTGAAGACCACAAATTTCTTCATATTTTATTCGGTAAAAAATATTTTTGTTCTCTTACGTTGTTATAGACTTAAGTACAATTCGAGTATGGTTTAAAAGTACAGTTATACGAATATCGCATACAATTTCTCATATAATCTTAATTTGAACCCACTCGATTTGTCATAAAAACAAAATATTTTTTTTTCGTAAATTATCGCACAAGCTGTAAAACAAACTCATCAAAAAGTCACCTGTAAAAAATGCAGCCAAGTCTCGTAACTCATTTACCGTAAAAAGTACTGAGATCGTATAAAGCCAAGTTTAACTATCTTATTAACTCTGAAATTTTCATTCACAAAATCACTCCTAGTCTCTACATCTTTAGTTAATTATTATTTTGTGACTTGGCAATTACTTAGCACGAGAATGTGATGTATATAGTTAGTCTTAATCAAATAATACTATAACATATTAAGGTGTAATAACTTCCCTGTGCGTATATAATTTGCTTTAGTTAAATTATCCCATCCCATCCCATAACATAGTAAGGTGTAATAACTTCCCTGTGCTGCGTAATTGCCAAGTCACAAAATAATAATTAACTAAAGATGCAGAGACTAGGAGTGATTTTGTGAATGAAAATTTCAGAGTTAATAAGATAGTTAAACTTGGCTTTATACGATCTCAGTACTTTTTACGGTAAATGAGTTACGAGACTTGGCTGCATTTTTTACAGGTGACTTTTTGATGAGATTTCACTTCTTTTTGTAAGTAACCCTCCTTTTCTTGATTTTGGGTTCTTTTTGGAGATCATCCACTGATTTTCGCTAAGCCCACACTCTGTCCCTATTATTTACAGGTATCAAAAAATTGAAGCTTTAGTTTCGTTTGCAAAGTACTGTAGATAAAAAGAGATTTCAGGTTCCTAGGCAAGCACTAAATTATGGGAGGAGGAGTGTCAAAAGTACTCTCAATTGCTTCCAGGATAGGTGCTATGCATCTGAGATATAACTCGCAGCACTAGATACTTGATATTTAACATAAAATAACTTTTTAGTATAAAAAGAAAGCCAAAATTAAAATTTCCGGAAATTTCCAATAAATCAAACTATATTCCTTTTTTCGATGGTTTTTTTTCGTTTTTTTTTAAGACTTTTTTTTTATTATTTACGGATTTTTTAATTTTTCCTTACTTTGTGTACAAAACCCTGCCTTTCTGCCAAATGTCAATCTTCTAGGACTACAAAATCGAATTATTTTCAAATTTTCAACTTTTTATGAATTTATTGATTTTTCGATTTTAATTCTAAGTTACCTGATTGTCATGCTAATATAGTAATTATTTGATCCGTCTTCTTAGGATCATTTAGGTTCAATTTAGAGATAAATCAAGTGAATCTTAGAGTCACCATGATTTTATTTAGAAAGGACTATCAAGCCATAACCAGCCAGTAATGTCGGGAGGGTAGGGGGAGCTGTGAAAATTTTTGTGGGGCTAACATCATTTAACAATCCATATTTCATATGTGAAGTAAATAGAGTACAACATGTGAAAGAAAACAAACCTGTCTATAAAGAAATCGCCTATATCGTAGACAGTCTATAGCGGAGCTTTTCTATAACGAAATTCGTAAACGAAAGAAAAGAAAACCATAATCCGGGGGAAATAACATAAAACAATTAGGGGCGTTGTACTAGCTAATAGGACAATTATCTTATAACTAATGTTTCTAGCAGTACAAAATCAAATTGTTTTCGAATTTTCGATTTCTTAAACATATTTCGATTTTTCGATTTTATTTTCGAATTTTTTAATTGTTCCTTTTATTGAATAGTAAATACTACCTTTACACCAAGTTTTAAGTTTCTAAGACTACAAGATAAAAATATTTTCAATTTTTGATTTTTTCGCATTTTTTTTTTATAATTTTCTGGATTTTATAATTTTTTCTTATTTTGTATCCTTTATTACAAATTTTAAATTTCTAGACCTACAAAATCGAATTATTTTAAAATTTCCGATCTTTTTCGATTTTTTTATTTTATTTTCGAATTTTATTGCGTTTTTATTTTAACTTATTCTGAATCCCAAACACTATCTTTACCGCGAATTTTAAGTTTCTAAGGCCAAAAGATCAAATTATTTAAATTTTTTTCAAATTTTTTCGAATTTTTGATTTTTTTTCGAGTTTTCTGGATTTTTTAATTTTTCCTTATTTTGCATCCTAAATACTACCTTTATTCCGAATTCCAAGTTTCTAGCGCAACAAAATTGGATTATTTGAAATTTTTCGATTTTTTTCGATTTTTCGATTTTATTTTCAATTTTTTTTTTTTTTTGTGTGTGTTTTTGATGTTTTCTTTTTCTGAATTCTAAACACTACCTTCACACCAAATTTTAAGTTTTTAAGACTACAAGATCGTGTTATTTTCAAATTTCAATTTTGTTCGATTTTTTTAAATTTTCGAATGTTTTTTTTTTTTTTTTTTTTTAATTTTCCGGATTTTATATTTTTTCCTTTCTTTGTATCCGAAATTTGGGAGCATTGGGAAAATTTCATTCCAAATTTTCAGTTTCTGTGGCTGTGGGATATACCCAATCTTTTTGATGACGCGAGAGTGAGTGAGTGTGTGAGTGACAAAAAATCGAAACTTTGAGTTCATATATCGTCTGCACTAATTTATGGGTATTTTTGAATTATCCATATTTTTTAATTTTTCCTTATTTAGTATCTTAAATATTACCTTTATTCCAAATTTCCAGTTTCTAGCGCTATGAAATCGAATTATTTTCAAATTTTCCTTATTTTTCGATTTTTCCGATTTTTTCGATTTTTATTTGGTTTTTTATTTTAACTTATTCTGAATCCTAAACACTATCTTTACTGCGAATTTTAAGTTTCTAAGGCTAAAAGATCAAATTATTTTAATTTTTTCAATTTTTTTCGAATTTTTGAAATTTTTTTTTCGAATTTTCCGGAATTTTTAATTTTTCCTTATTTTGCATCCTAAATACTACCTTTATTCCGAATTCCAAGTTTCTAGCGCAACAAAATCGGATTATTTGAAATTTTTCGATTTTTTTCGATTTCCGATTTTTTCAATTTTGCTTTCGATTTTTTTGGTGTTTTTGACGTTTTCTTTTTCTGGATGATAAACACTACCTTCACACCGAATCTTAAGTTCCTAAGACTACAAGATCGTATTATTTTCAATTTTCAATTTTGATGGAATTTGTTGAATTTTCGAATGTTTTTTTTTTTCGAATTTTCCGGATTTTATAATTTTTCCTTTCTTTGTATCCTAGACACTACCTTTTTTCCAAATGTCAAGTTTCTAGGGCTACGGGATCTACCTAATCTTTTTGATGACGCGTGAACGAGTGAGTGAGTGACAAAAAATCGAATGTTTGAGTTCATATATCGTCTGAACTAGAAAAGATAGAAAGTTTTAATTTTAAATTTTGGTCCTGTGTGCCAAATACTCTAGAAAAACGAAGTTTCAAATTTTTGGGATACTCCAGCGCGGAGATATGAGGGGGTCAAAAGTGCCCTGAGTTGCTTCCAGAAATACGGCTGTCCTCTCTCGACTTGGCGGAGGCACTGCCGTGCCTCCAGATCTAAAACAAACTATCCCCACCCTGTGGGATTTGCTTTTCAATGTTTTACTTTATTTAATGCAAAACATAGATTGCATCCGACAACTCATAAAAAAGTCCTCCGGCCTGTACCGGCAGGAAAAGGTAGCTTTCCTATATCTTCGTTTTAAAATTTTAGCTAATGTTACTCGAAAACAGCAAGTTAAAATGCAAAGAAACCGTTTACAAAAGATTCGTTTACACTGAATTTGAATAAGAAATTCGCCAAATTATTGAGCTATAGCCAAGTTGGCTTCATTTATGAAGACTTATTTTTGTCGTCAAATTTGGCGAGATTTCGCCAATTGTCGCAAAGTTTGGCGAGAATTTGGCGCTAATGGATATGAATATATAGTTTTATGCGTATGATTGGGAAAATGATTACAACAATGAAAGAACATAATTTGCGAGAAATCGCGTTCACTAAAACTTATAAATTTATATTAAAATCATTAAAATTACAGACATTACAATACACTTTCATAAAACATTAAAAACATATTAAAATTGGACGTTTCGGATTTACATGGAAAATCCCTCTTCAACAACAACATTTCACTTAGCGTAAATCATAGTTCAAAAATATCAACAAATAGAAAACGCAACGTATCAAAATTTCGAAGTCAAAGTTACAGTTATAATAACACGGAGTATTCATTCGGGATTGCACCTGCTTGACCATAAATTTATCGTTGTTTTTTTTGTAATGTGCTGTTTTGTTTCAAAATGTCAGCCACCCTAGAATTTCAAACTGCTCTATCTCAGCCAATTTTTAAGATAGAGGTAAAACAAAAAATGCTCTGGAATCCTTGTATCAAGTCCTAACACCTAATTAAAAAATAAACTTGATTTTTTTAACTTTTTTGTATATTTATTTTAGTTTCAAAATTTTCCGTGGCCGCCATCTTGAAACAAGATGGCAGACCAAGCTGGCCAACGAACTCGGTCGAGGCATTGGTGAGCTTAATACACACAATTAGTTTCATCCAAATTAATTTATAAATACGAGCGTTATCGTATCAAATTATTTTCATTTTTTCATTTTTTTTTCGAATTTTTTTATTTTTTTTTCGAATTTTCTGGATTTTTTGTAATTTTCCTTTTTCTGTATCCTAAATACTACCTTTATTCCTAATTTGAATTTTCTAGCGCAACAAAATCGGATTGCCTTCAAATTTTCGGTTTTTTTTCAATTTCTTCGATTTTTTCAATTTTGCTTTCGATTTTTTTGGTGTTTTTGATGTTTTCTTTTTCTGGATGTTAAACACTACCTTCACACCAAATCTTAAGTTTCCAAGACTACAAGATCGTATTATTTTCAATTTTCAATTTTGATGGAATTTGTTGAATTTTCGAATGTTTTTTTTTCGAATTTTCTGGATTTTATAATTTTTCCTTTCTTTGTATCCTAAACACTACCTTTTTCCCAAATGTCAAGTTTCTGGGGCTACGGGATCTACCCAATCTTTTTGATGACGCGTGAACGAGTGAGTAAGAAGTGACAAAAAATCGAATGTTTGAGTTCATATATCGCCTGAACTAGAAAAGACAGAAAGTTGTAATTTTAAATTTTGGTCCTGTGGGCCAAATACTCTCTATAATTGAAGTTTAAAATTTTTGGGATACTCCAGCGCGGAGATATGGGGGGGTCAAAAGTGCCCTGAGTTGCTTCCAGAAAAGTATGCTTACGGCTGTCCTCTCTCGACTTGGCGGAGGCACTGCCGTGCCTCCAGATAAACAACAAACTATGTAGTTTATTACGTGCTGTAATAAACCTATATTATCTCGTCGAAATTTGTTTTTTGCAGTTTAATTATAACTTTAAATTCTACATAAGTTTTATCGATTCGTTAATTTAAGAATATATTTAACTTACCTAGTATTTTATCCATTTTTTAAAGTTTTTAAGCGTACAGTAAAACTATTTAGAATCTGTATTACGTAATTTTCGATTAAAAATATGTTTGAATTTAAAATCATAACTATGCCAATTATACAAAAACCAAATAACATTGCTAGAGAAACGAAAAAAACTTAAAATCTTTATTTTTAAGGGTGTATTAAAAAAAAAAAAATTCCACGCTCAACAACTCAAAATTTTGAGAGACATTCCCAGACTCATTTTTAAAACAACGGGAAACTTGGCGGCGTGATTTATAAAGACATTTATAAGGGCCCATGTTTTTATTTTTCGTTCAATTAATTAGAAATTGATTTACAGATAATAATTTTCACAGTACGATCATTTTTTTTTGTTTCCAGCGCTATCGCTTCTCGAAATTCGGTTCAAAATGTCCACTTTGACAGCATTTTTTGAAATATATTCTGCCTTTATCAAAAAATTGAGACAGTGGGGACATTATAAAGTTTCTGAATAAGAGAACCTGCCAATTGGATGCATTTTAGAGCAAAACTGAATTTACGAATGTGTCTCAAAATAAGCAGTTTGGATTTGAATACACCCTTAAAATACACAATTGATGACACCGTAATGTTAGAAAAATGCATAGTTTAAATTTAAAAGACAAACAAATGTGTTTTGCATTAAAGACGTAACTATGTAAATTACAAGAACTAAATAACATGGCTATAGCAACCAAAGAAAATTTAAAATTATATATATATATATATATATTTTAAAGCACTTGACGATTACGTGTCTTGAACTTCAGTTATAGTCATAAATCTAAGATTGAGAGATACGGTGACCATGGCTCCAGGGACTCTGATTAATAAACTCGTTTCAAGTTCGAATGTTAGAAAAGTGCATGGATTACATTAAGAACCAGCAGTCTGTTTAAAACTTGTATCCAAGTTTCAGAACTATTGCAATGTAATATAATGTAGGATGGTTAAATTGTACGATAAAGGTACGATTCATGCATTTAATGAATTATCTCATGTATGTAACAACTATCATGAAAAATTATGCTAAATTGTGGAAAAAAGAAACCATATTTTATGTTCGAGTGACATTCATCCCAAATCATGATTTTGTTTAATTGATTTTGAAGCTTACTAATTCATTAAAATAAAAACTCACAACTTACTTTAAGAATGAAAATATTTTTTTTATTCTGTAAATTATTCGAAAAATTGCAGTATGAGCAAGACTTTTTACCCCATTCCCCCCTTTTTTTTGTTCTTTGTAAAAAGAATGTAAGAAAAATTACAATTCCTTTTAAATACATATATTTTTGTTAATATTATTTCATGATACAGACCATTTAACTTTAACGGGATAACATTTTTATTTTTTTCTAAATTACTATCAATATTTCTGGTGAAACGTTGAATTGTAATTTTCAAAATAATATTTGTAAGAACATTTTATAAATATATTAAACGTAGCATTGTACATTTTATTTTTCATGTGAAAATGTATACGTTGTCTCACAATCTTTTTTACATATTTTTTTGTTTCATCATAACATTTAAAAATACATTAATTTAAGAACAACGGAAATCTGACTATCTAAGGAACTTGCATTTGCTTTGATTTCTTTAATTCATTACATAATTTTATTCTGCCGCAAGTATTTATTTTTGGCTCTAGTATTGATGTATTTTTCTTTTTTGAGTTTTTAGGTAGATTTCGTAACAAATACTGCCTATTACATTCTCCCCTAAGTTTGAATTTTTGAAAAAATTTTTGCAGATCTACACCGATCATGACTCCCAGAACCCAAAACCACCCCCAATTCAAACTTTATCTATCTATGTCACTTTTTTGTGGACACGATAACTTTCATAATTCTGCACAAATCTCTTCCAAACTGATACATAAAATCAAGGGGCATAAAATCTCGGTCAATTTCGTTAATGGGCAAAATCGAACCAAGGGGGGCGGGGGGGGAATGAGGGGGGGGGCTTTTTGTGAAAACAGAAAAACCCCATAACTTCTTAATTATGATACGTATCGAATCCGTATAAAGTTATTATCACTTTTTGGAAAAGGGCCAAAAATTTATGTATGACATAGTTTTGAAATCATTAAAAATGGCTCCAAGGGGGGGAAAAGGGGGGAGGGGGTTAAAAGAAAATATTCATAACTTCGTCCATTCACAAGATATCAAAGCCGCTTAAATTTATTATAAATCCTCTTAATATTATCTACAACTTTTATATTGACAAGTTTTTATAGAACCAACCCTTATACCGGAAAAAAAAAATTAAAAACAAAAAAATCCCTGCCGGCTCCGCCTGCAAACAAGTTAGATTTTGACCAACTGCGGCATTTGTCTCAACTGCGGAATCATGGCAAAAAAGGTAATTTCTTCCGCAATTCCCAACAAACAGGCGTCCCACGGTCTGCGTCTTCAAAATCTACCTGTGCCTGCAGGCCGAGCCGTCAGGGATTTTTTTAATTATATTGTGTAGATTTTAGTACTGTCTCTATCTCAAGAGCAGCAGCCAGGATGGGGGTTCTGAAGCAAAGGATGACACTTTTTTCTAAGACTTTTAATTTGCTTCAATTAATCGAAAAAAAATCGCAATTAAGTAAGGTGATGTTTACAATAGTAAAGTAGTGGTATAACGAGCTTCTGAAACCCCACCCTGGCTGTGCCAATGATAATATAGTTCATCATTTTCCAAGTTGCCAGGTGTCAATGAAGGATCAGTGTCCATAAGCCGTGTTTTTGGCCCATGAAATAAGACTAAAATTTGATTTTGTTATACTGACTTAATTATTTCACCTTTTAATATTAGAAGGTTTATCTTGTACGATTTCAACAATATTTTTTGCATTTTGTTCGTTTTTATATGACTTACACAAGCTCAAAGTTCGTATTATTCGTAGTTTTTGATGAAAAATACGCAATTTTTCCTAATTTTGAATATATTTTTTAATATTTTACTATGAGCGCAGCTTATCAACACTTTTATTTTTACATATAGTGTACATTTTGATGTATTTTATAATATATGTAAAGAAGAAAGTGTTGCACGATTGCGCTCCTACAAATAAGTGAGGTAAAATTAGGAGAAATTGCAAATTTTTCATCAAAAACTACGAATAATACGAACTTTGAGCTTGTGTAAGTCACGTAAATTCGCACAAAATGCAAAAGCTATTGTTGAAATCGTACAGCATAAACCTTCTACTATTAAAAAGTGAAATAATTAAGTCAGTATAACAAAGTCGAGTTTTAGTCTATTTCATGGGCCAAAAAAAACGGCTTATGGACCCTGATCCTTTTTTATATCAAGACAACTTTTCTCACAAAACACTGCAACTATTACTCATTAAAAAAATATCAAACATATGTAATAATACTAAATCATTTTATCTTAAAATTTATAATAGTTTTAGATTTACAAAGAGTACACGAATTATAAACTAGAATTCATCGTATTATCATTGTAGCTTTTAGGTATTTCAAGACCCAACTAATTACTATAAAATGAAAATACATCTGAATCTTATGTTAAAAATTGCAAATGTAATAAATAGACACAGAAAAAAATAAAGCCCAATTTGGGTCGAAAGATTCTTAGATATGTGCCCAAATTGGGCCATGCCTGTTTTGGTTACCACTGGGTATCCATTTTGGGCACTGTTAAACACCCATTTAAAGAAAAAAAAATCTTTTTTTTCCTTTTTTTTTTTTTTTTTTTTTGAAAATGAGTATTTATTTGGGTTTTATTTTTTTCTGTGCATAAATAGTATAGATTCAATCAAGGGAACTTTAAAAAAGTAACAGATATGCAACGTTAAATTATATTTTTGAAATTTCCTGTGAATTAGGAAATTCAAAGGTAAGAGGTGCACTGCACTATCAATGTGATCCCATCTAGTGTTAATATAAAACGTACAGGGTGTCTTAAAACGTTTGTAATGCGCTTTAACGTTTTACTTGTTGGATATAAAATTCGGCAATGCAAATTGAAAAAGTGTACAAAATAAAGTAGGAAATAAAGTTATGTTAAGGAAATTGTTATCCCACTCATTTCCAAAAAGTTATACTTTTGATATTTTTATTCAAGCCCCTAGACAAAATTGGTGAATTAGAAATATTTTCCTTTGATGCTATTATATAATTATGAGGACAAGACAAAAAATCATGCGTCATACATAGATTATGAATCACTTTCCAACACGTACAGAATACTTTAACAAAACTTCACCGTTTAGAAAGGTGAAAGATGATGTGTAAGTAAACAATTTGGAAAACACATAACACATTTGAAAGCACAATTTCAGCAATCACCATCAATAATCGGAAAAATATTCGAATTACTTTGTGCGTCCTATATATGATCTATAGATTTGTATATATACTACATAGTAAGCTAAAATTTAGTTCAATTAGGAAACGTCATAGTACAAGCACAGTTGTAAATTACACTTCAGCAATTTCCGTCAATAAACGAAAATGTACTCGAGATCTTTTGTGCTACCCTGTATATCATCTATAGAATTTATGCATACCAAGTAATAGAGAAAAATTAGTTTAATTTAAAATCATACCACAACTTAAAATGCACTTCCAGCAATTATTGTGCTTTGACAGTGCTCTAACCAAATTGTTTTGTGTGTCCCTGTAAATGAACGGTGAAGTCTATGGACACCGTATTCTATAGTAAGCCTCTTGTAGTGCATCTCAGGGATATATATCAATTTAAATATGTCTGAAATAGTGTAACATCATTAAAATTCGCCGCAAACGATTTTTCCGCATAGACCTTAATGTAATGGAATTCTTTTGAGCGCCCCTGTAAATGAACTATAAACCCTACGTACTTCGTTTTCAATACCGAACGTAACATCGAAAACTCCATTAACATATATCCATTGCATGACAATCCGAGTATATTTACGCGAGTTAGAGCACGGACAGATAAACAGACAGACAAACCGAAGTCTAAAACACTTTTCAACATGTTGAAAAGTGTTAAAAAGGCATACCTATATCTCAATTCTGAAAATTAATAACTTAAAATTTCGTCTTCTGATTGATGTCCCTGCGGGTAGAAGAAATTTCGATCAATATTGACTAAATATTGACTAAATTTTGTATCCTACCATTTTCGGGCACGAAAAGACTATTGAACTGGGTCACATGTTCCAGAACTTTCGATTAGTGGGTCATTTTTGAGTCAACATGGGTCAAGTTAATTTAATCTGAAAAACGGCTCTAACGATTTTGATTAAATTTTTTATCCTACGAGTTTCGAGCACGAGAAAATCATTGGGCTAGGTCACATGTCCTAGAAAATTCGATTAGTGGGTCATTTTTGGGTCAATGTGGGTCAATCTCATTTTATCTAAAAAACGGCTCAGACTATTTAGACTAAATTTTGCATCCTACGGTTTTCAGGCACGAGAAGACTGTTGGGCTAGGTCACATGTTCGACAAATTTCGATTAGTGGGTCATTTTGGTCATGGGTCATTATGGGTCAATCTCTATAATAATCTCCATAGGTCACATGTCCGAGAAAATTCGATTAGTGGGTCATTTTTGGGTCACTGTGGGTCAAGCTCATTTTATCTAAAAAAAGGCTCAGACTATTTAGACTAAATTTTGCATTCTACGGTTTTCAGGCACGAGAAGACTGTTGGGCTGGGTCACATGTTCGACAAATTTCGATTAGTGAGTCATTTTGGTCATGGGTCATTATGGGTCAACCTATTTTTATCTTAAGAACGGCTCAGACGATTTGAACTAAATTTTGTATCCTAGGGTTTTGGGGAACGAGAAAATCATTGGGCTAAGTCATATGCTCGAGAAAATCCGATTAGTGGGTAATTTTTGGATCACTGTGGGTCATGCTAATTTTATCTAAAAAACGGCTCAGGCTATTTTGACTAAATTTTATATCCTACGGGTTTCGGGTACGAGAAGACAATTGGGCTTGGTCATATGTTCGAGAAATTTGATTACTGGGTAATTTTGATTATGGGTCATTATGGGTCAAGCTATTTTTATCTTAAAAACGGCTCAGGTGATTTGAACTAAATTTAGTATTCTACGGTTTTTGGGAACGAGAAGATTATTGGGCTAGCTCACATGTTCGAGAAATTTCGATTAGTGAGTCATTTTTGGGTTTTGCGGGTCACATTATTTAATCAAAAACGGCTCTAACTATTTAATTGAATTTTGTATCGTACGGTTTTAGAACACTGGAAGGTCATTGGGCTAAGTCAATAATATAACGAGTTGTACTCAAAGCTAATTTTGACCGAGCATAGCTCGGTCTCCCCTGCTTGTATTGCTGTTTGTTATTCAGTAAAATCTCTACCTTAAAAAAGTTAAAAGTATATCTTGATAAACTCAAGAGGGATTTCTTTCACGCACTTGCGTGTTAAAACGTAATATTCCGAAAGGTTAGATTGCAATCTTTTGTCAAAAAGAAAATTCCGAAAAGTGGTAAATGGGTAGTTGGTAGTGGTTAATTGTAGGTTAATACATCTTTAAAACAGTAACAGAAAAAAAAATTCAAGAATTTAATTGTGCTCATATTTTCAGACATGCTTGAGGTATTTTTGATAATTATCTCAAATTATAGACTCTGACTTTATAAAAACATGGGCCTTTGTCTATTACTCGAAAGCATTTTACGCCTTAAATACCGTTTTTTCTCTTTCGCTTTCTTTTATTGCTTCAGTAAAGATAAAAAGAAGATTTATGAAAAGAGAAAAAAATATAAGTTGTTACCCATAATAATACTCTTCCCTACAGAAGAGGCAGATTTTAATCGTGCAAATACGTTTTAGATTTCATAACAATGTTTCTAAGACGAGTCATTCTTTAACAAGTGGGTAAGTGTGATCGAAGATTGCACTAAGGGTTTCGTTTAATATTCCTTTCAAAACACTTTATCCTTCCTTTAATAAATCCAAATCCTGAATCAATACGTTCCTCAAACTCATATATTTACTATTCTCTATTACTCATATTGATACTCGCTTTGTATTATTCTCAAACATTTGAAAAATCCGTTAAACTTCCAATAGGACGTCAGATTAGTTTTCTTTTTAAATTTCTAATGACGTGATATTAGCTTTCTGTATTTACACATACTCATACTCCTTGTATTAATGAGAAATGTTTGAAAATTTCCGTTTTATTACCAATAGGACGTCCAATTAATGTTTTTCACAATTGGTGAAACTTTTTATTTCATTTTCATTTTTCATGTGGAAATCTTTCAATGGAAAATAAATTACTGGAGAAAGAATTTTATTGTGGATTATTGTTGGTAACTGCTATAACGAAAAATGTTTAAATTTAATAGGAAAAAGCTGTTAGAATTTTGTTTTTTTATCTCTCTATATTAAAATAATACGATTTTTTCAAATTTTATTATTTTGAGCTTCATAGTAGGTATTCAGCATAAAGTATAAGTACACAAAATTTCATGACTGTAAGTTATATAGTTTCTGAGAACCGGCTCTCTGACGGACAGACAACGAAGCGGGGCAAATAGGGTTTCGTGAGATGAACGAAACCCTAAAAAGAAAAAAAATTCGTGAAACGACGGAAAACATACTGGCAACAAAGTTGCCGTCTACTCTCCGTTTTTTCACAAAACGTCAGTTTTAGTGATCCACCGTCTTCCATAGACGGAAATTTTCCCCTATTCAAAACGAGAAATTTCTGCTTTTAGGGTTTCGTACTTAACCGTTACCATTATAAGATCATTCCTGGGTATGTCTATCTGTCTGTCAGTCTGTCAGATCCCTTTTCCTAGGTGGACGTGGAAAGTTATAAAGACGACCCACATATATCCACATATTTTACAGATTATTAGCCATTCACAAATATGTTTAGGAAAAATTTAGGGTTCTAATTAAGTTACTTGAAAAATAAATTTTACTTTTTGTATATCGTGTGGAAGATCTCGTAATATCAAACTCAAAAATATAGTATTTGTTTTAATTTTAGGTAATTATATTTTCAGAGATATCGTCGAAAATGCACTGAAAAAATATGTCCCCCCAACTCTCTATTTCCGAATCTACTGAAACTAAAAATATGAAAAAATTAGGTGTAGTAGGACTTTAATTAAACCTTGCAGGGTAACTATAGCGATTTTCCTATGTCATATAGTTTTTGAGAAAACCGCATTTTTCCGTGACACACAAACTTTACTTTTCGAGCGGTCAGCGGGAGAGCTGAGACGCTTGATATCTATCGACGCAGAATCATCCAAGGATATTTGATAATGATTTTCGAAAAAAATTGTCGGTAATTAGCCGAGATATTAATTAAGTTACTTGAAAAAAAATTCTTTTATATATCGTGTAGGGTATCGTTCGAAAGATCTTTTAACATCGAACTCGATAATATATTTGTTTTAATTTTAGGTATTTTATTTTCAGAGATATCGTCGGAAGTACTAGAAAAATATGCCCCCCACCCCCTCCTTTTTCCGAATCTACTGAGACTAATTAATGAAAAAAATGGGAGTTAGTAGGAGTTTATTAATTAATAAATAGTAATTAACAAATTTAATGTATGGAATCCTTTGAGCGAGGCATACTCGCACTTGACATATTTATCAGTAAATTTTAACTATTGTTGTTGATCATGAAAATGTTCAACAAATTTTACAGGCAGACATGATAAATTATCAGCATTAACATTAACATTAAAATTAATATTCTTTTTCCACTCTTTCATGCAAAAATTTAGTTACGCAGCTCAAGATTTTTAATGGAGAACTGATAACATCCTAAAAACCGATATTCCACTTTAAGTAAACTTATTAATACATTATGAAAACTACTCGAAAACATTTCCGAAAATCAGGAGCAGCAAAAGAAACTTTGTTTTTATAAATCCTTCTTTAAATATCGGAAATATATTGGTTTCTAAAGCTAAAGCACGCTTTTCGGAATCGTGGGTAACTCGGAAGAGGTTACTGTATATTTTCGTTGGTGGTTATCTATATTATATTTTCGTAGATTAAAAAGCATTCTTACTTTCTTCTATCTTTACAAGAAGAAAGTATTGGATTCATGAAAACTTTCGACTTCCGGTTTTCGACGGATTTATAGGTCTTAGAAGGTCCTGAACACGATTTGACTGTGTTGATAAAAAAATGCCTGTCTGTGAGTCTGTGACTCTGTTTGTATGTTTGTATGTGACAAAAATTTTGTGGGCGCTCTATCTCAAGAACTAATCAACGAAATTTAATAAAACTTTAGATTCAGTTAGTCCCTGATATAAATAGGTGCTGATTAGTTTCCCAATAGGTAGCGCTGCTATATTCCATTTTTCCGCAATAGCTATATCTCAAGAACTAATGCACTCATTTTCATCAAACTTCAAATTCAGTTAGACCTTGACATAAACAGACGCTCATTATGTTTGTTTGTAAATATCGCAACAGGTGGCGCTGCTATAACACTTTTTTTTATGATAGCTATATCTAAAGCACGAATGCACGGATTTTCATCAAACTTCAGATTCTGTTAGACGTTGTCATAAGTTGTTGTTGATTAGGTTTTGGTCTAAATCTCCCAACAGCGCTGCGCTATGTTGCATTTTTCATTATTTACACGATTTTAGCGATGTTCGTATCTCAAGAAATAATGCACGGAATTTAATAAAACTTTAGATTCAGTTAGACCTTGATATGAATGGGTGCTGATTCTTTTTAGTGTATGCGAAACCTGTGTGAAATAGAAGGTTAGTTTTGGGATTGACACATCCGAAATTCGTTGTGCAGTCAAACCGAATTAGATCAAAATTTCAAAATGGGTGCGATATTAGACACACTTCAAAATCAACGAATTAATGTCAAGATGATATTTTTCACAAGTAGATACAAATGCAGGTGGATTTTTCAGTTTAGAACGTATTGTAATTTTGTGAAAATACTGTAAAATCAACAGAGACTTAAATGAGAGAATGACGGGCTTTCAAAGTTTTAAAGTAATGAAACTATAACAATATAATAAATTATAAAACCTTGTAATAATATATTTATTTTAAAGGCTAAAAGGTGTAAATCAACAACATAATACAAATTAAAATAACTTTTATTAGGTTGTTTGACATGTTTCGACTCACTCCCAGCCATTTTCAAAAAAATATGAAAAAAAAAAAGCAGAAAATTTAGTTACAGAAAAAGGAGCACATAGCTGATATTAAGTATAATAGAAAAACCACAGCTCTGGCAAGATTATATCAAGAAGAAACGATCCAAATAAATTTCAATGAAAGTAAAATAATTTTTCCCACCAGTCTATACTATGCATCCATAATAAGAGAAACCATAGAGATACTAACACGCAAAAATGCAATACGTAACGATGCGACATCTTTTAAATTACCGAAATTGTGGCTCGGGTTACTCCATGGTTACACATATGGAAATAAAAAACCAAGTAAAAATAAAAGATAACGTGCGTAATTTTTTAAAAAGTACATGAAAATAGCGCTTCAAATAATAACTTCAAAGACCGTGCAATTATGGAATATTCTCATTTGTTTTTGAAAATGGCTCGGAGTGATCCGAAACATGTAAAACAACCTAATAAAAGTTATTTTACTGTGTTTTTATTATGTTGGTAATTTACTCCTTTTAGCATTTAAAAGAAATATATGTAATGAAACTGGATCATAAATTATGGATGAGATTGAATTATCGACTTACTTTGAACACATTGTGACTCTTAAAAAAATGCACTTGTAATAATCAATATATTTCTTTAGTCATGTAAAAAATTTGCACATTATCATCTATTTATTAGATTATATATTACATGATATTAATAATACGCACAAAATACAGCTTTGTGCAAAATTAATGAAACTTCTTGAAAATATAAATTTTGAGCATATAACCGCATCCTTAACTTTAACTTTAATTATTCTAAATATAAAAGGTTGTGCATCATTGTACATGTACGCAGAATTCAAAGGATTTTATTATTTTAAAAGAACTGGAATTATTATTTTGAAAATATTCTTTATTGAAAAAAATATCATGAAAGTCTCAATAAAGTCTTATGACCATTACTAAATGACCAGTGGTTTCTTACAGAGCCGTCCTTAGGGGTGTGCGACAGGTGCGGCCGCACAGGGCCTTGCGCCTAAGAAGGCCTCGCACCCAAAAAACAAATTAATGTAAAATAGCTAAATAAATATTATTTATTTTGTTGTGAGTTATCTATTTCACAATAAAATTTAGAGTACATGACACTTCAGTTCCGCCGATGCCATTTCGCACCCCACCCCCTATAGCTCGGACTCTAATTGTCGTAGCGTTTATCAAACATTGTATGGTTCAACATCAAGAGGGCCATTATAATTTTCTTATCAAACCACTAAATTTTTATAAAAAGCTGAATATAAGAGCCCGACAAAGTTAAAATCTTATAACTCGTGATCAAATTGTCACAGCCCGCTCAAATTTTGTGTGCGTGAACAAAGTAACATAATTTTACAGGAGTTATTGACGGGGTTTTTTATTTAACAGAAGTCCCTAAATTTTATAAGAAGCTTAATATAAGAGTCCGACAAATTTAAACTCTTATATCAAATTGTCACAGTAGGTTCAAATTTTGCGTGTATGAACAAAGTGACATAATTTTACAGGACGCATTGTAGGTTTTTTTTTTTTTACAGAAGCCCCTAAATTTTAGAATAATGCAAATATAAAATTCGATAACCACAGACACTTATAACTCGGATCCAAATTTTCGCAGCTCATGCAAATTGTGTATGGTAAACGTAATCATTTTAAGGGAGAGAGTGGGATTCAGTCGATTTTTTATCGAAGTCACCCATATTTTAGTGTATTATAAATATAAGGTACTGCCAACTTAAAACACTTATAATTCGAGATGTAATTACACTAGTCAGCAAAAAAATTTAAATTTCTCCTCCCTGCAAAACAAGTATGTAAACTATACAGATTTAATATTCCTAAATCTAAATATGACATCCAGATTTCCTCAGAACGTATAATTTTTCCGAGAAATAGTTTTATAAAATAACAAATAGTGAAAGATTATCATATTATTTTTCGATGATAGATAAATTGAAATCATGAAAAAAATATTTTCACTGTCTTAGATGACAAATCGATAAAATATAACATGAAAATCTAGATTGTTGACACTTGTATGTTTTATTGTGCATTTTTCTTTTGGTGCCCCCCCCCCCCTTTCGTTTCCGAATTTATTATTTGCTATCGTGTATTATGTTTTTATTCCTCATGTCACTGTAACACGGGTATTTAATGTTTTTAATACATTTATTTATAAGTAATTTATATATAATTACATACATTTTATTATTTACACAATTTCCACTTACGTTTTAGCAAGAAATAAAATACCTTAATTTTAAAAGCTAACCATCTTACCTAAAAAAGTTTCATTGCCGTATTGTGATTTAGTAGCATGAAATCTTTCATATTTTGTATGGTAAACTTAATCTTTATAAAGGGGGGGGGGGACTTTGTCAATTTTTTTTACCGAAGTCCCCTAAAGTTTAGTATAGTATGAATATAAGAGCCCGATAACCACAAACACTTATAACTCGGATTTAAATTGTCACAGTCTACACAAATTTTCTATTAAAAACGTATTCCTTTTAAAGAAGGGGGTGGGGGGGGGGGGGCTCTGTTGATTTTTTATAAAAGCCCCCATATTTTAGTGTATCATAAATATAAAGTACTTACAACTTAAAACACTTATAACTCTAGCTGTAATTATCGTAGAACACTCTTATTTTGTATGGTAAACGTAATCTTTATAAAGGGGGGGGAGGGCTACTTTGTCACCCCAATATATAATAAATCAAAATATATAATAAATAAAAAATGCCACACTAAATATCAGTATCACAACAACTACATCTTGATTTATAATTGTTTAATTTGTTACTACCTTATATTTATAATACACTAAAATATGGCTTGCTTAAAAAAAAAAATCGACAGAACTCTTTACCTCCCCCAAAAAGGTTTACCATACAATATTTGCTTTAGCTACGACAATTTGGATATCATTTATACGTGTTGTTGGTAAACGAGCTCTTATAGCCGTGCTATACTAAAATTTAGGGGCTCCGGTTAAAAAACCGACAAAGTCCTTCCTTTATAAAGGCTATATTTATCATACAAAATATGATAGTATTCTACGATAATTACGGATCTCGTTATAAGTGTTTTAAATTGTCAACCCTTTACATTTATGATACACTAAAATATAGGGGGGGGGGGGGGGCATGCTTCGATAAAAAATTAGCAAAACCAGATAGATGGTTGGCTGATGAAAAGATTTTTTTTTCTAAGTCGATACAATTTTTAATATGTAGATGTCTCCACTTTCAAATTTTGTATTCAAATTTGAAGAATAGACACAATTCGCAGTCTAATAGCACCTTTTACATCACTCTGCAGCAATTTGACGATTAAAATGTATGAGGGTGTTCTATCTTTCCCTCTTTTTTTTTTTAACGGCTGTACAATATTACTAATCCCCCCCCCCCCCCCCCAGAGAAAAAGGAAAGAAAAATCCGCTCCGACATGACACGGCCAGAATGAATTCTCCGCCCGTTCCAAATCTGCTGAAAAAAGAATAGACCGTACAAGTATTATGAAAGAAAATTGGTCTCTATTCCTGCTATAAACCTTTACTAAAGCATACTACCCCTCCCACCCCCCTAAAAAAGGGGGTAATCCTTGATGCGCCACTGTATGTCATTTGAGCGCGAGTTTTTTTTAAAAGCCGATTACGTTGTGAGAAGTAATGTTGCCAATTTGGAGGATTTTTTAATTCAAAATATCTACCAGAATTTCCGAACTTCACTTTAATCACATAATATCTGTCATTAAATAATGCAAAAATTACTATTAACAATTTCTGGTAGATGAATAAAAAAAACAGTTAAATTGGCAACATTGATTGGAATGAAAGGGCCTCGCAAAAGTTCTTGCACCCGGTCTCGTTTTCGCTAAGGACGGCTCTGGGTTTCTACAATAAAACTCATCGATAATTACCAAGTTATTGATATTTTGCGCGAATTCACCTTATTCCATACAAAAATTATTTCATTTTTAATGCCGCCAAATGGAGATCAGTTTATTATAAAATTTTAAAACAACTTCTTCCTAAAAAAAATTAAAAATTAAAAATTCAATCGTTTCAGATGTTTAGATTGTAAAAAAAAAATAAAAAAATAAAACTGATTCAGCAATGAAATTCATCAATGATATTTCGTAAATTCATCTCGTGTCAAAAGAAAACGATTTCATTTTTAGTGTCGCCATCTGGAGAACAGTTTGTTAACAAAATTATTTTACCAATTTAAAAATATTTTTTCCCGAAAGAATTAACATTTAAAGAAACAATCGCTTCAGGTGTTTAGATTCCAGCAGTGTTGAATTCAGGGGGTGGTCTGGGGGGTGCATACCCCCCCCCCCCCCCCAGAGCATTGAAATGTCCACCCCGAAGATTTGAGATTTTGTGCTTTTAAAAAAGTGCAATTTCCACCCCGGAACTCTACAGTGTCCCCCCCCCCCCCCGGAGCTACAGAAATCCCTCCCGGAGAAAAGTGTCTGAATTATGCGTAAATAGCTACACTAAGTGCAGTTCATTTTGCAACTATTAGTAAGATAAGATTAGGGATTCAAAACTTTAAAGGTGCGTGATTCCTGAACTTCCTCACCCAATGACTTCCTGTTTGATATCATACATGAGATAAAATTTACCGATCACACCAAATATGATGTGAAAATTGGTTACTCATATTTCAGAGTTTTTTGCACTTTCAGTATGAAGATGACCTACTAAGCTTAACCTTTTAACATAAATTGAATTTACAGTTGAATGGCTATTCCCCCACTTTTCAACTTTCTTCTATTTTTACAAGAAGAAAGTATTGGATACCTGAAAATTTTGGACATCCGGTTTTTGACGGATTTATACGTCTTAGAAGGTCCTGAACACGATTTGACTGTTTTTAGAAAATGTCTGTCTGTGAGTCTGCGACTCTGTATGTTTATATGTATGTGACAAAATTTTGTTGATCGCTCTATCTTAAGAACTAATGCACGGAATTTAATAAAACTTTAGATTCAGTTAGTTCCTGATATAAATGGGTGCTGATTAGTTTTTGGTGTAAATCGCTCAATAGGTGGCGCTGCTATGCTGCATTTTTCGCGATTTTCGCAATAGCTCTATCTCAAGAACTAATGCACTTATTTTCACCAAACTTCAGACTCAGTTAGACCTTTACATAAATAGACGCTGATTGTGTTTTGGTGTAGATATCCATACAGGTGGTGCTTCTATGCTCCTTTTTTAATGATTTTCACGATAACTATGCTATATCTCAAGAACTAAAGCACAGAATTTTATCAAACTTCAGATTCTGTTCCGCGAATCAACCTCAAACTAGTTTGAAACAAACCGCTGCAAAGTAGTGTGTCAATGTTATTTGAATGGTTTGTACGGAACCAATTTGCGGTTCATACGCGGAGTTTAGTTGTCTGTGACTTCACACTGATGCGGTCCATGTCGTATGTCTAATTTATGATTGGACAAACCCAACATTGATTAGGCTTAGTTGCCAATCGGAAAACTTAGCAAATACGACTTAGGCAATGAGAAGTCCATATATTTAAAACAAAAAGCGCATTCTATCAGATTCCACATTCTTTCTTCCACACAAAAATGGTCTCATTGCGCATGCTTCAACGTTTTTTGTTAAGGTTTCCCCACCTTAGAAACGGGAAACCTGTTTAGCCTAGCGGGAATGAAAAGGCTTGATTGAAAACAGATGGAGGCGTAATATGGACCATTGCGTTGAGAGATAGTATTTGTTTTTTAAAGAACTCATATTTTCACTACTAAATATGCATATCTTTTCGCAAAATGTTAAAGAGAGCTTGGATACAATTATATTTATAACGGATTTAAATTTCAGAGAGTTCGGAAGATGAGAACTATTTTTTTATTGCTATGTTAAAAGAGCCAACGCGTAAACAAATAAACAAAAAAGCGAGAAGAAAACATTTCTTGTACAACTTGATAGCAATTTTTTTTTCTCGAAATTTTTACACGGGCTGTAAAACTGTTTTATTTATAACCAATATTTATAGAGATTGGACGAAAATAACTTTTTATTTTAAAACTCTGAAACGACCCTACGCGAAAAAACAAGAAAATGAGCGCTTTTATCACTAAATATCAATATTTTTGCGCGAATTTTTCATTTTAAAATATAATTTAATACAAAATCGGGTTAAAGATATAAATTATAAAAACTTGATTTTTTTAAAATTTATTATCACGGGCCCGGGCAACCCCGAGTGGGTTAGCTAGCCCTGTCTTTATATTAATCCCTAAATTAAGATGGAGTTTCGCTATGAGCTCGCTGAAACGCCCTCTAAATAACCAGAGTTTAAATGTCAAGAAATTTGAGACGCTTGAAATGTTAAATGGGCGGAAAATTAATGCCAAATCCAATATAAAATTACACACCGCAAACGTTTAACCCCTTTTCTGTATAATGATCCAAATCTGATGCAGACCAGAAAATCTTTCTTTACGCACATATATTAAAATGTAATAATCTGTCTATGCACATTAGACCAGAAAGGACCAGAACCTTTTAATATGCTTTTGATCCTCAGAGGAAAGATAACTAGAAAGATTATTAGAAGGTTTATGTTTTGATCTGACCTGGGCAAACCAACATGGAGGCGCAATGGTCCAGTTCTTCTAGGCGACTTTTCGAATGTGCCCTATTACTAGATTTTTTAAATATAAATCCATTTTTAAGGATTTTTTTAATTTTTAGGTGCGTTTGTAACGTCTTTCCGCACATAACAGCGCAAAAAATACCCAATCCAATAGTTTGAAATTTAATATGTTATAATCGTTGCAGAATTTTGTCATTTCAAATATTATGAAAATCGAATCAAAACTTAAAAAGATATTAACAAAAGTTTTCTTCATTCTGCTAAATCCGATCATACGTAATTAATTCAATGCTATCCCATGATAGGTTGCCATGGTGATGACGTCCTATTTAAGATGAAGTCCTATTATTTCCGTATTAATGAATTTAAAAAACCGAATTTGTATACTAAAATTATTTAATTATAGCAATCACATAATCTACCGACAGTTTTTTTGGATAGATGTTTCCGGTGAAATAGATATTAAATGGAAAAAAAAGTCTCAATATAGATTTCATGTTTTGAAACTTTCAAAGCTAGGCTTAAGTTTCCCATTGGAATTTTCAGTTAATGTCAACAAAAGATAAAATGTTGCCAGTTTAAAATGTATTTATTTTATTACGGAAATCAATCATATCATAATAACAAACGACGACCCTTTTTTTCAGTGAAATAATAACGATGATTTTTTTACATTGTTTTGTATTGGATGTTTGCGCATAGTATAATTTTAATGTAACAGAATTGCAATGAATTGTTCGTAAGAGTGTGTTGAAACTTAATTTCATCAAATAAAATTAATATCTATTAATATGAAAATCTGCACATAAAATAAATTTTGTATTCGTGCATTTTTGAATAAGAGTGCAACAGCTATTGCACCAAGATATGAATATTTATAAAAGCTAGTTATAGTACGAACGCACCTCATTCATCACGTTTGACATACAATTTCCAACTTGTTATTATTACACTAATGTTTGCATGTTTGTAACACTTTCCAACATAGTTGATAAGTGTTTATGAATTCAATTTGTCTGTCTGGTTATGCTTTAACTCTCGTAAAGATACGCGGATTCCCATGTAATCTTTATATGTTATTGAGATTTACTATAGAATGCTCGTTTTTGAAAATGAAGCATGTAGCTTTTATTGTTCGTTTACAGCGACACATAAAAAATTCTGATACATTATCGTCTATGGGGAAAAATCGTTTGCAGTGCATTTTATTGATGTTACGATATTTCAAACATAATGAGATTGATATGCATCATTGAGATAACTTAAACATGCTTTCTTGAGAATATAGAATAAGTAGCATTTATTGTTCGTTTACAGGGACACACAAAAAATTCCATTCCATTATGATCTATGGGGGAAAACCGATGCATATTAATGATATGAATCTTCAAATATAATGAAATTAAAAAGTAATTCCGGCCTGTACCGGGAGGAAAAGGTAGCTTTCATAGTCCACATGTTTTAGGTAGCTTTCAATACAAAAAAGTATAAAGCTACCTATTACAGCCGTTCGGAGGAAAGCAGTTCCGGAAAATTTCGATATATTTTCACCGATCATGACCCCCAGACCCCAAAACCACCCTCCGTTCAAATGTTGATATATATATATATATATATATATATATATATATATATATATATATATATATATATATATATATATATATATATATATATATATATATATATCCATATATATATATATATATATATATCCATATATATATATATATATATATATCTGACCTATGTCATACGATAACGCTCGTATTTATAAATCAATTTTCATGAAACTAATTGTGTGTATTAAGCTCACCAATGTCTCGACCGAGTTCGTTGGACAGCTTGGTCCGCCATTTTGTTTCAAGATGTTGTGGTGTTTGGGGTTCTTTCTAAAATAACTTACTTAAACTTAAAAAGCTCATTTGTTACTCAATCTTCACTTGACAATTAAATATTTAAAAAAAAAGTATACCCTGATTAGCTCCACTGAAATCTGTTGCCATGGAAAAGGGAGCAAATTTTATTAAACTAATCAAAATATCAAAACTTAAGAATCCGAATAAGTTAATACAACATGATAATTTTGAACTCATCATTTTAAGACAATATTAAATGTAGTAAGGGGCAACAGATTTCTAAATCAAGTAGCATACTGAATTGCATAAAGAACACCCAACTCCACTCCAACCCGATCAAGCTCAAATCTCCATACACATTAAATTAACAAAAGTGTAATCATCATACAATTTGGAAGAATGCAGACAACCTGAAATTCCTCCAATATGAGGACCAAAAGGAGAAAGAGTTAAATCCGTTAATAGAATAGGGATATGATGATGTACTAAAATTTTAGAACAACCATGGAGATTCTGAACAAGATCAGATCGGTTAACCAAGAATCGTATAGTGGTATAAAATAACTGAATACTTTTTTTTTTTTTTTACTTTGTTAAAAAACAACCATTTTGTTGTTTGTTTTGAATAATACTTCAAAGAAAGGATAATTAAAAATTAAATTAATCAATTATGAAATTAGACTTAATTTTACTTTAGCATCAATTATCAGTATATCCAATACTGAGATATGAACAAAAATTACATCTAATAACCTTACGTAAACCTCAATTAATTTTCAAATAAACTATTACTATGAATTTTAGATTTAAGAAATTTAAAAGTATTAATTTAGTAAAATTATAGCTTTCATATTTTTAGTCACACTTACTGAGAGGTTAATCCCCTCTTATAGGTTTGTTGTAATTATAAAAATATTAATTATTTAAAAATTATATATACAGAAAAACATACCATATTTGAGAATAAACAAAAATTTTCTTTATTTGAATAATTAAAATTATAAAAGTAAGGTAGTTCTCAAACAAAATATAATAATGACACAATAATAAAGTTGATCAAAAAAAATACTGAAATTAACTATTATAACACTTTACATTAAACAGCAAAGTCCCTAAAATTACCTCAATATCATGATTTAAAGATGGATCAACTTTTCAAAATTCAATTATTGATTAATTTTCAATTAAATATCATAAATCTTAAACTACTAACAAACTAACAATTCAAATGTCGTTCAATCATAAAAAAAAAGTTACATGTTAATCATCTTAAAATACCAATAATTATATTTTTTGTTTCTCCAGGTATTTATAAATATTACAACAGTAGACAACATGTAATAAAGAAGAAATATGGGTTACTTACAATATACTTTAATATTTACTACCGTCAGTGTGGGCACACTTCTTTGCATACGTACTAGTCTGCCATAGTCCCTTTTTTTTTATCAACCTATTCTTTTCAGCTGCCTCTAAGAGTAGTATATTTCGCTTGTGGAACAGTATAATAACACATTACGGGTGGGTTCTTTTCTCTTAGTCTTTCCTACTCCAACACCGTTACTCCATACATCACTTGGAGATTTTGATTTATTCACGATTCAAGACGTCCTCACATCACCGATACCTTGTAAAGCGGGCAAGTCTACTCAGCTAGTCACGCCAACCTTCTTAGTCTAGGATTAATAATGCCCCATCTCAAGAAATGATGCTCGTCTAATCATTAATTCATTTTTCATCAAGGCATCAATAACAACCGCCGCTTAAGAAGTCAATACAAGATAATACTTTTTCTAGGAACGCCGCTACTACATGATGGGTCAAACATATTTTCTTTTCATTCGCCCTCTATCAGATACAGATCCTTAACTCGAAAATAACAGAGAAGGTAAAAAAAAAACACACTCTCTCTCTTTTTTTTTTTATTTATTTATTTTTTTTTTTTAGCGCTGTTACTAGCAGGCGAACCTCACTCTTCTTTCATTCCTGCACTACACATCCTGAAATCAACAACTGTAAAATTTAAAAGTCACAACAGTAAGTAGAGGAGTGTCGCCACGACAACAAGGACCAATAATTTGCTTCGCCCACATAATTCAAGCTCCAAACAACCAGTCCTCGATCAAAACAACCAGTCCGTTTTCGAGCCAAGTGATAAGTCCAATTTTTACGAGCCAAACGACAGGTATCTCAGCCAAGCAACAACTGTCGTAAACATTCACTCTCCCGCGCCGCTTGAAAAACGGGACCGATCCACTCTGCCAGCCGCTTCATGGGGGAAGGCAGCCATGCTTCACCCCCATGGCGTGTGCTGAAGGGGGGGTCCTGTGAGCCTCTGTTTACATGGGCGCCAGCTATCCGCCTGATAGCAGAGCCAATTGAAGCCTGTCGTAAACTTACAAAGCCTAATTGCGTGTATAGTACACTCATAAGATAACGTAATTCTTATACAGGGCGGTCGGTCATTCTTATATCAAAGTCAGACTAGATGACTCCAAATTTTCCACCTGTGCGGTCTTTAACTGACAAACATCCCTCCTTGCTATTTATCTTTCGCATTTGAAAAACAGGAAGCTAAGCTAGACTATAAACGTTGAACTTACTTTGCAAAAAGAAAAAGAAAGAAGAAAAAATAAAAACTGATTTTATTATTATTCTTATTACAATTACTTTTAATTTATTTATTTATTTATTTAAAACATAAAAAGAGTGTTGTTAAATAAATGTTGAGAAAGTGATTTAAGGTAATTAATGTAGATTAAAAAAAAAATGGTTGAAACCAACCGTAACAAGATTGCTCCCCTCGGCTAATTAAAAAAAAATTTTTTGAGAAAACAAATTATTTTTTTTGAAAGGTAACTGGGTACCACATGGCATGCTGGGACCTCAACACTGAAAAAACTGACCCACAAACACAAATCATACATCGATCCGGGACGGGATCCAGAGAGTTCACCGCTGAAATACCACCCTGACAATATATTCCGGATATATACAACCAGAGCTCGCACATCCGTAGAAACCATTACCTAAAATATTACCTGAAACATGACCATAAAAGAGTACTACCAGAGGAGGGACCACAAGGCTGATTTTACCACTAAAATGACCAAGATATTTTCTGCACCTGTAAAAGAACACATGTTCCACCTGACTGTGAAACCTCACTTCCCTACTACTGTCATTCCTACGCATAACTGCATCCCACCTGAAATTTCTGGTAACAGAACTGTAAACAATACATAAATTGAATTTTGAGAGAAAAATTAAGCCGAAAAAGAAGGAAGTGCCCACTGATTAAGTTTCATTGCACTACTTATATACATAACTTCAATAATTGGCATCACAGTATATTACAACACTATATATTAATGTAAAAAGTACTAGTAATATTATAGTTATAACATTGTACATGTAATGCATTTTCTTGTTTAAAACACATAAATTCTACTATACAAAATACACAAGAGCAACTGGCGACATAAAAATAAAAATATATACATATACGTACTGTAAGACACATATTATGGTATCACAGACCATGGTAGAGAGTTACGCACACATTTATAACATTTTTCTACATGAAGCCATGTTGTTTTTGAAAAAAGTCCCATGATTCGGTTCACTGTGCAGATTTTACAAATGCACTTACAAGTACTGTGCATGGGAAAGAGTATCTCTGCCTCTGTGCTACTTATAGCAAAAGCAGTTTCGGGCTTTTGGGCACTACAGGGAAAACATTCCACAAAATAAAATAAAAAACAGGGGTGGTGACATATATCACCAGGAAGGAAAAACACACACTCCACCAAAAATAGGAAGTAAATTTAAGAAAATACTTAATTCTAGTAATTTTAGCCATACACAACCACATCCAGGTATGTACATGAGAACGTATGTACAAGAAAGAGAAAAAAAAAATAAAGGTCCACAATCCTTAAAGTTAAAGTTCAAATAAACCCACAAATTGCATAGTAAATAATAAATCCATCTAATTAAAGTGTATTAATTAAAGTAAACACACACTTAAAAGGTTATATACAAAACACAGATGCATTTAAAAAAATGAAAACACAGAACAACTTTGGCAAAAGGATAACCAAACGTACCATCCTAAAAAAATGTTAAAGTCACAAAAATTACACTCTTTAAAAAAAAAAAAAAAAAAAAAAAAAAAAAACCTAAAATCTACGAAAACGGGGTGCGGAAGGGTATATACCATAAAAACTACCATAAAACAGACAAAAACCTCAAGTATAAGCATAAAAAGGGTTAAAAATGCCTACATGAAAGTATCAAGACACAATCAAAACAAACCTTTAATACGCTAGAAAAACTAAGTTCCGTTTTAAAAATGCCAAAAAAAAAATAATAATTAAATATACATACACATTAACTAAACTATAAATAAATACAAATAAACAAGGTAAAATTGAATAAAAATGCCTGAATAACAAAAAAAGGTATTTAGTATTTATAACTCGGACGATCTCTCCTATCTCGTAGCGAATAGTCGGTTCTAGAAATCGATATTGAACGACTACTTCTATTCGATTTGGCAGCTGGACGAATCGATGAACGAGACCTGCGCGAATCGCTGTGCTCAGCAGTTGAACTGCTTTCTGCCGTGGCTGAATTTTTACCCATGCGCATTTCGCTGCCTTCTGCCGTTGCTAAATTTTTATTTACGCACATCTCGTTATTTTCTGGCGCTGCTAAAGTATACCTTTCGTTGCTTTCCGTCGTCGCTACCTCCGGAGACACGGGAGGTGGGGAACAGGGAGTTATGATTTCAGTCGCGTCGCTGTCTGTTTCTTCCACTTCTGGCGCTACCGGAGTTTCGTTATTGTTGACATTCACTACTGCTGGTGCGCGGTTATTATCATATGGTGCCCAGGGAATGAATCTGTTGCGTTTACACCTGCGTACAGGAGGAGAATCGCACGGTTGGTGTGGTGAATCGATGGTCACGTTTTCAGTCGATCCCAGGCCAATTGTTTGTTTTGGTTCACTGGACCAGATGGGAAGTCTGTCTTTGAAAGAAGACAACCTGTCAACATGGACAACCTGACAATTTTTGGGATTAGCAACTAGCGCTATTTTAAAATTAACTTCATTTAGCTTCTCAATTATAGTAAAAGGACCATTATTTTGCTTGCTTAATTTTTTTGTATTACCAGGGGCGACTGTGGGTGTAAATAACCACACAAGATCTCCTATTTTAAAATTTTTATCAACAGCTGTCTTTTCACGGTATTTTTCCTGCTGCTCAGAAACTTTAATTAAATTACTATGTACTTCAGTGTATACTTTTTGAAGAGCTGGGATTAAGAGTTCGCAAAAAGAGGGTGCATCATTATAATTAAAAGAAGGTGGTTGAGAAAAGAGATTATATGGTAGATTCATATTTCTGCCATACATAACTGCAGCTGGGCTAAGTTTAGTTGAAGAGTGGACAGCTGAACGCATAGCTAGTAGTGCAAATTTGAGTTTAGTGTCCCAGTCAGATTGATTTTGATTGACTATGTGACAAAGTGCATTTTTAAGAGTACGATTCTGTCTCTCCACTTGCGAGTTGCCAGCCGGGTGATAAGATGAGGTCTTAATATGTTTAATACCAAACATTTTATATACGTGCTCTATCGCATCTGAAATTAGATTCTTCGCGTTGTCCGTCGTAATAAAACAGGGCGCTCCGTAGCGTGAGATGAAGTCAGCTAAAGTGTCCGCAATGACATCTGAAGTGGTTGAACTAACCGCATATGCTTCTGGCCACTTAGTAAATGAATCTATATATGCGACAATATACTTATTTCCCGAAAAAGTTTGCGGTAAGGGTCCAATGAGATCCAAATGAACCTTGTTCATGGGAAACTGGGGGGTCGGCATACGTTGCAGAGGGGCGAGCTGGTTCGCTCTATAAGCTCTCTTCTGCTGGCAACTAATACATGACTCCACTAGATGCTTGACATCTGACGACATTCCTGGCCAATAGAAGTGCTCACGAATGCGATCAATGGTCTTTTGAAAGGCTTGATGACAAGCCGCTAGGGACTCATGTGTTAGGGCAAAAACTTGAGTAACCAATTCTTTTGGCACGACTAACTTTACAGATTTATTCAAAATAGCTGACTCCCTTGTATCCTCACAAACTAAAATGTCATCTCTAAAAAAAAATTTCATGTATTTAGGAGCAATTTCTACACCTTGGTCTAATTTTCTTGCAATCTCGCAGCATTTCTTGTCTGATTTTTGTAATTCACCAATTTTTTCAAGTAGATTGGAATGAGGCATAAAAGTAACTTCCTTTTCGACTTGTATACAAAAATTACAATTAACAGTGTCATTGGAGTTATCATTGTTGACATACCTCGAAAGGAAATCTGCGACACTGTTACACTTACCTTTAACAAACTTTATTGTAAAATTAAAGTCTGAGAGCGTGCAGATCCATTTAGCCATGCGTGATGTGGGGTCGTGAATTTTTAACATAAATGTTAGAGGCGCATGGTCTGTATAGATGAAAAAATGGGTATTAGCAATGTAACATTTAAAGTGGACAGTTGCCCAAACTAAGGCTAGTAATTCCCTTTCAGTGGTGGAGTAGCGGGTCTCAGCATCTTTCAATTTTCTGCTGGCAAAGGCAACAGGATGGAGCATGTTATTTTCATCTAATTGTGATAACACTGCCCCTAATGCTTCGCCACTGGCATCACTATATAAATGGAATTCTTTCTCAAAATCAGGGAGTGCAAGACATGGTTTTGAAATAAGAGCCATTTTAAGGTCTTCGAATTCTTTCTGTGCATCTTCATTCCATGAAAACTTTCCTGTCTCTTTCGTTAAGTTGATTAGATTTTTAGCTCTCTTAGTAAAATCTGGTATAAATCTCCTATAAAAGGATAGAGTTCCAATGAATGACCTAACAGCCTTTCGGGTAGTTGGAGGTTTAAAATTTTCTATTACGGCAATATTTTTATTGATAGGTGATACTTGGCCACTACAAATCTCAAAACCTAGATATTGTATTTTATTCGAAAGGAAAGTGTATTTACTGGGCTTAAGTTTAAGTTTATGCAGTCTTAACCTTTCAAAGACCATGCTAAGCTTCTCAAAATGAGAATTAACATCACTGGAGGCAATTACAATGTCGTCGATATAAACAAGAATTCCAAGATTGCCTAAATCACCGAAAATAGCATTCATAAGTCTTTGGAAACTGTTACCTGAATTTGAGAGCCCAAAACAGTTACGGGTCCACTCAAAAAGTCCCTTGTGGGTGATTATAGCAGTTTTATGCCTATCCTCTGGGCGAATAACCTGTTGAAAGAAACCACTAGTTAAATCTAATGTTGAAAAAAATTTAGCCCCACTTAAAGCATCAACAGAGTTGGTGATGTTAGGTATTGGATAAGCATCTTTAACAAGATTTTTATTTAATCTTCTGTAATCAACAGCAAGTCGATAGGAACCGTCTGTTTCCGAACCAGAATAACCGGAGAAGCAAATTCCGACATGGAAGGGGAAATTATATCCGTCTGTAACAAAGTATTAAGTTGGTCTTCCATTTCTTGACGTAATTTGTAGGGGACTCTATAAGCTTTGCCTTTTACTGGTTTATTTGAAGTTAAGTTAATTTCATGAGGGATTGTATCACAGCCGGGTAAATCTAAGACCGATGCTGCAAATACATCTTTGTTTTTGTCTAGAAAATTTTGCATTTTAAGTTTTAATGGGGGTTCTAAATGATCTAAATTAATTTCAAAGCTCCAAGTGAGATCAGCGTGATCAAAGTCACCAATTGGAGGGGCCAGATTTACATTACAAGTAAGGTTATTTTCAGTTACGGGTATATTTGACTGGTCTACACATTTTTGAATTTTGGCAACAAAGGTTCCTTTATTTAAATGGATACTATTGTCTGAAAAATTTGCAAAAGAAATAAACAGGCCATGTTCTTCAGTGCAAATGGCTCTGGAGGTAAGGAGACCTTGATTTAAATTTTTCGCCAAAGGTTCTAACATAACAATATCATTTTCCTTAATAAAATTTTCCTTATAACTTTTAACCTGGGCTAACATTTTTGACTGCGGGGGAATTGAAATTTTACTACATAACACAGCGAAACTTATATTTTTATTTTTACTGGTTTTATCACTACTGCTATCTTCATTGCTCTCCTCCTCGACTTCAGGTACCTTATTCTCTATACTTACCAAATCTTCACTTTCATCAATATTACAAATTTCAGTAGTATCTTCAGCTAAATTACCCTGGGTTACCTGACTCGCTGCTGATAGATTATTGTCGACATTTTGAATACTTGAAAAATTTGCAGTATTATTACCCTCAGAGCTACCGCCTGATATTGTTTGCATGCAAAAGTTCTGCGCAACACTTTTAACTTCCTTATCTGACTCAGTTTGAATGATTATCTCAACATCTTTTCCCATATTACTCAACTGCGGGTCCTGAACTACCATATCTTCACTACTATGATTCCCATTTTCAACACTGACTGAGTCATGAACATTAATACATGCAAAACTTTCAGGGGGGCTATTGGCATTACTACTTTTTGTACTTTCCTCTACTTTGTTGACACATTTTATATTTACAGAACTATTTTCAACACAATCATTATTTATACAATTATTATTTGAATTTACACTATATACAGAATTAGAAATATTTACAGAATTAGTAACAAGACAAGTATTAGACCCTGAAGTATTACTTGGGGTTTCTACGCTTTGTTTACATTGGCCTGCAACTGGCACTTTAAGAGCGACAGCATTTGTATCACAATTTATACTTGCCCGGTACTCTTTCAAAAATGGCATTCCCAAAATCATATTAAATTCCTCTGCTAATTTACCTTCCACTACATAGAATTCAGCTTGACATTGAACATTATCAAAAACAAATTTTAAAAATACTTTCTTATTTAGGTGAACTTTCTCACCGGTGACAGTCATAATGGGGATATTGCAATTCTCCGTTTCAAAATTCTCTAAATAGTTACAATCAGTACCACTCAGGAGATTAATTGCAGAACCCGTGTCACATAAAGCATTTAGGCAAACTTTATTTATGTAAATTCTTGCAGTTGGTAATGTATATGATTGGGGGTGAAAAACGCTATATACAGCTGGGGGGTCCAGGGGCCTGTTGGGGATCGACTTGACCATATCTGATCCGGCCACTAATAGTTTAAAGCCTCACTTTCATTGTTAGCTACTGGGGTGTTATTTACCGCCTGCTCCTCATTTCTGTTCGCAGCTGTATTCCTACTGTTTTGGTCATAACCACCTCTTCTTCCCCTGTATCCGCCTCGCTGATTGTGGTTCCCTCTAGGATTTTCACCTCTGTTTCTATAATTTTGCCCACGGCTCCTGAAATTTTGACCACCTCCCCTTCTAAAATTATAGTCGACAAAATTTAGTGGACAATCTCTGGCATAGTGGCCTTGTACGGAACACCTATAGCAGGTTACGGGTCTTATTTCCTGGTTTTTCTCCTGTACATCCCTAGCCCTAAGATCAACTAAACTGTCTATCTTTGCTGCTAAAACATCAATTTGTGATTTCAGCTGGTCTATCTCCTTCTTTTGTGAGCTGTCTTGCTGAAAAACAGCAGCACAGGGTAGGTTTTGGGTCAAATTAGGGTTGAGAATTTCCTCGCGGTGGTTGTAAAAAGGGTTAATGCTCCTATAAGCCTTTTCCTCAAGAAGCGCAATTTTGAGAACTTCTTCTGGGGATTGTGGATTTCTCGCAATTACCCCCTTTCGCACTTCTGGTGTAAGGTTGCTCAAAAGCATGGAGTGGAGTAGAGCCGTTCGGCTTTTATCGACTACTTCACCCTGGATACCTTCAATTACAAGGGCTCTTAATGACATATCATATGCCTTGTCATAAAACTCCTGAACACTCATATTGGGTGGCTGTTTAAAATTTAAAAAATGACTGAGGGCAACATCTGGTGTGGCCTGTGAAGTATAACTCTCTTTTAAGATTTTTAATAGCTCATCAGATGTTTTTGCTTTGTGAATTTTTATTCGC
The DNA here is from genome assembly GCA_963931845.1 of Maratus michaelseni. Lineage (NCBI taxonomy): Eukaryota > Metazoa > Arthropoda > Arachnida > Araneae > Salticidae > Maratus > Maratus michaelseni. The sequence goes on from OZ007598.1 coordinate 11,952,321, forward strand.
CTAGAAGCAGCTCCTGAAAGTCTAGCAAGTAAAACAAACTTCTTTTCCTCCTCAGTCCAGTCGAATAATTTTGAAAAACTCTCAAATTTCTCAGAAAAATCTGAGAAGCAGACTGAGCTGGCCTCTCCATTGAATGGGGGAATGTTAGACAAATTGTCCACTAATGCATTTTTTCGCTGAATAGTGGCAATTGCCTCTGAATGTTTATCAGCCATGGTTAGAGTTATAAAATGACAAACAGACCCAAAAAAAAGAAAATTGTGGGGGGGGGGGGGGGGCAACTTAAAAATGGGATAAAGAGAGGAAAAGAAAAAAAAGGAAACTTACATACACATAAAACTTAAGTACAGGACTATGGTTTTTGTAAATAAGAAAAGGTTATGCTCAAAAGACATAATTTTGACTGGGAATTGTAGCTTATAGCACAGAGAGAGAGCCTAGACCTCTTTTTACACTTGAACATATAAATAAAATTTTAATTGCAAAAACACCCAGTTGCTCTTTGATATATAAATACATACAAGTAAACAATAATAAATAACCCAGAGACCGAATTGTTACGGCTCCATTTGTTGTGGTGTTTGGGGTTCTTTCTAAAATAACTTACTTAAACTTAAAAAGCTCATTTGTTACTCAATCTTCACTTGACAATTAAATATTTTTAAAAAAAGTATACCCTGATTAGCTCCACTGACATCTGTTGCCATGGAAAAGGGAGCAAATTTTATTAAACTAATCAAAATATCAAAACTTAAGAATCCGAATAAGTTAATACAACATGATAATTTTGAACTCATCATTTTAAGACAATATTAAATGTAGTAAGGGGCAACAGATTTCTAAATCAAGTAGCATACTGAATTGCATAAAGAACACCCAACTCCACTCCAACCCGATCAAGCTCAAATCTCCATACACATTAAATTAACAAAAGTGTAATCATCATACAATTCGGAAGAATGCAGACAACCTGAAATTCCTCCAATATGAGGACCAAAAGGAGAAAGAGTTAAATCCGTTAATAGAATAGGGATATGATGATGTACTAAAATTTTAGAACAACCATGGAGATTCTGAACAAGATCAGATCGGTTAACCAAGAATCGTATAGTGGTATAAAATAACTGAATACTTTTTTTTTTTTTTTTACTTTGTTAAAAAACAACCATTTTGTTGTTTGTTTTGAATAATACTTCAAAGAAAGGATAATTAAAAATTAAATTAATCAATTATGAAATTAGACTTAATTTTACTTTAGCATCAATTATCAGTATATCCAATACTGAGATATGAACAAAAATTACATCTAATAACCTTACGTAAACCTCAATTAATTTTCAAATAAACTATTACTATGAATTTTAGATTTAAGAAATTTAAAAGTATTAATTTAGTAAAATTATAGCTTTCATATTTTTAGTCACACTTACTGAGAGGTTAATCCCCTCTTATAGGTTTGTTGTAATTATAAAAATATTAATTATTTAAAAATTATATATACAGAAAAACATACCATATTTGAGAATAAACAAAAATTTTCTTTATTTGAATAATTAAAATTATAAAAGTAAGGTAGTTCTCAAACAAAATATAATAATGACACAATAATAAAGTTGATCAAAAAAAATACTGAAATTAACTATTATAACACTTTACATTAAACAGCAAAGTCCCTAAAATTACCTCAATATCATGATTTAAAGATGGATCAACTTTTCAAAATTTAATTATTGATTAATTTTCAATTAAATATCATAAATCTTAAACTACTAACAAACTAACAATTCAAATGTCGTTCAATCATAAAAAAAAAGTTACATGTTAATCATCTTAAAATACCAATAATTATATTTTTTGTTTCTCCAGGTATTTATAAATATTACAACAGTAGACAACATGTAATAAAGAAGAAATATGAGTTACTTACAATATACTTTAATATTTACTACCGTCAGTGTGGGCACACTTCTTTGCATACGTACTAGTCTGCCATAGTCCCTTTTTTTTTATCAACCTATTCTTTTCAGCTGCCTCTAAGAGTAGTATATTTCGCTTGTGGAACAGTATAATAACACATTACGGGTGGGTTCTTTTCTCTTAGTCTTTCCTACTCCAACACCGTTACTCCATACATCACTTGGAGATTTTGATTTATTCACGATTCAAAACGTCGTCACATCACCGATACCTTGTAAAGCGGGCAAGTCTACTCAGCTAGTCACGCCAACCTTCTTAGTCTAGGATTAATAATGCCCCATCTCCAGAAATGATGCTCGTCTAATCATTAATTCATTTTTCATCAAGGCATCAATAACAACCGCCGCTTAAGAAGTCAATACAAGATAATACTTTTTCTAGGAACGCCGCTACTACATGATGGGTCAAACATATTTTCTTTTCATTCGCCCTCTATCAGATACAGATCCTTAACTCGAAAATAACAGAGAAGGTAAAAAAAAAACACACTCTCTCTCTTTTTTTATTTATTTATTTATTTTTTTTTTTTTAGCGCTGTTACTAGCAGGCGAACCTCACTCTTCTTTCATTCCTGCACTACACATCCTGAAATCAACAACTGTAAAATTTAAAAGTCACAACAGTAAGTAGAGGAGTGTCGCCACGACAACAAGGACCAATAATTTGCTTCGCCCACATAATTCAAGCTCCAAACAACCAGTCCTCGATCAAAACAACCAGTCCGTTTTCGAGCCAAGTGATAAGTCCAATTTTTACGAGCCAAACGACAGGTATCTCAGCCAAGCAACAACTGTCGTAAACATTCACTCTCCCGCGCCGCTTGAAAAACGGGACCGATCCACTCTGCCAGCCGCTTCATGGGGGAAGGCAGCCATGCTTCACCCCCATGGCGTGTGCTGAAGGGGGGGGGTCCTGTGAGCCTCTGTTTACATGGGCGCCAGCTATCCGCCTGATAGCAGAGCCAATTGAAGCCTGTCGTAAACTTACAAAGCCTAATTGCGTGTATAGTACACTCATAAGATAACGTAATTCTTATACAGGGCGGTCGGTCATTCTTATATCAAAGTCAGACTAGATGACTCCAAATTTTCCACCTGTGCGGTCTTTAACTGACAAACATCCCTCCTTGCTATTTATCTTTCGCATTTGAAAAACAGGAAGCTAAGCTAGACTATAAACGTTGAACTTACTTTGCAAAAAGAAAAAGAAAGAAGAAAAAATAAAAACTGATTTTATTATTCTTATTACAATTACTTTTTATTTATTTATTTATTTATTTAAAACATAAAAAGAGTGTTGTTAAATAAATGTTGAGAAAGTGATTTAAGGTAATTAATGTAGATTAAAAAAAAAAAAAAATGGTTGAAACCAACCGTAACAAAGATGGCGGCCAATTAAAAATTTAAAACTAAAATAACTATACAAAAAAGTTAAAAATTCAAATTTATTTTTTAATTCAGTGTTAGGCCTTGAAACGAGGATTCCAGAGCATTTTTTGTTTTACCTCTATCTTAAAAAACGGCTGAGATAGAGGAGTTTGAAATCCTAGGGTGGCTGACATTTTGAAACAAGACAGCACATTACAAAAATTTTCATTGTTGTAATAAATTTTCCAACCAAACGCATAAAACTATACATTCATATCCGTTAGCGCAAATTCTCACCAAACTTGGCGACATTTGGCGAAATATCGCCAAATTTGGCGACCAAAATATTTCTTCATAAATGAAGCCAATTTGGCTATTGCTCAATAATTTGGCGAATTTCTTATTCAAATTCAGTATTAACGAATCTTTTGTAAACGTTTTATTTGCATTTTAAGTTGCTGTTTTCGTGTAACATTAGCTAAAATTTTAAAACGAAGATATATAGGAAAACTACCTTTTCCTCCCGGTACAGGCCGGAAGGACTTTTTAAAAATTCAACTCATTTTACTCAAATACCCGAAGCTAAAATGCTTGGAACCCGATTATAGAAGATTCTATCCTGGTTTTCGTTAATACTGGAGTTAAATGCAAATTTCAGCGTAACAAAAATCAGATTGTTTCAAAATGTCAGCCACGCTAGAATTTCAAGCTGCTCTATCTCAGACATTTTTAGGTAGCTTTCAATACAAGAAAGTCCTTCCGGCCTGTACCGGGAGGAAAATGTAGCTTTCCTATATCTTCGTTTTAAAATTTTAGCTAATGTTACACGAAAACAGCAAGTTAAAATGCAAAGAAAATGCTTACAAAAGATTCGTTAATACTGAATTTGAATAAGAAAATCGTCAAATTATTGAGCAATAGCCAAATTGGCATGAAGACTTATTTTGATCGCCAAATTTGGCGATATTTCGCCAAATGTCGCCCAATTTTGCCAATTTTGGCGTTAACGGATATGAATATATAGTTTTATGCGTATGATTGGGGAAATTATTACAACAATGAAAGAAAATAATTTGCGAGTAATCGCGTTAATGTGCTGTTTTGTTTCAAAATGTCAGCCACCCTAGAATTTCAAACTGCTCTATCTCAGCCATTTTTTAAGATAGAGGTAAACCAAAAAAAGCTCTGGAATCCTTGTATCAAGGCCTAACACGTAATTAAAAAATAAATTTGAATTTTTAAATTTTTTGTATATTTATTTTAGATTTTAAGTTATTTTACATCTTTAAATGGCCGCCATCTTGAAACAAGATGGCGGACCAAGCTGGCCAACGAACTCGGTCCAGACATTAGTGACCTTAATACACACAATTAGTTTCATCAAAATCGATTCATAATTACGGGCGTTATCGTATGACATAGGTCAGATATATATATATATATATATATATATATATATATATATATATATATATATATATATATATATATATATATATATATACTAGGGGGCCTACCCCCTGCGAGCTACGCTTGCCAACCTCCGCTCAGACTTCGAGGCCTCTAAAAACATGACAACGTGCTTTGTTTTAAAAATATATTGGTAAATACTCGACGTAAATAATTGGGTTGCCATGCTTTTAACGTTTTAATGGGGCATTTTTTGATTATCATGGCCTCATACACAGCTGTTGCGACAACTGACGACTGTTTTCGGGATTGATAAGCAAAATCAATTACACCTTGAAAACCAGCTTGAATAAAATGGTTAGGTTTAAATTGTGGCTACCTCTCGGATTTTTATAACAACGATCTGTATTCTATTCTTCCTTTGCGTTTAAGGATGAGAAAAATTCCATCTGATTGTGAATAACATTAAGAACCGCGGTATTGAAAAGTACTATGTTATAGACATTTTCAGTAACAGGTTTCAATTTTCTCTCTATTTTAGTGCACCATCATGCATATTTTCATGTTATTTTAAATACGTAAATTATTTATTTTAATTAATATGTATATACGAATTTTCTAATAATTATTTACCATACAAAATTAATTAAATATTTTGTGCATGCATGCCTGCATTTATACGGCAACAATTGATGAGATATTTAAGAAAATTTGCTATGCGCGATAATTTTATACCATGTTATGTCACTTGAATATTGTCCATAAGAAAATCGGTTACTTTTCCAGTATAGCATCCTTTGCTTTTAGGTTTGGCGTAATTCGAGCTTCAAAAAGGGATAGATTCGTACATAGATTTGTTGCCAAAAGTTATGAAAACAAACCCAATGAACTTTTGGTGCTTTTCTATTATAGGGGTCTTGAGGCTTTTTTAAAAAGCTTGGCGCAATTCGGGCATCAGAAAGCGAGATTTGGTGCCAAATGACATAAACAGCCATGGAAACAAATTCGACGATTTTTTTGTTTATATGCCTATTTTAATTATACGTATATTATTATTGTTTAATATTATTGTTTAATTATATTACTTCTGATTATATATAAAATAGGATAAATGACATTTTACGCTAAACAAATTGTATGTAAAACAAAAATGTAAAACAAATTATATGTATAACAAATTGAATGTAAAACAAATTGTGTGTATAACAAAAAGTAATGCTACTGAAATATTCATTTGTTTTAAACTTTAATAGCATTTCTCTAATATATAGGGAGCATTTTTTTCCTTGCTGTCAATAAAAGAGAGAAAGGACTAAATGTCATTTTACCATAATTGATGTCATATTCTCATTAAAATTGGAAAGAAAACCAAGCAGGATATTATTTTCTCCTTCCGTTCAGTTGGGCAATTATATATTCGTTTTAGTGATTTTATAAATTCGTTTAATTAAATTTTACAAAAGAATAACAAAATGATATCAATATCTTCTAAAATAAAAGCGTAAGTTATGTGACTGTCATCAATAGTTCCGGGACGGCCGTTTCACTTTTTCATATGCCAGGCGGCCATTTTTATTCAAAATTATTTTTTCTAATAAAACTGCATAAAAGTTGCATTTTAAGAAAGATCGTTCAAAATAAATTAATATTTGACTTACGTTCAATTATGTATATATTCTGCAATAACTTCAGTCGAAATTAGGTTCACAGTTAAATTCTCTATTCATGAAAGTAAACAAAAAAAAAAAAAAAAAAAGATTGGTTCGTCGTGAACATTTAAAATATTAAATAATGGAGGTAATCATTCGCAAAGCAAGTTCTCCGCGAATAAATTTTTGGACCGCTGCCTCGCGTCAAAAAAATAATTCGCACCAGTGAGGCAATCAAAGTTTACCATAATTATGTGCTATACAACTCAACTTCCTTCCGGACCTTTTCTTGACGTAAATTGAACTCATGTAATAATATTTAATGAATCAAATTTTTAGCATTTTTAAAATCGCTAATACAGCTTTTATTTATCGCGTGTACAAATTAGAAACGATACTTTGATTTTGAAATCAAATGTTTTGATTTATGATATTATATTATTTCTTATTTATTTATTTATTTTCCATTTAAATGAAAAGAGTGAATTATTTTAAATTTATGTAATATAAGGATTTTAGATTAAAGCTAAGTATTTTAAATGAAATGCGTGACAGGTTTATAATTAAAAATTAAATTAATGTAGTATGAATGATGGTGATGGGAACAATATTTGTCGATTTATCATCTGCTCCCGGCTAACAAAAATACTCATAATACAAAAAGGAAATAAAAATAAATAAATGATAGTTTAATGTAAATAAATATTGATATACATATCAAAAATAATTTATAGAACTAAAAAAAAAAAAAAAAAAGTAAATAAACAACAATTTCTATAAAAAAAATTTCGCTAAATTGGCGGGAGAAAAAAATCGCGCCAACGTGCATATGTGACACATGTGCCCAAAAAATATGCGAAATGCTACCATGATTGCAAAAGTTCATGATTTGTCTATTAGAATCTTCCGATTTGGGGAAGGATTAAGGGAAAATTAAATTATGAATAAATGTAACGTGTTGCAATGTTTAACATACATTTAAGGGAGACCAAACTGGTCGCCAGTGGCGGCTAGTAAATAATAATTACTATTAATTCCCAACCCCTTTCTTTTGCGTTTACATAAATGACGTCATTTAGACGAATTTATTCAAAGTATTTTCAGTTTATAAATTAAATTAAATGCTGACAGACGATTGAATCCTGACGATAGAAATGTGCTTTTTTTTAAATTTTTCCTGAAAAACATAATTTAATCACAATCTTGTCTTCATTATCGATTGAAATAAAAGATAAATTCAATTTCAATTTGAAAATGACGATTAAAAAGAAATCAATAATCCCTATCGGAATCCTTTTCAATTTTTTTCCCTTTTTTGTCACAAAAAAACTGAGTAATTAGTTGCCATCATTACAGAAATGTCATTAAAATTAGAAAAAAATTAATATCTCGAAAACTAATTCCAATTTCAAAATTCTATTACCAGTTTTGACATCCGCGGATTTTTATGGACAATTGGTATTAATTGCCCCATCAAGCGTTTAATATTTTATTAAAAATAGCCCTGAAACATAATCAGTCGTTTAATCAGTCGTTTCATAAAATCGTTTCATAAATTCGTTTCATAAAATCGTTTCACAAATTTGTTTCATTAGGATTTTATATATATAGGGTAGATATATATATGGATATATCTATATATATAAATCAACATTTGGACGGAGGGTGGTTTTGGGGTCTGGGGGTCATGATCAGTGAAAATATATCGAAATTTTCCGGAACTGCTTTCCTCCGAACGGCTGCAATAGGTAGCTTTATACTTTTTTGTATTGAAAGCTACCTACAGACTAAGAAGAAAAATGAAAACAACCAGTAAAGAACAGAGAAGCAACAGAAAGTAAAACATTTTATTGTTCAGTGCTATCCACCATCTGCCGCATGTAAAGTGTCGTCGTGTGTAAAATGGAAAATGTATGAAACACAATAAAATGTTTTGTTTTCTGCTGCTTCTCTGTTCTTATTGGTTGTTTTCACTATTCTTCTTAGTTTGTCTAGCGCCGGCGATTTTCGTGCTACAGGTACCGTTCCAATGCTTTTTATGGTTTTTCACTGTGAAGACCACATTCCAACAAAAAAAAGTAGGTGTTGCTATTTGAAATTTTCGAAATTTTGTCACTGTAACCGTAACTGTTAGAATTTAACTGTTGTCTTTCATATGATTTTTGAGCGCATACTTCAAAATACTTTAAACCAAAGTTTCATTCAGTTTCTGTGAACGGTATGATAGTTAGGGGCCCATATATCGGGATAGTTTTTTTATAATCACCCTGTATATAAATCAACATTTGAACGGAGGGTGGTTTGGGGGTCTAGGGGTCATGATCTGTGAAAATATACCAGAATTTTTTGGAATTGCTTTCCTCCGAACGGCTAATAGGTAGCTTTTTGTAAGCTACATAAAAGGATCACTGAGGTACACTACAACATGTTTTCTATAGATTATGGAGTGCGTAGTATTTATGGTTCATTTACAGAGACGCGCTCAAGACTTCGATTACCGGACTGACTATGATCCATAATTGCTGGGAGTGCGTTCTCTTCTGTGGTATGCATTTATAAACTTATCTACTTTTTAGTGTATTACGTGGTGTGTGTCAATGCTATAGATCATATACAGGGCTGCACGAAAGAATTCGCACATACTAACGACTATTGACAGCACGCAATTACTGAAAATGGACTTTTACTGAGACATGTGTTTTTTTAAATTGTTTATTTAGATATCTCATTTCTTTGTATGAAAAAATGAATTGTTTTAATATTATTCTGTTAGTGTTGGAAAGTGTTCCATATTCTATGCCTTATGCATAATTTTTCTTCTTTATTATGGGCACGATTAAGATATATAATAAATTATACTTCCCCCTAAAAACATTTTGTGATAGACCTCTCTCAGAAAAATGTAATTCTAAATTCACTATGATTTTTGGTTTTCTGCAATTTATTTTTACTTTACAAGAACCAAATATTGGATTCATGAAAATTTTTGATTTCCGGTTTTCGAAGAATTTACACGTTTTAGAAGGTCCCGAACACGATTTGACTGTTTTTAGAAAATGTCTGTCTGTGAGTCTGTCTCTGTGTGTGTGTCTGTATCTGACAAAAATTTTGTGGACGTTCTATCTCAAGAATTAATGAACGGAATTTAATAAAACTTTAGATTCAGTTAGACCTTGATATAAATTTGTGCTGATTAGTTTTTGGTGAATATCGCCCAACAGGTGGCGCTGATATGATACTTTTTCACGATAGCTCTATTTCAAGAACTAATGCACAGAATTTCATCAAACTTCAGATTCTGTTAGACCTTTACATAAATAAATGCTGATTACGTTTTGGTGAAAATAGCCCAACAGGTGTCGCTGCTATGCTATTTTTTTATTATTTTCACGATAGTTGTATCTCAAGAACTAATGCAGAGAATTTCATCAAACTTCAAATTCTGTTAAACTTTGAGATAAGTTATTGTTGATTACGTTCTGGTGTAAATCTCCTAACAGGTGGCTCGAATATTGCGGAATGCTGTATTATTCGCGATTTCCACAATAGCTTTATTTAAACCACTAATGCACTGATTTTCATCAAACTTCAGCTTCAGTTAGACCTTGACATAAATAGACGCTGATTACGTTTTGGTGTAGATATCCCAACAAGTGGCGCTGTTATGCTACTTTTTTCACGATTTTCAGGATAGCTATATCTCAAGAATTAATGCACAGCATTTCATCAAACTTCAGATTCTGTTAGACCTTGACATAAATAAATGTTGATTATGTTTTGGTGTAAATAGCCCAATAGGTGGCGCTGCTATGCTACTTTTTCCATGATTTTCATGATAACTATATCTCAAGTACTAATGCACGGATTTTCATCAAACTTCAGATTCAGTTAGACGTTGACATGGGTTGTTGTTGAATAGGGTTTGGTTTAAATATTCCAACAGGTGGCGCGGCTATGCTGCATTTGTCAGGATTTATACGATTTTAGCGATATTCATATCCCAAGAACTAAATGCAGAGAATTTGATTAAAATTTAGATGCTGATTCGTTTTGGGTGTATGTGAAACCTGAATGTGATAAAAGAAAGTTTTGGGATTGGCACATCGGACTAGTTTTACATGAAATTCCTGAATCTTTGGGACCTTTCATTGCTTGCGACAGGCGGATATCTTATTATAGATTTCTTACCAAAAGGCTGGATATACCTGCTCTAAACTACAGTCCTACATTGGGTCGGGTAAAACTCGCTTTTACTCGAATGTGACCCAATCCCGCTATTTGGTTATAGCTTTATCTGATTTCGGGTTTCGGGTTGATGAAAATCATTTTGTAGAATTCAGCTCGGGTTTCGGGTGAACGAAAATTGTCTTGTCGGGTTCGGGTTCAGGTTCATTTCAAACAGGACTTTTGCGTTCGGGTCGTTATACCCGACCCATGCAGGAATTAACTCTGGACTAAGCTTTTTGATATACTCTATATAAAATTACTAATCTAGGTACTATGCAATTCCCGTATTAAAATTTATATATATATATATATATATATATATATATATATATATATAGTAACACTAGATTGTTCATAAACAATCTACAAATGTATATTTTGTTATATAAATGCTATATAAATATAAATGTTATATAAACCTTTCCTTTTATATTGGAATTTTGAAAAAAGGAAGTTTTTTTTTTTTACTGTTTGTATATTTTGTATATTAACTTTAAAAGCTATAGCATAATCTATTTAAAAGACAGAACGAAGTTAAATTATCTTGCATGCTTTAAGAAATACATGGTGCAAAGTAAAATTCAAACACACTCAAATAACTTTGAACGGGTAAACGTAGTGGGTTAACGGGTAAACTATATTTCGAATTAATTTTCGATGACGATGGCTAAGTTATCTTAATGAAATTTTATTGTATTATTAAGGTAACCTGCTTAATACAAAATAGTAAAAGCATAAATTATCTTAATATGCATGAAAAGTTCTAAATTATGTCATTATTTAAACGTTATATATATTTTTTATCATTTTGTTAAACTTATCTGTAAACTCGTCTTTGTACGCACAGATGCACACATAAATATAGCAATTTAGGAGTTATTTATCGTTAATTTGATGTCACTCGTTATTTTATGACAGCTTACTTTTTTACACATGTCATTAAATGTAGTCATCAGATAAAATTACTTTTTCATGACTAATTTCTCTAATTAACGAAAATTTACTACGTTATTAAAGTAAATCGTTGAATGGAAAGCAGTAAACGTTATGAATTAATGTAATATGCATGAAGAGTTTGAACTGTGTTATTATCTAAGCGTAACATATCCTTTCTTTCTTTTTATTTTTGTTTTAAATCCGTTTTTGTATGCACACTCTAATAACAGTTTAAAACAACTATACTGCCACTCCATTTATTGTCAGATTTTTAGCCTGATAAACAAGCGGAAAGAGATGAAAATGATGTCACAGTGTCTGACTTAACTGACCTAATCCCCCCCACCCACAAAAAAAAAAAAAAAAAACGCTATAGTAGCAGATTTTGTGTATGAGTCAGAGTGTTAAAATTATATATATTTTTTAATTTTTAAAACTTTTCAATATAGTCGAAAAGTGTTTATGAATTCGGTTTGTCTGTTGTCTGTCTGTCGTCTGTCTGTCTGTCTGTCCGTACTCTAATTCGCATAAACATAATCGAATTGTCACGCAATTGATATATGTTATTGATGTTCACTAGTTCACTATGGCATGTTTGGTATTGAAAATGAAGTGTGTCGCACTTATAGTTACTTTACAGGGACACTCAAAATAATTCCGTTACATTACGAACTATGGGGAAATATCATTTGCGGATTATTTTAATGATACATACTATTATAAATTATACTATTTCAAACATACTGAATCTGATATATACCACGTAAGTGCATCACTATATAAGGCGCTTATTATAGAATATGGTGTGCATAGCACTTGAAGTTTCTTTACAAAGACACTCAAAATAATTCTGTTACGTTACTGTCTATGGGCAAAAATCGTTTCGATTTGTTTTAATAATGTTTCACTATTTCAAACATATGGAAATTGATATGTATCACTGAGTTGCATTACATGGAGATTACTATAAAATACTGTGTGCGTAGCATTCACTGTTCATTTACAGGAACACACAAAAGAATTCATTTACAGTACTGTCTGTTAACAAAAATTGCTGGAAGTGCGTTTTCAGTTGCGGTACGTGCTTTTAAATTTAACTCATTTTTTTATTATCACTTGGCGTATATAATTCTATAGTACGTTCGTATACATATATATAGTGTGTATATATAGTATAGTATTCTATAGTTTGTATATACAGAGCAGCACAAAAGGTCTCGAATACATTTTCGTCTATTAACGAAAATTGCTGAAGGGGAATTTTCAACTTCGCTTATGCGTTTCCTTACCGAATTAAATTTTTACATACTATGAAGTATATATCCAGATCTATAGATCATATACAGGGCAGCACAAAATAATTCGGATATTTTTCCGACTATAGATATAATTGTCGAAATTGGGTTTTCAAATATGTTATGCGTTTTCAAATCAATTACTTACACGGTACCTTTCATCTTATTACACAATGACGTTTTGTTACAGTATTTTGAAAGTGTTGGAAAGTGTTCATAATCTATGCTTGAGGCATGATTTTTCGTTCTTGATTTCTTTCCTATTCGGTGGGGAAAAAAATTTAAATTTTTCGATATATGTTAAATTTTTGTCTTATTTTATTTCATTTCGTTATATTTTATTTTATTTTATTTTATTTATGATAAAGTTTTAATTTTGTTATGGAAAATTAGCCGGAGACAAATGCTGAACTACTTATATTGTATTATTCTTCCGCAATGTAGTCTGCACGTAAAAGAGATAGATTTAAAAAAAAAATCTTGTTTGAAAATTATTTTATAAATCACAATAAATGGTAAATGGTAACACGGTTTTCAAACAAATTGCATTTGTGCATTTCCTTTCCTATACGATGGTGTAAAAATTAAAAATGTGCGATGTTTAGAAGTTTTAAAAACTGCAAAACCGCAATTCAATCATCTGGTGTTGCCAACCTCAAAATGATGTCAACGTTACGCATGAAAACGTTTGTCTTTTATAATACAGATATACATCCTTTCGTCAATGATATGATATAACAAATGATAGATAACATATCCACACACGTTCTAATTCTGATCTCCCGTTACTGCGGACGTCCAACTGCCGCCATTTTTTGCCCGTTTTAAACGAAGTATGCATTAAGCGATGTAAAAGTTTGAAAGGAGCAAAAAATAATCCTTTGCGTTGAAATAATTGAATGCAGTTTTTGACAGAAATTAAATATAATCATTAATTTTATGCTAAAAAACCTTTTTTTTTTTCAATTCAATAATTTTAGTAAAATTGCAAGTTAATCAAACTGTTCTTAATACAAATTATATTTTTTAGACATCATTTTCGAATTTTATCACACACTCCAAAATTCGTAAATCAGATTTTGATTGGTAATTACGGCGAACAGCCGACTGCATCGTTGACGATACCACTCGAACAGCCGACACCTACCACGTTGTCAGTGGTGGGATCGAAATATTCTTTTTCCCTTCATAACTGTCAATGACAATTTCTTAAATCTTTCAATAACAAAATTTTACTTTTGAAGAAATAGCTCACAAAACCAATTTATATTCTATCAGGTCGGCAGGAGAAAAATTTATCCGCATTATCCGATGTGTAGCACGTATTAAGCGATGTCCTTAACGTTAAGTACACAGAAAAAAATAAAACCCAATTTGGGTCGAAATATTATTAGGTATGTGCCCAAACTGGGTCATCACTGTTTTGGTTACCACTGTGTATCCATTTTGGTCACTGTTAAATCCGATGTGTGGCACGTATTAAGCGATGTTCTTAACGTTAAGTACACAGAAAAAAATAAAACCCAATTTGGGTTGAAAGATTCTTAGGTATGTGCCCAAATTGGGCCATGCCTGTTTTGGTTACCACTCTGTTTTCATTTTAGACACTGTTAAATACCCATTTTCAAAAAAAAAAAATTATGAAAATGGGTATTTAACAGTGCCCAAAATGGATACACAGTGGTAACCAAAACAGACATGACCCAGTTTGGGCACATACCTAAGAATCTTTCGACCGAAATTGAGTTTTTTTTTTCTGTATATAAAGAGCAACTGGTGGGGAAAGAGAAATTGTCCTCATTAACCAGAAATACGTCTTAAACGGAAACGCATTAATGAGATTAAAATGTTGAACCAACTGGTGTGATAAAATACAGGCAAAAAACTTCTTAATAGCAAAATAAAATTAAAACTTTGTTTGTCTTCTTCAGGTGCAAAAAAGACATGCTACCTCTTTGAAGGCAGGAGCAAGACTCTCGGGAGGCTTTTGAAGGGAGAAACGAGTCTTACTTCTACCTTCAAAGTACTTGTCAGATAATGGTGAAATTCTTCAATTTAACATATAAATTCCAGGGACTGTACAATTATAAAAAGGTGTAACTTTTTAAAAATTACTGGCAGGATTATTTCATCAACCTAATCTTGATTCCTACCTTATTTTGAACATTTTTGCAATTTACATTGACTCTGTATCTCCAACAGTTAAAAAATTATAACACGTTTCAACCTTTTTGAGATACCTTGTATATTTTGGAAGAATAAAAAATACGAATGTATATAAAAGAAGAAAAAAAGCAAATAAAACAAAAACAGCAAATACAAAAAATAATTAAAAAACTGCTTTTTTGGTAGATTGCATTATTTCATAAGGTAGTAGTTTATACAAACAATGTTCAAAATTTGCAGCAAACTGTCCAGTCATTTGACCGTTTTTATAAATAACCGTAATTTAACTCTATTCTGACCATAATATGGGCAATAATATGGTCAGAATAAAGTTAAATTACGGTTATATAACCATTTTCTATAAAAACGGTCAAATGACTGGACAGTTTGCTGCAAATTTTTAACAGTGTAATATACATATAAGTAAAATTGCATAACCTTCTTTTGAAGTCAATTGAAAATCCTTCGGTTTTAAAGAAATAACAAAACCACTTTAAATTCATCAATACAGCGAAACACCCCAAACAGAGATAGACCTATAATAAATATCCAGTGTTATTAAGGTCCCTAATGTGACCGGAACTAAAATTACCGGTTACACGTTTCTAAATGTTTCCTCTAATTTTACATGTCAGAGTTGAATAATTCATCGCAAAACGTCTTCAGACATGCAATATTACAATGTCCCTTCCTGGAAAGACACACACTTTGACATCATTTCAATCTCTTTCCGCTTATTTATCTCGCTAGAAATCTGATATATTATGTCAGTAAAAAGGAGTGACAATAAGGTGGTTTTAAATTGTTATTAGAGTGTGCAAACAAAAGCGAGTTTAAGTGTAAAGAAAGTTACAGTCACGGTTAGGTAATGACAGAATTTGAAACTTTTCATGCATATTATGACAATAATTAGTGGTGTTTTAATCCTCCAGTACCCACATGGGATCTACAGGAGCAATTTTCGTTTTTCAGTTTCCAACTTTTGAATGGATGCTCCGAGTTTGATAATTTATTTATTTAGTTAGTTTTTTGGAATGGGTTCGTTTCCGCGGTAATCCTATATGCATATTTTTAGATTCAAAAACATATGTTTGTTTATCTGTGTCTGTTTCGGATCTAATTTTATTTAAATGAGCACCAAATTTCGATTTTTTAAGGTACAGTCGGTCAAAAAACAACAACAAAAAACAAACAAGAACGAAAAATCATGCGTCAAGCATAGATTATATAACACTTTCCAACACTTCCAAAATAATTTTACAAATCATTAACGTTTAATAAAGTGAAAAATTGAAACCAAGAAAACAAGTTGGAAAACGCATAACACATTTAAAAACCCAATTTCAGGAATAACCAACAATATTCGGAAAAATATCCGATCTATATTGTGTAGCCCTGTATATGATCTATAGATTTGTATATATACTACATAGAATACTAAATTTTAGTTCAGATAGGAAACCCGCAGCACAGTTTAAAATTTCACTTCTGGAATTTCCGTGAATAAACGGAAATGTACTCAAGAATTTTAGTGCTTTTTGTGCTACCCTGTATATAATCTATAGAATTTATATACACCGAGTAATAGATAAAAAATTTGTTGCATTTTGAAACGCGTTCATCAACTAAAAAAGCACCTCCAGTAATTATTGTTAACAGACAACACCGAGTTCTTTTGTATGTCACTGTAAATGAACGATGAATGCTATACACACAATATTCTATAGTAAGCCTCCTGTAATACCACTTAGTGATATATATCAATTTCAATATGTTTAAAATAGTGAAATATTCTTAAAATAAACCGCAAACGAGTTTTCTCCATAGACCGTTATGTTAGGCAATTCTTTTGAGTGTCCCTGTAAAGAACTGTAAGTGCTATGCACCTCACATTCTATTAGTAAGCCTCTTGTAGTGCAACTCAGTCATATTACCAATTTGAATTTGTTTGAAATTGTGTAACATCGTTAAAATAAACCGCAAATAAGTTTTCCCCCACGACCGTAATGTAACGCAATTCTCTTGAGTGTCCCTGAAAAAAAAAAACTGTAAGTGCTACACACTTCATTTTCAATACTGAACATTCTATAGTAAACCTCAATAACATAATATCAATTGCATGACAATTCGAATATATTTAGCATATATTCGAATATATTATAAATAGAGCACGGACAACCAGACAAACAAACCGAATTCATAAACACTTTCTAACTTTTTTTTTTTATGTTGGAAAGTGACAAAAAGAAAAATCATTCCTCAAGCATAGATTATGAAACACATTCTAGAATATGAAACACTTCCCCGTTTAACAGGGGGAAAGATGATGTCTAAGAAAACAATTTAGAAAACGCATAACACATTTGACAACACAATTTCAGAAATTCCTATCTATAATCGGAAAATTATCCGAATTATTTTGTGCAGCCCTGAATATTATCTATAGATTTGTATATGTACTACATTACATAGTACACTAAAATTTAGTTCAGTTGGAAAACGCATAGCACAGTTAAAAATTCCCCTTCAGTATTTTCTGTCAATAAACGGAAACGTATTCGAATTCTTTTGTACAGCCTTGTATATGATCTATTAGAATTTATACACATCGAGTAATGTGAAAAAAAATAGTTACATTTAAAAACGCATACAAAAATTGAAAACTCACTTCCAGCAATTATTGCTCAAAGACTTTAAACGAATTCTTTTGTGTGCCCCTGTAAATGAACGATAAATGCAATGAACACAATATTCTGTAGTAAGCATTTTGTAGTGAACCTCCGTGATGTTACATCAATTTCAATACATTTGAAATAGTATAAAATCATTCATATACACTGCAAACCATTTTTCCCCATTGACCATAATGTAACGTAATTATTTTGAGATTTCACCTGTAAACGAACTATAAATGCTACGCACTTCAGCTTTACTACCAAACCTATCACGTAATAGGCAATTACACTGCAAAAAATAATTGTTGATTTTACAGTATAAAACTGGCACCCCAGCTGCCAGTATTATACCGTAAAATTAACAGTATTAAACCGTAAAATAAGCAGTAATACGCTGCCGCGCAAGCAGTAATACGCTACCGCGCATGCGCGGTAGCGTTACAGCGTTAGAAGGCAAAATATGTTGAAAATAAAAACGTGAAAAAAAATGTATCTGGTTCACAATTCGGTCTGTAAACAATTGCCGCCCTTAATATGGTGTCATTCGGCTGAAGAAAAAAAAACAATTTAGAACGAACACCGACAGGCAACCTATTTGAAACAAAAATTTATTTTCAAAATTAAGAATCCAGTTTAAAAGTTATTCGTGTACATACATAAAAAAAATGAAAGAAAGGGATTCAACTTTGTTTTTAGAAGACGGTTATAAAAGTAAAAATGAACAGGTAATTTAAAATCTAAAGGAAATACGAAACGCTGTTAAATAAACACGGTATGCAAACAATAGTGAGAAATGAATCAGTTCGGATTTTTGAGTCATTCCTCGTTTAATTGAGGATATTATAACATGAAGCATATTTCAAGATAAGTACTACATTTGAAATAAAAATAAAATCTGCATTTTCTTCATCATATTAAATTTTACATTTTAGTTCATTAACTAGCTGTATGAACCTTAATTTTGCGCATATATATATATATATATATATATATAACCAGGGAATTAATTAAAAGTTGAAGAAAAAATGCCCACCTGATTATAAACAGCATTACTCAGATGAATAGAAAACTTTAACTGATCCTGTGAAGGTAGCGGAAAAATTTGATTTGAATGGAAATTTGATAAGACCTCAGTCAAAGATAAACAGTAGAAATAGAACGGGTGAACTTAGTAAAACTATGTGACAAAGAAATTGTAAAAGTGAGGATTCTGGGAATGCCAATTTCTTCCTCATAAATGTTGTGAGGATAGGCGGATAGGCCTCTTCTAAACTGTTACGATTAGAGTCGACTAAGTTTTATTAAAGCCAAGTGTCCTACTTTTTCCCCAATTAACAAAGTGACATCAATTGAATTTATTGCTATGAAGCTCTTGTCATTTATTTCCCCAAAAATCGCAAAAACCTTCACTAACGCTCGTATTCACGAATAACTTCGACCGAGAGTTGAACCGAGGGTCCAGTAAGCCCAGGTTGAGGTTTTCAACCGAGAGTTGAAAACTCGTATTCACCGTCTACTTCGGACGAAAAGTTACCCAACTCAGAGTTACTCGACCCCGGTTGAATAAAGCGTGCTGATTGGTTAAAAAAATCAGATGACGTTTTCGGTTTCGCGTTGAAGCTTTGTTTGTTTATATTATGGAAGAAAAGTGCCGGAAAAAAAAGGAAATTAAATGTAGTATACTTATTTGATTTTTTACAAAATATATGCACAAAATAAAAACTTGTAATTACTAAATATGGAGATTAACTTATTTTCATTTCTTACAAAGTTTAATATTTTTTTTAACAATTTATTCAAATTTTATGTATTATTATTATTACTTTTAAACATATATGTGAGTTAAGAAAGAGATATGAAATGTGTTAATTGCTAAAGTAAATTTTATAAGTTTATTTTTCAAATAAAATTTGTCTTAGTAGCTAAACGAAAACTTGATTTGATCAAAACGAAAATTTTATTTCAACAGCAATTATGTTGATTTCTATTATTAATAGCTATAATTAGTAATTAATTAAATAATTTCTAATTAAGAAAATATTAAAATGGAGAAAAAGGAAAAAAATTCCAGAAAGTAGCCTCTAGTACTATTTTTATTTTGTCGAATCAATTTATATATTAAATAATATCCAGATGTATTAATTTGATTTTTTTTATTTTCAGCAATTTAATTAAAATGATTAATTCTAATACAATTAGATAGTAATTAATAGGCACATTGACAAAAACAACAACAACAAAAGAGTGGAAATAATATCAACAGAGCTTCAAAGAGTGCTTAAAAGGTGGTGTTTGTTGTTCTAACAGTGCCCTGGCACCAGGCACCCAAGTTTTTCAGGAGCTCCAATGGCGCATTCAATTATCGCTTCCGATCGGTTAACAAACATTTTATTTTAACTAGTCGCTAAATAATAAACTCCAAACTTGTTTTTAGTTTAAACTGTCTATCTCTAAACTGTGAATGGCGATAGATTTCTAGACTAGATAGGGAAAATAATGATTTATAAATAATGATATTGATAGTTGGTAATCTGATAAAACAATCTGAATTTATTAACGATAATTTCAGATAATTTTATAGCACTGAATTTTAAGGAATATAATTTTTTTGAATGTGACTTTGGAGAAGAATAAGTGCCCCATTTGCCCCACCCTATTTATTTCTTTCTTTCTTTTCTTTTTCTTTTTTTTTTTTTTTTTTTTTTTCAGTGTTATAAGTTAATTAAAGTAAATTAAAACGTGAATCAAGATTCTGTGTATGATATAGAAATAAAAAGAAAGTTTAAAGTATTAAAAATAGAATGTATGTAATCTCATATATATATATAATATATTATCTGCAAACTTTTTAGCTGGTTTGTTTATATTTATACATACAACTCATATATTATATGTTTAATTATTTGCTTACATAAATATTCAAGATCATGAAGAGGAGTTTATTTGCCTTAAAAAATTGTCAACATTAACTAAAGGGCTAATAAAACATTACTAAAATAACATATTTTGCATTTAAGGTTATTTATTTTTTTTTTAATTTTCATTAAAAAAAATAGGAATAACGAATGTATTTTAACAGTAGCGAAATGACTCCTGTTCACATAAATGAAATTTCAGATATCAAACTAATTAATATTTTTGATTTACCAGCTAAAGTAAAAAAATGCAAGGTTTTTTTTTTTTTTTTTTTTTTTTTTTGGGGGGGGGGGGAGGGGGGGGAGCATTTTTGTGAAAAGTAAAAGAAGTTATTTTTGTGAAAAAAACATTTTGTAACAAAAGAGGAAATTCAGTTATTCAAATTCAACCAAGCATTTATTAAAAATAACTTCTTTAAGTCTTTCTTCTAAAGTTTTACTTTTTGGTGAATTTGTTTGTTAGTAGATTACACATTTTAAAAGCTAACACAATAAAAATAATTAATGAAGAGTATGTTTTTGTGGAATTGAATTTTGTGAAGGGCCTGTTTTATTAAAAGCAATTTTATGAAGGTCCCTGTTTTATGACATGGATTTTTGTGAAGGGGTCCTAAATAGGCCCTAAGTTTTGTCTGGATTGATCCTTAGTATGTGTATATGTGAAAACATGATGGGAAAAGGGGGAGGGGATAAGTTTGGTTCTGTAAGTTTATTATGTACAGCTGTTATAACTTTTTATATACCGTACAATCAATGGTTTAGGTCATATCAATTCTGTCATGATAGACAAAATTGGAAGTGACAAAACGTTTATTTGAAGAGAAGCATTATTTTAAAACGAAGGTGTTTCTGGATTTTTTGCCTGGTGTTATTTTAAAAATGAACAATTTTTTATCAATGTATTTCAGCCCTTTACTTCTATTATAATACTTTAAATTATATATAATTTTGAAATTAAAACACAGTTGAAACTTAAATGTAATTAAATAAATATTTTAAATTTCTCAAAAATTGGGAAATATAACGTAAAGCTCAAAAACAGAAATAACAATAGTATAGTGTTAATCAATGATAGAGTTGTTTAATTAATATAAACATATTCGTGATTTAAACAAAGAATAAACCTACTAAAAATCTTCAATAGATAAATACAACTCAGATGATATATTGTTTAGTTTAAAACCGCAATATATAATTTATAGAGCTAATCTTATATTTAAATAACAGATCGTACACAAATAATAATAGTGTATCTTTCACACAAGACACAAAATTTAACTTTTACCCATATTCTACGAGTACCAAAATCAAAAACCTACATTGAGTCGATGGATACTTGAACATAATCTAAGTATTTTTTACTTAAAGAAAAATGCAAATTAGTCTGATGTCTCAAATTTTAATTGGAACTTACGCACGACATTTATTTCTTTACTATTAAAATACATTCATAAATTATTTTTAAGATCAAAATTGCAAAAACAAATAACCTTAAATGCAACAATTTTTATTTTAATAGCAATTTATCTACCATTAATATAATGTTGACTATTTTTTATAGCAAATAAAATTCTTCGCGACCATGCTTATTTATATAAACAAACAATTGAACATAAAATATAGAGGATTTATATATAAATATAAACAAACCAGATAAAAAAAAATTGATGCTAATACATTTATATGAGATCACATACCTTTGCATAGTGTTCTTTTGTTTTATAATAGTATTAAACTTCTATTATATCTTATACACAGACACTTGATTCAGTACGTAAGCTCGTAAGCCGCCATTATTGTAAAATGTGACCAAACTTGCTCTCTCGTCTTGTTTTTGTTAACTACGCATGCTCGGTTGAAAAACTTGAACTTCAACCCTCTGTAAAGCCAGGTCCAGTAACTCCCAGTAACTGAACCCAGCGTTAGATTTCGCCTTCAAACCGGTCCAGTCAGGTAGACGATGAATACCATTTTAGCTTTCGACCCGTGTTTTCGGCTGAACTCGGGGTCGAAGTTATTCGTGAATACGAGCGTAAATGTAAGAATAAAAGGAAGGAATGGCTTATGCTGATACTGGTTTTGCGCACTGTATAACCGGAGAAAACCCCAGGGGTCGGAAAAACTACTTTTTATTGTAGCGAACTACAAATACACAGGGCCTGATTAATGCACGGGTGGGGCCTCAGCCCTGGCCCCACAAATTATGTGGCTGATTTTTTTTTTCCTTAATCAAATACTTAAACCTCTGACTTAAACCTCAGTTTTCTTTATATTGACAAACAAGCCTTATTTTTAATTGTTTACTATATAATTTTTTAATGTGTTTTTCATGAGGTAATTATTTTTCCTTGAGAATTTTTGTTTAGAACAATTTAGGCCTATCTAATATTCCTGAAAACTCTATGCCTATAATATAGGATATATATATATATATATATATTTTTTTTTTTTTTTTTTTTTTTTAGTTTAATTCAAGGTATGCACAATTTTTTCTGAATTAGGGGCCACAAAAATTAGTATCATGTTAGTATCATTCTTGTAAGTTATTTTTTTTTTTTGTAAACTTGAAACTTTCACCCAATCAACTTTGTCAACTCATCAAATAAACCTACTTTTTTTTTTCTGAAAGTGTCGCCGGGAATGGGGAGGTAGGGGGGGGGCAACTTTTTAACAGGCCCTGGGCCCAACTTCAGCTTGATCGGGCTCAGCAAATACAACTACTTTATGGAAAATGTAGTTAACTACAACTACAACTACTTATATTAAAAAGCACTGACTACAAACTACTTTTCAAAAGTAGTAACTACTTCGCTACTTTCAGATTTTGCCAAAAGGTTCAATTTACACTAGAAATTGAAGGTACGGATTAAATAATAAAGCGACCCCTCGTTATATCGTATCTATCGGGATACAATTAAATAAATGCGACATAACTGAGGACATTAAAAAATTAGGAAAGATAAGATATAAGAAAATGTTTTCTGTTTGCCTCCAAAATGTTAGTTTGTATTACACACATTGCAAATTTCGTAGCAAAATTAAGAGAGATATATAATCTAGAAAATTACAGAAAAACAACTCTAAATGCTAACAATAAATAAATTTGCAAATAAAGCAATTCCAAATAATAAGAAACCTGGCGTTAAAACATGAAAACCTAATAACGAGTAAATAGACAAATCTTGCCAGCAAAAAATTAATTCCTTTGGTGGGTTAGTACTTG
This sequence comes from Maratus michaelseni, assembly GCA_963931845.1. Taxonomy (NCBI): domain Eukaryota; kingdom Metazoa; phylum Arthropoda; class Arachnida; order Araneae; family Salticidae; genus Maratus; species Maratus michaelseni. Next base: position 11,976,161 of record OZ007598.1, read on the forward strand.
ATTTTAGCAGCAAGTGTGGATGGGAAAAATCAATGACTTCATGCAATGTTGCTAATACACTGCAGCTGAGATTTGCCGCTGAGATTCGCAAAGTGTTGAGCAGAGCAAATTTTGCAAAAAGAAGTAAGTTTCGGCCACTTGATTTCCAGAGTGGCACATTTTTTTTCCTAAAGTAGCGTTAAAAGTAGCGTCGATTCTCGCTACAAACTATTGTTTTTTTTGTAACGCGCTACTCGCTACACTACATTGTCTAAAATGTAGCGCGCTACACTACAAACTACTGTAAAAAAGTAGCGACTACTGTAGTTTTGCTACTTTTAGCGCGCTACTTCCGACCCCTAAGAAACCCTCTATTTACCGTTTGAAAGAAAAAGGGAGTAAGTTCGAAAACGCAAAGTTGAGCGTTATTCTAGCTGATAGATTACAAAGAAAAGTTGAAGTTCACAAAACTAAAGTGTACATAAACTATTTGGGCTCTGGCCCCTGCTCGCTACGCTCACCAACCCCCCGTTCTGATTTCACAGCCTCTTAAAACCTGGTAATGTATCCTGTTTTAAAAAGATGATGATGATGATGATATCACGAACGGCGACTATCTTCTGTAATCAGGTTATAAAGCTTTTTCATTTAACTGGTTATAATGCTTTTTCATTTAATTCATCTTTTTTATTTTTAATATTCATGTGTAAACACGATTTTTATGACGTAATTTTCTGTATTTCCTGCTTTCAACACGTGATCATTTAATTATTATTTTAAACTTTCATTATTGTTTTTAATAGTCTCGCGCAACTGCATTTTTTATTTGAGATAAAACACAATCATTTGCGCTTATTTAGAAATTGGCAACAATATAAAAAAAAATTACTTTTTCAATTAAAGATTTTTTACTCGATTTTATTTGTCTCGAGTTTTTATTGTCCGACCGTGATAATTTTTTTAATTTCTGAAAGCTTGTTATATTTCGCGTCTGGTGGCATGATTTTCGAATCCGTACGATGGCTAGAATAAAAGTAATCGCTCCTCAAAAAAGTCCCTAGTAAAAAAGCGATGAGAATAACCCGGAATATCTACGCAGATTTTCATTGGTCCATTTCCAAACCATTACTTTTTAACACTTTCCAACCTAGTTGAAAAGTGTTTATGACTTCGGTTTGTCTGGCCGTCTGCCGTCTGGCCGTCTGGCCGTCTGCCGTCTGGCCGTCTGGCCGTCTGCCGTCTGCCGTCTGCCGTCTGTCCGTGCTCTAACTCCCGTAAATATGCTCGGATTGCTCTGCAATTTTTATATGTTATAGTCGTTATCTATAGCATGTTCCCTATTTCAACGGAAGTGTGTAGCACTTATAGTTTTTTTACAGGGGCACTCAAAAGAATTCCATTACATTGCGGTCTATGGGGGAAAATCATTTGCGGATTATTTAAATAATGTTTCACTATTTTGAACGCATTGAAATTTATATATATCACTAAGGTGCATTAGAAGAAGCTTAACATGGAATAGGGTGTGCATAGCACTTATACTTACTGTACAGGGACAGTCAAAAGAATTCCGTTACATTACGTCTATGGAGAAAAATCGTCTGCAGTTTATTTAAATAATGTTTCCCTATTTAAAACGCATTGAAATTTATATGAGGTGCATTACAAGAGGCTTACTACAGAATATCGTGTGTATAGCAGTTATCGTTCATTTACAGGGACACACAAAAGAATTCTCTACTGTCTGTTAACAATAATTCCTCGAAGTGCGTTTTAAGTTACTGAAAGCTATTTTAATTTTAACTCGCTTTTTGTCTATTAAGTGGTGTGTAAAAATTCTGTAGATCCTATACAGGGAAGCACAAAAGTTCGCGAACACATTTCCGTATTATTTAACTCCAGACAGAGAATTTTAAACTGTGCTACGCATTTCCTAACTGAACTAAAATTTATTATCCTATGTAGTATATATACAAATCTATAGATCCTATACAGGGCTGAATAAAAGTATTCGGATTACTTAAATGTTATCTTTTAGCTTATTAAACGGTATGATTTGTAAAATTATTTTAGAAGCGTTGGAAAGTGTTACATAATCTATGCTTGAAGCATGATTTTTCGTTCTTGTTTTTTATATATAGAAGGATATTTAAGGCTGTTCCATTAGAACTGTACTGTTCGTCTTACCGTCGGCCAAAGGCAATTGAACCTTACTTACAAATGAATTCTTAGGCGAAGCTGGAATTGTTTTAGATGTTGCGAACCAACATTGGTACTTCAAGTGGAATCCTTAAAAGTAGTTTAATTTTGCAGACGATAGTTATCGATATCCGAGTGAACCCGCAGAGAAACTTGCTACAATAAATGTTTTACATCATAGTGAAAACGAAGTTAAACACTTCCCTGAAGATCAAAGAGCTCAACCTTAGTAATAGAAGAGGCAGTGAAGAGTTTTCTAATATCTTCAGATCAGAGAAGCTATACAACAGATTATATCATCTACCGTATCCATCCCACCTTTTGAGATAGCACATCAGTCTCTTTTTAACAAGTTTTTAAAGCCGGGAAAACTGATCTTTATAAATATGAGCTAAGCCGACTGTTTTTATTAATAATTTTGTAAAATATTGTTGTCTTATTACCGATTTTCTAAAAAAAAAAAAAAAAACTAACCCAATTCGATAATAGGGAAAAAGTAGGGTAAAACCGCATACTATATTATTAACAAAGATTACAACTTGACGATAGAATTTCCAACAGAGTTTAATTTAACATTGCGTACATGCTCTGTAATTATCCTTGTAGCATAATATATTTTAAATGTATAATTAGTTCATCACATTTATATCAATAAATAATTATTTATAAAAAGTCAAATCATCCGGTCTTACTCCACAAGTAGTTCATACTTTATGGAAACTATTTTCACAATTAATTTCTGAACATATATGCCATATTCTTTACGGCAATTTTACTGTAATGTATACCCCTGACCAGGGCTTTACAAATTTGATAAAATCTGGTAGCCAGTAAAAAATATTTACCACCCCCTCCTTCCTCGTCATTCATTTTCAAAAAGCACAAAAGTTTTTATGAATTAATTGAGGAAAAATAATAACAGGCATTGTTTAGAATTATTAGTTACATAGTTTAGAAAGATAATACAAACTAAGTTTTCTAATGAAACTTATCAGAATCATATATCTTAAAAAATAAATAAATAAACAAATAAATAAATAAATAAATAATAATAATAATAATAATACTGTAGAGGGTGAATTAACCGGAATGTTCGGAAAATGCTGATTGCCGAATACTTCAAATGTCCGAATACTTCAATAGTTGAATGCTACAAAACCTATATCTGCTGAGGAGAGCACATCGACGAAATAGCGAAGCAGGAAAACAAGTTTTCCCCTATTTTTCTGTCGAAGTCTCAAATAATTCTGATTTGATTGTTTTAAAATTTACATTGGATGAACTTATTTTTGCCAAATTAAAAACAAAAGTAAAAAAATATTTTGTATGTGAATATAGTTTCAAAGTTTGCTTTTTAATATTGGGAAGGGGGGGGGGGATGGCATTTGTGCTCCTTTCAAGAAAGCTTTGGTCAAATTTTGTACAAAAAAGAAACAACAACAAAAACCCCATTAGATTAAATAACTGGGTCGCCAGATAAAAATATTGGGCGAACATTGGCGACCGTATTTGTCAAGCCCTGCCACTGACTCTTGATTATAACTGTGGACCGAAACTTCCATCATAGTCGATTTTTCTTTTAGTACAATCATACCAATTAACTTTCTCCCACCTCTTGGAAAACTTTCCAAAGGCTTCCAATGTGTTGTGGATGCGCTTTAAGGGGACGGTGGCTGTTAATTTTTTTTTTTCATCATAGAGATATAAATTTTTTTGCATATATGTATTTCATCATAAGTATATAAAACACATTAAAAGAAATTTCCAATCTTTATGCAATTTCAAGATTTTTAAAAAAAATTAAAATTTTTAAAGGAAATTTTTAAATGCTCCGCGCGTTTTAATTTTTGAGATATATCTTTGCTTTTGAATTTCAATCACTTAAAACTATATTACAAACAAATCAAAGCATTGATTTTTTAATTTCTTGTATAGTTCATTTTTTAGAGATTTTTTTTTCTGAATTTCCTATCGATTTTCATCAAAATTTTGCCTTTTAACAAGTTAAAAATCAAATTTAACTATCTTAATGAAGTCGAATTTCAAAATGCAGGCTTAGTTTCCTTGTACACAATATCAGTAATCAGTATACTTCCTTATCAATTTCGTGAATTTTGATCAAAAACTAAGACGCTCTGAGCATTTCAAAAATCTGAAATCGTTGAAAAATCAGTTTTGAGGAAAACATATTTAAAGTATATTAAAGGGCCAAAAATTGTTTGTGTACAAAATTCAAACACTTGTAACTTTGCAAAAAATAGTCGCAGCTGCATGCGGTTTTTCGCAAATGACTCAGTGGAGAAAAATAATATACACAAAAATAATTTTCGATTTTTGGGTCGATTTTTTCACAAATGAAGGTCCACGGTCCCCTTAACAAACACATAGGTGGTGATAAATAAAAATTTATCATAACACTGGGTGAAACATGGCTTTATTTAAGTGAGTGTATCAATAGAAGAGCAATTTTAATCAATTAATAGAAAAATAAAAAGAAATGAGTTCGTGAATGTAAAGAAAAATTACTAAAAGAATTCATGATTGCTGCTGGATTTTGTTATGAAATCAAATTAAAGGTAATAAATCCAGTAAAGCTAAGGTGATTTCACTTTATTATCAGTAAAATATTTTAGAACCCATTTTTGAAGAAGAAATTCCAGCTTTATATGAAAAGGACATTACTTGAACTTCATATGAATAAAGTCACCAAGCCGCTCTTCCAGAACTCTATTGATGCACATATAGCAAAGAAAGAATCCCAAACGGAAATAAATTGTGTCTCAATTGATGAAATGCGTATAAAATCACCTGACGCATCCCTCCCCTCCTCATCAGTTGCCTTTTTCTGCATTTGAATTGTTTAAATGAATTCAAGAACATTGAAAAGACTTTGGAAAGTTTCATAAGAGGTATCGGGAAAAATTGACATGACTGTAACAAAGAAATTCTATACCATAGAAATTTCGAGCCAGAGCTATAGCCAAAAGTCAAGGCTATCCAACAAAGTCAAATTGTTGAAAAGAATATGTCATTATTGCGTAGAAATTAACTTTGAAAATCGTTTCCATAAAGTACGAACGACCTTCTGTAAAACTGAATGAATATGCTAATCTTACAGGAGATAAAAAAAGCTTAGACTTTCTTTTAAAAAGAAAGTCTAAGCGAATAGTGAATTTTATTTTACAACTTTAATTCAGAAAATAAACTAATAACATTTCAATCATAAGTTTAACGGTTTAGTATTTAAAGATAAAAGGATAATTACTTTCAGTACAATTTGAGAAATCGCAGAAACAAAGTTCAAAAATCATAATCACTCTTGTCCGTGTAGTTTTGACTGCTTTTTCTTCAAACATTGTTTACGGACTTTTCAATTATTATTTTGCCATAAACTTTTTAATCCCACGTAGTATATCCGGTTTTACGCCAAGATAATGTGGATTGGAAAACAAGCCGTAAAATTGCTCTGTTAAATACTCTTAACAGTTTCATTGTGAAAAATATGCTACCCATAATAATAAAAAGAGTTTTAAAGGGAAAAAAATTAAAACTGAAAAAAAAATAATAAAACACAAAAATGATAAAATATTTTTTTAAGCACAGAAACTACATAAATGCCAATATCTGAATGTCGTAATGTCCGGTTCCAATGATTAGCTGCTAAACGGAGGCTCAAATTGAGTCAAAACTGAGGTATCAACCAACTGTACACTGTACAGTTTTACACTGTTGTTCATAGTTTGTATATAAAATAATTCATTATATAAGACTACGCAAAAAACTGAATACATTATCGTCATGCTGGAAATGAGATTTTAGTTGTGTTATGCATTTTTATCTGAATTAAATTTTAGTTTAATATGTGGTGTGCATACAAATCAGTAAATAATATGCAGGGTTGCAAAAATATTTCAAGTTACCAAAGGGACTGTAAATGTCAAAAATAAATTTTCAAATGTGCTTTGCGTTTTATAGCTAAATTTAATTTTAGAAAGCCATGTGAAGTGTATACAAATCTATAAATCATATACAGGGCTGTTCAAAAGAATTCGAATATCTTATCGACAGTGGGCGGTAAATGCTGAAATTGGGTATTCAAGTGTGTTATGTGTTTTCTAAATTGTTTATTCAATTTGCTCTTTCACCTTATTAAATAGTGAAGTTTCATTACACTAGTCTGGAAGTGTGGAAAGTGTTTCATAAATAATCCATGCGTGACGCACGATTTTTCTCTCTTTTTTTCAATTAAACGAAATTTTACTGTACTATATGGTGTGAGTATAATATACATTTATTACAGATTGATTGCACAAAAGTATTAGGGATACATTACCGTCTGTTAATGATAATTGCCAGAAGAAAAACGTTTTTAGTTATGTGCTATGCATCTTCCAGCTGAAATAAATTTTAGTTTCACTATGTGGTAAGCATACAAATCTATACATCATGCAGAGGGCTGCAAAAATAAATAAATAAATAATAATAAATAATAATAATAATAATAATAATCGCAAAAGGGAGCGCATATGGAGAGTAATTACTGAAAAAGTGTTATTGACTATGTTATTGTTTTTGACTGTGTTAGAGTTAGGTTATAAAACTAAATTGTTTATTTGGATATATCTTTTCATTGCATGGGAAAATGAAGTATTATTACAATACTCGGATAATGTTTCAGATAATCTTGGAAAGTATTTCATATTGTATACGTGATGCAGGATTTTTCGTTCGTCTTTCTTTTTGTTTTATAGAGATCCATTAAAAAATTGAATATATAGTCACTTCCCGTTAGTGCGGACTTTGAAGGGAAGCCATTTTTCATCCGCAATAAACGAAGTCCGCATTAAGTGATGTAAAAGTTTGAGTGATGTAAAATAATACCTTGCGTTGAATAAACTAAATTCAGATTTTGATAGAAATTAAACAGGTTACCAACTTTATGCTGATGTACATAAAGTTGGTAGGCTTTATTTAGGCTAGGATTTATGTACACTTTTTTATTCAATTTAGTAATTTTAGTATAAAAGATGGTAATGACACTTTGTTAATACAATTGAATAAATTACTCAGGATAAACAAAATATACAAAGAAATTGCCGTATTCACATATTTAAACTTTATTTAGAGAAATCTCTTACTGTTATTTGTGATAGTTAAGCAAATTATTTTTTTAACACATCATTGTACAGTTTTCGTGTCACACTCAAAAATTTCATCTGTTATATCACATTCCGGTTGGTAATATCGGCGAACAGCCCTTATCATTTTTTGTACCTCTCAGGTAGATTTCGTAAGAAATACTACTTATTACATTCTCCCCTAAGTTGGATTTTTTGAAAAAATTTTGTAGACCTACGCTAATTATGACTCCCAGAACCCAAAATCACCCCCAGTTCAAAACTTCATCTATCTGTCTATCTATGTCACTTTATTATGGACATGATAACTCCCATAATTCTGCACAAATCTCTTCCAAACTGATACATAAAATCAAGGGGCATAAAATCTCGGTCAAGTTCGTTAGTGGCAAAATCGAACAGGGGGGGGGGGGCTTTTTGTGAAAACAGAAAAATACCCATAATTTATTAATTATGATACGTATCGAATCCGTTTAAAGTTATTAATTACTTCTAGGCAAAGGGCTGAAAATTTATGTATGACAGATTTTTGATATCATTAAAAATGGCAAAAGGGGGGCTTTTAGAAGAAAAAAATTCATAACTTGGTCAATTCAGAAGATATCAAATCCGCATAAATTTATTATAAGTCCTCTTAATATTATCTAAAATTCTTATATTGACAAGTTTTTTATAGGACAAACCCTTATAACAATAAATAAATAAATAAATAAATAAATAAATCCTTGCTGGCTCCGCCTGCAAACAAGTTAGGTTTCGAAGTGAGCGTTTCCAAATGCCGCATCATGGCAAAAAGTCATTTCTTCTCCAATTCCCAACAAACAGCTGCCTCACGGTCTGCGTCTTCGAAATCTACCTGTGCTTGTAGGCCGAACCATCAGGGATTTTTTAGTAATGGAACGTTATCTTTTTCTTCTTTACTGTCACCGACAATTTCTTGATTTCTCAATAACCAACGTTACAGCAAAGTTGTTTTTGAAGAAAAAATATACTAAACCACACTCTCAATAAAAAAAAGAAAAAAATCCGTGAATAGAACGAATTGTTCCATTGATTATATTTCGTTAAAACACGAAAAATTTCGCTTTAATTTGCCCATTTTTCCCCAAAATACAGAAAATTTCTCAATCTAACGTAAAAATTACCTAAAATCCTCCAATCTGAAGCTGCATTTTCGTCAAATCACAGGAATGTTCCGGCAACTGTGCTTAACTGTGCTTAATTATCTGCAATTTAATAACAATTTAATTGTAAGTAATTAATTATAGTTACAATTACATACCGTAAAAAATTCTTGCAGCAGTGTAGCCGGAACCGCGATCCATCCCATTATTTGGCGAAATTTCTGTACTTGACTGAGTGTAACTATAATCAATTACATACAATCAAATTGTAATAACATTGCAGATAAATACAATTACAAATTTACCCAATTCTGGTCCGCACTACCTGATGTTGTGAAAAAAATTATACGTATTAAGGGATATCTTTACTATTACTTGCAAATAAAAAATGATGGGGAAAACAAAATTGTGCACATTAACCGGAGACGCATCAAAGAAAGTTCACTGTATTGTCATCTGTGATCTGTCCTGTGTTTACTATTAGTATGTACTAGAGATGAGTTCGGGCTCTCTTTTCGGAGCCCGGGCCCATCCGAGCCCGGTACCGAAAAAAATTGCATAATAATTAAAAATTGTTTTAAAAGTAATATCTCATTTTTTTAAAAAAACTTCGTACATGAAAATAACTGTTTACCCCGTGTACATAATTAGTGTTATGGAAAATTGCATTCAATCTTATTAAAATAGAAGTTTGGTATCAAATAAAAATATACTTCCTTAAAAGGAATTTCATATTTTTCTCCCCCAGCAAATAAATTTGATGGACACGTTAACATAGTGCGTTTTATGATTAAATACATGAAATTTGTAGAAATTACTATTTCTATGCCGAAGAATTGAACAACGTTTCCTATTTTGTATAAAAGGTGTATATCGTAAATTATAATTGATTCCTTAATTAAAACAATATTTCGTGTTCCTAAAAATCAGCTTAAATTAAAAATTCTCTTCTCCAATTGGTGCCGTATCACCCAGTCGTCAGTCGCGTCGCAAATATCGTATTTAAAAAAAAAAAAAAAAATTAAAGTAGCATTCTAATGCTAGAAAAGAAAAACAAGAACGAAAAATCATGCGTCAAGCATAGATTATGTAACACTTTCCAACGCTTCCAAAATAATTTTACGAATCATACTCTTTAATAAGCTAAAAGATAACATCTAAGTAATCCGAATACTTTTATTCAGCCCTGTATAGGATCTATAGATTTGTATATATACTACATAGGATGCTAAATTTTAGTTCAGTTAGGAAACACGTAGCACAGTTTAAAATTCTCCGTCTGGAGTTAAATAATACGGAAATGTATTCCCGAACTTTTGTGCTTCCCTGTATAGGATCTACAGAATTTATACACACCACGTAATATACAAAAAGCGATTTAAAATTAAAATCGCGTTCAGTAACTTAAAACGCACTTCCAGGAATTATTGTTAACAGGCAGTAGAGAATTCTTTTGTGTGTCCCTGTAAATGAACGATGACTGCTATACACACAATATTCTGCAGTAAGCCTCTTGTAATGCACCTTAGTGATATATATATATAAATTTCAATGCGTTTAAAATAGGGAAACATTATTTAAATAAACCGCAGACGATTTTTCTCCATAGACGTAATGTAACGGAATTCTTTTGACTGTCCCTGTAAAGTAAGTATAAGTGCTATGCACACTCTATTCCATATTAAGCTTCTTCTAATGCACCTTAGTGATATATATAAATTCCAATGCGTTTAAAATAGTGAAACATTATTTAAATAAACCGCAAATGATTTTTCCCCATAGACCGCAATGTAACGGAATTCTTTTGAGTGTCCTTGTAAAAAAACTATAAGTGCTACACACTTCCGTTGAAATAGGGAACATGCTATAGATAACGATTATAACATATAAAAATTGCAGGGCAATCCGAGCATAATTACGGGAGTTAGAGCACGGACAGACGGGCAGACGGCCAGACGGCAGACGGCAGACGGCCAGACAAACCGAAGTCATAAACACTTTTCAACTAGGTTGGAAAGTGTTAATAAGATTTATGTTTCCCCTTCTATTCATTCTGATCAAGATAACATTAAAATGACTTGAAATGGAATATGTAATTTTTTAAGGGAAAAAAAGTTATTTTTATTTTTTCTATATGAGAATAAATAAAATTGTCAGTTTCAGAAAGAATGAGTCAGAAAGAATGGACCCGACCGCTGGTACAAAAATCAAGCCGAACCCGTGTTAGGTCCGGGCTCGGGTTTTCGTACTCGGGCTGAGACCATCTCATCTCTAGTATGTACCGTGTGATGCAAAATAAAGGTAATGCTGATCACCTAAACCGATAAAACATACTTCCAATTACACAAAGTATAATAATGAAGTGTAGCTATTAGATATGACATTTGTTTTTAAAAGGTCTGTACGCGTTAAATAAGAAATTAAAATTTTTATGTTTCTGGGTCGTACAATTTATATTTACTTTAGAAAACGTACCTCCATGTTCCGACAAGTTAAGGAGTAAAAATTTCATTCCTCGACGACCAAAACTTACCGAATTATAATTCTTTAAATTTTATGAAATTTCGGAGATTTCTGGCACTAAAAATTCGACTGTAAGTCTTTAGTGCCCTGAAGCTCCAAATTTTCATAAAATTGAAGTATCTTATCTAAGGATGGTAGTACCTAATTTAACTATTTCACGTATTTTTTAGGTTAAATTTCGATAAGGCAATCAGTTTCAGATAAACTCTTAAATAGTTTCATAAGTTTTTCATATGAGATATTCCATTGTAAATAAAAATATATAGATCATTCAATAAAAAAGAAAAAAAAATGTATGAAAATCTAAAATTCCCTGTAAACCGGAATAATAAAAGTATGAAAAATTTATTCCCAATTAATTTCAATTATGTTCCGATATAATTTTTCTGGTATGTGTTGTATATTGGACTTTTGAATAAAGATTTTTTTTAAAATTAAATACAAATTATTTTTTCATTTTATATATATCTTTTAATTCGTATATAATAATTTTACTTCTCACTGCATCATCTCTTTCGCGAGAAATTAATGACTAAAGAAATTTTGTATGAATTAATAACTATTCCAGAATTGTCGCCCTTAAAATCCAAATTGTCCCTTTATGGGCGCACTTTCTACCTTGGGAACCGCGACCTTAAAGAAAGACCATATATTTTAATATTTTTTTATAATTCAGTAGTAAATTAACACCTTGGGTTCATTTGACGACTGAGACTCGTCATCAGTATTGTCCACGGATATTTTTTTTAATTCAGAAATATCGAATTTACACCAGAAAATTCAAACAGTACTTCTCGCATCTTTTTAATCAGGGAATATCTGTCAACAAATACAGAAAAAAACACTATTCCAAATTTCTGGTGAGTGTGTTCTGTATGTTTTTTTTACCAAAATAAATCCGTAACCAAAGGGTTAATACGTTCACAATGGAAAGTTAATTTTCTACAGCTTTATCAGTTATTTCTTCCGCATCTACCAAACTACTCGATCACTGAACTATCTGCAATTTCCGCAGTGTATCATGTTTTATAAATTCAGGTCCGAATAATGAAGCCTGTTCTACATTATATGTTTATATAAACTAAATAAACCGATAACACTCACGAAACTTCTTAAGACATACAAGTTCTTTAACATTCACAAAAAACAAACATCGACTCATCCATTGTTCACATTCACTGTGTATTGTTGATATTTTTATTTCTCACACCAACTGTTTTAAATACACTTAATATGCCTTCGGCACAAAAAAACAAAGGATGTCGTTAAAGTAACGTGTAAGTTTCATATAGAGCATCGATATTTGAGGCGTTTAAAGGCAGGTTGGTGTAAGTCATAATTTCTTAAACGCTCAAAAACATGGACTTTCTGGACGCGTTACAATCTACCCTATTAAAATCCATGCGCGTATCTATGTAACCTCAAAAACCACAGGGCGCAGGGCTACGAAATTTGGCACACGGGTTGCTGGTAGGTGCCCCATGAACGATTGGGGCAAAAAAATCGAAAATTTTAAATAGATTTATAATTTTAGATCGATAATTGTTTTGTTTTTTAATGTTTTTGCCGATTTTTTGTCTTTTTAACACTTTCCAACCTAGTTGAAAAGTGTTTATGACTTCGGTTTGTCTGGCCGTCTGCCGTCTGACCGTGCTCTAACTGCCGTAAATAGGCTCGGATTGCCTTGCAAATTTTATATGTTTTTGTCGTTATCTATAGCACGTTCCCTATTTCGAATGAAGTGTGTAGCACTTATAGTTTTTTTACAGGGACACTCAAAAGAATTCCGTTACATTACGGTCTACGGGGAAAAATCATTTGCGGTTTATTTTAATGATGTTACACAATTGCAAACACATTGTAATTGATATATATCACTAAGGTGTATTACAAGAAGCTTAATATGGAATAGGTTGTGCATAGCACTTATAGTTAATTTACAGGGACAGTCAAAAGAATTCCGTTACATTACGTCTATGGAGAAAAATCGTCTGCGGTTTATTTAAATAATGTTTCACTATTTTAAACGCGTTGAAATTTATATATATATCACTAAGGTGCATTACAAGAGGCTTACTGCAGAATATTGTGTGTATAGCAGTCATCGTTCATTTACAGGGACACACAAAAGAATTCTCTACTGTCTGTTAACAATAATTCCTGGAAGTGCGTTTTAAGTTATTGAACGCGATTTTAAACTTAACTCACTTTTTGTTTATTACGTGGTATGTATAAATTCTGTAGATCATAGACCGGGAAGCACAAAAGTTCGCGAACACATTTCCGTTTATTGACAGAAACTCCAGAAGGATGAATTTTAAACTGTGCTACACGTTTCTTAACTGGACTAAAATTTAGCATCCTATGTAGTATATATACAAATCTATAGATCATATACAGGGCTGAATAAAAGTATTCGGATATTTTTCCGAATGTTGTATACGTTGGAAATTCTTGAAGTTATGTTTTTAAATATGTTATGCGTTTTCCAAATTGTTTACTTAGATGTTATATTTCAGCTTATTAAACGGTATGATCTGAAAAATTATTTTGGAAGCGTTGGAAAGTGTTACATAATCTATGCTTGATGCATTATTTTTCGGTCTTGTTTATGTTCAACCCGTAATTACGAGAGTTCTAACCAGTTCTAAATGTTTACTGCAATGTGAGATATACATATTACGTACGCCACGCTGCAATACTAAGCAGCTGTAGCGGATATTACGATAATTTTTTTACCCCGCATGCAGATAATTGGAGATTATTTAATTGTGCTTAATTATTACTTTAAAAAAAAAAAACATTTTATCACAAACATCCACAAAACTTTTTATTCTATTTATTCCCTTATTCCAAATATATCGTTTTATCGTCTGTTGCCACAGCAACATGATAAATTAAATTTCATTAAAAAAATGCACAGTAGTAGAAAAATATTTTCTACATATACTGATTTTTAGCTCACAGGCTATCAAAGCCTGAGAGCTTATGTGCCCGCCGGTTCTGTATGTACGTACGTATGTATGTATGTACGTAACGCGATAACTCTTGATAGAACTAACCGTTTTACTTTAAATTTTGTTTATAGGTTCCTTGTGATAAGGCGCTTCCCTGATTAGTTTTGGAGGTTCATTGGTTAAGCATAAAGGGGGGAAATGGGGGGCTAACCCCCCATAATTTAGATAAATAGGTTTTTCATGCAGAATTATCCCATTTTCTTCAAATTTGGTATATAGGTTCATTTTGATAATGCGCTTCTGTGAATAGTTTTGGGGGTTCATTGGTTAAGTATAAAGGGGGAAAGGGGGATAACCCCCCCCCCTAATTTAGATAAATGAGTTTTTATGCAGAATTATTCAATTTTCTTCAAATTTTGTATATAGGTTCATTGTGATAATGCGCTTCTCTGAAGAGTTTTGGGGGTTCATTGATTAAGTATAAAGGGGGAAAGGGGGGGCTAATCCCCCCTTAATTTAGATAAATAGATTTTTCATGCAGAATTATCCGATTTTCTTCAAATTTTGTATACAGGTTAATGGTGATAAAGCGTTTTCCTGATTGGTTTTGGGGATTCATTGTTTAAGTATAAATGGGGTAACGGAGGGCTCCCCCCCCCTTAATTTAGATAACTGCGATTTTCATGCAGAATTATGCGATTTTCTTAAAATTTTGTATATAGGTTCATTGTGATAAGGCGCTTTCCTGATTAGTTTAGGGGGTTCTTTGGTTAAGTATAAAGAGGGTAAAGGGGGAGCTTATCCTCCCCCCTTAATTTAGATGAATGTGTTTTACATGGAGAATTATCCGATTTTCTTCAAGTTTTGTATATAGGCTCATTGTGGTAAGGAGCTTCCCTGGTTAGTCTTGGGGTTCATTGATTAAGTATAAAGGGGGATACGGGGGGGTAATTCCCCTTAATTTAGATAAATGGGTTTTTCATGCAGAATTATCCGATTTGCTTCGAATTTAGTATATATGTTCATTGTAATAAAGGGCTTCCCTGATTAGGTTTGGGGGTTCAATTGTTAACTATAAGGGGGTGGGGGAACGGGGGATGATCCCCCCTTAATATATTGTCGATTTCTTTATTTTTCGAGGGGCTTATTTCAAATTCTTTGAAATAAGTGTATAATATACAATTAGTGTGAATAGCCTGTGAGCTCAATGCCCTCAGTTTAACTGGGCAGTTTTCTTTTTTATTACTTTTAGTTTTGGTTTTAGAATTAAATTCATGAACTCCCGTGCGTAGAACGGGTTAAACAGTTAGTCTATATTATAAAGGACAAACGTGTCCGTCCGTATCCGTAATATCGACGTCTTTTTGATGTTGGCAACAGCAGACGATTAAATTTCACTTTTACTGCACTTTTTACACCTTCGAATAAAAAAAATTGTACTTTGAATTGCAATTTGTTTGAAAACTGTTTCTCAATCTGTTTGAAACTGTATCGCAATTTACTCATTTTTTAACACTTTCCAACATAACTTGAAAAGTGATGTTTGTGAATTAGGTTTGTCTGCCTGTCTGTTAGCCGTCTGTCTGTCCGTGCTCTAACTCGCATAAATATATTCGATTGTCATGCAATTGATATATTTTATTGAGGTTTACTATGGCATGTTCGGTATTGAAATTGAAATGTGTAGCACTTATTGTTTTTTTTACAGTCACACTCAAACGAATTGCGTTATATTACGGTCTAGGGAAATCATTTGCGGTTTATTTTAATGATATTACGCAATTGCAAACATATTGAAATTGATATACATCACTGAGGTGCACTACAGGAGGCTTACAATAGAATATGGTGTGCATAGCACTTATACAGGGACACTCAAAATATTTCCGTTACATTACGATCTATGGAGAAAAATCGTTTGCGTTTTATTTTAATAATGCTTCACTCTTTCAAACATATTGAAATTAATATATATCATTAAAGTGCATTACAAGAGGCTTACTACAGACTATTCTGTGTATAGAATTCATCGTTCATTTACAGGGACACACAAAATAACTCGGTACTGTGTTAACAATAATTGTTGAAAGTGCTTTTTCAGTTGCCGAACCCGATTTTAAATATAACTCATTTTTTGTCTATTACTGGTTGTGTATAAATTCTATAGACAATATACAGGGCAGCATAAAAGTTCTCGAGTACATTTCCGTTTATTGACGGAAATTCTAGAAGGGGAATTTTAAACTGTGCTACACGTTTCCTAACTGAATAAAAATTTAGCATTCTATGTAGTATATATACAAATCTATAGATCATATACTGGGCTTTACACTAAGTTCGGATATTTTTTCGAATATTGTTGGTAATTCCTAAAATTGGGTTTTAGGTAGATTTCGTAAGAAATACTACCTATTACATTTTCCCCTAAGTTGGAATTTTTGAAAAAAATTGCAGATCTACGCCGATTATGACTCCCAGAAACCAAAACCACCACCCATTTCAAAACTTTATCTATCTATCTATGTCACTTTTTTATGGACACGATAACTCGAAAAATTCTGCACAAATCTCTTCCAAACGGATACATACAACCAAGGGACATAAAATCTCGGTCAAGTTCGTTAATGGGCAAAAATTGATCCAAGCGGGGGGGGGGGATGGGGGGACTTTTTGTGAAAACATTAAAAAAAACATAATTTCTTAATTATGATACGTATCGAATCCGTTTACAGTTATTATTACTTCTAGAAAAAGGGTCGAAAATTTATGTATGACAGATTTTTGATATCATTAAAAACGGCCCCAAGGGGGGGGGAGGAATGGGGGAACTTTTTGTGAAAACATAAAAAACCCCATAATTTCTTAATTATGACACTTATCGAATCCGTTTAAGATTATTATTACTTCTAGAAAAAAAAGCCGAAAATTTATGTATGACAGATTTTTGATATTATTACAAATGGCCCCAAGGGGGGGGGAAGGGGGGTTTTAGAAGAAAAAAATTCATAACTTCGTCCATTCACAAGATATCAATTCCGCTTAAATTTATTATAAATACTCTTAATATTATCTAAAACTTTTATATTGACAAAGTTTTTTATTGGACCAACCCTTATAACAAAAAAAAAAAAAAAACCCTGCTGGTTTCGCCTGCAAACAAGTTAGGTTTCGAAGTGGGCGGTTCCAACTATCGCATCATGTCAAAAAAGTAATTTCTTCCCTAATTCCCAACAAACAGGCGCTCCACGTTCTGCGTCTTCGAAATCTACCTGTGCCTGTAGGTCGAGCCGTCAGGGATTTTTTTTTAAATATGTTATGCGTTTTCTTAATTATTTACTTAGATATCATCTTTCACCTTAGTAAACAGTAAAGGTTTGTAAAATTATTTTGGAAATGTTGGAAAGTGTTACAAAATCTAGGCTTGACGCATGATTTTTCGTTCTTGTTATAATTTTAAAATAGTTTTCAAACATTTTTTTACAAAAATCTATAGCTATCACGTGAAGACGATTACGAAAGACAAATCCGTTTGCATTTAAATGAATATAAGTTCAGCATTTGTTTCTGGCTTATATTCCATAACAAAATTAAAACTTCATAAATAAATAATTAAAATAATAAAATATAAATAATACACAAATTTAAGACATGTAATCAAATTAGCACTGTTAAATCACTGAAATCATATCAGAATCAAGAAGGCAAAAAGGCCGCTGAATCTTTGGTGATTTCTTCAGCTGTTAATTGCTGGCATGGAGTCAATACAAAAAATAATAAAAATTTCAAAAATTTCAAAATAAAAATTAAATTAATTATTATTTTGAAATAATAATTAATAAAATTTTCTAAATTTTATTTGAATACAGAAAATACGTAATTGGTATTTTTCATATAAAAATGATTTTTGGTATTGTTAGTGGAAAATCTAAAAAAATACATTAAATGTGAAAAAAATCTCACATACAAACGTTTTTCACTTACATTCTGTGGCACGGGAAGCACAGGTTGAATTCCGTAGTTATTTCTAAAACAGGGCTGCAACTGGCGACTGTTTTTTAATTCTATCTCAAAACAATTTTTTCTCAAAACAACTTTTTCAAAACAATTTTTTTCACATACACTTTCACATGTATAAGTACAAATGTAGCATATTAGCGCCAATTGTTTCAATGGGAATTGTACGTGTTAACCCTTTATCTACAGACGGTACTTTTAAGTACCATCAGAGAAAACTTTGTATAAAATTTCTTTAATCTGTCTAATAATGATAATAAGGTTTTGTTTTTATACAAAATACTTTTCTGGATCACATTTAGAAAGCACAGCAAAACAGTGAAAGCTAAATATTTTATAAAGTGGTATTTTTCTCAACCTTTTACATAAGTGTAGATCTTCTCTTTTTAAAAATTGTTATTTTAAAAAATTGTTCTTTTTAAAAATTTTGCAACTATAAAAACCTTTCTACTTAATGATAGGATCACAATACATTTATTTACATTGTTCCGATAAAGAATTGTGATATTTCCTTAACAGCATTTTCTGTTAATTAATCTAATTATTCTTGTAAATATTTCACAAAAAGAGCTATTACTACCGCATTATTAAATCAGTTTTAAACAAAAACCTTATCTAAATTTCATATTATTATAATATAAATTGTCTAATATACCTTCAGACATCAAGGAAGATAATTATTGAGATTGAACAATTTGTTGATTCATAATTCGGTAGATAAAGGGTTAAAACGATGGCCGTACACGCACAATCAAGCACGTACGTGCATGCGCACCACACACACACATATGTATGTGTGCGTGAATTATTATCAGTATTAGGCTTAAGCCGATAACATTCGATGAAATGACATATTACTCCACCATGAATCGTGTTGAGAAGACCGCTGATGATTCCACATCTTTACTCCTAGTTCAGTTCGCACCAATGCTTATACAAAGTGTTAATTTAATACATTTTTAATTAAAAAATATTAATCTTTAGTTTCTTGTTGAACGCCAAACTGGAATCACAAAAGATGCCTGGGCTGGAGAAGGAGGGGGGGGGGGGATTATTTTTTAAAAATACATGGTAATAAATTATCAATACTCCCGTTTCATAGCAACAAATTGTCTTCCGTGAAAATGTTAATGGCACACATATTCATGTAGTATTGCAACCCGGGTTTCTGTTGGCACATATATTTGTGTACCATGACAATCAATGTGTTAAATGGAGATTTACGTTTTTGGCCTAAAATTCATGTGATTTTTACGATTTATTTTTTTTTTTTCGGTTACAAAGAAAAGAGATATCATTTTCGGATTTTTTGCTAATGAATAATACATCTTGTGCGACAGGGAGTACCTGCAGGTGCGCACTGTGAACTTCCAATCGGCCACCATTTTTCTGCGATTTTGAAGCATTGGTAAAACAAATCGCACCAAATTATGAAAGGGCAATAAATTCTCTGAAGCTTATACCCCCATTTAGTTTTAAAAGTTTATTTTTGATAAAATGGCGGTCATTTAAAAAAAAGAAGTTAATCTTTACGCTTTTTTTTTTTTTTTTTTTTTAACGTTTTACAAGCTCTAAAAAATAATTAATCAATGAAAATTATACTTTTCGGTGGAATAAGCTCCAAGAAAAATTAGAACCTTTTTTTAAAAAAAAATTGAAGGAAATCGGTCGAATAGTTCTCGAGAAAAATGGTCACCCAGTTTGAAAAATATGGTTTCGAGAAAAACAAGGTTTAAATTGTACTATATAACGTTACGTGCAACGAGCGACATTACGATCAAAGAGCAAACAAGATTGTAAGGCATTGGAATATCGCGAAACCGCTTTAGGGAAATGACTTACTTCACTTATAGGATGCAAAAAAATGCAAAAAATAAAAAAATCGAAAAATTTGACACACGGCAAATTTCGTGGAATTAGTATTTATATCGATATTCCTATGAATCGATATTCTTATCGATCCAAAGAAAAGACAACGGTCCTCACATTTGACCTGTTTTTAAATACCCCTTTTTTAACGGAAAAAAAAATCTTCTAATTAGATTTTTTTTTTTATTATTTGGGGAAATCTACCTGATAGGTAATTTTTGTTTCGAATATTGTAAAAACCTAGAACGAAAGAGTTTTTTTTTTTTTTTAAATACTGGTATTCAGAAAACGGACCAGAATCTGGTATTCATTCTCCCATACCTCACCCCCTTCCTCTACTTTCATAAAAATTTTAACATTTTCTATGTCTTAGAATACAGATATGAATATATAAATACATTTTTAGATAAATATATATATATATATATATTTTGTCTTTAATCTTATCCTGCTCTAAAAGTACAAAATATCGATTATAACCAGTACAAGGTGTGTTCGATTATAATCCATTAATTATCAATCAATTAATCAATTATCGATTAATTCGTTTATGATCAATTAATCTATTATAATCAATTCTATTATAATCGATTATAATCAATGGTTCCCAACGTGAGGCGCACGCCCCACAGGGGGCAATTACATATTTATTACTAACCGTTTCCCTGGCAATCTTTTTGACTTATTTTGGAAAAGTAATGTTATAGACTGAAATAAAAGTAAAAATAGTACAAAATTCAAATAGACAAAAAAAAAAAAATTATTGAATTTTCAAAAAGTTTCCATATAAAAGTTGAAAATAAAACTCATACTGGAATAATTATTCAAGAAATTTTTTTTAGAATTTTTTCTAGAGAACCAAATTTTATATTTATTTTAAAAGTTTTACTTTTCTGGTTGTTATCCTTTTTTACAATTTGTCAAACTATTAATTTTCGACTATTTATTGAATAAGACATATGTTTTATTTGTTCTTATTTGTATGTCACATGAAGAAACTTTTACATGTGAAATTACTTAAGAGTATATCTAAAACTGACTGTCTTGAAGACATTTATCCTAAAAAATATTTGAAATATCTGAACGAGATAACAACAAACTTTATCAAATGTATAAATTCCAAATGTAAATCAGAAAAGAAAATTATCAGAATTTCTTATGGATCTAATGCAGGCCTCATACACAGCCAATAAATATATATCACAACACATACATTACATTTTAAAATCAGACTATACACGTGTGTTATGTTGGGAATGTAATAAGGTACTTAAAATTTATCTTGTGTATTGATCTTCTTGATCTTGTGTATTGTGTTACTCATAGTGAAATCGTAGAGTGTCCATAAATATTCCACTAGTTCTTAATGAATTGTTAAAGTCTATTATAAAATGTATAAATTCTATTAAATTTCATTCCAAATGGAGAGTATTCTCACAGTATCTCAAAGAAATTTTGTGACAATAAAAATGCAGACTGTATAAAACTTTTTTTTCACACTGAGATAAGTTAGAAAGAAACAACAAAACTATTTGTGGTATAAAGGAAAAGATGTATATTATCTCATTGCATTATAGAGATATTATGTTAAAAACGTATTTGTGACAGAAAAATTATCTGTTTGATAAGCTAAACAAGTTGGAAATTGTACGTCAAACGTGACAAACGAGGTGCGTTCGTACTATAGCTAGTTATATAAATATTCAGATCTTGTGGATTTTTAATTCTGTGAAATGAATTTTATCGTCTGCAGATTAATTTCTGTCATAAAATAAGTATCTCGGTCGCTTGGCGATTTAACCTCGGATGCTCCTATAACAAGAAAGTACCGATTTCTTTTTAAAAAAATTCAAATTTCTTAATAAATATTTTTATTAATGTTTTCTAAAGTTTTGATTCGATTTTCAAAAAATTTGAAATGTCTCGACAAAATTCTACAAAGATAATATATCTTAAATTTCAAACCATTCGTTTGGGTAGTTTTTGCGTTGTTATATGCGGACGGACAGACAGACGGACGGACCAGACGACGACAATAGGTGCTACGTATTTATATAATTACGAACGCGCCTAAAAAATGCAAAATGACTTGATATTGTTAAAGCTCTTATAGGCTGCCTCCATGCGAATAGAATTCTCTTTTTAAATAATAATAGATATATGTTATAGTGTGTGTGTGTGTCGGGGGAAGGGGAGGGGGGAGGGTTCACATGTGACAATGTGAAATAGCTTTAAAATGAGAAACAACTTTAATGTTTTCTTTAGAAACATTATTTTATACAGGGTGGTTATAGATCATAAAAAAACACAGCAAAAAAAAGTAAACACCGGTATTTTCTTATGGAAAAATTCATGTTGTTTATTTGAGCGATTAATAAGTTCAAATTTTTTATAAGAAAATACTGGTGTATCCCTTTTTCTCGACTGTGCTTTTCCCTGATCTGCCACCCTGTATAAAATAATGTTTTAAAAGAAAAATACTATTTAAAGTTTAGGCCAAAATATTGTATATTACTCATCAGTCTATTCCTTATCTGTTTAAAATTTAACTTTTATTTTTCACTAAATCACAGAGCCAGGGCTTAAATTGCGCCGAGCCCACCGGAGCCCGGCTCCGGTACTTCTCTGCTTTTAGTAAATATTTAAATATTGGTCGGAATTCACCGGAGCTTATAAATACTGGGCTCCGGAGCCCAGTGAAAGCGCTTCTGAAAAACCGAAGTCTAAACTACCCTTTTCTTTTCCTCCCATATCGAAGCTTTTGCATTATTTTCTATCAAAACACTATATGTGACATAATGTATTACACGCGTAGGAAATGGAGATGAAATAACCGAAAAGAATATTTTCTGTTTTTAGTCAACGAGCTTGAGGTTTTTTTTTTTTTTTAAGTTTTTAATGTTCTGTTACAGACGAGTACAAAATAAAGTTAGTAAATTTTATTTTTATTTTTCATCAGCACAATTACGAAGTCACTTTCATTTGTAAGTAGATATAATTGTCACGTAATGTTATTCTTACAGTAAGCAATTGAGCTGTTCTCCTTTTTCTATAAAAGTATCGAATATTTCCGATCACGGTGTCAAATGTTTAATTTTACCTGATTTTCAAATGCTTAATTTTATCTGATTTTCAAATGCTTAATTTTATATGATTTTCAAATGTTTAATTTTATCTGATTTGATCATGATTGATCTGATCTCATCACAAAAGACTGTTATACGGAAGGAATCGATTATAGTTCAAAATATGCACCTTTTATAGGAAATTGAAAAATTTTGTTCGATTCTTCAGCATATAAATATTAATTTTTGAAAATTTCATTCATTTTTTCATAAAAATGCTTAGTTGCGAACTATTCTTTTTCTGTGTTAACACTATTTCCGAATCACAATCCTTACTTTATTGAATCGCAGAATTCTACGATTAATTAACATTAAAATTAGGCAAATATTTCTATTCGGCCAGAGTGATAACTAAAAAGTGGAATAATTGCTAAGTGTAACAGCTAAGTAAGAATAAGTAACAGCTAAGTAAATGCAGATAGATATATTTAAACTTTTTATTTTGCTAAAGAAAAAAAATTGCTTTAAATTTTGCAAATACATATAATGTATGAAATATAAATATGCAGATTGGAGTGACGGTGGAGGAGGGAGGGGGGGGGGGGGGGTCACGCTAAGGTTATTAGTACTGCAGAATATTAGGGCTCCGGTACTTTTTTTGTTAGAAATTAAGCCCTGCACAGAGTGAAATTACCAACTTATTAGAGAATCGCCCATATGCTTCGGTGGGACGTGGCCAATAAAAAGTTTTGAACCATTGATTTCAAATATCAGCTATTCGAAAATTGCGTAACGAATTTGGGCTCCTCAAAATCAGGAGCCTCAGGGCCACGGCCCAGTGGGCCTATGCTTGAATAAAGCCTTGTCCTTATGTATAGATTGATATGTCTCGATACCCTCCACGCAATCCTTCAATTTTTCAAAATTAGTGACTTACACCACTTCGCTTTTGAACGCCTCATTTTGAAACATCAAATCAGATATGAACAATGCCACGGATGGCCGCTTGCGCATGAAATTAGTTAAAATTTGAAGGGAAGGGAAAGTTAAAGGGAGTGATTCACATCCGGCGATATCGCACGTTTGCTCTAAATAATTTTCTAATCAGAATGGGAACTCATTTTTAACAGGTCCTCATCCCTATATAAGCAGAACTTGGGCGGTTGTTCTTCAGTTCGACATCGTCTTCTGTTGTTCCATTCCGGTGTTATACGAACAGCAAAGATGAAGTTAGCGGTAAGTTGATTTACTTTCGGTTTTTATGAATTCTAATTCACGAAGAGTTTGTTGGAAAAAGAGAAATGCAGAGCCCGAATAACTTCATGTGGGGTCCAGGGAAGGAATATTTTATAGGAACCCTTTCTTAAAACAATGCTGTCTTACAAAATTCATTCATTATAAGTAGGACATAAAAATGTTTTAGACCACTTTAGACAACTTTTTTTTTTTTTGCTTAAAAGACAATTAAAATTTTATAAAATTTATAATACATAGACATACGGTTGGTGCTTCCAACTCTAGGTTCGTTTGGAGATTTTCATTTCAAAATATAAAATCATACAACTTTGAGGGTGTACGCTACCGAAGGCAGTGAGACCCCCAACAGTGCGTTTGTTTGAATTTTTTTTTTGTTGTTTAAAAATACAAAACCAAAACGGGCCGAAGGATGCGTAGCACGCCCGGTGTACGCTGTCGAAGGCAGTGGGGCTTCCAACTCTGGGTACGTTTGGATATGATTTTCATTTAAAAATTTAAAATCATGCAAATTCAACGTGTACGCTGCCGAAATCAGAGGGGCCTAACATTAGGTACGTTTGGAAAGATTTTCGTTTAAAAATATATAATCATTCAACACTTATTTTAGGTATATTTAAAGTCAACGCCGGGCAGGTCAGCTGACATAATAAAGCAAAAACAATAAAAGTGAAGAAGAATTTAATGAAAATTGAGTTAATTCATATACTGTAAAATTTTATAAATGCGCCCAAAAAGTATTTTTTAAGTAACATTTTAAAATTTACACTACTCATGATTATATTCCTATTTTACAGGTTTACTACATTCTTATTTTAATTTTTATAGTCACAACATTTAAATGTACAGTCATTGTTTTAAGCGTGTGTGTGCGCGCACGGAGAGAGAGCACAGCCTACTAATATTATTTTTATACTCATTATTATTGAAACATTTTTAGGTGCGTTCGTGATTATATAAATACGTAGCACCTATTGTCGTCGTTTGGTCCGTCCGTCCGCATATAACAACGCAAAAACTACCCAAACGAATGGTTTGAAATTTAAGATATATTATCTTTGCAGAATTTTGTCGAGACATTTCAAATTTTATGAAAATCGAATGAAAACTTTAGAAGATATTAATAAAAATATTTATTAAGAAATTTGAATTTAAAAAAAAAAATCTGTGTTTTCTTGTTATAGGAACTTCCGAGGTTGAATCGTCAAGCGACCGAGAACCTTATTTTATAACAGAAATGAATCTGCAGACGATATAATTCATTTCACATAATTAAACATCATCAAGATCTGAATATTTATATAACTAGCTATAGTACGAACGCACCTCATTTGTCACGTTTGAGGTACAATTTCCAACTTGTTCAACTTCGAATTTTTCGATGAGGATAACCTAAAACCGATTGAATTTTAAATCTAAATTTATCAATATGCAACAATAACAATTTTTTCTAGGAATATTTCATTCGCTAAAATCTAATGGTGAAAATAAATAAATAAAATAAAATAAAAAGAGTTAAAAAAAACTGTTTTATAAATATTCAGTGTTTATCTTAAAAATCACGCCTATTTTTATGACTGTAAGTCATTTCGTTACAAAAGATTAATTTGGCGAGGGCCCCATTATGGGAAATTCATCTCTTTGATTTGCACTTGATAGAAATTACAAGCTGTAGAATTTATTAAAAGAATTATAATTTTCGCTCAGTTGCTTTTTTAAGATAAAAGAACAGGGGAAAAAGATTATTTAAACTATCTATTCAGGATTTCTAAATTGTAACTCAATGTATAATCGTAAATAATTTTAAACAATTAATTGACAAAAGCATATTTTAAAAAATTACACTTTTCATTCTTTATTTATATATTTTTTCTGAGTTTTCAGTGTTTAAAATATTTCATTGTTGCAGTTTCACAGCCAGTTGGCTTATTTTAGATCGAGTGGTTTGGCACACAATTAACTCCCTTTTTATTGTAACTCGTATACAGTTGTAACCATAAAGAATGTTTGGCTATTTATCACATGTGCTCGGATAATAGAAAAGGGCCTTAAAATTAAATTATTAATTTATAATTAAGTTCTAAAACTATCAAAATGTTATGTTGCCATCGGAAACATACCTGTATACACATTTATAAATATATATTATATATTTTTTTTAACATAACACAATAAATTTCACCAACTTTTAAAAAAAAAATCGTACCCAATACTTTAATTGTAATGTAGTGTAATGTACAAAATCGCGCGTACAGATAATAAATATCTCAAAAATCCTGCTTGTTGCCAATTCACAATGTCTAAATTTAAGTAACCGATCACGTGACCTAATTAACCGAGAAATATTTCCGATAAGTTCGGTCACTTCTACTGAACGAGATTAGATGTAAATCGGTTAGCAGCACTGTACGCGTTGTTAATGTAACTAACTAATTAACCAATCACACCGGAGACTAAGGTGGAGGTAAGCTGCTCTGAACATGCCCGTTTCTTCTCAACTTCTAAAAACTTATACCGGTTTAAAAGTCTTGTTATATTAGTTAGCTAATATTTTGGTGGAAGCTGTAATATCAGTAAACATTTGATTTGAATTTATATATGAAATTGTGGTACTTCTCTATTATCCCGTCGACCACCTTTCATAACAAAAAACTATCGCCAAACTGTAAGATAAAACGCCAAAAATGCAGTCCCATTGACTTGATGTCAGAAGCATTATACGTATTTGTTATGTCATCAAGTGGTTTTTAATTCGACATTTGCGTGTATTTTTACTTATCCATCATACGCGTAGTATAGGGTAAGTCTTGTAATCGTTTTGAAAATCGAAAAAAAAAATTTTGCCGTCCGTCTGTGTGTGTGTCTGTGTGTCTGTAAACGCTCTATCTCCCTATAAAATTGAGATAGAGACTTGCAATTTGGTATATACTTAGTATGTAATAATGGGAAGAAGCCTATTTAATTTCAATAACCTCGATTAACCGGAACTATTTTTTTCGGACCCTCGAAATATTCGTTCTGATAAAAGGTATATAAAAAATTTTCGAAATTGTTTGTTTTAAGAAATGAATATAAAAGACAATAAAAAAACATAAATTTTGCAAAAAGCATGAAGTTGATCGGATAATTAGTTGCCGAGATATTTGGAATCCTATTTTCACACTCTTCGATTTTTCATGACCCTGTATTTCATCCAAATTTCACTTCAAAAATATATTTTAATTGGAAATTTGACACTTAATCACATGCAATAAACCACTAGTTAATAGGATTATTATTTTTGGAGTTATAAGGATGTTTCTTTCAAGCAATTCAGTAATCGAGCCTTTAAAGTTTATAACGTCATCAAGCCACGATTTTATTTGAATTGCAAGGCATTTTATAAATAGTTTACACATTTTTATTTTAATATTTTATATTATGCATATCCATGATGGGTAAGTATTACGGTGTAGTACAACGACTAGTTCATTATGTTTTACTGATTTAGTTATTTCATTCATTAAAATAACAATTGTGTCCTTAAATTCTTATATTTTATTTATTTATTTATTTTGATATTCCAATGGCAACGTTCTCCCGTTTATTTCGCGTTACAGTTTGGCGATAGTTTTTTGTTATGAAAAGTGGTCGACGGGATAATAGAGAAGTACCGAAATGATATTTAAAAGTAGTTTAACGACTCTCATATTTTTATGAGTATTATTCTTTAGTTACAGAAAGTAATTTATTACTTATTTATATATTCTTGATGGATGCAGAATAAAAAAAAAAAAAGTACTTCCTACACATACCAGAGTTCCAAATAAAACCTTAACTGAATAATTTTGTCCTCGTGGTTTTCTTCGAGATTAATTAGACGCTATTTTTTTGTGTTTTTTAAACAATAGAAGGCATAATGAATACTAATGAAATTTATTCATAATATTTGTTCCCCATTGTAATTAATAACATAATATGAAAATGTGTACTTTAAACATAACAGCAAAAAATATTTTAACACCTGTTATGTTTACTTTCAGGTTGTTGCATTCCTGAGCCTTTTGGTTCTATCCTCCGCCGGTAAATATGGAGGTGGCGGAGGTGGCGGTGGAGGTGGTCATGGTGGCGGAGGAGGTCATGGTGGTGGAGGCGGAGGTGGTTATGGCGGCGGTGGAGGAGGTGGTCACGGAGGCGGAGGTGGTCATGGAGGTGGTGGAGGCCATGGTAGCGGACATGGAAGTGGTCATGGCAGTGGTCACGGAAGTGGTCATGGCAGTGGTCACGGAAGTGGTCATGGAAGTGGTTATGGCAGTGGCGGCGGCGGCGGTGGTGGACATGGAGGCGGTGGCGGCGGACACGGAGGCGGAGGACACGGAGGATATGGTGGAGGAGGACTTGGTGGATACGGAGGTGGATACAGTATGGGTGGACATGGTGGAGGCGGAAGTGGTGGAGGAGGATACGGAGGAGGAGGACACGGTGGAAGTGGAGGTGGCGGTTACGGAGGAGGAGGACACGGTGGAAGTGGCGGTGGCGGTTACGGAGGAGGACATGGTGGAGGTGGAGGAAGTGGATACGGAAGTGGCTTTGGAAAAGGTGGAGGAGGAGGTGGATACGGAGGTGGCTTTGGAAAAGGTGGAGGAGGAGGTGGATACGGAGGTGGCTATTGAAAAGGCGAAAGAGGAAGCTACTGAAAAGAAAAAAAACGACATTTTAGTGAGGTATGTATTCAACGGTAAATAGGTCTCACTGTATTGTTTAACTTGAATTCGTTGCCTATATACTAAATTCAAATTAATATAAACAGTAATAGTTCCTCACAATTAACAATCAGACAATCAACGTTAAAATTTACAGTTCACCATAATTATTTCTTTGTTCCTTATTGATAAAATAATCAAATGGATGGTCGTGAAATGTTCTAACATCTCAGGCAATTTCCTTAAATCTTTATTTTGAACCCCTTGTTCTTATAGTCTTCTAAAATCTTTCCAATAGATAAGATGTCATTTTCAGTTATTTCAATTCATATAGGAGAATTTTACGAACAGTTATTGCCATCGATAATTATCATGATTAAACAAAATGCCCAAATCCCTGTTATTACACATAAAACCAACTGTTCGAGAAAACATGTAATAAATGTGACCAAACAAATTGCACAAGTACAAACATAATCATCTGCATCGCATCTAGTACACATTGAAACAGTGCTGATTTTTCACGTGCGTTTCATAGACACATTCAGCAATCTGCTACATGACATTTTTATAACTGAATTTCTGAGTATCCATGTATCAACAGTCACATTAAAGATGACTAAAGGTTCAAATCTGAAAATCAATGGACTGAGTTTGTAGATGCTATGCAGAGGTAAGGTGAGAAAAGCGTCCTCTACCCATGGGCGCCATGTCCTACACTGTAAAAAACTTTCCGGAAGGTTCCGGAAAAAAATGGTGGCATTAAGATGCCACGGCTTTTTGCTGTTACGTTTCACAACAAAGTATTGAAACATTCCAATTTTCAATAATCAATATACTTTTTTTATTCGGTGTCTTATTTAAGCAATTAAATTCTAAAGTTTCGTATTACAGATAAAATGAAAATTCAAATAATGAAGCATAAAAAGATTTAAAGTAGTAAAATTGGCTACTTTATCGGTTGATATCCAAACAAAGAATGACATTTGTTCAGATTGCATTTGTCTCTAAGTACCTAGGCAGTTGTTTTTTATAATTCTTTAGTTATCAAAATGGCTAATGGAACATAAAACATGAAGCACGCATGCGCAGAATGTAGTTTACGGTTAAGTTGAAACCTCTTAAATATATTACACGAATTATTGCCGTAATTGATGTGGGACATAAAGAAATTCGAAATTCTGGTAAAATATGCGAAATGTTTCAGGATAATTTCCTGAAACGTTACGAAATTTTTTTTCAGTGCAAAGATGTAAAAGCTTATTAAAGTAACATATAAGACTCATTATAGAATAAATATAATTGGTACACAGTTTAGACACTGTTTCACTGTGTACCAGCATTCCATATCTTATTCTGTACTACGTCGATTTGTTAAAAAAAATGGTTATTTACTTCTTCCATCGGTATTGTTAGAGTTAAATTCTAGGTATTAAGTGGAGAAATAGTGTAGCATATCAATGATATTTGAGCTGAAATAGCACATACAAATAGATTAAAGATACTGATATGTATCCGATTTAAACTAGTCGTTGGGGGCCACCGTAATACTTACCCATCATGGATATGCATAATATGAAATATTAAAATAAAAAATGTGTAAACTACTTATAAAATGCATTGCAATTCGAATAAAATCGGGGCTTGATGACGTCCTAAACTTTAAAGGCTCGATTACTGAATTGCTTAAAAGAAACATCCTTATAACTCCAAAAACAATAATCCTATTAACTAGCGGTTTATTGCATCTGATTAAGCGTCTCATTTCCAATTAAAATATATCTTTGAAGTGAAATTTGGATGAAATACAGGGTCATGAAAAATTGAAGAGTATAGAAAATAGGATTCCAAATATCTTGGCAACTCATTATCCGATCAATTTAATTCTTTATGCAAAATTTATGTTTTTTTTATTGTATTTTATATTCTCTCCTTAAAATAAACAATTTCGAAAAATTTTATATACCTTTTATCAGAACGAATATTTCGAGAGCCCGAAAAAAATAGTTCCGGATAATCGAGGTTACTGAAATTCAATGAGCTTCTTCCTATTATTATATACTAAGTACATACCAAATTTCAAGTCTCTATCTCAATTTTTTTGGGAGATAGAGCGTTTACAGACACACAGACATACAGACACACAAACGGACGGCAAATTTTTTTTTTCCTAAAAATATGTTTTTAGGAATCTCCAGTGTCTGAAACGTGTAAATCCGTCAAAAAAAAAAAAATCGATTTTCAAAACGATTACAATATTTATCCTAAACTACGTATGATGGGTAAGTAAAAAGTAAATTTCAGGCCTTAAAAGCACCTTCTTTTAGTAAATTTATACGAACAACATCCATACTTGAAATCCGATAGACGAATACCCCAAACCTAGCATTGCTGAACATCTAGCGATATAAACACAAACTTCGATTTAAAAGTGTTTCTATTTACTGTGTAGGCTGTCCAAAAGTGAACTCACTCTCTCCTATTTTTTTATTCATCATTTGTAATTTTTTTACGTATGTAATTTAATTTTTTTTTTTCTTAGATTGCAAAATGTCTATATTTTTTACACTTTTCTATTTAACTTAACTTGGTTCATACATGTAAAGATAGAATTTTGTAACTCACTTCAATTTTTTTTACTCACAAGTTTGCGGAAATCTAATGTAACCTCTTCCGAGTTACCCAAGATTCCAAAAAGCGTTCATTTTAAGTTTAGAGACCTCAGAAATTGATAGATCCCAGTAACTTAAAGAAGCACTTTTGAAACAAAATTTATTTTCCTGCCCGTAATTTTCGGAAATGTTTCCGAATGGTTTTTACAGTGTATTAATCAGATTTCTCATCAATAAATATCGGTTTATCGGATGCTATCAATTCTCAAGTAAACATTTTCAGCTAGTAACACAATTTATACACGCAAATATAACAAAATAATGTTAATATTAATATTAATTTAGTGTGCTCGTCTATTGAACATGAAAATGATTACTTGAAAAGAAGATAGCTTCCGAAAAACCGATATTTCGTGATACCAGGCTTAGAAAACTGATTAATAACTGTAAGCAATACTCGGAAAAGTTCCTGAAAATTACGGGCAGCAAAAACTTGTTTCAGAGATGCTTCTTTAAATCACGCAAACCTATTTGTTTTTGAGGTTTCTGAAGATAAAGGAATACTTTTCGAGATCGTAACTCGGAACAGGTTATAGTAATATATTTCCGTAAACCTTCTTATAAGATCAAGAAACATGTTTCTTTTTTTTTTCAGTGTACTTTGTAGTAAGGTATTCAAAGTTTAAATAATCACAAACGAAAAAAAAAAAAAAAAAAACTATTTAATAATAATTATTTTTATGCTTGTAAACGTTGTATAAGTGCCGTTTCGTAATTTTACAATAAATGTGATATTTTTGAAAATTCAATATTATTTGTTCTTAATACTTTTTGATCGATTTTAAGGGCGAAATATATTTTTCATCCATTTAAAAATAATTTACGCATTAGAGGGTTAAATTTTCTGAGCAACTCTGTAATCTGATCACAATGTGTTCAAATCATGTCTTGCAAGCATTCTCTTTGTGAAAATTTGGATCACTCTCCTTACTTAATCCATTGTTCCCATATGAGAAAACATAAAAAAATCCATTTTTAAGTTTTAGTTATGCAATTTCCCACCAGAAACGCTACCAGCGTAAAGAAAAAAAAAACCTATCACGTGAAAATGTTTATCAAAACCTAAATTTGTATCATGGCAGAAGATTATTCTGAAAATTTAATTCATCATCATCATCCCAAAACATGGCTTAAAGCTATAAGCCTGTTCCGGCCTCAATCCATCTCTTTCGCGGTCTTCCTCTGTCTCTTTTCCCCCTTGGTTTATAATTAAAGGCTGATTTTGGTTAAATTTAGTTAATAATTTAGTTAATATTTAAAATTTTAACAAAATTATAGTTATTTATATTTTAACAAAATTTAGTTAATAAAACATTAAAATAAACAATCAATTTTACTTAAATTTAGTTATCCTATTTCCCGCCAAGGAACGCTATAAACACAAAAGAAAATTGTGTTGAATCTATGCCATCTACTTTTAACTTCAGTATAGCTATCATACAGTGAAACCGTTGCGTATACATTATAGAAAGGCGAATTCATTTCGGTAAAACTGCGCAAAAAGCGTAGCCGGGATTAGCCACTGGGCTTAGCACAAACCTCGGCGGTGTGAGATATCTTATAAATATCCGGTCTGAACGGGGTATAATGCATGGAATTTCATCAAACTTCATATTCTGCTAGACCTTGACATAAACAGATTCTAATTAGGTTTCGGTGTATACTGCCCAACAAGTGTAGTTGCTGTGCTCTGTTTTTCACGATAGCTACATCTCAAGAACGAATAGATTTGTTATTCAAGTTTGATTGTAGACGATTTGATTTATGTAGGAGAAAGTTTTTGTGATGGCCAAAACATATTAGTTTGTTTTTGTTGTTTAAAACACTGTTGCGTCATCTCCCACCCCCTTTTGTATAAATGGTGAAGATGTATTAATTTCAATATATTCGACTAACACTTTTTACATAAATGAATTGAATATTTATTTGTTTCTTCGCTGGCGGGAGCGATGTTTTGTAAATACTACATTGCTTGGAGCTTACTGTCGCCACGAGAGGGCGTACATACCAAAAGGAGGTGGCGAGGCTAACGAAAAAGACAGGCTACTGCGGTGCATTCCATACTTATCTTTTTTTACAGACCGCTAGAGTGACGTGATGCTCTTTTCGTACACCTGCATTGGTGGATTCGAGTATCACGTGACACCCTTGGTCTGTAAAAAAAGATACGCGTAAAGCACCGCGGTAGCCTGAGGTGGGAGATGACGCAATAATCACTATTTGATAATTGTATAATGTAGTGTGCTAATATTATTTTAAAATAAATTGGAAAGTAAACAAATGATTATTTAATTTTTTTTTCTTTCTCTTTTCAGATTACATCCAGTTCCTTACCAGAGCAAAGCAAACTGGTGGCCAGTCTTTCCATCTTATTTATAAAATAAACTCATTATTTATTTATTGAATACATGTGTATCTCTTTTCTCTTTCAAATACAAACGAAACATTTAGTTTCAGGAGCCGCTACACTCAAACTCCCCGATCTCGGAACCCCATGTTAACCTATATGGGAAAACTTAAAAGCGAGATTACTCATTACCTAACTAGTAAATCTGCAGATCAGGAGCCTCAACGTCAGCTCTGAAAGTCATTGTTTTTTAATCTCACTTTTCATATTATTTAGCATCTTACAATCCGCAATTTAATTTTTTTTTATATTGCATACATATTTATAGGCATATAAAATACTTCGGAGGTTTCAGACATTAGAAGCGTTAAATTAAACACGGTTTATGCAATGATATTCTGAAATTCTTATGAACTTCTTGTTCGTGTAATTTTTTAGATAAAAATATGCATTTTTTATTTTGATATTCTTTGAAATAGGGTTGCTAAGCAACTAATAAAATAAAGAAGAAAGGGAAAAAAAATGCATTTTAAAATTTGTAAGAAATAGAAAAATAAAATGTTTTAGATTTCCCCAACAGTTGCAAAAAAATATTCCAATAATTTAAACAATCAATTTCTAAATTCTAATAGATGTATCGGCAAATTTTCAAAGCTATTGCATATATTTAAGACATCCATATAAAAAATTTAGTATCCGTAATTTTACGTTTAAATTCATTATTCAAATATGCGATTTTCATTTCAGTTAAAAATGAAATTTGAAAATCGTCTGCATTCCCATAGGAAAGCATTATGACCTAAAATGAAATGTTCTATATTTTCCGAACGAATGAACCAAATGTAACCAAAAACTATGCAGCTAATTCCGGGTACCTCACCAACATACCCACGAAAAATCAACTTGATAGGACGATTTTTAACGGCAGTTATTGCGGAACAGACAAACAGACGGAAGCCAAAAACTTTTTGTGTCTCCACAGTGAGCCATCACTGACGTTTCGGCAATTATAATTATTAAAATACGGTTTTCACCATCAGAAAGTAGACGTCGAATGCCGATGATGTGTGATTTAAAAAATTATCTCCATAAATTTCAAGTATTTAAAAAATGCTTTATTTGTAAACTTTGAAATTTCCACCTGATGAAGCTTTATCATGTTCTTAAATATACTTAAAACTTACGAAGACAATTTTTAAAAAAAGCACATCATTGGCATCTGACGTCTAAATTTTGATGGTGAAAACCGTATTTAATAATTATAGTAGGTAATGAGTAGTTTTTTTTATTCTATGATCGTTCATAATGTCATTTTTAACATAATTCTTTGTACTACCTATTTTCACAGACCATTATTTTATTTTCCAACTTATAAACAAGCATTATACATGTTTAAAAGTCTTAAAATAAGACTTTTAAAACTACACAAAACCAGTCAATCTGTTAAAAATTGTAAAACAGTAAAAATATCTCCACCTGTCGCTCTCAGGCATCTTCGGTCACTGATGTTATGTTTTCAGCTCTGTCAGTCAATCTGTTGAAAACCTCCATTTTGCTTTTTCTTAATAACATCTGGCGCCATCTGTTATCAATTTTTGCGTGGGCCATATCGTTGCATGTTTCTGAATTTAATGTACATATTTCTATGGCTTCCCTCTGTAATGCGCAGTAAGAATTAATTATTATAATTGCTAATTTTTCAACATTATTGAAGTCTATTGTAATTGGGGAACGAAAATTGAAGACAGAATGAAAGAACACAAAAGAGATATAAACTTAAATAAATCAACCACTGCAGTAGTCAGATTAAAGAACAAAATCCCCGAAACAAGAACAAATTAATTAAACAATTAAAGAACAAAATCGGGTTTGGGCATGCTCGAGCGCAATCTGTCTGAAATTCAAAATTTTATTTATTTCCATTTCAAATCATTTTAATGTTATTTTGATCAGAATAAAGAGTAGACAGAAATAGTCTTTTTCTAGTCTGCATAGCTGCGAAGTATTCATTTTTGTGTTAACACTATTTCCGATTCATAATCTTGAGCTTGTTTAATTGTAGAATTCTGCGATTAACTAACATTAAGATTAGGCAAAGGTTTCTATTTGGAAGTAATAATAACTAAAAAGTGGAATAGTTGATAGGTAAGTATACGCAGATAGATGTATTTAATTTTTTTATTTTGCTAAATAAAAAAAAACAATGCTTTAAATTTTGAAAATAATGTATGAAATATAAATATGCAGATTGGAGTGAGGGGGGGGGGGGAGGGGTACGCTACGGGTGTTAGTAGTGCAAAATATTAGGACTCCGGTACTTTTTTCTTAGAAATTAAGCCCTATTACTACATGAAAAAAATCACCTTTTAAGAAAAATGCAGAAAGCACTTTCCCATTTCAATGGTACTTAAACATGTTTTACATTTTTAAGCTGTTAATGATAATTGTTACAGAGTTAAATGGTACATAAATTATATAAATTTGTAATCTGTGAAATCTGCTCTATTTTTTTTTAAGACAAAATTTGAAAAATCGATATTTTGAACTTTTTTCGGCTTCGAAAAAGGGTTTTTTTCTTTTTGCATTTCTGAATGCCTGACATTTTATAAACGTTCTCTTGAAGCCCTATCACACTCTTTCTGTTTGTTCTCAAATCCAAACTGGTTACTTTCTGACACATTTTTTAAATTCTTTTTATGTTCGCAAACGTATCCAATTGGCATGTGCTCTTTTTCAGAAACTATGTCATCGAACTGTTTTTTACGTTTTTCGGTAAAGCTAGCTGATTTTTTAGAAAATGCTATCAAAGTGGGCATTTTGAATCAAATTTGCGGACGCAACAGCACAGGAAAGAAAACTGTCATGTTGAGACAATAGCTTATAACTGTAATTCATTTATGAAAAAAAGTGAAAAAAAAATTGTTTGATTGCATATTAATTCAACAAACATTCATGCAATTACTACGCCTTTATGTTTAAAAATGAGTCCAAGTTCCGCGTTGTTGAGCGGGGAAAAATAATTATTTGAGAACCGCCTTAATCTCTTATACAGGCATGCAACTGCTCAGATGCATTACAAAACTAGTCGTTGGGGGCCACCGTAATACTTACCCATCATGGATATGCATAATGTAAAATATTAAAATAAAAAATGTGTAAACTACTTATAAAATGCATTGCAATTCAAATAAAATCGAGGCTTGATGACGTCTCAAACTTTAAAGGCTCGATTACTGAATTGGTTGAAAGAAACATCCTTATAACTCCAAAAATAATAATCCTATTAACTAGCGGTTTATTGCATCTGATTAAGCGTCAAATTTCCAATTAAAATATATCTTTGAGGTGAAATTTGGATGAAATACAGGGTCATGAAAAATCGAAGAGTGTGGAAAATAGGATTCCAAATATCTCGACAACTAATTATCCGATCGACTTCATGCTTTATGCAAAATTTATGTTTTTTTATTGTCTTTTATATTCATTTCTTAAAATAACTAATTTCGAAAATTTTTATATACCTTTTATCAGAACGAATATTTCAAGAGTCCGAAAAAAATAGTTCCGGTTAATCGAGGTTATTGAAATGAAATAGGCTTCTTCCCATTATTACATACTAAGTACATACCAAATTGCAAGTCTCTATCTCAATTTTTTCGGGAGATAGAGCGTTTACAGACACACAGACGGACGCCAATTTTTTTTTTTCTAAAAATATGTTTTTCGGAATCTCCAGTGTCTGAAACGTGTAAATACGTCAAAAAAAATTTTTCGATTTTCAAAACGATTACAAGACTTACCCTATACTACGTATAATGGGTAAGTAAAAGTGATAAAAGTGAGAAATGATGCGAAAAAAGTGACCAAAAACTAGTTAAAAAGTGATAAAGAGTGACATCTCTTTTCTTCACTTACAATTTTTTTTTTTTTTCTTTTTGTTATTTTTTAGTTTCCTTTACTCATTTGAATAATTGTGGTAACTTTTGTAAGCACTTTGAAGAAGTGCAAGTATCGGTCTTGTGATAAACACAAGTTCTGCTTTTTGGTTTAAGCCGCTATGGTCATCTTTTGCATACTAAACATATTGGAATTTCTATTTAATCGGGAAATCGAACTATACATATTGAGAAAATTGTATGGAAGGGTATTGTAATGAGGGCAAAATTGTATTGAGGATAGCCCACTTTTCAATTGAGGGGTGCCCAAATGAAAAGTGTAGAAGTATTTTTTTACAACTCTAAAAATAATGATTGTTGAGGCATTTGTCCCATCGTGTTACCAGTAGGTCGATAACCTTGGCGTAGAACTCTTCGGGCTGATCTCAAAAGATTCTTCGTATCCTATCCTTCACTTCGTCGTCCGAAGTAAACCGTTGTCCTCGGAGTGATTTCTTAAGTGGTTCAAAGACGTGAAAATCACAAGGCGACAGATCTGGACTGCACCATATCATCGTCAGCGGCGACTGATGTATCGTTGATGGCAGCTTCGACCTCGCCTGGTCTCGGTGCATCCTTGACTACTGTCTATCTGCCTTGTCTGAATCTCTTGCACCAGTTGTTCACATCTGTACGGCCTAAACAATGTTCACCATAAACATGCTTCATTCAGCGAAAAATGTCTGCTTTCGTTGTCTCTTCAGCCACCAAAAAATTCACTATGCCTCGCTGCTCGACTCTGGACGCTTCCATTATTTTCAGCCTATGTTTTAGCCGTCAGTTATGCACACACAAATTCTTTCTAAACGACGGAACTTTCTCTGATGTGCCACTAACCCCGCGCGAAGCCAAAATCAAATGAAAAATCAGGGTTCGGCAACTTTGATAACGTTGCTACAGGGTTCACACCCTTTTTAACAAAGTTAATTCCAGGAGTTTTCAAGGAGTCCCAAAATTTTTTCCAGGAGATATCCTTTGAGCTTTTATTGTCTGAGTGCAACGAAGACTCATACACAGCGCAGTATTACTTTGCCCCATATATAGCTACGATGGATATTAAAACCTTTCGTCAAGCATAACTCAAAAAATATTTAACGGATTTCGTTCAAATTTTTACAGCAGGTACCTATAAAGGTCACAACGTCGTCTATTTATTACCAAGAATAAGTGTCAAACCGTTTGGAAGTTATATTAAAAAAATAGATAAAAAAGCACAATTAAAGTACATACGTCACTAAATTTTGTGCGTACGTCATTTTCACCGGCGGAAGATTTTCGTAGACAATCGGAATTGAAAAGTTCATGGAATACATGGAGCAAAAAAATATGCAAGCACTAATATTCAGCACAATAAAATATATTTCAATTTAATAAAAATGGAAAGTTAATCTGGAATTTTTTCTGTTTGAAAAGTATTAGAGATTAGTAAGAGTAGTATCTCATCAAAAAGTCACCTGTAAAAAATGCAGCCAAGTCTCGTAACTCATTTACCGTAAAAAGTACTGAGATCGTATAAAGCCAAGTTTAACTATCTTATTAACTCTGAAATTTTCATTCATAAATCACTCCTAGTCTCTACATCTTTAGTTAATTATTATTTTGTGACTTGGCAATTACGTAGCACGAGAATGTGATGTATATAGTTAGTCTTAATCAAATAATACTATAATATATTAAAGTGTAATAACTTCCCTGTGCGTATATAATTTGCCTTAATTAAATTATCTCATCCCATTCCATAACATAGTAAGGTGTTATAACTTCCCTGTGCTGCGTAATTGCCAAGTCACAAAATAATAATTAACTAAAGATGTAGAGACTAGGAGTGATTTATGAATGAAAATTTCAGAGTTAATAAGATAGTTAAACTTGGCTTTATACGATCTCAGTACTTTTTACGGTAAATGAGTTACGAGACTTGGCTGCATTTTTTACAGGTGACTTTTTGATGAGATTTCACTTCTTTTTGTAAGTAATCATCCTTTTCTTGATTTTGGTTTCTTTTTGGAGATCATCCACTGATTTTCGCTAAGCCCACACTCTGTGCCTATTATTTACAGGTATCAAAAATTTGAAGCTTTAGTTTCGTTTGCAAAGTACTGTAGATAAAAAGAGATTTCAGGTTCCTAGGCAAGCACTAAGTTATGGGAGGGGGAGTGTCAAAAGTACTCTCAATTGCTTCCAGGATAGGTGCTATCCATCTGAGATATTACTCGCAGCCCTAGATACTTGATATTTAACATAAAATAACTTTTATAAAAAGAAAGCCAAAATTTAAATTTCCAGAAATTTCCAATAAATCAAACTATATTCCTTTTTTCGATGTTTTTTTTTTTCGTTTTTTTTTAGTCTTTTTTATATTATTTACGGATTTTTTAATTTTTTTCTTACTTTGTGTACTAAACCCTGCCTTTCTGCCAAATGTCAAGCTTCTAGGACTACAAAATCAAATTATTT
This sequence comes from Maratus michaelseni, assembly GCA_963931845.1. Lineage (NCBI taxonomy): Eukaryota > Metazoa > Arthropoda > Arachnida > Araneae > Salticidae > Maratus > Maratus michaelseni. The sequence goes on from OZ007598.1 coordinate 12,016,376, forward strand.
TCAAATTTTCGACTTTTTATAAATTTATTGATTTTTCGATTTTAATTCTAAGTTACCTGATTGTCATGCCAATATAGTATTTATTTGATCCGTCTTCTTAGGATCATTTAGGTTCAATTAAGAGATAAATCAAGTGAATCTTAGAGTCACCATGATTTTATTTAGAAAGGACTATCAAGCCATAACCAGCCAGTAATGTTGGGAGGGTAGGGGGAGCTGTGAAAATTTTTGTGGGGCTAACATCATTTAACAATCCATATTTCATATGTGAAGTTAATAGAGTACAATCTGTGAAAGAAAACAAACCTGTCTATAAAGAAATCGCCTATATCATAGCCAGTCTATAGCGGAACTTTTCTATAACGAAATTCGTACGAAAGAAAAGAAAACCATAATCCGGGGGAAATAACATAAAACAATTAGGGGCGTTGTACTAGCTAATAAGACAATTATCTTAAAACTAATGTTTCTAGCAGTACAAAATCAAATTGTTTTCAAATTTTCGATTTCTTAAATATATTTCGATTTTATTTTCGAATTTAACGAATATTTTAATTGTTCCTTTTATTGAATAGTAAATACTACCTTTACACCAAGATTTAAGTTTCTAAGACTACAAGATAAAATTATTTTCAATTTTTGATTTTTTCGAATTTTTTTTTATAATTTTCTGGCTTTTTTAATTTCTTCTTATTTTGTATCCTTATTACAAATTTCAAGTTTCTAGCGCTACAAAATCGAATTATTTTGAAATTTCCGATCTTTTTCGAGTTTATTCTTTTTACAAATTTATTGTGTTTTAATTTTTCCTTTCTCAGTATCCTAAACAATAAGTTTACGCCGAATTTTACGTTCTAAAGCTACAAAATCGAATTTTTTTCAATTTTTCGAATTATTTTTTTCGAATTTTACAGATTTTTTATTTATTTCTTTTTTTGTATCCTAAATACTACCTTTATTCCAAATTTAAAATTTCTAGCTTTACAAAATCGAATTATTTTCAAATTTTCGTTTTTTTTTTCGATTTATTTTATTTTATTTTCAATTTTTGTTGTGTTTTTAATTTTTTCTTTTTCTGAATTCTAAACACTACCTTTACACCAAATTTTCAGTTTCTAAGACTACGAGATCATATTATTTTCAATTTCTCTCTTTTTCTTTCTTTTTTTCTATTTTTTTTTTTTTTTTTTTTTTTTTTTTGAAATTTTCGATATTTTTTTGAAATTATCCATATTTTTTAATGTTCCCTTATTTAGTATCTTAAATATTACCTTTATTCCAAATTTCAAGTTTCTAGCGCTATGAAATCGAATTATTTTCAAAATTTCCTTATTTTTCGATTTCTGTCGATTTTTTAATTTTATTTTCGAATTTTATTGCGTTTTTATTTTAACTTATTCTGAATCCTAAACACTATCTTTACCGCGAATTTTAAGTTTCTAAGGCCAAAAAATCAAATTATTTTAATTTTTTTCAATTTTTTTCGAAATTTTCGTACTTTTTGATTTTTTTTTCGAATTTTCTGGATTTTTTAATTTTTCCTTATTTTGCATCCTAAATACTACCTTTATTCCGAATTCCAAGTTTCTAGCGCAACAAAATTGGATTATTTGAAATTTTTCGAAATTTTTCGATTTTTCGATTTTATTTTCAATTTTTTTAACAGTTTCCAACCTAGTTGAAAAGTGTTTATGACTTCGGTTTGTCTGGCCGTCTGCCGTCTGCCGTCTGTCCGTGCTCTAACTCCCGTAAATATGCTCGGATTGCTCTGCAATTTTTATATGTTATAGTCGTTATCTATAGCATGTTCCCTATTTCAACGGAAGTGTGTAGCACTTATAGTTTTTTTACAGGGACACTCAAAAGAATTCCATTACATTGCGGTCTATGGGGAAAAATCATTTGCGGTTTATTTAAATAATGTTTCACTATTTTAAACGCATTGAAATTTATATATATCACTAAGGTGCATTAGAAGAAGCTTAATATGGAATAAGGTGTGCATAGCACTTATAGTTACTTTACAGGGACAGTCAAAAGAATTCCGTTACATTACGTCTAAGGAGAAAAATCGTCTGCGGTTTATTTAAATAATGTTTCCCTATTTTAAACGCATTGGAATTTATATAAGGTGCATTACAAGAGGCTTACTACAGAATATTGTGTGTATAGCAGTCATCGTTCATTTACAGGGACACACAAAAGAATTCTCTACTGTATGTTAACAATAATTCCTGGAAGTGCGTTGTAAGTTACTGAACGCGATTTTAATTTTAACTCGCTTTTTGTCTATTACGTGGTATGTATAAATTCTATAAATCCTATACAGGGAAGCACAAAAGTTCGCGAACACATTTCCGTATTATTTAACTCCAGACGGAGAATTTTAAACTGTGCTACGCGTTTCCTAAGTGAAATAAATTTTAGCATCCTATGTAGTATATATACAAATCTATAGATACTATACAGGGCGGAATAAAAGTATTCGGATTACTTAGATGTTATCTTTTAGCTTATTAAACGGTATGATTTGTAAAATTATTTTGAAAGCGTTGGAAAGTGTTACATAATCTATGCTTGACGCATGATTTTTTGTTCTTTTTTTGTGTGTCTTTGATGTTTTCTTTTTCTGAATTCTAAATACTACCTTCACATCAAATTTTAAGTTTTTAAGACTACAAGATCGTGTTATTTTCAATTTTCAATTTTGTTCGATTTTTTTGAATTTTCGAATGTTTTTTTTTTTTTTTAATTTTTCGGATTTTATAATTTTTCCTCTTTTTGTATCCGAAACACTAGCTTTATTCCAAATTTTAAGTTTCTGTGGCTGCGGGATCTACCCAATCTTTTTGATGACTCGAGAATGAGTGAGTGTGTGAGTGACAAAAAATCGAAACTTTGAGTTCATATATCGTCTGCACTAATTTATGGGTATTTTTTGAATTATCCATATTTTTGAATTTTTCCTTATTTAGTATCTTAAATATTACCTTTATTCCAAATTTCAATTTTCTAGCGCTATGAAATCGAATTATTTTCAAATTTTCCTTATTTTTCGATTTTTTGATTTTATTTTCAAATTTTATTGCGTTTTTTATTTTAACTTATTCTGAATCCTAAACACTATCTTTACTGCGAATTTTAAGTTTTTAAGGCTAAAAAATCAAATTATTTTATTTTTTTCAATTTTTTTTCGAATTTTTGAAATTGTTTTTTTTTTTCGAATTTTCCGGAATTTTTAATTTTTTCTTATTTTGCATCCTAAATACTACCTTTATTCCGAATTCGAAGTTTCTAGCGCAACAAAATCGGATTATTTGAAAATTTTCGATTTTTTTCGATTTTTTCAATTTTGCTTTCGATTTTTTTGGTGTTTTTGATGTTTTCTTTTTCTGGATACTAAACACTACCTTCACACCGAATCTTAAGTTTCTAAGACTACAAGATCGTATTATTTTAAATTTTCAATTTTGATGGAATTTGTTGAATTTTCGAATGTTTTTGTTTCGAATTTTCCGGATTTTATAATTTTTCCTTTCTTTGTATTCTAAACACTTCCTTTTTTCCAACTGTCAAGTTTCTAGGGCTACGGGATCTACCTAATCTTTTTGATGACACGTGAACGAGTGAGTGAGTGAGTGACAAAAAATCGAATATTTGTGTTCATATATCGTCTGAACTAGAAAAGACAGAAAGTTGTAATTTTAAATTTTGGTCCTGTGTGCCAAATACTCTAGAAAAACGAAGTTTCAAATTTTTGGGATACTCCAGCGTGGAGATATGGCGGGGGTCAAAAGTGCCCTGAGTTGCTTCCAGAAAAGTATGCTTACGGCTGTCCTCTCTCGACTTGGCGGAGGCACTGCCGTGCCTACAGATTATCTTAAAATCTATCTAAAACAAACTATCCCCATCCTGTGGGATTTGTTTTTCAATGTTTTACTTTATTTAATGCAAAACATAGATTGCATCCGACAACTCATAAAAAAGTCCTCCGGCCTGTACCGGCAGGAAAAGGAAGCTTTCCTATATCTTCGTTTTAAAATTTTAGCTAATGTTACTCGAAAACAGCAAGTTAAAATGCAAAGAAACCGTTTACACTGAATTTGAATAAGAAATTCGCCAAATTATTGAGCTATAGCCAAGTTGGCTTCATTTATGAAGACTTATTTTTGTCGCCAAATTTGGAGAGATTTCGCCAATTGTCGCCAAGTTTGGCGAGAATTTGGCGCTAATGGATATGAATATATAGTTTTATGCGTATGATTGGGAAAATGATTACAACAATGAAAGAAAATAATTTGCGAGAAATCGCGTTCACTAAAACTTATAAATTTATATTAAAATCATTAAAATTACAGACATTACAATACACTTTCATAAAACATTAAAAACATATTAAAATTGGACGTTTTGGATTTACATGGAAAATCCCTCTTCAACAACAACATTTCACTTAGCGTAAATCATAGTTCAAAAATATCAACAAATAGAAAATGTAACGTATCAAAATTTCGAAGTCAAAGTTACAGTTATAATAACACTGAGTATTCATTCGGGATTGCACCTGCTTGACCATTATTGACCATAAATTTATCGTTGGTTTTTTGTAATGTGCTGTTTTGTTTCAAAATGTCAGCCACCCTAGAATTTCAAACAGCTCTATCTCAGCCAATTTTTAAGATAGAGGTAAAACAAAAAATGCTCTGGAATCCTTGTATCAAGTCCTAACACCTAATTAAAAAATAAACTTGATTTTTTAACTTTTTTGTATATTTATTTTAGTTTTAAAATTTTCCGTGGCCGCCATCTTGAAACAAGAGGGCGGACCAAGCTGGCCAACGAACTCGGTCGAGGCATTGGTGAGCTTAATACACACAATTAGTTTCATCCAAATTAATTTATAAATACGAGCGTTATCGTATCAAATTATTTTCATTTTTTAAATTTTTTTCGAATTTTTTTTATTTTTTTTTCGAATTTTCTGGATTTTTTTAATTTTCCTTTTTCTGTATCCTAAATACTACCTTTATTCCTAATTTGAATTTTCTAGCGCAACAAAATCGGATTGTCTTCAAATTTTCGGTTTTTTTCAATTTCTTCGATTTTTTCAATTTTGCTTTCGATTTTTTTTGGTGTTTTTGATGTTTTCTTTTTCTGGATGTTAAACACTACCTTCACACCAAACCTTAAGTTTCCAAGACTATAAGATCGTATTATTTTCAATTTTCAATTTTGATGGAATTTGTTGAATTTTCGAATGTTTTTTTTTCGAATTTTCTGGATTTTATAATTTTTCCTTTCTTTGTATCCTAAACACTACCTTTTTTCCAAATGTCAAGTTTCTGGGGCTACGGGATCTACCCAATCTTTTTGATGACGCGTGAACGAGTGAGTAAGAAGTGACAAAAAATCGAATGTTTGAGTTCATATATCGCCTGAACTAGAAAAGACAGAAAGTTGTAATTTTAAATTTTGGTCCTGTGGGCCAAATACTCTCTATAATTGAAGTTTAAAATTTTTGGGATACTCCAGCGCGGAGATATGGGGGGGTCAAAAGTGCCCTGAGTTGCTTCCAGAAAAGTATGCTTACGGCTGTCCTCTCTCGACTTGGCGGAGGCACTGCCGTGCCTCCAGATTAGTATTAGACATTTGGCGTAAATCACACCATTAGCAGCTTTTTTATTTCGCGTGTGTATGTTAGGAACAATTCTTTGATGTTTAAATAAAAGGTTTCGATTTGTGGCATTATTTCTTATTTTCTTTTCCTTTTTAGTATTTTAAATGGAATTAGTGAAAGGCGTGTATTTTAAATTAAATGAGTGAAAGACGTGTATTTTTAATGTATGTATTTCAAATGAAATCAGTGAAAGATTTATATTTAAATGAAATGAATGCAATATGAAGATGTTATGAGAAAAATATTTGGCGATTTATCAACTGCGCCAAGTTAACATAAAAGTACCAATACATATGTGGGTACTTCTCTATTATCCCGTCGACCACTTTTCATAACAAAAAACTATCGCCAAATAAACGGGAGAACGTTGTCATTGAAATATCAAAATACATAAATAAATAAAATATAAGAATTTAAGGACACAATTGTTATTTTAATGAATGAAATAACTAATAAATTAGTAAAACATAATGAAAAATACACGCAAATGTCGCGTTAAAAACCACTTGATGACGTAACAAACACGTATAATGCTTCTGATATCAAGTAAATGGGACTGCATTTTTGGCGTTTAATCTAACAGTTTGGCGATAGTTTTTTGTTATGAAAAGTGGTCGACGGGATAATAGAGCAGTACCTCTATGTGAAATGAAACAAGGCACAGATGTCATATACGCACCACGTGGCGTGATTTTTTCCTCCACCAGCTTGGGGAAGACTTTGTTTTTGAATATTAGTTACAAATAGTGTGACAAATAGTACATGTGATTTTTTATTTCAATATAAAAATAAAATAACGTAATAAATGAAACAGCTTCTATTATTTTAAAAAAGGAAATAAAAATAAATAAATAATAGTTTGATATAAATAAAGGCGCGGATGTCATATACGCACCACATTGGCGCGATTGCAACAAAATGGCAATTTTATGCCTCACATGGTAACCCGGTTATTTTGTTTCAATTGTTGTTTATTAACTTTTATTTTTTTATTTTAATTCTATAAATTGTTTTTATTATATATATCAATATTTATTTATATCAAACTATCATTTATTTATTTTTATTTCCCATTTTTGAATAATAGGAGCTATTTCATTTATTACGTTATTTTATTTTTATATTGAAATAAAAAATTACATGCTATTATTGTATGGTATTTGTAACTAATATTCAAAAACAAAGTTTTCGCCAAATTGGCAGGGGAAAAATCGCGCCAATCTGGTGCGTATATGACATCTGTGCCTAAATTAATATTGATATACATATAAAAATAATATATAGAATTAAAATAAAAAATAAAAGTAAACAAACACAACAAACAGTTTTTGCCAAAGGGGCGGGAGAAAAATCGCGCCAACGTGGTGAGTATATGGCATCTGTGCCGGGATTTTTACCCTTTTATCTGTGCTTTCGGAAATATAAAAAAATTAAAAAATTCTTATATCAGGTGTATAATGTTTTGCATTTTTATACGGACCACTTCTCCATTTTAAGATTTTAAATGCTATTTATATCAGATATTTCTTTCTTGAGATTCCCACAAGTTTTTTCCAGTAATTTTTTTAGTTCGCTTATTAATTGTTTACAATTTGCCCCCCTGGCAATAACAATTATTTATCACAAAAAATGGGTACTTCTCTATTATCCCGTCGACCACTTTTCATAACAAAAAACTATCGCCAAACTGTAACGCTAAATAAACGGGAGAACGTTGCCATTGAAATATCAAAATAAATAAAATATAAGAATTTAAGGACACAATTGTTACTTTAATGAATGAAATAACTAATAAATCAGTAAAACATAATGAAAAATACACGCAAATGTCGAATTAAAAACTACTTGATGGCATAACAAATACGTATAATGCTTCTGGCATCAAGTAAATGGGACTGTATTTTTGGCGTTTAATCTTAGTTTGGCGATAGTTTTTTGTTATGAAAAGTGGTCGACGGGATAATAGAGAAGTACGCAAAAATGGCTTCGTTTTGTTAAATTTGTTTGTTATGTATTTTCATTTCTTATTAAAATATCGAAAATGGCAATAAAATTTTATTTTAGCACCGTACTTAATTTTTTAAAATAGCTCAAAAACATGGTTTAATAAACGTATATTTGTAAATATTTTAAAAAACATGTTTTTCCGCTCTCTAGAAAAATTTGTAAGATTCTACAACTGCCTTTGGCACCAACCAGTACATGATACGGAACTTTTCCCTATTCAGATACACAGAAGAGGTTGGTCACAAACAAGAGTAATGCTAGCAACAATATTGTTTTAACTCTATAAGAGTTAGAAACAATAATGATATTAAATTCCCCGATTAGCTTAGGGCCCGATTACGGAACTTTCTCCTAGAAAAAAAAACTGTAGAAGTCTTTTACATTTGTTTCGAATGAAGCTCGATCAATAAAGTATTAATTGATAATACAAACAACACTAATATTAACATGGGGGCAAAAGTTTGAATTTAAGTGTATATATTTGGAACCCTCCCCGCCCCCCCAACCACCCACCAAAAAAAGAAAAAGAAAGTTACAGAAATGAATTTAAAATGGCGTGAAGCCACCCTTTCTGACATAAGAAATTGGCTGCGAACCCGATTACGAAACTTTTACTTAACTTAATAACATGTATCTAATAGCCCTGAGCACAATTCCCCTTCCCAGTTATCGTGGGGCTTTTTTTAAAAGCTTGACGCAGTTCGGGTTGAAGAAGTTGAGATTTACTGTCAAATGATATAAACTACTATGAAAATAAAACTGGTGAATTATTATGCTGGTTTATGTATGTATTTAAAAAATTGCATCTGATTACACTCTTTAGATAAATTACTCCTGTTTGCATTTAATAACAGATAAACGGCTTCCGTTTACTAAATTGTTTAAATATTGGGAAGAGTTGGCGAGAGATAGATAGACGTGTAAACAAACGGGTAGACAGACGGGTAGAGAGACGGATAGCGACAGAGATAAGCTAACGGGTAGCGAAACGAATAGACAGACGGGTAGCGAGGCAGGTGCAAAAAAGGGTTGACAGAGGGGTAGTGAGATGGGTAGGGAGACGGGTAGCGTGGTAGATAGAGAGACGAGTGTCAGAGACGACTTGACAGACGGGTAGAGAGAGGGGTATATAGACAGACAGACGTGTTGATAGACGAGTAGTGTAACGGGAAGCGAGACAGGTAGAGACACGATTAAAGAGTCGGGTAGAAAGACAGACGGATACTGAGACGGGTATACAGAAGAGTAGAGATACAGTAGACAGATGAGTTCGGAGAGAGACACAGCTAAGACATACGAGTAGTTAGACTGGTAGACACGTTTGCAGCAAAGCATGTTATCAATGTGGTTTGAAGTATACGAGTTTCTATAAATAGTTATACAAATAAACAAAGGAAATTTTTTTAATTCAAATATTAAATATTTGATTTAATATTTCAATATTTAATATTTTATTTTTTAATATTTTATTTAGATATTTGTCACAAAGAAAATGTTGCAAAAATTAAATTAAATTTGCGTTAAACTACGCTTGCTAAAATACGCTATTGGCTGCAAATCTGATTATGTGACTTTAAAAATATCGTTTTAAAAGATCCGGCGGTTTTTTTTTTTTTTTAAAGTTTTGAGCAATTCCCGCTTAAGAAAATGAGATTATTTGCCAAATGTTATAAAAAAATGCATATGAAAACATAACAGTATATGAATTTATATATGATATTTTGTAATTATATCATTTAATTTGCTATTTTTCATATGTTGTATCTTTATCTCTTGTCTATCATATGCTGTATATTCACTTAGATTCTTGTTGATATCTTCTTTATATTCGTAATTGTTAACTTTATGTTCTCAGCAATACCACTCAGACTAATCCCTTTGAGGGAAGTCCTAGTTACAACTTCGTTATCTTTTTTCAAGATGGTATATACAGGGATGGGGTTTCTCCTCCTGAAATGTGAATCTTCAAAAATCTTACTCATTTTAAAATAGTAAAATGCCTTGGAAATTGAGACTTAAGAAAATTTTGATTTTTACTATGGATCACTAAGCTCCAGTTGTTACGTACCAGAATCAAATATTATTTTAAAACATTTGTTTAAATTCCCTCAATATTTTAATGTCAAATTCACTGCTAAGAATTAAAAATTCCCAGTTTAATTAGATTTTGTGTTTCCCCATGAGCTCAATCATTCTTCTTAGCTGCCGGTTGCACATGTTTACTGCGTAATACACTTTCCGTGCCGGTTGTGAGAACTGTACCAGTTACAGTTAACACTGCTCCATGATGAACTAATTAGATTTTTTGTGATTTTCCTCCAAAATCAATAAATTTTTAATGTTTAATATTCTCAAAATTATAGAGTAAAAAAATAATTAAAATACCATAGTTTTAATTATTTTACAGGAGTTTTAAGGGCTCTTGAAGAAAAAAAATGGAATTCCAGGAGTTTTCCAGGAATTCCAGGAGGAGTATGAACCCTGTTGCTACGTCAGCTGTCCACTTTTCAATTGAGCCACCCTTATACTATGAATATAGGCAGATAAAACAACATTTTAAGTGTCATAACTTTTTAACTAATAGCAGACTAGCTTCGGTATAAATGACACACCGTCATTAGTCAAATAATGGTGGCATTTAGTCCATATATATTGATGAGAAGCAGATGATGAATAGGTTTATTGACCAATAAAATTACAGGAAATCACAGGGGACAGCCAATAGAAAATTGCATAGGAAATAAAAACTGATATTAGGGAAAACGTTAGTAGAAAATAAGAAAAGGACGTTTTTATATAATATTTTCAACAATCTATCAAAGAGAGAATTGCAAAATCCCAATTAACAAGAATTTATTCGTAAACAAGAAACAAATCGGCCATTGCAAAACATTTCTGAGGGATGAACCACACCTTTGAATTTAACTCAGCTAAAATAATCTCTAAACCCACTTCTATACTTCCAACTTAACTTTCTTGAAGCATTCTATCTAAACAAAACTCATAAAACTTTTGTTAATTGTGACTTCACTATTCCTCTATTTTTAGATTGTTGGAAATATATAAAAATCTTCTATTTTTAATTTCTAAAATTTTTTCATATTGCAAATTTCTTTCCCTATGTAATTTCCTATTCACCGTTCCCTGTAATTTTATTGGTCAAGTATTAACAAGAGATGTCACTATCCATCAATCGATATAATTGTTTTCAGAACATCATATTTAAGCTGTAGTGATTTACTTTATCTATAAACTTATTAAGAATGTCTAGTGCAATTGTTTTGGCAACTACAATATCAGTCATATTCACGATAATTCTAGTAGAAATATCAATGCACAGTGTTGCTAATATCTGGCTGTTACTAAAGCATTTCCAGAAGGCTTAAGATAACATGTGTGTCGTCGCATATACATGATACATAGGATGTGTACATTTTTTTTTTTTTTTTTTCTATCAGTAGTTTCAATTTCAAGTAGAAATTTTCTTTTTATTTAATCACTGAAATTCTGTGATTAAATAAAGCAAAGATTTATATTTGAAAATACAGTTGCTTAAAAATTAAATTTTCTGTACAGGATGCTCATCACGAAGGGGTTAAATGACCAGAAGTATTTCCTCAATCTGGTAAGGAGTTTGAGCATATAAACAAAATCATAAAACCATAGTACAATTTCTACCAAAAAAAAAAAACAAGTGGATAAGTGTGATCGAAGATCGCACAAAGGGTTTCGTTTAATATTCCTTTCAAAACACTTTTCCTTTCTTTAATAAATCCAAATAAATTTCATTTAGCAACAACAAAAAAAAGTCATGTTTTTTATAAAGTAAAAATTTGCCGGTCTATTCTTTCTTTTCTTCAAATAACTAAACCAGCCCGATAGCGGACGAAGCCCACTATTATATTCTGCCATAATAATATCTGTCATGCAGACTAAATGCGATATTTAAAAAATTAATTTCAAAATTAAACATGTTGTACACCTTCAAAATGTTAAAATATACGAATATTTCCATAATCTGATTTTTATCACGATTCAATATGTTTCTCAAACTCATATATTTACTACTAGCTGTTACCCGTGACTTCGTTCACGTATCATTAAAAGAAGAATAAATGCATTAATTAAGCAAAATATTTCATTCCCGATAATTAGAAACGTAAATAATTAACTAACTCTTTATCACATTCCTTAGGAGACAATACAGTATTTCTATGTTATAGAGGCCTTGACATAACTAAGTCTTAAAAAAGTGAAATTTTGTGACAAATAATCACGAAAAGGAAACTGCAACCAATGAAAAAAGGCGGGCCAAATAAAATCGTGGAAATCGGTGAATTATGTAAAAACATATGTCATTTACCTGGTAAACCATTTTACTTTTAACGCCTTTGTGAAACGTTTTAATAGCAATCCTTCAAAGATAATGGAAATAGTATATTGTTATGAATTTTGTATATATTTGTAAATATTTCATTTATTTTATTTTATTATTGTGAAAATTGCAGTATTATTAATTTATTTCCTATTGAGCATCATGTAACTCAATGCTAAAGGCCTCAGATGGTTTGCAAGGAAAACAACCTTACACCCTCATCTTTATAATGGAAGTCTATGGTAAAATCGCCAAGGAATGGGTTTATCGCCAAGTTGGCGATGGTTTTGGCGACTTATTTTTGTCGCCAAATTTGGCGATATATCGCCAAATGTCGCCAAGTTGGCGACGGATTTGGCGACTTTTTGTGCAACCACCCCCCCTTATACCTGTACATTGGGATCCTTTCTCGCTTAGGTTCTCTATCGAAAGTTAAAGCACTTTCTGGTAATTTCTAGCATCTGAAGGCTCTAGAACAGGGGTTCTCAAACTATGGTACGCGTACCAGTACTGGTACGTGAAGCTCTGGTTACTGGTACGCAGAAGTCCATTACTGGTACGTGAAATAAAATACAAAATGCAGCATATCATTATGGAATCGAAAACGACTTGTCTTTATTAACTTGGATATTTTCAAAAAAATTTCGAACGCGATTTAAGATCTGTAAACGCTTTTTCTATTTTTTTCGTTACTAGAAATGTTTGTTATCGTAGACTTGCTGAAATTCGCACACAACGATTATGATACTATCAGTTTTCCTGAATTAAAAACACAATTATTAGATTTATATAGATCAAAGTTGAATTTTGTATAATAAAGACCTAATTTATGAATGAATGAAGTATTTTAATTAGCGGAAGAACTGTAGGTAAAGTCTGAAAGCTTGAAAGTAGGAGGAGCTTGTGTGAGTAGGAGGAATTAAAACAAAATAACGTTCCAAAGTGTAATTTATAACCCATTGTTCTTTTTGCACAAGAAAAGCTTCTTAGGAGGTGTTGAAATAAAAGTCTTATTTCAAACATAATTTATAAATTGATTCATTGTATTGATTGAAGTAGTTTTCTTCTCTTGTACAGAAAGTGTTATAGTTTCCTCCTATTTCAAAAAATCAGTTTTTAAGAGAGTAAAGTTAGTTATTTAAAATGGTCAAGAGAGTAAGATTATTTAAATCAAACAAAAACTGTGGTCATATGCAGTGCGGATTTGAGGTAAAGCATTGTACATCTGTATTGAGGGGGTATATACATAAATGTATGAAGAAACTTACAAGTGTTTGCCTACTGAGCGACATTATTGTCGCATTTAAAGGTATGCAGATTATTAATACGATTGTATTGAATCTATGTTAAATGCGCTAACTAAGCTTTGGATAAGAAATTCGCAGGGCCGGATTAATGCAGAGGCCGATTAGGTCGTGGCCTAGGGCCCACCACTGATGGGAGGCCCAGAAATAAATAAAATTGTTTCCAAAAAGTTTATTAAAAATCCAGCTTTTTGCAATTATTTCCCCCAAGACCAAAAAAGATTTTGATTAACTTGATAACCATATCATAATATCTAAGGATAACCACCGAATACTCCCCCAAAATATTTATAGCTATTATCTTGGTTTGAGACTGGTTCCGAAAAGGTACTGGGCCTTGGGCTTCACATGACCTTAATCGGGCTCTGGAAATTCGTTTCTCATTTGAGACGCCCTGCCACTGTATCTGACGAGAGAGGAAATAAGTAAACTTATTCAGCTCTCATCTCCTGTGATGGATTACTGGAGTCCACATTCAAAAGAATGAAGGTAACAGAATTTTCGCTGACGAGAATATCAGAATACCGTCTACTATCGTCAAAGTCTGTTTGTGTTTAGCGCAACATATCTCTGTGAACGTTCTTCTCCACCCTTTGTCTTATGAAAAACATATACAGGAATAAACTAAACATCGAATCTGACTTATGACTAAAACTTCTTAATATTGAGCCAGACGTGAGGAAAGTTGTGCTTGATGAAACAAGCCCACCCTTTTCATTAGCCTACTGCAACAGTATATGAATCAGTGTGCGCCAATATGTCCTTAAGTATTGTGATTTTTTTACTTTAGCAAAATACTGTATTTTGATATTGTATGCATTATTAAAATTTAATGATGATACTACTTTTTACTTGATTATTATTAAAAAGCAGTCAATTTAGAAACGTAATCATTAATTTTAAATGCAATAAAATCTGCTGTGAAGGAAATACAAAAGACCGAAGAGATATTTCGTTTTAGACAGGTTTTTCTATATTATCTTTATGTTTGTTACCTGGTGGTACGCGAAAGTATGAACTTTGATTTAGTGGTACGTCGGTCTAAAAGTTTGAGAACCCCTGCTCTAGAAAATTCTACAGTTATCTTTAAAGCCTATATAAGGGACCTCCACCAGTTCAGTTCAGTTAGTTGTCTGTCAACTGCGATTGAATTCATACGAGAGGCTTTGCATTGAGAACTGTGTTTCTCGGATCGATTTTGTCGTTGATACGTCGTATTGAACGCATTGTTTCTGTGTGAAATTTTGCTGTGCTTTTATTGGATTTGAAGATTACTGAACATCTTGTAATTTTCAGAAGATATTGGTGTTCGTATTGCACTGTTTATAGTGAATAAAGCCTTTTAATTGTTCTTATATATTGGCATCAGTCCTTTCGAACCCCGAACGCACAACATTTGGTGTCAGAAATGGGATTGAATGCCGATTACAAGAGCAATGGAGGAGCAACTGAACAAATTATTGGAGAAATTAGGAGCTATGGATGAAAAAATGACTGCCAACCTTGGCGAGTTGAAAGAAGAAATGAAGAAAGATATGTCAGCGATGGATGAGAAAATGACTGCGAATCAGGCTGAGATGTCAACCAACCTTGCTGAGTTGAAAGAAGAAATGAAGAAGGAAATGACTGAGAATCAGGCTGAAATGAAGGAGATGTCTGAAGAAATGAAAAAGGATATGTCAACCAACCTTGGTGAGTTGAAAGATTTAATAGATAATAAAATAACATCTTTAAATAAGAGAATTGACGGCGTGGAAAACAAAGTTGAAGAAAGATTTCAAGAAATAGAAGAAAAAGTTCAAAATGCAGCCAAAACCGTAGAAGAAAAGGTAGAAGAAATACAAAGGACAGCCAAAACCGTAGAAGAAAGGATTGAGAGTGTAGAAAAGGAGTTGGAAAATGTGAAGAAACAAAAGATAACTGCCGAAAACTATCCTGAAGATGTCAAGTATCAAGCTATGCTTCCTCGGGTCTCTATTAAACTCTCGACCTATGACGGAAAATCCTCATGGCCAGTTTTTAAGACACAATTTGGGATCGTAGCGGACGCCAATGGATGGGATTCCCAGACAAAGGCTTGCCAGTTAGCTGCTTCTCTACGAGCTGATGCTGCCGACGTCCTACAGACTTTGCCTGCAAATGAACCGCTGGATTTTGAAACGCTCGTCAGTGCCTTAGAATTGCTCTTTGGCGAGAAATGCATGAAGGAATATAGCAGACTCCAGCTCAAATCTCGACAGCAGAAATCCACTGAATCCCTGCAAGAGCTTGCTACGGATGTCGAGAGACTTTCCCATCTTGCTTATCCTGGCTGTCCGACTGAAATTAGAGAAAGTTTAGCTCTGCAACATTTTATCGATGGTGTGCGTGACCCTGAGATCCAGACAGCACTCCGGATTGCAGATCTCAATGATTTAAAAGGGGCTTTGGTTTACGCTCTGAAATTCGAGGCAGCCAAGCAAGCTACTAGGAAAGATCGACACTTTGTGCGAGCAGCCAACCTGCCTGAGACGTCGGATAGAGCTGTGGAGCGCTTACAGCAGCAGATGAATGACATAATGAGAAAGATGAACTCCTTAATGGCCAACAAACCTTACAGGAAGATTAAGTGCTGGAAATGCGGTGGAGAAGGCCATATCCAAATCGACTGCCCATGACGACCCAGCACCGAAGGTAATATCTCTCCCGCTAAAGGAGGAGCAGGAAAACTGATTAATGGCCATCTTGCGGGGCGGAGGTTGCCAGATTTTGAGAAGCCCCATTTTCAAGTA
This sequence comes from Maratus michaelseni, assembly GCA_963931845.1. Lineage (NCBI taxonomy): Eukaryota > Metazoa > Arthropoda > Arachnida > Araneae > Salticidae > Maratus > Maratus michaelseni. The sequence continues at coordinate 12,032,510 of OZ007598.1, forward strand.
TGTGAAATTTCTGCAAGAAGTTGCGGCGAGAACGGAGTTTTTCTAGTCGGAAGCGTGAATGATTTGCCCTGTAATATGATCATCGATACAGGAGCCAATGTGACCATCATTCGGAAAGATCTAGCTCAGCGGCTGAAAGAAAAACTCTTCTGGACCCCGCCGCGTGTTATTCTTCAAACTGTGACCGGAGATCAGATCGATATACATGGAAGAATGACACTGAAAATAAAGTTTGGGAACGCCGCTTATCGCCATACAGTCTACGTGGCCGATATTTCAGACACTTTCATACTCGGACTGGACTTTTTAAAAGAGCATGGATTTACACTGGACTTTAAGAAGAATGAGTTACGCTCTGCTCAAGAAGATGTCACTATTTTCAAACTTGGAAATGAGTCCGGGTCTATTCAACGGATCACAGCCAAGGCAGATGTTATCATCCCTCCTCGGACCGAAATGATGATACCTGGATTAACTGAGAACGAAAGTAGTTTTCAATGTGGCTTGCTTGGATATCCTGAGAAGAGCCCAAAAGGAGTGCTAATAGCATCAGCGCTGGTAGATCTGTCGAGAGATGTGATACCCGTGAGGATGGCGAATGTAAGTGAAAAATCTAGAATTATCCAGAAGGGTGAAGTGCTTGCAACCTGTGCTCCAGTCACCTGTGTTTGCAAAGACCCGAGCTTGACGTTGTCGGAGCCGTCTACAAGTTTAACACCTGAAATTGGACGAAATGAGAATTTATCTCCTGAGCAGAGACATGCCGCAGAAAGACTGTTCCAGGAATTCAAGGATGTGTTTTCACAAAACGAGAATGATATAGGTCGCACTTCTCTGACACGTCATAGAATTGATACTGCCGACCATCCACCGATTAAACAGCATCCAAGACGCTTGCCGTTCGCAAAACAAGAAGAGGTTTCTAAGCTCTTACAAGAGATGCAGAATAGTGACATCATCGAACCGTCATCAAGTCCGTGGGCCTCTCCCATCGTGTTGGTCCGAAAGAAAGATGGCTCCACAAGTTTTTGTGTGGAATATCGAAAACTTAACGATATCACGAAGAAAGACAGCTATCCTCTACCAAGAATAGACGACACGCTAGATACTCTTTCAGAACATAAATGGTTTTCCACATTGGATTTGAAGAGTGGGTATTGGCAAGTAGAGATCCATCCTGATGACAAAGAGAAGACTGCATTTACTACTGGACAAGGACTTTGGCAATTCAAAGTTATGCCGTTCGGGCTCTGCAATGCCCCAGCAACGTTCGAGCGCCTCATGGAGACAGTGTTAAAAGGCCTGACTTTTGAAGCTTGTCTCATCTACCTAGACGACGTCATCATTGGTGGCCGCACGTTTGAAGAACATCTAGAAAATATTCGAAAAGTGTTAACGAAGCTAAGAGCGGCGAATTTAAAGCTGAACCCTTTGAAATGCAAGTTCTTCCAACGGGAAGTAAATTATTTAGGACACATCATCTCAGCTGAAGGTGTCCGAACAGATCCTGAAAAAGTGTCTGCAGTAAAGAACTGGAAGCGTCCGGAAAATGTCCATCAGTTGCGAAGCTTTCTGGGACTATGCACTTATTACAGAAAGTTTGTACAGGGGTTCTCCAACATCGCAAGACCCTTGCATAGGCTCACTGAAAGCAAGCAGAAGTTTCTATGGACACAAAAATGCGAGAATTCCTTCCAGCAGCTGAAAGAAGCTCTCACATCCTCTCCAGTCCTAACCTATCCACACCCCGACAAACAATTCATTGTGGACACGGATGCTAGTCATGAAAGTGTCGGTGCTGTACTTTCCCAAGAAATAGATGGCCAAGAACGAGTCGTAGCATACTGGAGCAAATGTTTGTCGAAACCAGAGCGGAATTATTGCGTCACTCGTAAGGAGTTATTAGCTATAGTAAAAGCCATAGAACACTTCCATCACTATCTCTATGGCAGGAAATTTCTCCTTCGTACTGATCACCCATCCCTAACATGGCTGATGAATTTTAAGAACCCAGAGGGCCAAGTAGCCAGATGGATACAACGACTCCAGGAATACGACTTTGACATCAGGCATCGTAAAGGCTCATCGCATGGAAATGCTGATGCCTTATCAAGAAGACCGTGTCCCGAAAGTTGTCGCTATTGTTCCAGAGCGGAGAATAAGTATAATCCCGAACATGTCATACGCCAGACGAAGACTTCACTATTGACGCCACCAGATCCCTGGAGTGATGAGAAGATTCGAGAAGATCAAATGGCAGACTCTGATATCAAACCAATCTTGGAGTTATTAGAATCTTCTAGCACGAAGCCCAGTTGGAAAGACATCTCGACTTACAGTCCTACGACGAAGCAATATTGGGCTCTTTGGAACTCTCTCCACGTCAGGAATGGTGTCCTGTTCCGAAAATTCGAATCGGAAGATGGGAAGACATCTCGGTGGCAGTTGGTACTTCCTCGATCCCGAATACCAGAGGTCCTCAAGGAATTACATGGCAGTCCCACTGGTGGCCATTTTGGAGTCATGAAAACATTACTAGAGTGCGAGAGCGCTTCTTCTGGGGAAAAGCGAGAGCTGACGTCGAACGATGGTGCAAATCTTGCGATGCATGTGCAGCTCGAAAAGGACCAAAGAAACGTAGCCGAGAAAGACTACATCTCTACAATGTAGGAGCACCTTTCGAACGCAACGCCCTTGACATCCTAGGCCCTCTGCCAAGAAGTGCTGATGGCAACAAATACCTCCTTGTTGTCATGGACTACTTCACGAAATGGCCTGAAGTTTATGCCATCCCTGATCAAGAAGCTTCTACGGTTGCGGATGCCTTGGTACACCAGTGGATATCAAGGTATGGAGTCCCCCTTCAAATTCATTCTGACCAGGGGAGAAATTTCATCTCTGCTGTGATTGAGGGTCTCTGTCAACTTCTCGGAATGGACAAAACTAGGACGACGCCTTTACATCCACAATCGGATGGCATGGTTGAGAGATTTAATCGTACCATCCTCAACAATCTCTCACTGCTAGTCTCAAGAAACCAACAAGACTGGGACCAAAAACTTCCCTTGTTTCTCCTCGCCTATCGCAGCGCCGTCCATGAAACAACCGGCTATTCCCCGTCTCAGATGCTTCTCGGTCGTGATCTTCGTCTACCTTGTGATCTGATTTTTGGTCGCCCTCCAGATGCGCCTTCATCGCCAGAGGGATACGTGCAGAATCTCCAGGCACGATTTGAAGACGTCCACAACTTGGCTCGAGAGCGGATCAATATACAGACGAAGAAGATGAAGACCAGGTACGACACGAAAGCCACGGGACATCAATTCAAAGAAGGTGACAAGGTTTGGTTTTATAATCCGACTCGACGTAAAGGATACCAAACTGCAATCGCACTGGGACGGTCCTTATACAGTCCTAAACAGACTGAACGATGTCGTAATTCGGATCCGAAAGTCACCAAGTTCGAAGCCTAGAGTCGTTCATTACGACAGGCTGGCTCCATACTATGGCCATAGTACTTAGTTCATTGATTGTAATTAGTGTAATGTAAATAATGTAAATTAGTATGACCATGGTCTTGTATGTAAGTTAATGTAATTATTTATTTTGCTTAGCATTATCATTATTATTATTATTTAAATACTTGTATGTAATAATGTCTATGCTTTAATTTAATTTTATTTTTTTAAATAAGTGTATATTTTGTATAATTCAGCATTATGAATGTGTTTTGAATAGTATAGCATTTGTTGGTAATGGGTTTGCTTCCCGATCAAAGGTTGAACTGCCCGGGACGTGCAGTCCTTGAGAGGGGGGCAATGTTATGAATTTTGTATATATTTGTAAATATTTCATTTATTTTATTTTATTATTGTGAAAATTGCAGTATTATTAATGTATTTCCTATTGAGCATCATGTAACTCAATGCTAAAGGCCTCAGATGGTTTGCAAGGAAAACAACCTTACACCCTCATCTTTATAATGGAAGTCTATGGTAAAATCGCCAAGGAATGGGTTTATCGCCAAGTTGGCGATGGTTTTGGCGACTTATTTTTGTCGCCAAATTTGGCGATATATCGCCAAGTTGGCGACGGATTTGGTGACTTTTTGTGCAACCACCCCCCCCTTATACCTGTACATTGGGATCCTTTCTCGCTTAGGTTCTCTATCGAAAGTTAAAGCACTTTCTGGTAATTTCTAGCATCTGAAGGCTCTAGAAAATTCTACAGTTATCTTTAAAGCCTATATAAGGGACCTCCACCAGTTCAGTTTAGTTAGTTGTCTGTCAACTGCGATTGAATTCATACGAGAGGCTTTGCATTGAGAACTGTGTTTCTCGGATCGATTTTGTCGTTGATACGTCGTATTGAACGCATTGTTTCTGTGTGAAATTTTGCTGTGCTTTTATTGGATTTGAAGATTACTGAATATCTTGTAATTTTCAGAAGATATTGGTGTTCGTATTGCACTGTTTATAGTGAATAAAGCCTTTTAATTGTTCTTATATATTGGCATCAGTCCTTTCGAACCCCGAACGCACAACAATATTATTTTTCATTAAATTCAATTCTTGTGAATAGGGAGCAATTATTGTAAACCTAAATGCAAGGAGCTTAAATTTGCCTCCTTGATTTAATCTATAACTGAAAAAAAATCTTTTTTTCTAAATGAAAATATGTTGACAGACGATTTTTGTTCTCCAGAATAAATTGATTCATGAAGTTTGAATACGTGAAAATACGTTTTTATTTTTCAAAAATTTTACTGTATTCAAGATTTTTTTCTTTCTTTCACCATCTATTCAAATTGAAAATAAATTCTTTTTTTTTTTTTTTTCAGTTTTAATGAGAAAAAATGTATTAATCCGTTTTATTTCTTTTTTTTTTTATCCACAAAAATGGAATAATTTAGTTGCCATTTTTAGAAAAAATTCGTTAAAATTTACAATAATAATAATAATAATAATAATAATATCTCGGAATTTAAATCCTTTTTTTTAAATTCTGAGAGTTTATGACATCCTCGGATGAATGATATGATAACCGGTGTTAAGTAAATCGCATTGCGTTCGGCTATCTGAAAAGAGTAGTTGCGAAATACAAACAGGCGGTCAGATTTTAATGTAATAGATTCGTATTTATTTTCCTTTTCCTAATAATCATGGTGTGGTTTTTGGCAAAAAACTCTCATCTGTATGTAACTGATATTCATGTTTAATAATCGGTATAGATAAAAAAAAATTCAATTTTTCTTTTTAAATATGTCGTGAAACTAATCTACTTTCTATACTTACTGATCCTTGTATTATTAATGTACGGAATTAATTCCCGTTCCTTGTAAAACACATTTGAAAATTCCCGTTTTATTTCAAGTCACATTTTCCTCATAGAAATATCTTTTTAATGCCATAATTCTTGTTAATTTTCTTTTTCTGTCAATCAGGACGTAAATTTTAGCGGAAAACTCACATTTGTATGTAACTGGTACTCAAGCTAATTATTAATCAGTATCGATAAAAAATATTTCAGTTTTTCATCTTAAATATTACGTCCATTATCTATCTACTTTCATTGTACATTGATCCCTTGTATTATTAAGACTATTTGAAAATACAATTTTTATTTATGACGTCATATTTGTCCAAGCCGAGGAGGATCCTTTACATAGTTCCATGGTCCAAGCGAAATCTATTTTTAAGAATATAATTATATTGTTCACTTTTCTAATTATAACGCAGTTTTTTGACAGATAAAGATCTTTTTAATGTAACCGATATTCATACTTCATGTATAATAACAAATACTCCAAATTTTTGTTTCAAATATCACGGAAATTCATCTTCTTTTGAATTCTTTTTCATTTTCATTTTTCACGTGAAAATCTTTCAATTGAAAATTAATTTTTGAGGAAAAATTATTTTTCCGTGTTTTTATTTATTGGCAACGATCAAAGCCCTGGCAACGATAAAGTAAAATGGTTAAATTTTATGGGAAAATGTCCATTAATTCTCTATGAAAATAACGAAATTTTGAATTATTAAGAGAAATATTTGAATAAAATGAAAAAAAAAACAGCCTATGTTCATCTGAGGGTTATAATCAACGTATATGCAAAGATACAGCATTAAATGCTCCATTTTGACGCTGGCTTCAGCCTAACATTTGCACACAATCAGATTTATAATATTACTAGCTGTTACCCGTGACTTCGTTCACGCAAGATTAAAAGAAGAATAAATACATTAATTAAGCAAAATATTTTACTCCCAACAATTAAAAACGTTAATAATTAACTAACTATTTATCACATTTCATAGAAGACACTACGGTATTTATTATTATAGGGACCTTGACATAACTCAGTCTTAAAAAAGTGAAATTTTGTGCCAAATAATGGCGGAAATGAAATTGCAACCAATGCAGAAAGGAGGACCTAATAAAATCGTGGAAATAGACGAATTGCACAAAAACAAATGTCAATTTTACCTGATAAACAATTTTACTTTTAACGCCTTTGTGAAACGTTTAAACAGCCATCCTCAAAAAAACATTAATTAGAAATAGTATATGCTTTTTCTTTAAATTCAATTCTGCCTCCTTGGTTTAATATATAGTAGTTGAAACAAATCTTGTTTTCTAAATGACAGTATGTTGACAGGCAATTTTTTGTTCTCCAGAATAAATTGATTCATGAAGTTTGAATATGTGAAAATATGTTTATATTTTTCGGATAATTTACTGTAATCAAGATTTTGTTTTCACCATCTATTCAAAGTGAAAATAAATTCTGCTTTTCAGTTTTAATGAGAAAATGGTGTAAAAAATATACTGATCTGTTTTATTTTTCCTTTTTTATACACAAATATGGAGTAAGTTACTTTCCGTTTTTAGAGAAACTTCGTTAAAAAAATGGCATTTAATTTAATTTTTTTAATTCTGAGAGTTTGTCTGACATCCTCGGATCAATTATAACCGGTATTCGCTAAACCGGTAGTAACTCGCATTGCGTTCGATAATCCAGGAGTAGTTGCGAAATACAAACACACGGTCAGATTTTAATATAATAGATTCGTGTTCATTTTCCTTTTCTTAAGGTATCCGAATACCTTCGGAGGGCCTTTTTTTAATTTATTTAAAAATATGACTTTTTTTTGCATTGTATATCATGATGTGATTAAAAAAGTAAAATAAAACAGAAAAAGTTATACATTTCAAATTATTTTTTTATATTTTGGGGAAAAAATAAGCAAAAAACAGCGAAAATAATCACTTCCACAAAACATCATAATTCAACTTTAAATCAAGATATTTTTATTTTGTAAGCATTATTATAATTATTAAACCTTTTTCTGGGGAATGAACTACTCTCATATTTCTGAGTCAAATATTTAAAACTATATAGAAAGTTAATCAGTGATGAAGCAAAAATTACTAAAAATTTATTGCAAATTGGAAACTTTATCAATAATTAAAAAAAAACTAATACACTTACAGTTACGAGTGTAGTTCATTCCCTTTATTGCACTTTGCAAAGCATACAAAAAAAATTTGAAAGAGATTCATCCATAATTTTTTCCTTTATGATGTTTTGCGTAAACGTAAAATGTTAAAAAATTGATTTTCAGAAAACGCAAAAACAAAATTTAATTCAAAATCTTACCTTTATTTTGAAAAGCAAACCTTAATATGTTACTCAATTTATACACTATATTATCTATTTTGTTTAAAACAATTGCTGTTTTTCTTTTTCAAAGTCTTTTAAAATTTTCTCTGCTTCTTTACTTTTGGGTTTACATAGCATTGAAAAACGTGATGACTTCCGGTGAGCAGAACGATACTTCCGGTTTCAAAATACTGATACTTAGTAATTTTAAAAAGGCAATAACTTGACTTCTAAATAAGATATAAACAAAATTCAAACAGATTTGGAAAGATAAAGAGTCCGGTTATTATATTATACCAAAACCTAAAAATCGATATTTTGGCCGAAAATCGGCTTTTAAAGGTGTTCGGATACCTTAAAATTATGATGTGATTTTTAGCAGAAAACTCGGATACTCATGCGGAACAAAATAACGAAATAACGGATACTCATGCTTAATAATCAGTATAGATAACAAAACATTTAAATTTTTCGTTATAAATAGGGCGTGAAACTCATCTACTTTCTATACTTATTGATCCTTGTATTATTAATGTAAGGAATTGATTCACACTCATTTTAAAACATATTGGAAAATTCCCGTTTTATTTCAAATATGACGTTTCCTTTTTCCCCAGAGAAATCCCTTTTTAATGACATAATTCTTGTTAATTTTCTTTTCCAGGCAATTAATTTTAATACTGGCATGGGGAAAATTATGTTACTTTAACGAAATAATATTAAATCTTTAGGTTTTATCAACAAAAATGGAACTATTAACATTCGTCATTTTTTTTTTAGGTAATCGAGTTATTTCTTTTAGTTTTTAGAATGAAAAATCACTATTTCTCGCTATCCATGACATCATTTACGACATGGATAATTTTGCGGAGCATATTATTGACATTTGCTAACCATTTTCTTTTGAAACTTCTTTTTACTTTTTTAAAATTTAAATAAAAAATACGGTATAGTTATATTAGCCGTGCGCAGACGGTAAAACGGCAAGCAAGTATTGTTACCATACAAAAGAAAAAAAAAAAAGACAAGCGGTAAAAATTCTACCTTACGACAGAATATAGATTGGCCACCCACGGCTTTTATCGTTGAGATTTTTTCAGCCAAGTGTAACTCGTCACAAAAAAAAAAAAAAAAAAAAAAAATTGTTTGCTAGCATAAGCGAGCTTTTTCACTTTAGAATTTAGTTAGCGCTCTAAGATTTTTTGTGAGGCTGGTGGAACATATTAGGCACGAACACACCAAGTTTTAAAAAGATTCGGTGACCAGAAGTATTTTTAATAAATATAATAGTAAAAAGATGTGGCTCCAATGGGCTGAGACTTAGCGAGGTAATTGTTGTTTACAAATGTGCTGGCTTAATGACACCCTTTAAACTGTTTTTAATGGTTCAAGGCATTTTAGCACTTAATACATAATCTAACAAGAACGAAAAATCATGCTTCAAGCATAGATTATGTAACACTTTCCAACGCTTCCAAAATAATTTTACAAATCATACCGTTTAATAAGCTAAAAGATAACATCTAAGTAATCCGAATACTTTTATTCAGCCCTGTATAGGATCTATAGATTTGTATATATACTACATAGGATAATAAATTTTAGTTCAGTTAGGAAACGCGTAGCACAGTTTAAAATTCTCCGTCTGGAGTTAAATAATACGGAAATGTGTTCGCGAACTTTTGTGCTTCCCTGTATAGGATCTACAGAATTTATACACACCACGTAGTAGACAAAAAGTGAGTTAAATTTAAAATCGCGTTCAGCAACTTTAAACGCACGTCCAGGAATTATTGTTGACAGACAGTAGAGAATTCTTTTGTGTGTCCCTGTAAATGAACGATAACTGCTATACACGCGATTTTCTGTAGTAAGCCTCTTGTGATGCACCTCATATAAATTTCAATGCGTTTTAAATATAGAAACATTATTTAAATAAACCGCAGACGATTTTTCTCCATAGACGTAATGTAACGGAATTCTTTTGACTGTCCCTGTAAAGTAACTATAAGTGCTATGCACACCCTATTCCATGTTAAGCTTCTTCTAATACACCTTAGTGATATATATAAATTTCAATGCGTTTAAAATAGTGAAACATTATTTAAATAAACCGCAAATGATTTTCCCCCATAGACCGCAATGTAATGGAATTCTTTTGAGTGCCCCTGTAAAAAAACTATACGTGCTACACACTTCCGTTGAAATAGGGAACATGCTATAGATAACGACTATAACATATAAAAATTGCAGAGCAATCCGAGCATATTTACGGGAGTTAGAGCACGGACAGACGGCAGACGGCCAGACAAACCGAAGTCATAAACACTTTTCAACTAGGTTGGAAAGTGTTAAAAAAGGTAATGAAAAGTTTTATGATAGCAGCTTTTATGATGGATACAGCTAAGAGAAGTTGTTTAACAAATGATGAGTTAGCATTAATTGACGGGATCTTGGAAAGCGGCGGGTGGGGGAAGCGGGAGCTATACAAAACACAAGTGCTCTACGAGACTCGATTTAAAATTAATCCTCACTTGCAATTGAGAGATGGGACTTTAAAAGGGATCCCGATTTTCGCCCCTCTGACAGGCCCCCCAAGAGAGATACGTAAAAACCGAGGGCGCCAAAAGAAACGGGGGGGGGGGATAATCTTTATGCGGTTTACAGCTAATTTTGGTGAAATTTTGGAGGTGTCCAGCCCATAGGAACAGAGAAAAATGGAAAAAACTGAAGTAAATATGAGAAATTGAAAAAAATAAATAAGAAAAGTGCTCCTGACAGGAGACGAGAGAGAAGGAGAGGGAGAGTAGAACCAGACAAAAGTGCTTGATGAGATCAAACTTTTGATATGGTACATGACGGGGTTTGAACACCTTGAATGTCTCCCCGTGGGGGGGGGGGGGGGGGTAACTCCGGTCCTATGGGAGATAGGGCCTCGGGACCCTCTTAGAAATGTCGGCCTCGACGATTTTAACTTCGTTGGATCCTTTAGAAGAGGCCTACGTCCTCTGTGGGGCTTAAAGAGGCTGAGAAAGATGGGAAAAACTAGAATTTAAAAAGAGTTGAAACAGAGAACTATGTTTCTTAAGGGAGGGAGGAGTGAGAGGCGGAGAGTAGGACCAGACCATAGTGCTTGACGAGATCTATCTATTGATATGTTACATGAAGGGGTTTACATTTGGGTGGAGCACCAAAATGGTCTTACTGAACCTTTCCAATGATTATGCCAAGGTTGCAGTTATGATTTCGCCAAGATCATCGCAAAGCTTATATTGGCATCCTATATACGGATATATATATATATATCCAAACACTCCTATATGTGCCATATACGTCATTATACACATATTATTTTTGTTTTATATGTCGTATATACATCATATACACATGTCATATATATATACATCATATATGCATCATATATGGCTATAACTTGGCCACATACGTACAGAAATGTTATATATATATCATATATTATTATAATGACATACATGCTTTATAATTTGGCGATAAATCTTGGCCGCTTGGCAGTTCATCTTTGGAAGCCGCTATAACACGAAAGTACCAAATTTACAATATATTAATGAAAAAAGAAATAAAAATATTTCATGCTTGGTGGCTGCTATAACATGAAAGTACCAAATTTCTTTTTTATTTTTCATATCTGATAATTTGCATCTATCCTTTTTTGTAATTTTAACATTTTTGTAACGATTTTATTTTCTTCTATTGCTTATTCAAAGAAAAAGTCTTCTAAAGTTACAGAATTTCGTTAAAAATGGTTAAAATAGTAAAATGCGAACATCGTTTGGTCCATTCTCGACCGAAAGCAACAACCGTTATCATTATCTTTTTACGTGTGAAGGTTTCGTTATGGTACTTCATTGTGAAGTTTGGTAATTTTTGAAATTCATTATTTGAAAAACGGCATAATCATTCGATTTGAAAATTATATCAAGAAAGAAACAATTTTTTTCCTTTCTAACGCAGTTTGTCTAACAATTTTGTGACAAATACTTTTTGAGCTATTAATATTTTCAGTAATTTCAAATGTTTCATTTTCCGAGATTAACCTGTGGCAACGATGGATTGCTGTGACTTTTCATAAACATGAAAAATGATAGAGATTGAAAGAATAAGCCTCCCTGTGGGTGGCTAAGAAAAGTGAAGAAAAAACCCAAGATCATTTTATTTCACCAATCAAAGCATATCCGCTTTATTTTCGATAAATGACGTCATATTCGCCTGTTTCCTATGGTTACGCATATTGAAACCTTGTATTATTATCAAAAACTAAAAAAGTAAGTTTTATTTCTAATAATTTTATTTAATCTTCTTAATTCTTTATTTTTTTTATTTCATTTTCATTTTTCCCGTGAAAATTTTTCAATTGAAACAAAATTGCTGAGTAAAAATCATTTTTTCGGCCTTTGAATTATTCTTGGCAACGATAAAGTATTAGCAACGGTAAAGTAAATTTAACCATTTTAAAATGCTATACGAAAAAATGTCCATTTATTCTCAATGAAAATAATAATAGGATTTTTTTAAATTTTAATATTTTGAGCTTCACAGCTGGTATTCAGCTACATATACGCTAAGTTTCAACTCTGTAAGTTACATAGTTTCTGAGAATGGCTCTGTGACGGACAGACAATGGAGCAGGAGTAATAGGGTTTCGTGAGATGAACAAAACCCTAAAAAAAAATACCTTTTTTAAAAAAAAGTGACAGACTTGCATGTCTGCTTATACACTTTTTGTTTCAGTCATAAATAAAAAGTAAATATCATTTAATTAAAAAAAAAAAAATCACATAGAGATTCAATTTAATTACTATTTAAAAAAAAAAAAAGAAAAGAAATCGGCATGAAAAGACAATTAGGGAAAATAATTCTAAGGGAAAATAAAGAGGTGGGGTTTTCAAATTCTAATCAAAATTTTAAGTGGAATATTTGAAAAAGTGGGATTTTTAAAAACATTGCACAATCCTCTGCTCTAGCACAAACTCTGGCACAAATCCTGCAATCTTGCATGAACCCTGACAATGCAACATAATTTCATTTTTAACACTTTCCAACATAGTTGAAAAGTGTTTATGAATTCGGTTTGTCCATCTGTATTCTAACTAGTGTAAATATTTTCTGATTCACCATGTGATTGATATGGCAGGATTCATACAGACTTGAGGAAAGAAAAATCCAATGAGTCTAGAAAAATTCGATGACGTACAAGAATTATAAAGGACTGGACTTACTGTATTTTTTTTCATGTATGCCGTGACCTCGTGTAACACGCATATACACCCTAATTTTTAAACTTCATTTAGAGATGTAACTGATTTTATTCTATTAAAATTTAATAGCTAGTGCTAAAATTACAAAGTATTCACAATGTATTGCTTACTGCTTTTTTTTAAATTTGTACAAAATTGCATACTCTATGCAGTGACCAATGGCCATATATACAGAAGTCAGTCATATCCCAAGTACTCTTCATGTGTCACATGCACCTAGATTAAAAAAAAAAAAAAAAAATTGAAGGGGAGAACCAGCGACATCTACAAAAAAATACAGTAACTTAATTTTTTTAAAAAATAGAAGTAATCACTTGAACTTTACATTTGTAAACATAAGATTTTTATTTTACTTCCTTTAAAGGTTAAGCTCTTCTAAGCCATGCATATTTAAGCAGTATTATTCATCGCATAATATACATGGTGCTCCCAAAGTCCCCCCCCCCCCCCCAAGGATGCAGAATATTCATTACATCCCTAATATATATGCAATACAATTAATTACCTGAAAAATTTTATCTATTTCTTACCAAAAGAATTAACAAGTTTTTGCTCAAGAGAAAAGCATTCAAAATAATTTCAAAATTTAATCAGTTATAAACATCTATAGACTCATATCTGGTTTTCTGCACTTTTATAGCCTGTGACACAATCATGGATAAAACAGTTGCAAGATATTTTAAAATAAGTTAAAAATATTAATTTATGAAGCAAATTACAACAATGTCATCTCAAATAGCATTTAACTGATGCATATAATGGTATTAATGGCTTTGGTTATAAGGTCATGTAATGCCCAAATAAATTTGGGGTCATATTTGTTCTGGAAATGCCATCAGGGATATCTTTCCTGTGATGAATACTGTTCTTTTCAGTTAATGCTTCCAAGAATTTAAAAAAAAATAAAAAAGATACAGATAGCTACAACTGGAGCTGTAAAAGTTATACTTAGACATTGTTTTTTCTATGTTGGTTATTTAATCTAAATAACATGTAGGTTATTTAAATTTTATTATATTCTAAATCAAGGCAAACTATATATTCCAAAAGAATAAAATTTCAATATTGATTTAAATCAATATTTAAAAAACAATCAGAGTGATTTAAATTGTGACTAGATGGAACCCGTCAAAACTTGACAGGGAAAAAAATTACTATAAGAATATCAGTAAAATTAGCTTCTTTATTATTTAACAGGGGGAGAGTATGAATAAGTGTTTCAAAAATTTTTATTTAAAAAAAAATTCCCTCAGTGAAATACAGAACTATTTTCGATGCAAACTCCAAACGAACAATCTGTAAACAACTGTGTAATGCAATTCAGTTCGAAATTATAGTCATATACTGTACTGCAAGAAAGAAAATTTCAAGGACCTATGAAGTATCATACAAATAGTATATTATTACGTGCATATCATATTCAGTAAATAAAGAACACATCTCTCCCCATCCCCCTATGATAGTGCAACGGAATGAGCTCCTATGCACATGTGCATTGCATCTGCCCAAAGGCACCGTCGAGATTCAACGCTAAAAATTAAAAAAAATGTTTTGTAAAAAAAGTTTTAAAATGTCCTCTTTTATCATTGTTTGTTTCAAATCCATATCTTCTAAACAGCATCCATTGTTTTAAGCTAATCATTTTTTATGTACAGATGGAGAAATTTTTGTACAATAACAATATACAACCTGCAGATGAGGTAGATTTTTTATTTTTTCAAATGTAATTTATTTGTATTGTAACGAACAACAGCGTCAAAGTTAGAGAAACGTTAATCGTATTTCCAAACAAATGAAATACCTATGCCCTTCAATTTCATAGGATTTATAAGAATTTTGGTACTTCTCAGTTATCTCATCGACCACTTTTCATTTAGAAAAAAAACTATCTCCAAACTATAGGATTTAATGCCAAAAATGCATGATAGTGGTGTCACATTCAGTTGACGTCAAATGCGTTACATGTGCTTGTTATCTCATCAAGTGATTTTTAATTCGATGTTTAATGCATTTTTAATGGTGTTTCACTGATTTATTAATTATTTCCTTAACTAAAATAAAAATTACCTCTTCGACACCATGACAGTAAAATAGAAAAAGCATTCAAAAAATGTTGTGATGCATAGTTACATACAATAGATCAATTTCAACTGACGTCACAAACATTTATCCAACAATCGAGAGAGATAATTAAGAAAAATAATGTAAATAAATAAATATCCAAGATTATTTTTGTTTCTGTTTTCATTAATATATTGTAAATTTTATTGTTTAAAGTTACTCATAAATGATACTTTAATAAATGGGGCTTTTCCTAATTTTTTTTTTCTTTGAGATTCTAATGGAAACATTCTTTCATTTGTTTATTAAGTGCTACAGTTTAGCAAATAATTTGGCAAGTTTTTTTTTTAATGGAAAGTGGAGGATTTTTTTCATTTTATAGTTATATTAAGAAATATATATTTTTAAGATTTTCTGAATTACTTATTTGTTTACTTTTTCATATATTACATTAGTGAAGATTGTCAGTTTTGTTATTCTTTTAAATATCCCCTACTTTTCAGTGGTGTTTCGCATAAACATTGTAAAATTAAGATTATTAGATTTTATCCAAATTCAACTGTCATAACTGCTGATGAAGCAGTCATTTTTGTAGATTTTTCTGTTACCTGTAAAATGATTGTTTTTGTTACAGCCCAAATTAAGAAAAATTTTTGATCAATCAAAGAATTGTATTTCGTTAAGCATGGAATTTTCTTATTTTTAATCTAAGAAAGAAACAATAATCATGCATTTAATTAATTTTGCAATATGCGATACACCAAAACAATTTTGATTAAATTGGTACAGATGTCGCAGACATACCGAGGTTTATTTTTGATGCCAAAATGGTGAATTTTTGCTTTGTATGGCAACCTGGTGTTTTATAATAAAATCGAATATATGTGTAAATAAATAAAATAATATAAAAATAATTAATAAATACAATTAAATGAGTGTGTGTAATAAAAATGTGTGATAATTGTTTTTTTTTCCAAAATGGCGCAAGAAAAATCGCGCCAATCCCGGTGCATCTGCGACATCTGTTTCATTAAATCATGTAATAAATAAAATTTATTAATGTTTAAAAACAAATTTGAGTAATTTAATATATTTTAATCTTTTTGTATTAGTTTTATGGTTTCAGCAAATGTTAAAAGTAAATAAATTGGTGACATTGATATTTCCAGAATGTAATTGATCTTTGTTTACAATTCTACCTTGCCCAGATAACTTGAAGTTATGGTCAGGCTTCAATTTTGGGCAGAGTTCCATCGTCCTGTGGCGATTGACTTTATGACGCATATACAGATGTAAAAGTTTAATTTAAAATTATGGCTAATTAATAAAATTTTTTAACAAACGAATGTACGTTAATAAATCTGTGTCCAAATATATTTTATTTAAAAAAAGAATTATGCAATTTGATGCAGTTGTTTGCTCTCACGGACTGTCGAAAGAAAACGCTTAGCATTTTAAGTATATGGTAGATTTCAATCAACCTGATTTATTTCGTTCTTCAAACTGTTCTTTAAGACTTAAATCTGCTTATTTATTTAAGGTAACTACAGAATAAGAATGAAAAAAAGTTTTTTAATTTCCTGATTTATTTTTAAATTTGCCAGACTTTTGCTACAAGTGATAAATGCCAATAGACCAAGAGCTGACAAAGAAATTGAATTAAGTATTTGATGAAGGTTAAAATACTTAGCTGAAATGGGTATCTTCTTAGTTATTTGAAATGGGTATGGAAGACATAGCAGGTTGCCAGTAGTTTAAAAAACACTTGCTTGCCTGAAACAAGTATGTGTGTGCAATAAAGAAAAATCTTTTTTTTTTTTTTTTTATGTTTAATTTCACCAGCTCTTTATCTACAAGTAATATTTAAAATATATAAAATATTATGCAAAAATAATGGAGTAAATAAAAAAATTGACATGGTTTTTGAAAAATTAAAATGCTGTACAAATTCAATATGTTATTTTGTAACATGTGTAGTTTCTTAAGAATGCATTTTCAATTTCACAGATTGGAAAAACTTTTCCCTACCATGGAAAATATTTTAAATTTCTATGTAACACTTTCCAACGCTTCCAAAATAATTTTACAAATCATACCGTTTAATAAGCTAAAAGATAACATCTAAGCAAACAATTTGGAAAAAGCATAACATATTTAAAAACATAATTTCAGGAATTTCCAACATATACAATATTCGGAAAAATATCCGAATACTTTTATTCAGTCCTGTATAGGATCTATAGATTTGTATATATACTACATAGGATGCTAAATTTTAGTTCAGTTAGGAAATGCGTAGCACAGTTTAAAATTCTCCTTCTGGAGTTTCTGTCAATAAACAGAAATGTGTTCGCGAACTTTTGTGCTTCCCTGTATAGGATCTACAGAATTTATACACACCACGTAATAGACAAAAAGCGGGTTAAAATTAAAATCGCGTTCAGTAACTTAAACCGCACTTCCAGGAATCATTGTTAACAGACAGTAGAGAATTATTTTGTGTGTCCCTGTAAATGAACTATGACTGCTATACACACAATATTCTGTAGTAAGCCTCTTGTCATGCACCTTAGTGATATATATAAATTTCAATGCGTTTAAAATAGTGAAATATTATTTAAATAAACCGCAGAAGATTTTTCTCCATAGACGTAATGTAACGGAATTCTTTTGACTGTCCCTGTAAAGTAACTATAAGTGCTATAAACACCCTATTCCATATTAAGCTTCTTCTAATGCACAGGGCTCCCAACACATTTTAGTCCTCAAAAAGGGGGAAAGGGGACCATTTTTATTTAAAAAGGGGACTTTGGGGGACCATTTATACTAAAAAAAGGAACTTTGGGGGACCAGTTATAATTAAAAAGGCGACTGAAAAGGGACCACATGTCTAAAAATACAGCACCAAGTTTCCCTAATATGCAAATTTTTTAAATTTACTTCAGAAAATATGTTAATTGATTATCTTTACAAAGGAAAGATATCATTAAACAATTGATTATCTTGTCACTAAACAATATACACAGCTTTATTTAACACACTCAAATATCCTACGCCAAGATGGGTTATATTTAGAACAGCAAAAAATGATTTGGAATAAAATATAAATAGTAAAAATTAATGGATCTAAGAAAATATTAAATGAATCAATTGTTAGCAGTATTATACATTAACAATTACAAAAGAACAGTGCTTTTCTTGGAATTTAACTTGTAGTAACAGTAATCAGTGAATAAAAAAAGCACAGCATAACAGCACCTTCTGTTAACTAATAAAATTTAAAATTAGATTAACATAAATATATATTGTTAATTATTAACTCAAACATAAAATTCAGTTTCTTTATATATAATAGAAACTGGGATGCTATAATGTTCATTCAAAAAAGCATACTATGGCAACTCCTCCTAGGTTAAGGCTTGGTAGTGGTCAAAACCAATATTCGTAATCATCGTACATATTAAATTTGGTGAAATTCTATCCCAAACATGCCGAGATCTGGCTATCATGGAAATAGTTAAAAATGCAACCCAGTAGCACCACCTGTTGGGTGAAATACACCAAAATGTAATCAGCATCGATTTATGTTAAGAGTTAACTTAATGTGAAGTTTGATGAAATTTTACCCAGATTGTCTTATTAAAATACCTCATGTAAAAAAATCCCTGATGGCTTGGCCTACAGGCACACGTAGATTTCGAAGACGCAGACCCTGGGGTGCCTGTTTCTTGGGAATTGCAGAAAAAAGACCTTTTCGCCATGATGCAGCAGTTGGGACCGCCCACTTCGAAACATACCTGTGCCTGTATGCGGAGCCAACAGGGATTTTTTGTTTTTTATTTATTTTTTTATTTGCTATAAGAGTTGGTCTTATAAAAAACTTGTCAGTATAAAAGTTGTAGATAATATTAAAGAGATTTATAATAAATTTAAGCGGATTTGATATCTTGTGAACTGATGAAATTAGGAATTTTTTTCTTATTAAGCCCCTATCCCCCCCCCCACCCCCTTGAAGGCATTTTTAATGAAATCAAAAATTTGTCATACATAAATTTTTGGCCCTTTTCCTAGAAGTAATAATAACTTTAAACGGATTTGATATGTATAATAATTAGAAAGTTATGTTTTTTTTCTCTTTTCACAAAAAGCCCCCCCCCCCCCCCCCCTTCCACTCCCCTTGGTTCGATTTTGCCCATTAACGAACTTGACCGAGATTTTATGTATCAGTTTGGAAAAGATTTGTGGAGAATTATTGAAGCTATCGTGTCCATAAAAAAGTGATATAGATAGATAGATAACAGTGTATATCTGCAAAAAAATTTCAGAAATTCCAACTCAGGGGAGAATGTAATAGGTAGTATTTCTAACAAAATCTATCTAAAAATGCAACATAACAGTGCCACCTGTTCTCCATCAAAACTGAAAACAAAACTATATCTATAATATAGAAGTTTATCTGTGTGGGCAGGAAAGTACCTGCATGTCTAAAGTTAGTTTTTAAATTTAAGATTTTTTTTTTATTTAATTTTTCAGGCAATTTTTACCTTTTTTTTCCCTATGTTTGATGGTGATTTTTTTCACATTAATAAAAGGAATTCAGTTTAAGAAGTTTTATCCCAGTAGTAATTTTTTTCCTTTTTTTAATAGTTTATTCAAAATTTGTATAGTGATTTTTAAATTTTTCATGAATTTTTTATGAAAATTACAGGTTTTTTTTTTTTTTTTTTTGACTTGTGCTAATTTTTTGACATTCGTAAAAAGAATTCACTTGCAAACTTTTATATTTTTGTTCTTCTGCAATTGTTTTTTGATTTGAATTTTTAGCAATTTTTAGCTTTTTTCTTTTTTTTTTTCCTCTACATTCTGCGGTGTTTTTTGACATTTGTGAAAGAATTTTGTTTACATCGTTAACATTTTTTTTTCTGCAATTTTTATACATTTTGTAGGGATTTTTTGCAAAGTAGTAAAAGGAATCTGGTTTCAATTTTTTTTAGCCCAATACAGTAAATGTTGCCTCTTTTTAATAAAAAAATTGTTCGGAATGCGTGCAGCAATTTTTAAATTTTGCACAGTTTATATGAGTTTTAGATTTTTTTCGCATTTTGGGATGATTTTTTGACATTATGAAAAATAATCCGGTTTCAATTGCCCAGTTTAATAAATTTTGTCTTCCTTTCAATAAAATTTATTCGGAATTGTGCAGAAATTTTTGACTTTTGGCTAATTTTTTTTTTTTTTTTTTTTTTTTTTTGTGTGTGTGTGTATTTTGCGACGATTTTATGACAGTAAATTTTTGAAATTTAGTGATTTTTAATGAGATTTCCAATCCGTTTTTTAATGTTTTTCCACATTCCACGGCATTTTTTTTACATTCGTGAAAGAATTCTGGTTATAATGTTTTAGCGCACTATAATAAATTTTGTCCTCTACAATTTTTTAACTTTTTTGCATTTTGCGGCAATTTTTCTTTTATTTCCAGTCATAAAAGGGGACTAAGGGGACCAAAATGCACAAAAGGGGACTAAAGGGGACCTTTTTCTAAAAAGGGGACTTTAGGGGGAAAAAGGGGACCACTTGGGAGCCCTGAATGCACCTTAGTGATATATATAAATTTCAATGCGTTTAAAATAGTGAAACATTATTTAAATAAACCGCAAATGATTTTTCCCCATAGACTGCAATGTAACGGAATTCTTTTGAGTGTCCCTGTAAAAAAACTATAAGTGCTACACACTTCCGTTGAAATAGGGAACATGCTATAGATAACGACAATAACATATAAAAATTGCAGAGCAATCCGAGCATATTTACGGGAGTTAGAGCACGGACAGATGGTCAGACGGCAGACGGCCAGACGAACCGAAGTCATAAACACTTTTCAACTAGGTTGGAAAGTGTTAAAAAAGCAAACATGTACTGTAAAAGAATAATATAAGTACACAAACTTAAACAAGAACATTTAATGAAAGAAGTGTGCAATTTTAAGTATCTTACATGACTTGAACTCAAACTGAAATAAATAATGGACTTTAATATTAAAATCGTTAGGTTTACTGGGAGATACATATCAAAGCCTTTATTTATATACATTTATAGTCACAAATTGCAGTCAGAATTCACTCTTAACTGTCTTTATAATAAATAGGATCACAGCTTAGATGTGGTGTATTCATCAGGAAAACTAAATGCATAGGATCCATCACCATTAATGTTTGGCAAACTTCCAGCATTAGGGATAATATTCCAAGAGAGATAAAGTGTTACATTTTTGTTTGCCCTGAAAAGAAAAAAAAAATCTTTATTATTATCATAATGGGAGAATTATCTATACAGATTTAAAAAATAAATAAAATAAACTTTTTTCTGCAATTTTGATCCAAATGATTAATTAAAATTTTGAAATACAAAGAATGACATATGCAATTTCCCAAAAATGTAACAATATTCTATATTACTGCTTTTGAAAAAATGAAATTATAAGCAAAAATAACTTTAAAACAATACATAGAAGACTTTTAAAAATATTATACATTTACATGAGGATATCTTGAATAGTGTAATATCAAGACTAGCAACTAATGCAGAAAGAATGGACTGATAAAAATCCTTCCAGTCTATACAGGCAGGAAAAGGTAGGTTCCCATCCCTTGTTATTCAGAATTCTGCTAATTTTATCCAAACACACTAAGCTAAAGTGCATGAAACCCAATTATAGAAGATTCTCAATATTCGTTAATATTGAATTTGGATGGGAATAAAAAAAAAAAAAAAAGTCATATATTACCAAGTTGGCTTCATTTATGAACACTTATTTTTGTCACCAAATTTAATGATATTTCACCAGGTTTTGTGAAAATTTGACATGGGAAGAAAAGATTACATAGTTTTACATATAAGAGATGGAACAATGGTTACAACAATGAAAGAAAATTTGTGAGAAACCACATTAAATGAAAATAAATTAAACCTGTTTTATGGAGGAATCCCTTATTTTTAATCTGTTGTCTTGTTAAAAATGCCAGCTGCCTTACAATTTCAAACTTCTATATATTGGCAATTTTTTAAGATAGAGGCAACTCAAAAACTGCTCTGGAATCCTTATATCAAGGCCGAACACTTAAGTGAAAAACTTTTTGGATATCTAAGTTTTTTGTACATTTTTTTTAATAGGAAATTTTTAAGTGGCCATCATTTTGCAAGATGTGGATGAAGCTGGCCAAGACATTGGTAAATCCTGTATGATATATCCTCTGCTGGGTAAATCCCTGAAGAATTTGAATTGAAAGTACATATAAAATAAGCTAAGAACAGAATCAGGTGTATGAAAGTTATTTTACAAAATTAAAAACTATAGAATATAATTTAAGTCACTCACATTCTTTAGCAACATATAAAAAATGTCACACAACTTATGTAAAATGATTATAACAGAATATAAATTGTATGAAATTTCTCACAGACAATTTACAGCAGACAGCAAGATCTGTGATTATAGAATTTGTCACAGAAAATATTCTCTATAAAAGTGTTTGTGGGGAAAATAAGTTAAAAAATAATGGCAAAGAAAAAGTGATTACATGGCTGATAGTGGAAGCTCTTAAAGTAAAGGGTAAAATAGCTTTTAATTTTAAATCAAACAAATTTTGGCAGCCGTGCCAATACATAAGAATGAGAGAATGCTAGACTGGATGTCATCTGGATAGCTCCAAATGGTAGAGCATTGGTGTGTAATACCAAAAGTTCTGGATTCGATCACAGGTCTGGACATTTTTTTTACTCTGTTGATTATATGCTGAGTAGTAAATGATAATTCATAACCTTGGTGCATAATATACCAAAGATTCCGAGTTCAATACCTGGTCTAGACATTTTTTCACTCTGTTGGTTATACACTGAATAGTAAGAAATAATTCATATCCCCTGTGTCATACAAACTAATTTTTTAGGTGAGTTTTATTTTATTGACAACAGAAGATAAAACATATGAATTTTCTCACAGTGTATTCAAAGATAGTAAGATCTGTCATAAGAAGGTAAATTAAGTAGTAAAAAGATGTTCCTAAAATAAAAAATAAAATAAAATGGAAGCTCTCAATCAAAGTAAGGAATTAATGGCTATAGTTTATATTAACATTATTTTGGGTGAGAGATAAGTTATATGAAATTATTCACAAGTGCTTCAAAGACAGGAATAAGGTTTGTAAATACAAATTCTGTCATAAGAAATAGAATTCTTATTACAGTAATGAAAAGAAGTTTGTGGGCAAAATGAAGTATTAAATGACCAACATGGAAATTCTTATATAAATTAAAGAGCAAAGAGAGATAGTTTAAATCAATGGTTCCCAAACTGTGCTCTAGGTCTATTTTAAGAAAATTAATTAAAGCTGAATGAAATTAAAGTTGAAAAAACAACAACAACAAATAATAATAATAATAAATAAACTACAAATTGCATTCTGATCAAAAAATTTTATGTTCTTACTGATTGAGGCTCTACTAGTAATGTAAAACTATTTGGAAATAGCTTGATTTATTGAATTTTAGAAGAGCTGTTATGTATAGCCAAGTTTTGATAACATCATGTTTGAATGGTAATTGAGAATAATTTAACTATTATGGTAAATTTAAAAGATTTTAAAACAAAATTTCATAGCACAGAAATTTGGGGTTGTTAGGTATATTTTACTTTATGTTTCCTGACTATTCTTTAGTAAGACATAAGGTATGAAATAGGATTAAATTAATTTGATACCATTTAAAAATGAGAGATAATTGAGAATTTTTGCCATTATAAAGATTGTACTAGATGGAACCCGTCAAAACTTGACGCAAAAAAATACTATCACAATATTAGTAAAATAAGCTTCTTTATTATTTATGAAGGGTTGCGTATAAAACAGTCTTTCAAATATTTTATTTTAAAATTTTTTCCCCAGTCAAATACAGTACTATTTCCGATGCAAACTCCAAACAAACAATCCGTAAATAACTGTGTAATGGAAATCAGTTTGACATTACCACCATATTCCCCACGGCGAGAAAAAAATTCATGGACCTATGAAGTATCTACAAATAGTATATTCCTACGTTCATATCATATTCAGGAAATAACAGAACATAGTAAATAAAGCACGCATCTCCCCCCACCCCCCCTGTGATAATGCAACCGAATGAGCTCCTATGCGCATGTGCATTGCATCTGCCCAAAAGCACCGTCGAAATTCGACGTTAAAAAAGTTTTAAAATGTCCTCTTTAATTATTGTTCGTTTCAAATCCATATCTTCTAAAATGCATCCATTGTTTTAAGCTAATCAATTTTTATGCAAAGATTAAGAAGTTTTTTACAGTAATAAATCTATCTGCAGATGAGGGAGATTTTTAATGTTTTCAAGTGTAATTTATTTGCATGATTTCTTTGGTTCCTTGACATAATCAGGATGATTATCCTTTTTCCATCACAGTCGGGGATATTTTTCCTCTTATACAGTTGGCAAATGTAAAAAAAATTAAAAAATGCAATTCCTAGCATATCCTGATATCTGATGGAACATATTCATCGACGAATTCAACATATCAATTTTATGTTCAACATAAACTAAAAATAGTCTTTTTTTTTCCCCTGACAGATTTTTGTTTAGCGCCAAAATGTTCTATCTTATGGAGAATCTGATCTTATGATTTATCACTTTTTTTTTTCTTTTTCTTTTTTAACCGACTCAAAAAAGGAGGAGGTTATCAATTCGACGTGTATGTATTTTTTTTTTTTTATTTTATGTATGTACACCGATTACTCCGGAACTATGCGTCCTATTTATGTGATTTTTGTTTTATTCGAAAGAGAATACTCTCAAATTGGTCCCATTTAAATTTTATCAAAATTGGTTCAATACTTTTTCAGAAATTCAACAAAAACGAAAAAAAAAAATAAACATTTTAAAAATAGTTAATTTGTTGACTTTTGAGTGTTGCCAAATTTGAAAAGCAAAATTACATAAAATTGTGAATTGGATAAATATAATACAACGTACAGATAAAAACTACTAGAATCCGTCAGGCCGAAATGTCGGAGCATTGAGTGGGATAAACATAAAATATAACATTAACAATATATAATATATATTTTTTATTTTTATATTTACTGTTTAATAGTATAAAAGAAAAATTACAATAACAGCTGTTGAATCTTCAAGTGTCTATTCGGTCAACATTTGCCTCAGATACTGCTCAAATGCTAATCTATCAGCAAGTTCCCCCATTCTTCTAATTTGGTCTAGCCTATCCTTTGCGAAAGGCACTTCAATCAGAACATCCTCTAAACGTCGAACCCTGCTAAACGCGACATAAGTTGCTCCAAGTGACAACTCCTTTTCACCAATGTCCACAGCTATTTTTGACAAAGTTACACCTTGGGATTTATGTATGGTGACAGCGTATGAAACTGTTAAAGGTAACTGAGTACGGGAGCATGAGACATTGTTTTCTTTCCAAGACTTTGTAATAGGTGTGACAGGAAAAAGTCTTTCAGTGAGAAATGGTCCCCGATAATCATCAAAATGAACCATTACTGCCTGTGGCAAGCCTGGAGGCCGTAATCCTGGTCCGTAGACAATATCTTTTACCGTACCAAGTGCACTGTTGACCAATCCTCCCTATGTCCACAGATTGGTACGCAACATAATTCTGCATCCAATTGCTAAAAAAAGTTCAGCCTGAAGTCCAGACGCGTGCTCATCTTCACTCCATCTTGTTATTTGATTATTGTGGTCTGATAATATTCTTGCCACTGGCCATTTTGATTTACGAAGTACTTCTTGATTATGTTCTTCAGCTTGCTTGTTTGTGGGAAAAAGGCGTATGGCATCTTGAAATCTTTCAAGTTCAGCCGGAGGCTGTATAGCTTTACGTCGTTGCATAAGGGATGCGCATTGGTCGCCTGTAACTTCGCCTACGGAAAGCGAATCAAGAGTCTCTCTAAACTGTATTTGCTGATCGTCGCTTTGTTTCATTGACTTTGTTAAGGTGAAACATTTTTCAAACATCTTAAGAACTGTTTGTCCACGTAAAGCCAAAATGTCTTTTATAGAATGTCTCCTATATAGAGGGTGTGTCTTTTACAGGCTGTAGCTGCCTAATATCTCCAGTCAGGTAAACAAATAAGCCTCCAAAAGGTCCAATGCTGTCTGGTTTACCTTCGCGACATCTTTTCTCAAGTGCAGCCATCAGACGGCATCCGATCATTGAAATTTCGTCAATAATGAGAAATGAAACTGGATTCATGCTGAGCTGTAGATTTCTTGCTGCTTCACTTCCTAAATCAGCAAACGATTTAAAACATGTTGGTACTTTTAGTGCAGAGTGAATTGTTTTGCCCTCGACATTAATTGCAGCAGCACCTGTTGGAGCCAAAACCATAATAGCTTCTGGTCCTAACTGCTCGGTAACTCTTTTACGAATTTCTTTTATTACCGTACTTTTTCCAGCTACGGCTTTCCCAATAATAAAAGTACGTTTAGGGCAATTTATAAATCTTGATTGCAAAGACGAAAGCTGTTGCGTGCATAAGTGAAGTATTTTTTTCTGCTCATCTGTAAATCTGATCTCAGACGTATCGTAATTTTGGATGCACTGTAAGTTGTTGTTCTTTACAGTAATTTAAAAATGAAGTAAAATTGCGATCAGGGTACTTGTAACTCTCACTTTTCCACTCACATGCATGATCAATCACGCGTTGCCCCAAAGTATTCTCGTTTGTCTGCACAGGAACTATGGCAGCCATATATGGCTGCTGCCATATATGGATCAATCTCGCGGTATTCTTATTGCAGGATTTCTGTCTCATCTGTACTGCTAACAGCAGGAAAATTTATTTCTTCGTGTGCATCAATATTTAGATCATTGAATGCTTCCTCCCATGAGTGATACGCAGACGGCAGGCCTTCTTGCAATAAAGAGTCAGAATTACCTCTCCAAGGATAATTGAGTGATACTTGTTGCCTATAGTATTCTTCGGTTAGAGTTGGGTCGTGGTTGAGTGATGTAAGAGGAAAAACTCTGACAACTGCATCTTTTCTTCTTTGGTGATAATCGACTCCTCTTACTGAGAAAGATTTTGCAAACTTAAGAAGCGTGCAGGAAATAAGTTTCTCCGGCCGCGCGCAATATTTCTGAAGCATGCTTTTTGATGGTCTTTCGTCGCTTGAAAAGTTGATTTCTTCCCAGTTCTTATCATGAAGCCGTATTGTAACTACTTCCCGACTACTGTGATACATTGGCCATCCCATTAATATGTGTACTACCTCTTGGGCTGAGTAATCCCTTTCAGAAACAGAAGACAAAATAAGTTTTTGGACTGGTTGAACCGCTGGATTTGTTTCGTTCATCTTATTTAAAATCTCAGATAACAATTCCTTGTAAGGAACAGAAGCTATTGCTGATTTTGAGGCATATTTGGCAATGTAATGCAAAACCGCATCCTTTGATGTAATAGGACTAAAATCAGTGTTAGCTCTCCAAACTTGTGACACGAAGCAATTGTAGGTATTCATTTCAGAATCGTTTCTTTTTGGCAAAAAGCTAATTATGCCATTTTCTACTTAAAGCTTTGGAGAGTCGCACTCTGCTTTTGGAAAACCAAATCTGCAGCTATAACTATTTGTACCTCTTTTTTTCCTTAGGCAATAATCTCCATGTCTTGTGTGACGTTGGACTTGATTTAAGAGCTGAGCGAGATCTTTTTCACGATCTTCACTGGAAATGTCTGAAAAGCGAACTCGACAGCGGTGTATATCATTTACGAGGACATCCTTCTCAGGATTAACAGCACTGCATAGTTTTTCAAAATATGCTGTTACGGCTGCTACATTTTCAGCGTTAGTCATGTCTAGTGTTTCCATGTTTGGCGCCCCTTTTAACCACAACAATCCATGCATGTGAGGACTTCCACGCCACTGCCATTCGAAGCGAACCCAGTAGTCGTCTATTAAAAACAACGGCGTCAAGATTTTTCTCAAAAATATATCACAACGTTTTTGAAAGAGCCAACCAGTCAACAGAGGGTTTTCGTGCATTAATTGTCTGCGTTCTGTATCAGTCAGCTCATTTGGATCTCTGTTAGGGTCTAAAAGTCTGAAAAGATCAGGCCAGTGATAATCAGCTGCAGACAGTGTAAAAAAAATTGTTGGTGCTCCAATTTGTCCTACCATGGAAAGGAGTTCCCCACAACGTGCACGCCAGTATCCTTTTGTGGATCTTAATTTGCTAGCATAAATCATAATGTGTTTTGCCATTTCTGGTTGCCTATTCAGAATATCACGCATCTGCTCTACCGTCTTATTGCTGAACCTATTTCGCTGAACGAAAAAACGCCCTTTAGCCAAAGACTGCCACCGAAGAATTGAATTCATGGCAAAGTAGCGAAATCGGGGGTCTTTAGCAAATCGCCCATCTTCATGCTTCATTAGGAACTTAAAATACTCATCAGGAGAGACTGCTTTTTGACGAGGTTGTCGTAAGTCAGCTGTACCATGTGGAAAAAGATGAGGAAAAGCACGTGCTATGTAACCCTCTTCTTGAAATTCGTTGATAGGCTGTGAATTTAATGAAGGGTGAGGCACACGAATTGCGTCATTTATTAATTTGTTTTGATCTACCGGTAAAAGTAGTGGTCTAAATGACTCGCGCCTTATTTC
Source organism: Maratus michaelseni (assembly GCA_963931845.1). NCBI lineage: Eukaryota > Metazoa > Arthropoda > Arachnida > Araneae > Salticidae > Maratus > Maratus michaelseni. The sequence continues at coordinate 12,061,220 of OZ007598.1, forward strand.
CTCGTTCAAAGTATCAATATCCTCAGTAATATCGGTTGCTGTTGGTAACATTTGAGATACGACACCATTCTCAGGTAATGTAGCGATCAAATCTTCATCAATTGTGATATTTGAATAATAAGGATTGTGAGCTTTAAGCCATCTGAGTGTTTCTAGAAGGCGTTGTGAGCGAACAGAAAACTCTGCACATCCTGATAAAGTATCTTTTGTCACTAACACAGTTGAAGTCATATCTGAAGGATTGACAGGCAGGCGCGAAATAAAACTCAATATTTTGTTTAAAGCTGATTACATTTCCGCTGTATCCATACTGTGAGCCTCGTATACGGTAAAGAGAAACCACTGGATGTATTTGAGCAATCATCATTTGTTCAATGTAGCTCAGATCTTTGAGACAAATAGGAACTGGACCTGGGTCCATCTAATTAGTGGCAGAAAACTTGAAAGCACCGTCTCTACACTTGCATGTCTGGCAGAGCCCAGCAGTTTTTAATATGATATCAGGGAAAGCTCTGTGACACGTATTACAGGACACATAGGTGATTTGCGATATCTCTCTATCAAACCTGATTGCTTCATTCATTTGAGTTGTCAGTATACCGGTACTCGGCAAAAAATCTGAAGGTAACTGACTTGTGCGACTTCTCCGCATTGAATTACGATTCGCAATTCTTCTCATTTCAGCTGATTGCTTTCTCTTAACTGGCATCCTTGCAAATTCTATATAATAAAAACATATAATCCGTTCATATATAAAATGTTTCTTAATATATATATTTTTTTTATCCTGGATTGGCTGGACTATATCAAAATAAACAGATTTACTCTCATACTTCTTTTATACAATAAGCTTGAATGAAAAGAAAATATTTTGAAATGGAAACAAAAGTTTAATTACACCAATTGCTGAGTTCGATTTAAAAAAAAAACTAAATTCATGTACTTAACACGATTTAAACTTCATTGCACGTGTTTTAAGATAAAAATGTATGGGGTCCTTATTTCAGAAAAGTAAAATATATGTAAAATATATAAAAGTAAAATATATGGGACCGAGATTAAGAGCTTTTACTAAAAGGTTGTTTCCGAGTATATTGTTATTTAAATAAGTTTCTCATGATAAAAAAGGGCAACAATATAAATTATTTCAATTTTCTTTTTATTTAATTCAAAAGTTTTTCATGATAAAAAAATGGCAACAATATAAATTATTTAAATTTTCTTTTTATTTAATTCAAACAATCGCAATGTTATCTCTATGGGGAAATGGAAAATTCTAGAGCAGACGATTCCGGGCGTTGGAGTTGACGAATATTTCTGTTTTTCAATCCCCGGCGAGATTTTGCCACTACCGACTTCCAGTCCAATTTTGGTATCAATGCGGCAAATATTTTGGCCGCTATCGTGTACACAAAAGTGTAATTTTTCATGGGAAGCCGGAGCTTTGCTCCGACAACAAATTATGCTACAACAAATCTACTTTTGAATCTTTTAAAATCTTTTATGTATGTTCACCGATTACTCCGGAACTTTGCATCCTATTTATGTGATTATTATTTTTTTTTTTCGAAAGAGAATACTCTCGAATTGGTCCCATTTCAATTTTATGAAAATTGGTTCAGTACTTTTTCAGAAATTCAATAAAAACGAAAAAAAAATAAGCATTTTAAAAATAGTTAATTTGTTGGGCAGACGACTTTCATTTCATATCATAAAATATTCTATTACGTGAATTTGCAAATAATAAAAAGACTGACATATTTAAATCAGCTTTAACTTGTTTTCATAGAACAAACTTTTTAAGATCTAAACAAAAAGTTTTGAGTGTTGCTAAATGTGAAAAGCAAAATTACATAAAATTGTGAACTGGATAAATATAATACAACGTACGGATAAAAACTATAAATTATGCCACAACAAATCTACTTTTGAATCTTTTAAAAGTTCCATTGTTGCAGTTTCACAGCGGTTTGGCATATTTTGACGAGAGTTTATTGGCGCATAATTAAATACATTGTTGTTTCAAATCCCATATAAATGTACGAGTTACAGAAAATATTTGGCGATTTATCACCTGTGACGCACTAGTTGGAAACTGCCTTTAAAATATCCAATATCTATATTATATTATACAATACAGTTGTATATAAATGCTTCTGCAATTGTCTTTTAATATTTCTACTACATAATATTAACTATAGAGTGACAATATAGAAAGAAAGGGGTTACTCCGAATAGTATTATAGGCGACATTGTTGGCGCAGTGTATTTACCTTGTACGGATCGTAAAAATCAGTACACATTAAGCATAAGCACCGAAATCAGTGAGTTACACAGTTATCAAAACTGTAGTATACAGCCCGATTATGACACAATATCCAAGACGATTAGGTGAGAATAATGATAAAATTTCTAATCTTCCGTAATCGAGTCTACTGCCAAAGTTAGCGTGAAATAAAAAATATATTAGCAACAATATGGTTTAATATAAATATAGATATCATTAAAGGCTTTAGACATTAGATGAGAATAATGATAAATTTTCTAATCTTCTGTAATCGAGTCTACTGCCAAGGTTAGCGTGAAATAAAAAATATATTAGCAACAATATGGTTTAATATAAATATAGATATCATTAAAGGCTTTAGACATTAGATGAGAATAATGATAAATTTTCTAATCTTCAACACTCGAGTCTACTGCCCAGGTTAACGTGAAATAAAAAAGATATTAGCAACAATATGGTTTAATGTAAATATGGATATCACTAAAGTAATAAATAAATAAATAAACTTTTTAACCAAAAAAAAGAACCGACTTCAAAAACTACTAAAAAGCGAAAAATAAACTTTTTTACCAAAAATAGAACAGACTTCAAAAACTACTACAAAGTAAAAAATAATTTTTTTTAGGTAATAGTTAATAACAAATTAAATTAAGAGCATTGTATTTACCATGCATATTATTATATTTATGTACATTAATTTGATTTTTTAGAGTCGGTGCCAGCCAAGCCAAGTAAAAAATTCAAAACAAAATATCCAATATAAATCGTAACATGCGTATAAGTTATATCTACATAAATACGAGACAATAAAAAAAATACATATAACTCATCAAATGATAGAAAATACAATGATTTAAATGATTAACTAATTTCCAAAGCAATGTTTGTCTACATATAGTTGCTAATCTCATTTGAAAATACACATTTATAACATCAGATGAAATGTTTAAAAATGGTAACATGGCTTTAATTTGGCTTGGCTGGCACAGACTCCAAAAAATCAAATTAATGTACATAAATATAATAATATGCATGGTAAATACAATGCTCTTAATTTAATTTGTTATTAACTATTACCTAAAAAAAATTATTTTTTACTTTGTAGTAGTTTTTGAAGTCGGTTCTATTTTTGGTTAAAAAATTTATTTATTTTTTTAAAATTATTATTCACTTTTTATGATAGTTAGGGAAATCTATTTTCAATTGTGGCAACTTTCCCAGGGACTATTTTACATTATTGAAGTAAACTGGTGGTCATTGATAAGATAGAATTGAAAAACTTTTCATGCTTGAAAATTATTTAAAAAGTCGTTAAATTAATCGGCAGTTTTCAAATAAATTTCAATCGAAAGCTAATTTTTTTCTTCTAATTGATGATGTAAGAATTGAAATTGTAAAATGTAGTAAAAAATAGAAATTTGTAGTTATTTCGAAGTGATGTAAGCGTGATGAAAGCTAAAGCGATAGCGCCTTTTTTGTCACAACTGTTGTACATTTCTAAAAATTGCCACTGTATTTTGGCTGGCGTCCAAAAGTGGAAAAACATTTTTTGACATCGAAAGAGAAATTCACAGTGAAAGAAATAGGACTTTGCGCTAATAAGGAACTGTTAAATGAACTTATAATAAATTTACCAAAATAATGCCTATGAAATAGTAGTCTTACATTGTTTATTCTAGCTAAAAATACAATCATTATTTGAAGATTTTTTTCTGCCATAACACTATTTTTAATAACTTTAAAAGTCCTGAAATCCTTTACTTTTGTGATTTTTTTTTATTAAAAAAGGAAATCTTCTATCCTATAATTTTAAAAAAAAGCAATTGGTAACATGTAATCAAGGTATGCAATCAAGATGAAGATATCAATGACGGCTCCAATTCTAATCTTTATAATTATGAATGCAAAAATCAGTAAAATTATGTCATGTTAACACAATCATATACTTTTTCTCTTTAGTTTTATTAATGTTAAAATGCACTTCAAGCTAAGCATAACGTCATTTTCACCGGCGCAAACTTTTCACACATACTTCATATACCTTACATTAATGCTTAAACACCATGCACACAAATATAAATATATTTTGTATTTAATTGTAATGAAAAAATGGCATCAACAAAGTTATAATGCATAATGGTAAAATAAACCCAATGGACAATATTCCCGTGACGTCACAATAAATATGAATTTTTATTCGCTTCTAAAACACGCGGATAAGTATTTTTACCGAAATTTAACTTGCAAATTAACAAATTCGGCCTTAAAACCGCGTGCTTTTAATATTTATTATTTCTCTTTTATTCAACCACAGAGTTTAGAGAATAAACTCTGTGCTTCGCAACAGTAGGCGTTATCCGATTATGACGTCATTAGCAGAAGTAAAAGTTTAATTGAAAATTACGGTTAATTAAATTTTTGAACAAATGAATGCACTATAACAAATTTGTGTCCAAATATCTTTCATTTAAAAAAAGAATGATGTAATTTGATGCAGTAGTTTGTTCTCACGGATTGTCGAAAGAAATCGCTTAGTGTTTTAAATATATAGATTATTTTTTAAAGTAACAACCCATGCAGTTTGTGATTCTTTAGATCACCAAGAAAGTAGAATAAAAAGTTCTTGCTTGAGTTGTGGGACACAAAAAATAAAGGAAACATTTTGTGAATAAAAAAAAACTATTTATTTTGATCTTGAAATCAGAAGAGCATAGGTTGTTCTTGGCACAATCCATACTTTAAATAGCCAAACTAACTTTAGAAATAATCCCATCAGATTAATATCAATGAAACATCAGTGGAAATCTTAGTTTAAATTTTAAAAATAGTATTTTTAAATCAGGCTACGACACCACCTTACAAGCTAACCTATCAGACATAAACCGATTTAAATTTTAACTTTCCAAACTTAAATATAAAATAAATGGAGCTTCTGGTTAAAAAGTAAAAGTATTTTAAAATTATTCACAAAAGTGTAACAGCCAAGATTAAGGAGCCTGCAATTAAAACATATTCCAAAGCATAAAATGGGGTTTCCAAATTGAAAACAAATGAATTTTAAATCATCTGCTAAAGTGCAATAGTCCACAATCAAAACATATTCCAAAACTAGCACAACTTCCTGTTGGTGTTACTTGGACCCTAATAAAAATGTTTTAAATCAAGCCTGAGTGTTCGCTGTTACTAATTAATGTTATTACCTGTGGAGTAGAATGTTTGAGAATCACATCAACACTCAACTCAACACAGTAAATCCAAGATTCATTAATTTTTTTTTCTTTTTTTTTTTAGGTTCAATTAATTACAATTGACAGTATATAATAATGCAGCAAATATTTTAACAAACTCTGAAAAATACCATTAAAATAGACAAAATATAATGATTATTGACCCACACAACTTACTAAAATCTTGATATTATTATAAACTTTTAAAATAATAATATTATAAGGGAAAGACAGAGAAATAATTCACATGTTAATTTATGCAAATTACTTTGTAAAATTTACAAATAAAATATGTAAAAGATAATTCAAGTGAAACTGTTTAAATGAATTTTAATGTTTATTAATAAAAAGAAAGAAAGAAAAAACAACAAGACTAGTTTTAACCAAATTATGCCTCCTCCCCCTCTCCCAACACTTCCTCTTTTTTTAAAGATTGTTGCAGTCATAATATTATGGGGAAATTATAATACAACTACTTTTATCAGTCAACATTTATCAGTCACGGGGTTAGAAATTAGTGGTCGTTAGTCGCCAAATGCAACTAAATTATCGTATTTGACGACCACAAAATTATACCTGGTCGTCAAATTTGACGCCTAGCTTTTTTTTTCTTTTACAGATGCTGCAGACACTTAAAACGCGTAAAATACGCGAAAAATTGGAGTTGGGATGCAAAAAAATAGATGAATGATCGGAAAAAATGGCAAATTCCGCCGTAGGATTGCGAAAAAACGGTAAACTTCATCAAAGGATCGTTAAAAAACGGCGAATTCTGTCGAAGGATTGCGAAAAAATGGCAAACTTCGTCGAAGAACAGCGAAAAAATGGCTAATTTCGTCGAAGGATCGTGAAAAAAACCGCAAAATTAATTAATAAAAGATCGTTGAAAATGGCTAATTTCGTTGTCAGATCGCGAAAAAAACGCAAATTTACTCAAAGGGCCGTGGAAAAACGTGAATTTCATCAAAAGACCGAAAAAAAAAAAAAAAACAAGTTTTATTGAACGATCGCGGAAAAATGTGAATTTCGCCGAAGGGCCACGGAGAAAACGCCAACTTCGTCAAAGGATTGTTGTAAAAACTGCTAATTTCATTGAAGGATCAGGGAAAAACGGCCAATTTCAATGAAGAAACAGCAAATTTTGTCGTCGGATTGCGAAAAAACGATGAATTCTGTCGAAGGATTGTGAAAAAGTGGCAAATTTCGTCGAAGGATTTCGAAAAAACTGTAAATTTCGTCGAAAAATCTTTAAAAAACGGCAAATTTCGTCGAAGGATCTAAAAAAACCGGTGAATTTCGTCAAAGGATCACTGAATAGGCGAATTTCGTCCAAAAGCCAAAGAAAAAATGCAAAATTCGTCAAAGGATCTCGAAAATGACTAATTTTGTTGACAGATCACTGTAAAAATGTAAATTTCGTCAAAGAGCCGCTGAAAAATGTGAATTTCGTCAAAAGAACATAAAAAACATGAGTTTCGTCAAAGGATCGCAGAAAAAATGCGACTTTCGTCAAAGAGCTACAGAAAAAATGCAAATTTTGTCAAATGGCCGCAGAAAAAACGCCAATTTCGTCGAAAGATCGTGGGAAAAACTGCTAATTTTGTCAAAGGTTCACGGAAAAAGCTCTAATTTCGTCAAAGGGCCACGAAAAAAAACGTGAATTTTCCAAAGGATCGCGGGGAAAAAACTGCCAATTTCAACAAAGGTTCATGAAAAAAACATGAATTTTGTGAAATAATTTCAGAAAAGATGCAGCATTTCTTTAGAAAACAGCAGACACACAAAGTTCTATATGCTTGTTAATATAGGCATAGTTTTTAATCTGAAACAATATACTGAACTAACTTTTGAAAAATCAGGTTAACCCAAACCAAATTTGCAGGAATATACACTCAGCCTAAAATCGCAAATTAATCCGACCTGCAGCAACAACAAAAATAGTTCTGAGAGAGGATCCCTCCCTCCCCCCCAGATAAAATGTTTAATATGTACAGCCCCCTCCCCTTAACACATAAAGATAATTACAATATCATTGTTAACATAGGTTCGAAAAGAAATGAGAAAATATGATATAACATAAAATTGCAACCATGAAATGCAGTTTGGCACCTAGAAAAAAAATTGCAGTCATCATTTGACGCCTTACGTAGAATTCCCAATTTCTAACCCTGATCAGTCACAAAACAAATCATTATATAATCAGATTTGCAGTAGTTTCATTTGACAGTAAAAAATGAAAATTATATTTTTCTTAATGCAACATGAGTTTATATTCTGTGTTAAGCTGAACTTATAAACAACTTATAATTAATTTCTGATAAATAAAGATAATATATTAAAAATTTTATTTATAATTGAAGCACTGTTAAAGAACAAATTTTGTAGCTATGCAACAAAGGCACACAATTACAACTCAATTTTTTTAATCTAAAATAGTGATTCCTAAGATTTAAGCCTTGCGTATCCCTTGAGGAAACGCATGTGCTTGACATATGCCCTATTTTTTTGTTTGCAAATATACTACTGCAGTAATATAATATGCTACTACTGACATAATATGCAGTACTCTAATTTAATATTCATTACTTTAAAATTTAACAGCGCTTTTTTTTTTTTAAAGAAAAGCAATTATCGTAAGTATTGAAATATTTTCAATAATTTGATTACATATCTAATTTTAGATGAAAAATAAAGGAAACTAAATCATATTAAACAAACCTTTTTTAAAATTGTATGTAAAACTCATAAAATGATGAAAAGTAGCAAGTGTTTCTGTATTAAAACTAAGGTGATTTCATATATTATTATGGATAAGATCAAACTTAGAAAATAATCCTTCGGTTGCGGCAAGCTCCATTAGTCACTCTTCGCAGATACCTCTGAACTGGATTGAAAGTTTTGTAAATCCCAAGTTTTTCGATACCAGTAAGTTGATGACCGGCTCCATCTAAAACACTTCGTGGCCTCCTGAATTTAACTGAAGTTTCCGTATGTCTCGGGGATTTGGTATCCTGAATCAGAACTGAAGATGTTTGTTTTCGTTAGAACTGAAATGAACTGTTAAACTTTTTTAATTGTTTTTACTTGTTATGTTGAATTTGTACAGAGTTGTCTCCGGTGTTTTAAACTGCATTTTATTATGAAGTTTTAAGTTTGTGATGTAGAAATATTATAATGCTGTTTTCTGTACATTATTTAGAAATAGATAGTTTTAAGGTTTATAAGTTTATCTGGTATTTATTTAGTTTATGAGTATATTTTTTGAAGATAGAAGTTTAATTGAATTCAATCACATTCGGCAGTATGGAAGAGAAACCTGGCTTGAACTTAGTTGAAAGAAAATTTAAATAGATTTAGTTAGAAATATAATTTGAAATATATGGTAGAAAGCTGGGTTTCGACATCTTCTACTGATGGAAAGTTCGCACAACAATTTATCAGGTGCGTTATGAAATCTACAAATTCTAACTTTTAATTACTGCCCACAATACATCATAATTTAACCAATTACACTTTAAAAAAAATAAAATTTATAAAATACATGTTCCTGTTTAAAATTACTAATACATAAGGCTATACACAGTATCATAGACAGCAGGCACATGTGTCCGAAAATTTGTTTAGAACTAGAACAGAATGCATCCCCTGTCGATGGAACTAAAAGATTTTTCTGCACGTGTGCCAAAAATGGCTATATTTTCTGAAGCCACCAAAGAAAGTTATTGATTTCATAATCCCAGACAATGAAATAGTTTCATTTTCACTCATCCTCGAGTATTAAGAAAAAGAAAAGTATTGGAGGTATTGAGACGAAACTCGCAGTTTGTACATAGTTTATACGGTAACCTTTTTTTAAAATTTTGACCAAAAACTGACCCGCTTTGAATCAACTGATCCAAACATTTGAGGGGGTAGTATTAAATTTACTTCTGCTTCTGGGTCCATCTCTCTATTTAATTTCTGAAAGACAAAGAGTTACCAAAGGAGCGGTTTCGTGCAGCGATTTTTAGACTGATTTCCATTTTGTATTATTTTATTATGGGACCGGGCAACGCCGGGCGTATCAGCTAGTGTATATATATATACAGGGGTAGTACCCCAACTTACGTCACCCCGTATTTATGTCACCTGGCCCAAAAAGTATATTTTCTTTAATTTGATGCACTTTGAACATTTTTTAGGATTTTTGGCTTTACGTTCTGAGATAGAAAAATATCCCGTGACAGTCATGTGATAGAGACAAATAGATCAGATGGAAAAAGAGAATTGGATCATCCACTTCCGCTCTACAATGTGGAAAGAATATTTGGTTTTCGAGAAACACATAGCAGAAATTCAGTCATTCTTTGATTATGTAACGCGGCACGATGGTTATATTCTGACAATAACACCTAAAAGAAAACTAGTGATTCAACATCTGAAGAAAAGAAACAACGGATGATATTTACGTTGAACGTAAAACACAAAATCATCAAGTTTTATGAAGGAGGAATGAAGACACATAAAATCACCAATAAGGCCATTTTCAATATTGATGCATCAGTGTTTTTTTGGAAGAAATGCCAAAAAAGAACATTTATTGCACAGAAAAAGAAAACATTTCCTGAATTTAAAGTGTGGAAGGATAGATTAACTCTACTTCTTGGTACACAATGCATTACATTTAAAGCATATTACTAAAATGTTCATTTTCCAATTTGAATGTAGCAATAAGAGAAGTCAAAGATTAATTTAACTTGTACGACTGTAAAAACAATTAAAGATAAAGAACAAATATTTACCGAAGGGGAAGAAGGTTCACTCAATGAATACAGTGATAATTCGCAATCGACATGTCGTGGTTTCTGAAACGGTATCATTGCTGATAACATGGTGCGAGAAGCAGGTGATGGTCAGTGGCGCAGCCAAGGGGGGGGGGGTTGGGGGTTAAAACACCCCCCAGAGCTAAAAAAATTACTATAATTGCCGCTTATATGAATCAAAACTACTAAAGTTAAAATTAAGTTTTTTGTTCTTTCTGCCTTGGCAGAATCCACCGCTTTTTTAAATCAAATTCTATTCAACAATGTGATTCAATTAAATGGCGAAAATTCTACTTAAAACTGTGAAAGCACATATTACACGCATAGGTTATGTCAAAACTTGATTTTTGGACTGTGTCGAGACATCTTATAGTACAAGATGGGTCATATACTCTCACACAGACGCTTTGAGTTATATAGTATACAGTGGTCTGTTTCTTAACCCTTTCCGGCGCGGAGTAAGTCTGTTAGCAAAATGATGAAATAATGGACTGACACCGGAATTTACAAACGAATTTATTTGAAAATAAAAACTTGCTTATTTTCCGGAACTGAATAAAATGAAAATTTTAATTAAATATTCTTGGTGCCGTTTGTCAGTTTCAGAATTAAAATTAGGTGTCCTTTTTTGTGACCACCGCCCGTTAAAGGGTTAATTGCATTTCTGTCTTTGTTCCACGTTTGAAACAATAACAGATCATCGAATTCCAGAGAAAAAAAAAACATACACTTTGTAAGTCTCTCTCAGTTTCAAATGGCTTTTTTTGCGTTTTTTGCTCTCAGTTATATCTAAGACCAAGCTATGTGCGTACCCAGGAAAAAAATCTTTGCAAAAGTAAGAATTTTAAAAAAGTACTTAAAGTTATAAAAAGCTATTTTTCGATTATGAGCAGATTTTTGCAATCGGTGTTTCTTTCGAATCATTTGTTTCGTAGGGGGTCTGTACACAAATTTAAAGACTATATTTCATTTGTTGGTAATGTAGCAACGACGTCTTGCTTATGATGGAGATTCATATATTTATCGTTAAAATTTTGTAAATTAGTTGTGGTTCCTCTTTTAGCTATTTTTAATTCTATCGCGCTTCTGTGAAAAGAAAATCTCTTTCCTTTCTATTTAAAATTCAACAATTCTTAACTCTTTTATCTCAGCTTGAAGTGATCCTTTCTCAATTAATGTACATGTCTAAATTCTTTCTTTCGTATGTGCTTGCGGCTTTCATATGAGAAATGAAATCATTTTCAGTTTGGCATGTGCATGCTTTCCTAAAGCATACATTTTGGATCACAGAATAAATAAAGAAAGATAAAATGCAATGTCTATTTCTCGATACATCTGCATGCTAAAAATCCTGCAGATGTTAAGTTCGGAAAGTTAGTTTTCAGTTGTTATAAAGATGCTGATATATGGTAATCTGGTTTGGTGGTTTGCGTTCAAAAAAATTAGAAAGTGCTTCTCCCCAACGAATTTTCTTCTGTACCCTATGGGTCGACGCAGATAAATTTGTGGCATCTCAAAAAAAGGCATTCGATTTTGAGTTTTCATGATGTGAAGATATAGACGTTCGGAGTGCTCGGGGACTGCCTCATTTTTTCAATTATCTTTCTTCAAAAAAAATATTTTTTTTTCATGGAAGCCTCAAGTCTTCGATATGTTTCTTCACAGGATGACAGCCTTCGGGTTCTTCCTTATAGCGTATATGTATGAGCTCCGGTACTCTTTTTTCCTAAAATTTAAGCCCTGCCTGTGAGTATGGATTTTGAAAAAAAAAAGGTGTTAAATGTGCGTTAAATGCATTTTTTTTTAGAAAAATACTATCTATAATTACACACAATTTTACGCTAACCATGCATTAATTTAAATTGATCAGCAATATATTAGTTATGCATTGATTTACACTTATTACATTTTAACGAATGCTATCTGCTTGTCATTAAAATTACTAGGGAATCGAACCCGGGCTTCCCGGGTTACAGAACGCAAGCGAAAACCATTTTTTCCCCTAAATCTAATAGATTTTTCATATTTTTATTTGTCAAAGTTGGTGCATTTAGTGATTTTTCTTTTACTGGTTTCTTTTCTTTTCTTGTGTGTGAAGCGCTCATACATGCGGTATCCATCCAGTTTTTTTTTTTTTTTTTTTTTTTTTTTTGTACTAAGCGTTCATACATGCGATATAGTGATCGCGACATTAACGAATTTCAAGGGTTTTGTTTATTTTTTTATTTTTTTGGTATTATTAATAACAAAAAGTTCGCTGCATCCAGTGATGCTTCTTTGTTAATTTATTATTCATCATCTTATGAATGCGATATAGTGATCGCAATATTAACCAATTTCATGTATATTCATTTTTTCCAACTTCGCAATGACCGTTAACATTGTTTGTAATACTGATGAAATATGAATTAAAACGTTGTTTCTTACTGCTCATATTAACTTTTTATATGCATTTTTATTAAATTTGTGAAATAATTTTTTTATATTTTATTCATAAAAATGCAATATCTAAAACAATATTTTCTGTTTATATTATCTGTTAAAATATCCGATGTTTGTTTATGGTGTAAACAAATAATTTTCTTTTAAATTTTTAAATTATTACAAAGCTTCCTTTTCTCCAAAATCGTCTGAACTAATCAAATTTTGTATCCGGTATAATGCTACTCTCATATAAAGGCACCCTATTCTTGTGACGTTTTTATTTCAAAATTCATTAATTTTACTACGTGTAACTATTTAAAAATTTATAATGGCAGCATTCTTCCATTTGTTTATTGGGCGTTTCAAAATTCATGCTTAAAAATTATTTTATAAGCCATAATATATCAGGCAATTAAGATATAGTTTTCAAACAAATTGCATTTGAAAGTAAATTTTTTTTCCTCTATAACGGTGTAAAAATTGAAAATGTGCTATGTTTAGAAATTAAAAAAATTGCAATAGCAAAAATCACAAAACCGAAATTTCATCGTCAGCTGTTGCCATTTGCAAAATGACGTATGCGTTACACACGGACACGTTTGGCCTTTATAATATATAGATACTAGCTGACACGTCCGGCGGTGCCTGGGCTCATGATAATTACCTCAAATTTGTATGATTATATATCTTATATCAATTTTATATTTTTAAATGAAATTTTCACTAAAAAATATTGATTATTAGACAGAAAAGCATTTTTAAAAAGACACTTTCTTTTTTTTTTTTTTTTTTTTTCCTCGTAAGGGTCTCTCGTTTCATAGTTTTTTTAAAAAAATAACCCCAGTTGTCCGAATTCTATAAATTTTTCATCAGTTATAAACAGGTCTTGACAAATGCAGTCGGCAGGTCGCCACTGGCGACCTAGTTTTTCTATCTAGCCACCAAGTTATTTAACCCGATTTTTAAAAAAAATTATTATTATAACTTTTTGTACAAAAATTGACCTAAGAAATGACCATAATTGGCATTTTTTCTCATTTTCGGCATTTTTAATTAGGTAAAAATAAGTTTAACAAATGCAAATTTTAAATTAATAAAAAATAATTATATGACTGACTTCGACACGAAAATAGGTAGAAATTGTTTTCCTGCTTCACTGTTTCATCCATGCCCCCCTCATCAGATATAGATTTTGCAGCACTCACTTATTACATTTGAAACCTTCGGCAATCAGCATTTCCTGAACATACCGGTTAATGCAGCCTTTACATTTTTTTCATAGATAAATAATTTTGATAAATTTCATTAGAAAACTTTGTTTATACCATCTTTTTAAATGATGTAACTGTTCTAAACTATGTAACTAATAATCCTACAATAGGCTTATTATTTTTCTCAATTAATTGATAAAAAACTTTTGTGCTTTTGAAAATTAGTGACTTCCGAGGGGAGCAGGTTATATTTTTTTACTGGTAACTAGAATATTTTTACTGGCTACCAGATTTTATCAAATTTGCAAAGTCATGGTTATAAATATAATAGTTTTACAGACCGTGGAAAAATATTGATATCTAGCTGTAAAAAAAATGCTTTCTTCTCGCGTCTTTTTTTTTTTTTTTTTTTTTGCGACGTGTCCTTTAAAATATCAACCCAAAAAAGTTACTGTCCGAACTCTCTGAAATTTTATTAGATTGCAAATATAACTGTATCCAACCCCTCTTTAAAATTCCGTGAAAAAAGTCTAAGTCTTTGACTAAAGTCGAAGAGAACAGAGTCACAGAGTCACGTCAAAAAAGACTAAGTCACATTTAATACTGAAAACATGAGCCGACGCCGAGCAAACCCACGCCAAAATACCCAACTTTCTTTTTGCATTGTCATCGAAAAATTCTCTGATTTTTTTTAAATACTTTTATTCATCAGAGCGTTGTAGGCGCTGTAATTTTGATCTTCCAAGATGCTTTTAATGGATTGTGTCGAAATACAGACGTTTAGTTACTTTTAGCATAGAAAAAAGATCGTCTTCGAAAGGCCCGATATGACGTGAGGTTCTAGATAAATCGTAATTTAGAATGCTTTCAGCTGTTTCACACCTTTAAATTTACCATTTATAATAAATTCTTTATGCCAAGCATTTCCATCTTAAAAGTAATCTCTATACTAAATTTCAAGTTTCTAACACTAACAGTTTCAACTAAATCATAATTTAGAACACTTTTAGAAAGTTTTCAGCTCATTTCGTCCTTTTAAATTTTAAATGTTTTTAAAAATGTTATAAGGAAGCATTTACTACATAAAAGTAATCATCATGCCAAATTCCAAGTTTTCATACCAATTGTGTCACATAAATCGCAATTTTAGAATGCTTCTTACCCTTGCATTCTTTTAAATTTTGAATTAAAACAATAAATTCTGGGGAGCATTTACGTCTTTTAAGTAACATCCAATATAAAATTTCAAAACTATAGCCCTAAAAGTTCTAAATGACTTGTTACATTTGGCAAAAAGCAAGGTAAGTAAGTCTATTGAAAATTTTGTTAAAATTGCTTCATTATTATTAAAGTTAGGAATAAGAATTTGTGATTCTCTTGTAATGAAACCTTGTGTATTTTTGATTGAACAAATGGATCCAATTCTGTTATTTTCTATGTAAAAATTATTTGCTGTAGTGTGTTCTTCCATCTTTAAGTTTTTCCCTCATCATTTTTAAACACTTTATAAATCTAACATAGTTTTGTGTTATTTCATTGGTGCATTTTATAGTTTGTAACTCTAATATTGTAAACGCTGTTTAAATTAATTATAACCAACTTAATTGCAGAGAAAAGCATTATGATTTCATTCATTTAAAAGACTGATTCCATTAACCGATGATTCATATTACCGGCGACCATCTTTATTATAAACTCAACCCCCCCCCCCCCCCCCCTAGAACCGAATTCTGGCTGCGCCACTGGTGATGGTAAAAAATTGCCCTATCAGCCAAAACTAAATATCTAATGAAGCCAAGTTAATTTTTGAAAAAATGAAAGAAAAATCAGATGAAACAAGTGAAAAATCTTTCATTGCTAGTAACGGCTGATTTCATTGATTCAAACAATGATGTATTTTTCATAGTGCTTCATGGAGAGGCAAGCAAGGGCTGATGCTGATAAGAGAGCAGCCTTTTCATTCCCCAACCATTTAAAAATGATAAAAGAAGAGGGGTTCCAAGGCCATTTTCAATATCGATGCAACAGGGCTTTTTTGGTAAAAAATGCCAAAACATTTATTGCACAGGAAGAGAAAATGTTCCCTGAATTTAAAGTGCCGAAGGATAAATCTCTACTTCTTGGCAGACAATGCAAGACGTTTAAAGCATATTACATATAATGATCGTTTTCCAATTTGAATGTAGCAATTAGAGAAGTTATAGAATTGACAGTGAAAGACTTCTGAAATAATGCAGTCCAAGTCATAAAAAATTCCCAGTCATAGGGGATTCATGGGATGAAGTTCAGTGAAAAACAATGAGAGATGTTTAGAAAAAAAACTGTGTCCATTTTTCTTGGTAGCAACTGAGAAACCATCTAAAAATTGTGATTCTGTATCTCTCTTTATGGATGAAATTGACGAACATGTAAGAGAACTCACTTTAGAGATGGATGATAAAAATGTTGTTGAACTTCAATCCAGAACTAACCATCGATTATATTGTGGAATTAAAGAAGCAAAGTCCTGTTCAAGAAACAGATGAAGACTATGTAAAAGATTATAGTTGCAAAATTAACCGAAGGACTAAACCTTATTGAAATTGGAATGAAGGTTCTTGAATATATTGAATCAAATGATCAAAATGTAGCCAATGACTACAAAAAACTTAGAAAATTCACTCTACTATTGCATGGAGATTCTAAGAAAAGAAAACATTGCAGGATTTTTTCACATCTTCAAAGAGTACAATTTATTGATTTATTCAAAATTCTTTTTTGCTTATCCAAATTTGCCGACTTACGTTGCTAGTCTTGGAACAAATTGCTGCCATACATCCATTGATCGGTGTCTGTCTGTCTCTCTCTCTCTCTCTCTTTCTATATATATATATATATATATATGTGTGTGTGTGTGTGTGTGTATATATATACATATGTATATACATATATCTCTGGCATCCAGCTAACATAAAAGTACTGGTATTTCATACATAAGTAAATGAATTTTTTAAACGTGACATCATACTACACAATATAAATTGTATATAATAAATCTTTATCAAAAATACCAAAAAATAAAAAATATATCACCTCAATCCATTTCCATCATCCCAAAAGTAATACTTTGTGTTAGTCTTCTTATAATTCAATGTAGCATTTTCTCCTCTTCGGATAATTTTGTCCCATAAAACAACTTGATTGATTTGCTAAATTTTCAGATGAAAAGGAAAATTATATATAATATGCATAAAACATTGAGTTTAAATATATACATATTATGCAAAAACAGATATATATACACATATATATCAGTACCACTCAGTGTATAATGCTACTTTCTTTTTATTTTAAACATATTTTTTACATAACATCAAGGATTTCCCCCCTCCTCAATTTTTTTAAATAAAAAGCTATAGCTTAATAAATAATAATAATTTTAATGCATAATCTTAAACTAAGAATATTTTCCATTAACAATTTCATAAATATGGTTTTTTAGCTTTTTCATTAATGCATATCAGTATTTGGTCTTATACAAAAAATCAAAAACTTATTTTTTTAATTCACACAAATTTTTATTTACAGAGAGAAAAAAATGAACAAATTAAACTACAATAAATGAACAAATTAAAAAATAATAAATGAATAATTTTTTGCTTTCTTTTCTAAAATATCAAAATTACAATCATTATTGGCAAAGCTAAACAGTCCTAGTTGGCATTTTGTATTAACTTATTAAATTTACTAGACCGTTTTAGCAGGATTGCATGGTTTAAACCAACAAGTAAAAGTTTTTTTACAACTATTTTAAATGTTCCTCATTTAATAAAAACACTTTACTTATAATTGAACTTAATTTATCTTTTAAGTTCAATTTTTAATATGGCTATGTCAGCAATGTTATATCTGCATAATATCTAATTCGAGAAACCATGATTAGCAAAATTAAAAGCCACAATGTCGCTAGTAAGTCAAATTTTTTTACCAGCCAGTTGGAAAAAAACTACCAGCCGTAAATTAGAAGAAGAGAATCTGTTTCATGTAATAGTTATGATGTACAATTCTTTAAAAGGGGACTGAAAAGACATACTCCTATATAATACAAATTATATTTCAAGTTATTTGAAATAAACTCATCTTTTACACATTGAGTTCCTAATTGTAGTATATCACTAGTTTTTTTCCCTAACATATCATTAATGTCATTGCATTTCCTAGTTTCAATAGGTGAATATAGCCTCTGGTACTTCTCCATTATTCCGTTGACCACTTTTCATAAAAAAAATTATCGCCAAATAAACAAATGGAAGAATGTTGCCATTGGAATAAATAAATAAATAAATTCGGAAAAGCCCTACTCATTAAAATGTCAACTATCAGTAACTTTAAATATAAAAAAATTACAATATATTAACAAAAATAGAAAAAAAAAATCTTGGATATTCATTTATTTACATTATTTTTCTTAATTATCCTTCTCGACTGGTGAATAAATATTTGTGACGTCAGTCGAAATTGATCTATTACACTTAACTATGCAATGCAACATATGCATTTTCTCTTTTAATATCATGGCACAGCCATTTAAGGATGCAATTGTTATTTTAATTAACGAAATAACTAAAAAATCGGTAAAACATAATAAAAAATACACGTAAATGTCAAATTAAAAACTGTGTCATGACATAACAAACACGTTTAATGTATAGGTGCAGATTCACGGTCGCCAGTCGCCACGTGGCGACTAAATTTTTTGCTGTGGCCACTAACTTTCGGTTTTTAAGTCGCCATGTGATTTAAAAGTAATCAATTTCTGGTATTTCCAGTCCACATCGTGAAATGTTGGTATTTTTTTTTAAAATTAAGACCAAAACAAATAACAAACATTATTATTATCTTTTAATAACATTTCAGGATGATCTGTTTAACACAGCAAACTATTAATATGTTCGAATAGCAATGTTATTCGTAACAGTTTGAATCTGATAATTTTACATAGACTGTGATTTAAATATATATATATATATATAAACAAATGTTTGAAGTGTGTTTTGATTTTTATAGTGCAAAATAATCTCACAAATTCAGATTTTATTTTATTTGTACTTTTGTCTGGCAAAATCAAAATAATAAATATTGTTTTTCTGATATTCCCCACTATCATGATTGCCTAGCTAATACATATTTTTTTAAAACCGTATCTTGCCCAACTTTATCTTCTGACTGTACATGATTTAAGATTTAATTAATATTCAAATTTTGTTGTACATGTGTTTATATTAAATAAATTACTTTACACTTTGAATTCCTGTTTTTTTTTTTTTTTTTTTTTTACTCCATATAAACACTATTGTTTTTATGCGTTTGTTTTTCAATTGTGGCTACTGGATTTTTTGGGTTTAGGAGCCAGTGACTCCTTCCAAATTTTGGGAATCTGCACCTATAGTTTAATGCTTCTGATGTCAAGTGAACCTATTGGACTGCATTTTTGGCGTTAAGTCCTATAGTTTGGTGATAGGTTTTTTTTTTTATGAAAAGTGGTCGACAGGATAATAGAGAAGTACTGGGCCTCCATTTGGTAGCTTTTTCATTGCAGCAGATCGTCATAATATCATCTAATACAATCAGGGTGTCTATTCCAGATCAGCAATGAATTTCCCTGACTTTTCCAGGTTTTCCATACCAATAAAAGAAAAATTCCAGGTATCGAGATTTTGTGATGTTACACACAAAATATCTTAAAAGTTGTGAATTTGAGAGTGAAACTTTCACAACTGATTCTGAGGCCCAAATTACTGATTTGTTACATCATTTTTTGGAAAATTTACAAATTGTTGAACTTTTCATATGCTAAACATTTTGCAGATACACACTTTTAGCCTCAGGTTCTATCCATTTTGTCAAATCAGGACGAAATTCTTTAACACATCATTCACAGTTAAATGCAGATTGCTTTGACATATTTTAATACAAATAATAAATATTCAATAAATTAAGCTAAGAAATGTTCAGTTCCCAAACAAAGATAGGAACTAAGCATAGGATTTAAGCAGAGTGAAACATCTAATCAATCCTACAACATTCAGTAGAAAGTTTCAGTGAAACCGAAACTGAAAATCTCCGAGTTACAAAGGAGGACTGAAAGGGGATAGACAAAATAGTTTGCCAGAGAGGTTGAAATGCACTTATGATGAGCAAAGTTTGATTTTAATGGCGTTGCAATTTCAAATCCTTAATTTTATGAGGAATATTTTCCTCTTTTTTTCTTTAAGCTCAAAATTTTCTAACTTTTTCTCAGAATTTTCAAATTTCCCTGACTTTTCCTCAGAAATGATAAATTTCCCTGACTTTTCCAGGTGGCTAGACACCCTGTACATTGTTCTAGAGATATATATGAAAAAAGATTTATTGATGAAAATCTACATTTACATGCAACTATGCTGATAGATAGGAATTGGAAATATCAACTCTTCAATTTCATTATATTAATTCTGAATCTCCTTTGGCAGTTATTCTAAAAAATAATGATTGGAAAAATCCCTAAGCACACCATAAATAAATTGACCTTGAATATGCCCCCCGCCCCCCCTCACTTAATTTCCAAAATTTTGTAGGAGAAGATTTTCTTGCTGTCTCCATACTCACTGATAGAAAACATCTAAATGTGGCAAACAGTTTTTGTTTCACAATTCCTGGATAGTTTAAGAATTCATCTATAAATTATTTACTCACCACAGTGGCTGGTATGGATTAAAATTTTCCAGCTATGCATATATTTCTACGCACCATTTAACGAGTGTCATTCGCTAAGCTGCCAGAAAATGTTCATCATTAAATTCTTTAAAAAAAATTCTAACCCATTATAAATAACTAAACTACATACATTTCTTTTTTCAGAAGAGGAGGCTAGAAATGAATTAGCTGCCAGTATCACTGTATAAAAGTAAGCAGATTTGGCATGGAAGGGGGAAAAGGAGAGAACCATTATGCATTAATCCAGATTGGAGGCTTCAAACTGCCTAGCCTCTGATAATAGAAGAAACAATAGTGAATAACTCTACTGCCCTCACAATCACGGCTGATTTTTCAAAAGTATCAGGCTAGGCTTTCATTTTAAAGGGGCTTGACTGAGTAAATAAAATTTGTGGAGTCTTTTATATTACTTTCAAAGATAAAACAATTTTTTTAGTTTCATTGAAGGTCTCTCTCTAAGTACAGAACCCATAAGCAAAACTGTTTGGAATCATAACTTTTTTTAACAAGTTGGAAATTGTACGTCGAACATGACAAATGAGGTGCGTTCGTACTATAGCTAGTTATATAAATATTCAGATCTTGATGATTTTTAATTCTGTGAAATGAATTATATCATCTGCAGATTAATTTCTGTAATAAAATAAGTATCTCGGTCGCTTGACAATTAAACCTCGGGAGCTCCTATTACAAAAAATAGGGGTGCACAACCTTTTTAAGCGAAGGGCCACTTACAAAAATGACTGGGTTGTCGAGGGCCACCATCAGTAGAATTTTGTTTACAGGACGTGTGACGGGGTAGCCCCTAAGGTTCTTTCCTTCCCAGTCAACGTATTCAGTTCTGTTGGCAAGGATATATCAACAGTTTACGTTTGTATTTATACAAGAGATATAGCTAAGATTATTTTCAAAGAGTGAAAATACTCCTTGACTTTATTTGAGGGAGTAAATTTAACTTTAAAGATTGCCAATGTCGAAAAAAAATTCTGCTTTCAAGAATGAAGGTGGAGAGGAGGAGAAACATATATTAAATTGTACTTCTTAACATATTCAGTCATAAAATGTGGATATCAAGTAGGGGTGCACAATAGGGTGGAGCGAAAAAAGTGAATTTTTTTTTACAAAAAACGGGTAGGTGCCAAAAGTTGCCTTTATACTAGTACATCAAATATCTGAAATTTTACCGCTGAAAAAAAATGCCTTGAGTCTGCGCTTTTGGTCCAAATGTCGAAATTTTGGGTAAAATTTGAAAATTTTTCAAAAAAAATAAAAAATTTCTGTGGAACTGGTTATGATTTAAAAGTGTCATTTAAACTTTTATTAATAAAGATTTAAAATATTGAAACGATAAAACGATATCTTCATTCTGTATAACTGGAGCAAAACTGACAAATTTCGGTAAAAATGAGGTATTTCCATTCTGGTACAGCATACAACGAATTGTTATTTTGAATGCAGCTCTCCGCTAGTTGCTTTTACAACTACCCAGGAGTGGAGGTGGGTGCATATCATGTCCCACCCGTAACCAGCACAACCACCCTACCATCTGAGCGCAATGTTTTATTTATACAATGAATTGTGATTTTTTTATCAGAGTTTTCTGTATATCAACCTAGTCTTGGTGTATTCATCTCTTCTTTCGTATCCACAGACTTTGGATGATGCTGGCTGTGACTTCCTTCACGTATCTTTCTACTGCTTGAGTATGAGAAGGCATGCAAAGTTAGGGGGATGTTAGTACGGGAATCTATACAGCCGTCTATTATCTTCAACAAACTTGCATCTAATAAATGCATAGTGATTGGGGGTCCTGTTTAGGGATGCAACGGATATCCGGTAAATATCCGATATCCGGCTGATTTTTCAATATCCGAAATATCATCGGATATCCGAATCACAATTACCGGATATCCGACTTCTCTGCCGGATATCCGGCTTTCTAGTACATAAGTTCTATGAATAATATGCATAGGACATGATGGCAAATTGTATTCAAACATCCTTGATAAAAGTACGGATGGAATGGGGAATAGCTTTTGTTATAATTTTGTTTATAATGCAAAATATAAAATATATTAGTAAGTTCCCTATCCACGTGTAAAAGGTCCTAACTCTCAAAAGTTTAAAGAATTGTCAGCTTTCCTAATATAGATATTAGAACTCTGTATAATAAATTAAAAAAATTATGTTCACATCTTTTAGAAAATTGTACCTTTACTGTCAGATTGTAAAATAAAATTTGAAGTTGTTTATTAAAGTATGACTTTATTAATTTTCTTTCTTACTTTTAAGTTAAACAATTAAACCGACCTATTTTTGTTTTTTATCTTGTATGTTAAAAAAAACTTTATATTTATTATCTATATCAATAAAAGAAAGTTTTGCTCTGTGTGT
This sequence comes from Maratus michaelseni, assembly GCA_963931845.1. Taxonomy (NCBI): domain Eukaryota; kingdom Metazoa; phylum Arthropoda; class Arachnida; order Araneae; family Salticidae; genus Maratus; species Maratus michaelseni. Next base: position 12,084,300 of record OZ007598.1, read on the forward strand.
GTGTGATGGCTACCAAAATCTACCGCACATAGGAGTCTGAAAATTTGGGTGATGATAGTCTACGGCAGGTCCTGATGCACCAGAGGCTCAGACTTAATTTTTTGTAACCCGAATCCCTTTACATTTTCTTGCCATTAATTGTTTATAACTTGCCCCCTTTTTATCCGATCTTCTTCGTTTTTGGGGTCCTTTCTCTATTTAGCTATTCCCCATTTCTACATTCCAGTTAAGACCCTGGCCTCCTGGAGCCCGGTATGGGGACCCCCGTTGAAGTTTTTGTTCCCTAAATTGTTAATAACTTGCCTCCTTTTAATTCAATCTTCATTTTTGGGGCTTTTTTTCTCATTTAGTTATTCTCCCATTTTTACATTCCAGTAGAACCCGGGACCCGTTGAACTTATTGTGTGCCATGCGTTTTTACCCCCCCCCCCCCCCCAATTGTGTTACCCTCTCCATGCATACTGTATATACTCGCGTATAAGCCAGCCCACACACCCCCCCCCCCAAATTCGAGATGAAAACAGTTTTAATACGAATATTTTGCAGTAGTTTTCTTCGCACCTTAAATTATTTAGAATTAAATGAGGTGAAATAAGGCATAGAAAACCACTCTGAATTAAACATGTTTTCATCTTGAATTCGGGAGTCGAGTATGTATGGTAACTATAAAGGTGAGTCTTGGACACCTCTCTCCAGGCCACTACCCTCAAACCTAGGGCCCAATTTTTTAAGCATTTCTTTAAAATTTTATTTTAATGATTTATTTATACCTTATGCTTAATTTCGACTAATTGAAGATTAAACATTCCCCCATTTTTACATTCCAGTACTAAGAAATTTTTAAGATGTTTTCTTCTCACGGCCCTGCTCAAAACTATCAGTTGGCCCCTTTTGGGTCCTCTACGATAATTCCCTTAAAAATCATACGATTCACTAGCAGTTTAGGTGTGTTCGTAATTATATAAATACGTAGCACCTAATTTGCTGTTCTTTCCGCATATAACAGCGCAAAAATTACCCAACCGAAAGGTTTGAAATTTAATATATATATAATCAATGCAGAATTTTGTCGAGTCATTTCAAGTTTTATAAAAATTGAATCAAAACTTAAAAAGATATTAATAAAAATATTTAGTAAGTAATTTGAATTTTTTTAAAATCAGTACTTCTTGGTTATAGCAGCTTCCGAGGATTAATCGTCAAGCGACCGAGATGTATCGCCAAGTTATCTGACATGTATGACGTTTATAGTCATATATGACATTTTATAACCTCTATGACCAAGTTATAGTTACATTCTTCATTATATTAAATCCTATCATACATAATTAATTCAATGATATCCCATGATAGGTAATGTTTCTTGGTTGGCATGGTGATTACATCATATTTAAGATGGAGTCATATTAATTCCGTATTGCTGAATTTAAAAACCGAATTTTTATACTAATATTGTTTAATTATAGCAATTATATAATCTACCAACAGTTTTTTGGATAGATGTTTCCGGAGAAATAGATATTAAATGGAAAAAGAATGTAAATACGGACTTAAAGTTCTGAAATTTTCTAAACTAGGCTTCAGTTTCTCATTGAAATTTTCAGTAAATGTCAACAAAAGATAAAATGTTTCCAACTTAACATGCACTTATTTTATTACAGAAATTAATCATACCATAATAACAGACACTATAATTTATTTCACTGAAACTATTTATAGTACGAACACACCTTATTTGTCATGTTTGACGTACAATTTCCAACTTGTTTTTCTAGCAACTTCTTAGGACTTCCAGCTACTACATGAACAACAAAAAAATTTCTCAGACAAGACCCAGGCACCCTTTAAGTTTTTGTGCCGTAAATTGTTAATAACTTGTCCCTTGTTTATCCAATCTTCTTTATTTTTAGGGCCCATTTCTCCATTTAGTTATTTCCCCATTTCTACATTCCAGTTAAGACCCTAGATCCCTGGGGCCCAGTACAAGGAGCCTTGAAGTTTTTATCTCTAAATTGCTAATAACGTGCCCCATTTAATTCGATCTTCTTCGTTTTGGGGGATTTTTCTTTATTTAGTTATTCCCTCATTTCTACATTCCACTTAGGACCCTGCTTCCCGGTCCAGGGCCATTGTCTTTTTTGTGCCTTAAAAGACAAAAAAATTTCTCGGACCTCAGCTACAACCAATTTTGAATGTTAATCTCCTTCTTGGGGCCCTTGGTGCAGCTTCTTTAAAAAAATCGGTCAAACTTGAGTTCTGTTTAAGGTTTTTATCATGGGCCCGGGCAACGCCGGGTGGGTCAGCTAGTTTTTAATAAAAGAATTTTAATGCATAACCTGAAATTCTGTTTCATACCTGTATAAAACTACTAGGGGAAATATAACTTCATTATAAATATTTAAAATTAAAAGTAATTTTCTTTTTATTTATAAATCTCTAAAAGTAATTTAACTTAAAATAAAACTAAATGGGACTTAAAGTAAAACAGTATTAAATAATTAAAACAGAAAAAAGCATCAAATAAACCTATATTTGAAGAAAATAACTCTTCAACCATATTAGTAGATATTTTATGCTTAAATAAATAAAAAAAAAGTATGTATTTATTTGTGAAAATACTCTACATTTATAGGTATATTAATTAAATGTGTTATGGTTAAAATTTGTTTACTTCTGCCAGCATTGTACAAATAAACAAAATATTTTAATGTTTAATTTACATTTTTTTATGCAGCATTATTAATATACATATATTTAAAGAGATATAGTTTTTGTAAATTATATTTCAATATATTTAAAATGTTTTAATGATATGTGAAACATGTTTTATTTATGTACATACATTACATGTACATAATTTATTGTTCTGAAATGGCATTATATAAAAAAATAAATAAGCATACACCATAACTAAAAGCAGAATATCTAGTGCCGGATATCCGATCGGATATCCGGCAGGCAAACAGCTTCGGATATCCGAAATCCGATATCCGGCAAAATCCATATCCGGTGCATCCCTAGTCCTGTTATCGCAATAGTTTTCCAATCAATTAGATTTATATAATCATCTGCTTCAATGTTGATTGTCAAATTTGCGTATGTCATCATTTATTCTACCTCTTGCATTTATTATAGGATGAGCAGCTAGTTGTTTAATGTGATTGCAATCAGAATTTGCTCTGAGTGTGCAAAGTAACCATTGTCCTGAATAACTTTTTTAACTATTCGTTTTATGGCGTTTGCTGTGTTGTTTAGTAGCCGAGTAATTTCCCTTAAGGTTTTAGATACATTCTTTAGCTGTGGATTACATTTGATGGTAAACCATCCTGGGGCATAAACTTAGATCACATACTTTGTGAGTGAAAATAGAGACTCTGACGCACAGTCAATGCGAATAATTAAGGTGAAGAATTCTATTCGCCGTTGTGAGCCATATTATGTGGGAAATTTTTCCTAGGCTCCTATTCGCTAGTTCTTTAGAGCAATATCCTGATGAAATAGCTTTGCAAATGTCCAGCAGGTATTTCTGGTCTGTGCTGAGTGCCTTTTCATCGATTTCAGAGATATGTTTTCTAAATTACTCTTTATAGGTTCAAAAACTGCAATAGGGAGGGAGTGAATGGCACGTGGACAAGGATTTCCCTAATACATTTGGGCCAGAAGTTTTCCTATCGATCATGCCTAACAAATGATGCAGAGGCAATTAATTTAACTGGAGCTGGCATATGATCTATTGCATATAGGTCGTGCAAGCTTCTCTTCCATTCGACAGATTACTTCAGTAAGCTTCCCCGTATTCACAGGACACCGGACACCCATCACAACTCAAGCATGAGAGGCTGGACAAATCAATATTTTCATTTTTTAAAAACTTTGATATGCATTTAAATATATCTTTTGATGTTCCCGATGAGGAAATGTTAGGCAAAATTAGTCCCCAAATATTTGGAGCCAGGCTCTTCTAAGATAGTAACACGTTCTTCTTTCATAATTCTATGATACGCATGTTTATCACTTCTCTTTTCTATACACATTGTGTCATCTTTTCAGGAGTCGAAATATAAGGCTCTTATTTCTGTTTTAGGGTTCTGTTCTTTACGTTGAGATGAACAATCCGATTGGCTTTCACGCCTTACCTTGCAAACGGGTCTCTGTAAAACCTCTGTAACGGGTACGGGTACATTATGTTTTCCGGTGTCATTTGCTGTACATACACAATCCTGAAGAACCGCTGAAGCAAGAACTGCAGCAGACCAATCAGAAATTCTATAGCTATCACATGCTCTAGAAAAAGTTTCAAACTTCATTCGAGTTTCGGTATAGGAGGATGAAGATGGGAATTCAATTGTATCTATTATTGAATCATTGCATACTGATTAGTTTATTTCAATTTCACATGCAGCATCTTCTAATTGCGGTGCTTCTCTTTATTTAATCTTCTTTCGATTAATTTTTTTCAATGTGTCGTTGTATGCTGTACCAGAATGGCAACGCCCCTTTTTTACAGAAATTTGTCAGTTTTGCTCCAGTTAAAAATAATAAAGATGTCGTTTTATCGTTTCAATATTTTAAATCTTTATTAATAAAGGTTCAAATGACACTATTAAATCATAATCAGTTCTACAGAAAATTTTTATTTTTTTTGAAAAATTTTCAAATTTTACCCAAAATTTCGACATTTGGACCAAAAGCGCAGACTCAAGGCATTTTTTTTCAGCGGTAAAATTTCAGATATTTGATGTAGTAGTATAAAGGCAACTTTTGGCACCTACCCATTTTTTGTAAAAAAAAAAATAATTTTTTTCGCTCCACCCTAGTGCACAACCTTTATAAGAGGAGGGCCAGTCACAAAAATGACTGGATTGTCGCGAGCCAACATCCGTAGGGTGAACAAAATTTTGTTTTGGGGAAGGAGGGAGAGAATCGGCCTAAATGTTCATAAAATTGCTAATTTTATAAAAAGAGAGTTAGCTCCCTATACTCAACCACCTCCTTAGTCAGTATAACCCATTTCAGTTGGCTAGGATAGAAAAATCTTGCATTTATTTTCCACGCGTGATTGACAATATTCAGTTTTTTTCCTAGTTATTGACAAAATTCACGATTTTTACGCACCCGTTCGGCGAAATTTACGATTTATACGCCCCTGATCGGCAAAATTCGTGATTTTTACACGCCCGATCGGCAAAATTCGTCATTATTTCACGCCCGATCGGCAAAATTCGCGATTTTTTCACGCCCGATCGGCAAAATTCGCGATTTTTACGTGCCCGATCGGCGAAATTTACGATTTATACGCACCTGATCGGCAAAATTCTAGATTTATACGACCCTTATCGGCAAAATTCACGATTTTTACGAGCCCGATCGGCAAAATTTACGATTTTTACGTGCCCGATCGGCAAAATTCGCGATTTTTATGCATACGATCGGCGAAATTTACGATTTATACGAACCTGATCGGCAAAATTCGCGATTTATACGCACCATATCGGCAAAATTCGCGATTTTTACGATCCCGATCGGCAAAATTTACGATTTTTACGCGCCCGATCGGCAAAATTCGCGATTTATACGCACCCTATCGGCAAAATTCGCGATTTATACGCACCCTATCGGCAAAATTCACGATTTTTACGATCCCGATCGGCAAAATTTACTATTTTTACGCTCCCGATCGGCAAAATTTGCGATTTTTATGCACCCGATCGGCAAAATTCGCGATTTTTACGCAAACGATCAGTGAAATTTACAATTTACACGCACGCGATCGGCAAAAGTAACGATTTATTCGGACCCGATCGGCAAAATTCGCGATTTTTACGGGCCCGATCGACAAAATTCATGCTTTTTACGCGCCCGATCGACAAAATTCGTGATTTTTACGCAGACGATCGGCGAAATTTACAATTTACACGCACCCGATCGGCAAAAGTAACGATTTATATGCACCCGATCGGCAAAATTCGCGATTTTTACGGGCCCGATCGACAAAATTCATGATTTTTACGCGCCCGATCGACAAAATTCGCGAGTTTTACGCATACGATCGGCGAAATTCGCGATTTATACGCACCCTACCGGCGAAATTTACGATTTATACGCACCCGATCGGCAAAATTTGTGATTTTTACACACCCGATGGTTGAAATTCGCGATTTTTTGCGTCCGATCGGCGAAATTGATCCACGGGCCACCAGTAATCCGATCGCGGGCCACTTTTGGCCCGCGGGCCACAGGTTGTGCACCCCTACAAAAAAGCACCGTATTTAAAAAAAAGAAATTCAAATTTCTTAATAAATGTTTTTATTAATATTTTCTGAAGTTTTGATTCGATTTTCATAAAATGTGAAATGTCCCGACAAAATTCTGCAAATATATTTTAAATTTCAAACCATTCAGTTGGGTAGTTTTTGCATTGTTATATGCAGACGGACAGACAGACAGACAGATGGATGGACCAGACGACGATAATAGGTGCTACGTATTTATATAATTACGAACACACCTAAAAAGGATATTTTGCTTCACTGAGATCCCTTGTAAGCATGAAGTCTAGGTGCACTGCTTCTGCGGCATCCCCCTTATGGGGATGCAGCTATGACTCTCACAGCTATTATGTCACTCTGAAAAACATTTTTATCTATATCATTTTAAAAGAGTGTAAATATGTAATTAGAGCCTTTATAGCGATGTCATACTTTAAAGGTTCCAAAAATGTTTTACAAAGAAATAAAATATATTGTAAAAATACAAAACACCTTGAAATAAGATTGAAATTATTAATTATGGATTTATTACTGAAATATGTGCCTTAAAACTATTTTGTGAATGTTGACAGTTAAATTAATGTCCTGAAGAAGAGGGGTTGTCTTAGTTTTGTATTAATCTCTTCTCTTATTTGGCCCATCGACTGCCACTATCAGTCGAGTCAGGTTATTATCATAGCACCTGGTACTTATAAAGTTCATTTCTGAAGTAAAATTTTACCATTTAATTAGGATGCCAAGCAGGGACGCGCCAGCAATATCCGACGCCTGTGTGCAGAACTTCACTTGGCACCCTATATTCCTATTCTTAACAACCCCCTCCCCCCCCCCCCCCCCCACGTAAAAAAAACCTTTCAATGAGTATAAATGCATAGCTTCCAATTTTCCGGGTTAAAAAAAAAAAAAAAAAAAGTTTTTTGAACCAGAAAATTTATTTAATAAAATGTGTCTTGTTTCTATAGGGCTCTTATTCGATTCCATATTTTACATAAAATTTATGGTTCAAAATATATTTATTTGACTTGAAAAATAAGGAAGTTCGCAGCTTTTTAAATAAAATCTAAAATACAATAAAATTTGTGAAAATGGAACTTGTCTATATCAGAATCCTGCCTTAAACGGAAAAAAGTCTTGAGAAAATAATACAATATAATTACAATAGATTGCGATAAAGCATAAAAATCTGTTGGGTTGTCTCTAATCCCTTGTACTTCCGTTTTAGCAGATTTCAGTGTTTAATTCAGGGGGTGGCCCGGGAGCAACAATCCCTCCCCCCGGAAGATTTGAGATTTTATACTTTTAATGGCCAAAAAGTGCAATTCATTCCCCCCCCCCCCCCCCCCCCCCCCCGAAGAAAAATGTCTGAATTCAACCCTGGCCAGATATTACTGTAGATTAATTTTAAGTTTCTTTTAACAAAACGGGGTACAAGATAGAATAGATAAAAAGTATTTGTTTTGCTCGAAGTATACTTAAACACTAATGGTCGGAAAAAACGCAATTTTTTTTTTCAATGCGCAAAGTTTCTACAAAAGTGATCATTTTTAGAGGCGCTGAAAAAAATATTGCTTCTGCCGTCTAAAGCAGACTTTATTCAACGAGTGAGAAAATCACAGCGTTAAACCTACGGCATGGAATTCCAAAACATTTGCAATGCTCATTTTTATCATTTAAAAGTTGTCTCATAATCGACGCTAGTCCCTTTAATCTAAGACTCAGAAATAGAAGAAAAACAAATTGGGTTTAAAAAAAAAATAAATGATTATATGTAAATTTGTCTCAGGTAAATCTACAAAACATTATTAAGATATCAAGAAAATTGTAATATATTTTAGTATAATTAAATTAAGGATTTTTCTTTTTTGAAGTATTTTCTTCTCAATTGAAATCTTTGGCGCCTGTGTGCACCGCACACTTTGCACACCGGGTCGGCGCGCCCCTGATGCCAAGTTAGATAAAAGTTGCCCTCTTGAGAAAGATAAAGAAATAAATTGCTTGACTCTAAGATGTTGTGAAACCCTAAAATGGATAATTATCTAAACTTCATCTATGTTGATGAAAATATAGATTTAATAAAGCAAATTCAATCCATAGCTACAATGAAAACTTGCAACTTAATACTCTCACATACTACTGCTGAGCAGCAATTTTTAATGTAAAAAGAAAAAAACTATATTACTCAACAAGTTACAGAATATCAGGGTATAATAAAAAGTTTATAAAATAGAAAATATTTTTAAAGAATTTTCACTAAATAAGAGTTGCCATTTTTTCATGTAATAATCCAACTTTTGAAATAACACGGAAATCCAATGGCCATTTTTAAAGCAGACTATTAATAACATATTCAATTGCATTAGAATAAATATAGCAAAAAGTTTTAAAAGTGTAACTGAATCAGATTGGAGTTGAGTGGTTCACAGTTTGCATATATGTAATTTGCATATATGTAAGACACTGATCATCAACTGGTACACTGGAATTTTTTTTTTTTTTCCTTTTCCATTCTATGAAATAAGCTTAAGAATATTACACCGAAAGATAAATAGCACATCAGAATTGGATATCTAAACTGAAAATCTGCTTAACAGCCAGTGACTAATAGGCTAAAAAATATTTAGTAGCAATTTTGTTTGTTTTGTAATAAGCATTATAATTACAGGGTTCATACAGCCATAAGAAAAAAATCCAAGGAGTTTAGAAAAATTCTAAGGAGTCAAGAATTTTAAAGGACTTACTGTATTTTTTTATGTATGCCATGTAACACACATACCTTAATTTTTAATACCTCATTTGCAAATTAAAAGAAGGCGAAAAGCATTTTAATTGCCTTTGTTTAAAAAATATATTAATATTCACTATTTCAAAAAACAAAACAAAAAAACATCCGGAAGTCCTATGAATTTGACAGAAACGTTTTTCTCAACTATTTTCCAGAATTCGTTGTTAACTGAAACAGTGCTTCTACTTACTTTCGATTTGAGCTTCTTTCAGATTTAAAGAGAATTGTGCTTTGGAAAATTTCAGATGGGATATGGGAGCTAACATTTCACATCTTAAAAGGGGTAGGAGACTTTTTTGTTATTTAGTTTTCTCGTAAACTATTGCCTAGAACTGAAAATTTAATGTATCTAAATGTCAGAAATTAAATCAGCAATCACTATGTCAGGGGCCCCTTTACTTGTTCAGAAAGATTTTCATTTAAAAATATAAATTCATACAAAATCATTTTAAAGGTATAAAATCATACAAATTTGAGGCTTGGTGGTAAAAAGATTGGTGTACGGTGCCGAAGGCAGAGAGTGGGGCCCCAAACTCTTGGTTTGTTTAGATTAATTTTCATTTAAAAATATAAATCATACAAATTCAAGCGTGTACACTACCGATAGCAGTGGATCCCTGAATTTTAGGTTCCTTTGGAAAGATTTTGATTTAAAAATATAAAATCAATCAACACTGGTTTTACATATACTTAAGGCTATTATCACAGGCCCAAGCAGTGCCAGGCGGGTCAGCTAGTCAGGGCTTAATTTCTAACAAAAAAAAGTACCGGAGCCCTAATATTCTGCAGTATTAACACCCGTAGCGTACCCCTCCGCCATCACTCCAATCTGCATATTTATATTTCATACATTATTTTAAAAATTTAAAGCATTTCTTTATTTAGCAAAATAAAAATTTTAAATACATCTACCAACGTATACTTAGCTATCAACTATTCCACTTTTTAGTTGTTACTACTTCCAAATAGAAACCTTTGACTAATTTTAATGTTAATTAATTGCAGAATTCTGTGATTAAATAAGTTCAGGATTATGATTCGGAAATAGTGCTAACCAAAAAAAAAAAAATTAATATTTCACAGCTATGCAGAATAGGAAAAGATTATTTCTGTTTACTCTTTATTCTTATCAAAATAGCATTAAAATGACTTGAAATGGAAATAAATAAAATTTTGAATTTAAGACAGATTGAGCTTGAGCCTGCCAATCCAAAAGACTGATATAAAAATCGAGCCCTTGTCATTTCCATCTCTTACGTGAGCAACACATTACGTCACTTATTAGTGTTTTTATACAAAAGAATGCAAAAGATTGGAGATGGGAGGGAAAGGAAAGGGTCATTTAGGATTCGCTTTTCGGAAGTGTTATTTATTGCACTGGGCTCTGGAGCGCCGTGTTTATGAGCTCCGGTGAATTCTGGCCAATATTTAAATTTTTACCAAAAATAGAGAAGTACCGGAGCTGGGCTCTGGTGCAAATTAATCCCTGCAGCTAATACACAATAAAAAATAGTAGTATACTTTTAGTACTAAATCACTCTTAATCTTAACATAATTTATAATTTATACATTGATACACAGATATAACAACAAAATATACAACTCACATTATTTTCAGTAACATATTCTGCAGTCAAATAGAGAAATAATTGTTTGACGTTCCAGTTAAATAATTCTGTTAAATGTAGAATTTGTTAAGGAAATAACAAATTACAAGCAATAATAAATAAACATCTACATCTTACAAAAAATATGGAAAAATACAAATGATAATCAAAATATTTTTTTTTAAAGTTAGAAACCTAATACATCGATAAAAATCTCTGAAAATTTGTTTCATAGTTTAGATAAAATAATAGCTGCACAAAAAATAGTCTCAAAAATAAATTCATACTAGCACAGCTGAGAAAAAAATACTTAGTAATTAAATATATCTATATATATATTTGTCTTACGTGGCGCGAAAATAGGGCTGAATTTCTACCTTATCGTTGGCAACAATCGTAGTTTCCAGAGCTCAGATCAATGAACAGACAAGATTGTGTTAGCCCCTCCTCCAACATGGCGGAAAGTGTCAGAGCAGTGAAATCGAAGCTAGCAATTATTAAAAATAAAATAATATGAACATAATCCAAAGCGTCTGAGATGATTCCTCATTTTAATTATGAGAAATAGTGTTAATTTCAAATGAATTCATTTAGAATTTATTTACGAATTTCACTCACACAAAAAATCGGAGATAATAAAATATAAACTTTCTAGAATGCCCTGCTGCCATCTGTTGCCGTTTTATTGAAGTAAAAATAATTTCTTTTGCAGAAATCTATAATCAATTAGAATAATAAAATGTTGAACGAAATTTAAACAATCATTGATGATAAACTATCTTCCTACCACGTAGTTTTTTTTTTTTAATGAATTTAAGCCGTGCTGTACAATATTATAGGTGCTAATTATGTTTCCAAGATCCTCTTTTCATGGTATTTAAATTATTTATATGACCATTAGTAGCATCAACTAAATGCATTTTTAGTTGTGTTTTCAACGGAGTTTTCAATTACTTTTTTACATTAAAAATATTGTCAATTTCATTATGTTCAAATGATTTATTGTAGTACTTATTCCGGATAGAATTACTAGAAAAATAAAATAAGGCGAGCGAACAAAGCGAGCTGTGACCGCGTAGCGGTCTCAATGTGAATTGCCTTGCAATTCACCGGGGATTGGCGAGCGTTACAGAGTAGGGGGCTGAGCCCCCTAGTATATATATATATATATATATATATATATATATATATATATATATATATATATATATATATATATATATATATATGTATATATATATATATATATATATATATATATATATATATATATATATATATATCACCATGTTTTCTGTTCCTTTACAATACAATAATATTCATATTATTCTAAAACCTATTCTGGCAACATGGTAAATCATTTTCTAAAACTAAATTTGGCAACAAGTAATGATTTTTTGCTATTCATTCCCTCTGTTTGGTTGTGTTCATGTGGTGCACAGGTATCTTTTTTAATCCAAATGGATTATGTACTTTATGACTCTATTTCAAGTTTTATCTGTATAGTATAGGTATGGTTTCTTTCCTTTTTAATATTGTATTTATTTTTTATTTTTTCACAGGTTTGATTCATTGTTTATGAGTAGGTAGTCCCAAAATCATATTCTTTAGCAATGTTATGATGATGATGAAACCACTCATTTTATTTGTGGTATTTAGGCATTTGGGACTTGATAATTCTGTCTAAATTCCACAAATTTCATTTCATTCATTCAATTTCATTTATTCAATTTTTAATTTAATTTCTTCTTCTTTTAAATAAGTTTTTGGTATCTATATTCAGTGTGTTGGGGAATACTTTCACTGTCAACTAATTATTACATTCTTAATCATTATTTCATAATTTAAGTTGGTGTTATCAAGGGTTGATCCAGACAAAATTTGGGGCCTTTTTAGGGCTCCTTCACAAAAATCAATATAATAAAATGGGTGCCTTCATAAAAATAAATTTGATAAAATGGGCCCTATCACAAAATTCCTTTTAACAAAATAGGCCCCTTCACAAAATTCCATTTCATAAAAACTTACTATTTACAGGGCTCCCAACACATTTTAGTCCTCAAAAAGGGGGAAAGGGGACCATTTTTATTTAAAAAGGGGACTTTGGGGGACCATTTATACTAAAAAAAGGGAACTTTGGGGGACCAGTTATTATTAAAAAGGCGACTGAAAAGGGACCACATGTCTAAAAATACACCAAGTTTCCCTAAATATGCAAATTTTTTAAATTTACTTCAGAAAATATGTTAATTATCTTTACAAAGGAAAGATATCATTAAACAATTAATTATCTTGTCACTAAACAATATACATAGCTTTATTTAACACACTCAAATATCCTACGCCAAGATGGGTTATATTTAGAACAGCAAAAAATGATTTGGAATAAAATATAAATAGTAAAAATTAATGGATCTAAGAAAATATTAAATGAATCAATTGTTAGCAGTATTATACATTAACAATTACAAAAGAACAGTGCTTTTCTTGGAATTTAACTTGTAGTAACAGTAATCAGTGAATAAAAAAAGCACAGCATAACAGCGCCTTCTGTTAACTAATAAAATTTAAAATTAGATTAACATAAATATATATTGTTAATTATTAACTCAAACATAAAATTCAGTTCCTTTCTATACAATAGAAACTGAGATGCTATAATGTTCATTCGAAAAAGCATAGTATGGCAACTCCTCCTAGGTTAAGGCTTGGTAGTGGTCAAAACCAATATTCGTAATCATCGTACGTATTAAATTTGGTGAAATTCTATCCCAAACATGCCGAGATCTGGCTATCATGGAAATAGTTAAAAATGTGACCCAGTAGCACCACCTGTTGGGTGAAATACACCAAAATCTAATCAGCATCGATTTATGTTAAGAGTTAACTTAATGTGAAGTTTGATGAAATTTTACTCAGATTGTCTTATTAAAATACCTCATGTAAAAAGTAAAAAAAATCCCTGATGGCTCGGCCTACAGGCACATGTAGATTTCGAAGACGCAGACCGTGGGGTGCCTGTTTCTTGGGAATTGTAGAAGAAAGACCTTTTTGTCATGATGCAGCAGTTGGGACCGCCCACTTCGAAATATACCTGTGCCTGTATGCGGAGCCAGCAGGGATTTTTTTGTTTTTTATTTATTTTGCTATAAGAGTTGGTCCTATAAAAAACTTGTCAATATAAAAGTTGTAGATAATATTAAAGTGATTTATAATAAATTTAAGCGGATTTGATATCTTGTGAATTGATGAAGTTATGAATTTTTTTCTTCTTAAGCCCCTATTTCCCCCACCCCACCCCCTTGAAGGCATTTTTAATGAAATCAAAAATTTGTCGTACATAAATTTTTGGCCCTTTTCCTAGAAGTAATAATAACTTTAAACGGATTTGACATGTATTATAATTAAAAAGTTATGTTTTTTTTTCTGTTTTCACCCCCCTTTCCACTCCCCATGGTTCGATTTTGCCCATTAACGAACTTGACCGAGATTTTATGTATCCGTTTGGAAAAGATTTGTGCAGAATTATTGAAGCTATTGTGTCCATAAAAAAGTGATATAGATAGATAAAGTTTTGAACTGGGGTGGGGGGGGGGAGGTTCTAGGAGTCATGATCAGTGTAGATCTGCAAAAAATTTTCAGAAATTCCAACTCAGGGGAGAATGTAATAGGTAGTATTTCTAACAAAATCTATCTAAAAATGCAGCATAACAGTGCCACCTGTTGGGCCATATACGCCAAAACATAATCAGCCATTTGATGAAATTCCTTGCTTCAGATTTTGATACAGAATGGCTACAAAATGTGTATCACATACAGAGAGAGATTTTTAAAAATAATCAACCCGTATTCAGGTCAACCTAAAATGTGTAAATCAAAAAAAAAAGGAAATTATTTTCATGATTCCAATATTTTTTTCTGATAAATATATATTAAAGAAAACATTATAAAAAAGAAGAAATTTTAATTACGATTTCCTTTAATAGCTGAGATAATACTTCTCCATCAAAACTGAAAACAAAACTATATCTATAATATAGAAGTTTATCTGTGTGATGAAGAGACTGTTGCGCATAGAGCTACAAGATTTGGCAGGAAAGTACCTGCATGTCTAAAGTTAGTTTTTAAATTTTTTGATTAAATTTTTTTTTCTTTATTTAATTTTTCAGGCAATTTTTACCCTTTTTTTCGTGTTTCATGGTGATTTTTTTCACATTAATAAAAGGAATTCAGTTTAAGAATTTTTAGCCCAGTAGTAATTTTTTTCCTTTTTTCAATAGTTTATTCAAAATTTGTACAGCGATTTTTAAATTTTTCATGAATTTTTTATGAAAATTACAGGGTTTTTTTTGTGATTTGTGCTAAATTTTTGACATTCATAAAAAGAATTCACTTGCAAACTTTTAAATTTTTGTTCTTCTGCAATTATGTTTTTTGATTTGAATTTTTAGCAATTTTTAGCTTTTTTCTTTTTTTTTTCTCCACATTCTGCGGTGTTTTTTGACATTTGTGAAACAATTCCATTTACATCGTTAACATTTTTTTTTTCTGCAATTTGTATACATTTTGTAGGGATTTTTTGCAAAGTAGTAAAAGGAATCTGGTTTCAAATTTTTTTAGCCCAATACAGTAAATGTTGCCTCTTTTTA
Organism: Maratus michaelseni; assembly: GCA_963931845.1. Lineage (NCBI taxonomy): Eukaryota > Metazoa > Arthropoda > Arachnida > Araneae > Salticidae > Maratus > Maratus michaelseni. The sequence continues at coordinate 12,099,607 of OZ007598.1, forward strand.
ATAAAAATTATTCGGAATTCGTGCAGCAATTTTTAAATTTTGCACAGTTTATATGAATTTTAGATTTTTTTCACATTTTGGGATGATTTTTTGACATTATGAAAAAGAATCCGGTTTCAATAGCCCAGTTTCATAAATTTTGTCTTCCTTTCAATAAAATTTATTTGGAATTCGTGCAGCAATTTTTGACTTTTGGCTAATCTTTTATGCAATTTGAGGTGGTTTTTTTTTTTTTTTTTTTTTTTTGTGTGTGTGTGTGTGTGTGTTTTGCGACGATTTTATGACAGTAAATTTTGTCTTGTAGATTTTTGAAATTTAGTGATTTTTAATGAGATTTCCAATCCATTTTTTAATGTTTTTCCACATTCCACGGCAATTTTTTGACATTCGTGAAAGAATTCTGGTTATAATGTTTTAGCGCATTATAATAAATTTTGTCCCCTACAATTTTTTAACTTTTAGCAACTTTTAAAGTTTTTTGCATTTTGCGGAAATGGCAATTTTTCTTTTATTTCCAGTCATAAAAGGGGACTAAGGGGACCAAAATGCACAAAAGGGGACCTTTTTCTAAAAAGGGGACTTTAGGGGGAAAAAGGGGACCATTTGGGAGCCCTGTATTTATTATTTATTTATTATTCTTTGACTTTTAAAATGTGTAATTTGTAAACAAACAAGTTCACCAGAGAGGAAAACTTAAGCAAAAGTATTTTAAAAAGTTTTTGTTAATAAACGCTTGGTTCGAATTTGAGTAGTTGGATTTTGACTTTCATTACAAAATGTTATTTTTCACAAAAATATAATAAAATTTCACAAAAATAACCTTTACTTTTCCCAAAATAGGCCACAAGAAAAAAAACCTGCATCGACCCCTGGTTATGGTAATGTTTCATTTATGGTTATATATATATACATATATATATTTGCTAAAATCATATTTTCACTTTTCATTAAGGAAAGAGGGCAATTACAGAATTTGGCCTCAACAGAGAAAAGCAAGAAAAGGCGACGAGGGGGTGATTATTCATAAAGTATTAGAAACATTCTTTAAAAAAAAAAAAATGAAGAAATTGAAAAAACATGTAAATTGAAAAACTATCATTTTACAAATTATTTGAACAAAAACACAGATAGGTCAATAGTTCTTTGAAATATAATAAATAGTTTAACAGAATTTTAAATTAGTAGTTATAGTTTGATATATATATATATATATATATATATATATATATATATATATATATATATATATTTTTTTTTTTAAATATAAGTATGACATTATACATGTATTGGTAAGAGCTATAACAATTGCACCAAAATACCCTAAACAAGTTTAAATTAACAAAATAGTAAAATACTTTGTTTATGAGATGTTAGAATTTTACTAATAAGTAAATTATTAAGAATGTGAAATGAATTTTAAGATCATTAAACTTGGTTGTTTTAAAGTTTTTCTCAACACACCATTACAAGAGAATTGTTTTGCAAAGTTATCTTTGTAGCAGAAAATGTTGTATTAAATTTTCAGCATTCATATTCAAGCTACGAATTTTTAAGTTTCAGATTTCTATATACAGTAGTCTCTCCACTTTTTTTTTTTTTTTGTGTGTATGAAGACCGAATTTTCTAATCGTTTTTCTCATATGCTAATATTACAAAATGTTAACAGGTATGTTTCCGATAAAAATACAATATTTAAATATTTTTAGAACTTCATTACAAATTATTACATAAATTTTAGGGCATTTTCCCTTTTACTCCCCACAGGTAATAAATTGTCAAATATTCTTAAGGGTTACAATTGTATATGAGTTACAACAAGAATGGATTTAACTATTTGCCAAAATAAGCTAAATGGCTGTAAAACTGCAACAATTTAATTTTAAAAACTAAAAAGGAAAAATTAATAATAAATTAACAAGTCATAATTAAAACTCCCACTTTTATCAATTAATAGTTTTATGTTAAATTATATGTTGAGAAATCAATTTAGAAATCTTAAATAATGCTTGCTTTTTTTTCACAATTAGCCATATCTTAAAAAACAAGCAGAGCAAAAATCAAAAATTTGTTTTAATAAATTCACGAGCTTACGCTTTCTATCGAGTGCAAATCACAGCAGTGAATTTTTGGTGTGGGGCCCACATCATATTTGTGTATTTTAGCAGAATTTTTTTTGTTTGAAAAATCATGAATTGCAGTCATGAATTTAGGAGTGATTTTCAAAATAAACATTAAATGCTTATAAAAGAGTTTTTTAATAGACCGGGAGGCAGCAGCACAGGGAATCACCTCATCGAGTTTACGGCTGAAATTCCAGAATTAGTTAAAACTCGATTCGCATATTAAAATGCAATCGGTCTGCAAAGTCATATCTTGGTGGAAAACACCCAAAAATCCAATTTTAGCAGTTGTCTCGTAGGTTTACCATTGTGTGTTCCTGCTCCCAGTCCTCCATGTTTTCATACTTTTGGGTGCAGGAAGACATAATGGTAAACCTACGAGACACTCGCTAAAATCAGGTTTTAAGGTGTTTTCCACCAAGATATGACTTGGCAGACCGATTGCGTTTTAATATGGGAATCGAGTTTTAACTAATTCTGGAATTTCAGCCGTGAACTCGATGAGGTGATTGTCTGTGCTGTCGCCTCCCGGTCTTTTTTTTTTTTTTTTTTTTTTTTTTAAACTATACACTAAAAAATCCCTTGTATTAAAGTTTGATTTAACAAGAATAAACTGTAATAAAAAGATTTCAACATATTTCTAGAATTTTTTGTTCTTCCTCCCTGCATACACTTTTAACACATTTTTATTTTACTGCCCTTAAAGAATAATTTCATTAAGCCTGTTGTTAGTCAGTGAACTCCACAATTCCTCCTGCTAAAGTTAAACCTATCGGTGTAAGATACATTCATATATTTAAAATATCTCCTGAATAAATTAATAATTTTAATTTCTTTTTTCTGCATACTCTTCTAACAGCATGTCTCTTTTTTTTCTCAGCTGTTAAAATATTTCTAAAATACATACATAATTTATAATTCCATGTGTTAAAATCTTAGCAAAACTGAGTAAGATTTTAAGATTTCACATAAAATTAAGTATATATTTTAGAAATATTTTGACAACTGAGAAAAAATACATTCTTAAAGAAGTGTACATAGAAAAAAAGAAGTTAAAAATATAAATTTCCGGAAGAGATATTTTAAATATATGACTGCATCCTACGTCCAGATTTACATTTGCAAGAGGAATTGGGAAGTTCACTGACTAACACCCTTAATGTAAAAAGTTGAAACCAGAAGTATTGTACATAAACAATATACAGAGAAGTTATTTAAAATGATAAACTTATAAATTCTATATTAAGATAACATGAAAGGATATCAGCCTCAAGGTCAAATGTGACGAAGCCTAAGTCATTCTTTCCTTTTGAAGCACTAAAATCTCTTACACTTTTTCTAAAAGAAAAAAGAAAAAATTAGAAATATGCAAAGCAAATTAATATTAATAAGATACACTTAATAAACTGTTAAATAATGCATACAATTAATACATTTTTTAATTTATTAAATTCCTACTATTAGCTCACACTCTCTCTATATATATCTTGTTGGAATTTTCAATCGTTAATAAAATATTTTCTATTCATCCATTCAAGTTTAAATAAATCTTTTTAAACTTGTACTGGATGATAATTGATGTTAATACAGTTTTTTCAAATATTAATTCATTCATTAAATTAAATTAATTTTAATTTTATATTTCATTTCTGTTCAAAAGTATAGACTCACTCCATATTTATAGTTTCACCTTCACACGTAAAAAGATAATGGGGCTGGCTGTTCACGGACGAAGATCAGGCGGCTCGCAGGCGAAGGAGACTATAAATGTGGAGTGAGTCTATACTTTTGAACAGAAATGAAGTATAAAACTAAAATTAAATAATAAAATTCAATTAATTAATTAATATTTAAAAAAACTGTATTATCGCTAACTGTAAACATCGCTATGGCACTTTATTGTGAAGTTTGGTAATTTTTTAAATTCAATATTTGAAAAACGGCATAATCATTAGATTTTAAATTTATATCAAGAAAAATACAATTTTTTTACCTTTCTAACGCAGTTTGTCTAACAATTTTGTGAGAAATACTTTTCGAGCTATTAATTTTTGGTATTTTAGCTATTTATTTTTTATTTAATTTTTAATACATTTAAAAAATTTCTCTTATGTAAGATATTTAGCAGGATATAAATTTAGGAATAAATACCGTCAGTGGCGAAGCATGTAGATCGAGGGAAAAAATTTTCTATTTGACCTAAGTAGGAATTGACTTAAAAAAAAAGTTTTTATATTACTTGTTTATCACGTTAGCGGCAAAATAGTCCAATCAGTAGATTATTTTGTACTTTGAAACTAAATTGTTATGGGTCATTCCATGTCAAATCAACCAAAAATTTTCAATTTTCAACGTGACCATTTCAGATTTTACTGAAACCTTCAGGAATCATTCTCCCTGATGATAGAAATGAGAATATACTTTTATAATTTTTTTATATCAATAAATTTTCATACAATTAATTTTTTTATTTTCAAAAAATCATCATTTTTTGGCTTGTATAAATGTTTTCAATTTTAAATTTCTCAAGTTTTATCAGGCGTAGAGAGTTGTTTGACCCCTCATTTTAAAGCGAATTTCATAAGGTTTAAATTGATATGAAAGTTGTCTATGCATGATTTTAAAAAAGTTAATTTAATTTAATTTAAAATTTAATTTTTTTTAAATAGTGTTTTTTAAAAATTTTGAAAAAAATATATGTTTTTTGTAATATTATAATCTTTAAATTCTGAAAGTTTTAGAGTGGGATCTTAATGGGATCAGCAGTTATAAAAAAAATGTTAAAAAAGAATAAAACAATGATCTCAAGCACATTCATAAAGTTGGCAAGGTGCCAACTTTAAAAAACAGCCCCAATTGGTGTTTAAGAGTAACGAGTAGTCAATTTTGGCAGCGAAAATGTCCGATAGATGGCTCTGATTACAACAGGTCGTCAGAAGATTTGGCGAAATAGAATTTTTAAACGTAAAAAAAGATCGAAAAAAAAGTGCTTTCGCGCCAAAATATTACAATCCTGAAACTCTTTGAGGGCGGAGTTTACGAGCAAGAACTCTCCAATCATATCATCGACCGCAGGTAGATGTAGTAAATATCTGTTGTTGTGCTAGATCAGAGCAGTGGTTTTGGTCAAAACAACGTGTTGCATTTGAGTCGGATAAAATGGATTGAGCGTGACGATGTACACAACAGTACATGCATGAACCTCTATAGAGGTTAATGAGTCAAATACACAAATGAGAGGATGTAAACTTATAAATGTTAAATTGTTTTTATTAATATTTTTATTAGTGACAGAGAGCTATTTCTTTTAGGCGACTGTCAAAGGATTGTTACAAAAAAAAAAAAAATATATATATATATATATATATATATATATATATATATATATATATATAACCTCATTATTTTAAATTTGCAATTACAGGCTGGCAGGAAAAAAGGAGTTGAAATTCTCATCCCCAAACTTTGTTTATTCACATGGGAACAAATTATATCCTTTTTAATATATTTTTTTTAATGTGCGCGATTTTATTTGAAATGTGTTTTTCTAAAGTAAAATATTTGACATTTCGTAAACCTTTATTATGTCAAAATTAAAATGAATATGAAAGAATGATGAAAAGTCATGCATAGGGATAGATTATGAAACACTTTCCAACGCTAATGCAGTATTTTTAAGGAGATTCTCAATAAAATTCCCCCCCCCCCTTTTAATATCGCGAAAATTTCTGATTCATATTTAAAAATGAAAGCATGATATTCACAGGCATGATTTTTGAAGTAATTTGCAGTTGAATAGTTCTTTTCTCCCGATAAATGATTTACATCTTAAGTTATTAGCTATTATTGTCTCAGAATGACAATTTTCTTTTTTGTTTTTCTGCACTGTTGCGTTCGAAAAAAATTCGGTTCTTTGAATACATTCTTTGAAAAACTCTTCGGCTTTTACTGAAAAACGAAAAAAAACAGTTCAATTACATAGTTTCTGAATAAGAGTGATTCTGATAAAAATCCCCCCCCCCCTCTTAATAACGCGAAACTTTCTGATTCATTTTTAAATGTGAAAGCATGATACTTGCAGGCATGATTGTTGAAGTGATTTGCAATTAAATAGTTCTTTCCATTTCCCGATAAATGATTTACATCTTAAGTGTGGGGTTTCTATCGCAGCTCAGTAAATGACTGCAAGTTGTTTTTCCCTCGAGTCATCCTCTGTTCGTTCTTCTTTGACGATCGCGGAGTTCGAAGCGTGACGTGTAGCAAGCGCTTGTAAGGAGACCAATGGGAGCTCCTCTTACATATTTGATCCCAACCAATGGGAATCTGTTTTTCATTCTTTTCTGTAAATTTTGTAAATAAAGCATTCTTCGTTTGTCTCTCCTTGTGTTTAGATGAGAGTTATTTTTCGCTACTCGGCAAAAGACGCCGATAGCCGATGAAACCAAAACGAAACTTAAAGAGCGTTGGAAGATCCGCCAACAGATGGTAGCAGATGTCCGGTTTCGCGCCGATTCGTTTTGGATTTGTGTATTCTAGAACGTTATTTTCGTTAAAAAAAAAAAAAAAAAAAAAAAAAAAAAAAAAAAAAAAATGAATTCCGGAGAAGAAAGCTCCGTTTTTCGAATACAAAAATTGGATCGCGAAAATTATCGGCAATGGAAATTTAACGTAAAGATGTTGTTGATGCATCAAGGACTTTACGAACTTGTCGAGGGTTCGGAAAAGAAACCTAAAACGGATGATAGCAAATTCAATGACTGGATTAAAAGAGATGCAAGAGCCTTATCTACGATATGTTTATCCATAGAAGAAGAATTTAAAAATCTCGTCATGGACTGTGAATCGTCGGCGGCTGCATGGAACGTTCTAAAACAGAACTTTGAGCCGACTACGCGCGCTCGAATTGCATCATTACGTGCCGATTTTATGAACGTAAAATTAAAGAAAAATGAATCTATGTCTGTATTTTTAAGTCGTCTTCAAAGAGCTGCTAAAGATTTAGAATTGGCGGAAAATCAGTTCCCGATGACGAAATCGCATATCAAATGCTTTATCAGTTACCTTCTCATTATGACAATGTTGTTATTCAGCTTTACCAGTTAGATGACGCAAGTTTCACCTCAGAAAATGTGCGAAAAGCACTTATTGCCGAATTTGATCGCCTAAGTCATCGTACAGAGACGGTATCCGGTTTGCACGAAGGGACTAGTACAGCGCTGGCTTCCGAAACCGAAAGAAAGAATAAAGGGAAATTCAGTAACAAAACCGAAAATAAGTACTTTAAAGAACGAACTTGCTTCAAATGTGGACTTCCTGGCCATGTAATGAAATTTTGCAAAAAGAACACTAAGAATTTTCCAAAGAAAGAATTTCCGGCCAAATTCGAAAGTAATCCGAAAAAAGGACCTGATGTATTTTTAGCGGCGACGACGTCCGCCGTGTTAACTAACTCCAAACCTGAAGTAGTAGAATTTGTGTTTGATTCAGCGGCAACAGAACATTTCTGTAATGATGTAAATTTATTTAGTAGTTTTAGTGAACTTAAGAACTCTGAATCAGCAAACATAGCTGAAGGATCTACACCTATCTGTGGTTTTGGTAAGATAGAATTAATTGTTCACCAAAATGGAGGTAAGGTTCCTTTAACATTAAATAAAGTATTGTATGCACCAAAAATGTCAAGAAATTTGATTTCTGCACGTTTAATTGATAATGCTGGTTATAGTATCATTATAAGGAAAGGAAAATTGGTCATTAGAAGGCCAAATGGCTCTTTTTTCATTGCATCATTTTTGAGTAATAATTTTTATGTAATTAATGCAAATGTAATTAAAAATGTTGTACCTGAAGCATATGTTACAAATGATAATATTATGTCTTGGCATGTTAAATTTGGGCATCAAAATGTAAAAGGTTTGTGTAATTTAATGAAATCTGATGATGTATATGGTTTAGAAAATGTAAAGGGTCAAATTGAAAGCTGTGATACTTGTAATATGTGTAAATCTCATAGGGAATCTTTAAAACCCATAAACAAAATATCTAGTAAGGGAACATTGGAATTGTTACATTTAGATATTTGGGGACCTGCTCCTGTAGAATCTATAGGTGGATCAAAATATTTCATGAGTGTAATTGATGACTTTTCTAGGTTTTCTACAGTCTATTTTCTAAGACACAAAAATGAGGCGTTTGAGTATTTCAAGCAATATCAGACAGAAATAGAGAGGCAGACAGGGAAAAACATAAAGAGGATAAGAACTGACAATGGGATGGAATTTTGTGCTGGTTATTTTGAGGAAAACCTGAAAAATCAAGGTATTCGGGTAGAAAGAACAAACCCGTATTCGCCGGAAATGAACGGAATAGCTGAGAGATTCAATAGAACAATTATAGAAGGGGTAAGAACTTTGCTATATCAAGGAAATCTGCCAAAAACATTATGGGCTGAATTGGTAAACACCCAGAACTACCTAAAGAATCGTTTTCCACATAGAAGTTTGGGGGGAAAAGTACCTTTAAATGTATGGACAGATAGAAAAATTTCAGTCAGACACCTAAAAGTAATAGGTAGTGTCGCCTATTATCATACTCCCAAACAACATAGGCACAAACTAGATGAAAGTGCACAAAAGGGGATTTTAATTGGTTATGCAATAAGAACCAAGGGCTATCGAATTTGGAAAATAGGTACAAGGGAAGTAATTGAAACCAAACATGTAAAATTTGATGATTCAAATATTCTGTCAAAGGTAAATAAATCGACAAATGGGGGTAATATGGATTTCACAATTCACAGCTAAATTCACCAGATGAAAATGAGAGTTCAGTCGATGATCCTTTTGAAAGAACTCCTCCTGAAGATGTAACATCCAAAGTTAAACAGGTTCAATGGGAAAGAGTAGTTAAGGAAAGAAAAAGTGGGAAAACAAAAGGGAAAAAGGATGTATATTATTATCCAGAAAAGGGTGTTAGATTGCGAAGCCTAAATGACGTGAAAGAATATTGTAAATCAAAAGGGATAAATTTTAATCCTGAGGACTTTAATTTTTCGGAAAAGGAAACTGAACAAAATTCAAATGATGAGGACAGTGAGGCTGAAGCTCATTGTGTTGAAGTTAAAATACCTTCATCATTCCTAGAATCTCAGACATTAGCAGAAAGTAAAAATTGGCATGAAGCCATGACCGAGGAAATTGACACACTGAAAACCAGGAAAGTTTATGATATAGTTCCTAGACCTGAAAAGCATAGTGTTGGGAAGTAAATGGGTATATAATTTGAAAAGAGATTCAAGTGGGAAAATTCAGAGATTTAAAGCACGACTGGTTACTCAGGGGTACAGACAAATTGAGGGCATTAACTATGTAGATACATTTTCCCCAGTTGTAAACTTTACATTGGTAAGATATATTATGATACTATTGGTTGTATTATTGGGTTGGAAACATAATCATCTAGATGTGAAATGTGCTTATTTATATAGTAAAATAAACGAAGAAATCTATGTTGAACAACCACAAGGTTTTGTTGAATGTGACAATAAATTCTATGTATGGAGATTGAAAAAAGCTCTGTATGGTTTACACCAATCAGGTAGAGAATGGTACTTGGAACTGCACAAAAATTTTATAGAAATGGGTTTTGAAAAAATGAAAAATTGTAACTGTGTATATCATTTAAATTGGAATGTTATTGTACTTGTTTATGTTGATGATTTTGCAGTGTTTGCCAAAGATAATTATTATTTGAATCGTGTGTTTAAAATGTTAAATGAAAAATTTGATGTTAAAAATTTAGGACCTATTTCAAAATTTCTTGGAGTAGAATTAGAAATGAAAAATGGTTGTTTGTTAATGCATCAAATGAGTTATATTAAGAAAATGTGTGATACCTTTAAGAACATTCCGAAAACAAAATGTAAACTGCCAATGAGTACAGGTATTATTGTTGAAAAAGTACATGATCCAAGTTGTGTTGTAAATGATGTTCCTTATAGATCATTAATAGGGAGTTTATTATTCTTAGCATCAAGAACCAGACCAGATATAATGTTTTCTGTTACAATGCTGTCCAAATATTGTAATGCACCTTCTGAAACTCACTGGAAATTACTCTGTCAAATTTTTCAATATGTAGTAAATACCTCGAATTATTGCATTAACTTGTCTAATGCAAAAGACTGTTTTATTACTGGATATTGTGATGCAAGTTGGGCTGCTGATAGGGATGATAGGAAATCTGTAAATGGTTTTGTTGTCATGATGGGAAATGTTCCAATCTCATGGTTATCTTCTAAGCAGCATTCTGTAGCTTTATCAACCATGGAATCAGAATTTATTGCACTATCTGAATTAGTAAAAGAAATTATATGGCTGTCTCGTATCATGGATGAATCTGACTTAAATTTAGAAATTAAGAAACCTGTAATATATTGTGACAGTCAAAGTGCTATTTATTTTTCAAAAAACAGTGTAGAAAATAAAAGAACGAAACATATTGACACGAGATACTTTTTTGTGAAAGACTTCTTAATGAAAGAATTATTTGTTTTAGAACATGTTTCAGGAAAACAGAATGTTTCAGACATGTTAACCAAAGTGCTAACTTTAGACAAAATCAAATATTATTGTAGTATGTTATTTTCTGAGATATAATTATGTGTTTTTCAGATATTTAATAATGTGTGTGTGTCATATGTTAAAATGTTTTTTTTAAGGATGAGTCGAGGGAAAGGGGGAGATTTGTGGGGTTTCTATCGCAGCTCAGTAAATGACTGCAAGTTGTTTTTCCCTCGAGTCATCCTCCGTTCGTTCTTCTTTGACGATCGCGGAGTTCGAAGCGTGACGTCATGTGACGTGTAGCAAGCGCTTGTAAGGAGACCAATGGGAGCTCCTCTTACATATTTGATCCCAACCAATGGGAATCTGTTTTTCATTCTTTTCTGTAAATTTTTGTAAATAAAGCATTCTTCGTTTGTCTCTCCTTGTGTTTAGATGTGAGTTATTTTTCGCTACTCGGCAAAAGACGCCGATAGCCGATGAAACCAAAACGAAACTTAAAGAGCGTTGGAAGATCCGCCAACATTAAGTTATTAGCAATTATTGTCTCAGGACGACAGTTTTTTTTTCATTTTCTGCGCTGTTGCGTTCGGAAATTCCGTTTAAAACACCAACTTTTACTACATTCTTTGAAAACTCTTTGGCCTTTACTGAAAAACGAAACAGTTCAATTACATAGTTTCTGAATAAGAGTGATTCTGATAAAAATCCTCCCCCCCCCTCTTAATAACGCGAATTTTTCTGATTCATTTTTAAATGTGAAAGCATGATACTTACAGGCATGATTGCTGAAGTGATTTGCAATTAAATAGTTCTTTCCATTTCCCGATAAATGATTTACATCTTAAGTTAATAGCAATTATTGTCTCAGGACGACAGTTTTTTTTTTCATTTTCTGCACTGTTGCGTTCGAAAACTCGGTTCAAAACACCAACTTTTACTACATTCTTTGAAAACTCTTCGGCCTTTACTGAAAAACGAAACAGTTCAATTACATAGTTTCTGAATAAGAGTGATTCTGATAAAAATCTCCCCCCCCCCCCCCTCTTAATAATGCAAAACTTTCTGATTCATTTTTAAATGTGAGAGCATGATACTTACAGGCATGATTGTTGAAGTGATTTGCAATTAAATAGTTCTTTCCATTTCCCGATAAATGATTTACATCTTAAGTTATTAGCAATTATTGTCTCAGGACGACAGTTTTTTTTTTTCATTTTCTGCGCTGTTGCGTTCGGAAATTCGGTTTAAAACACCAACTTTTACTACATTCTTTGAAAACTCTTCGGCCTTTACTGAAAAACGAAACAGTTCAATTACATAGTTTCTGAATAAGAGTGATTCTGATAAAAATCCCCCCCCCCTCTTAATAACGCGAAACTTTCTGATTCATTTTTAAATGTGAAAGCATGATACTTACAGGCATGATTGTTGAAGTGATTTGCAATTAAATAGTTCTTTCCATTTCCCGATAAATGATTTACATCTTAAGTTATTAGCAATTAGGGCCCTTTAAACAAATATAAGAAAAACATTTTTGCATCCTTTGGAAATTATACATACATGGTATTATATAATTTTCATACGCTAATTGTTTTAGTGAAATTTATTACCGTATTATACGAGTAATTTGAGTACTCTCAAAGGTACTCCAATATCATGCGTTTTCAAATAAGAAATGTGTCAGAAAGTAGCTCTTTTGGATTTTAGAACAGGCATGTTTTCGGAAAGGCATGAAAATGGCAGGTGTTCTTATTAAAAAAAATATGCAATCGAAACCCTATTTCCATTTTTACTTACCCATCATATGTAGTAGTGTAAATCTTGTAATTGTTTTGAAAATCGGGAAAAAAAATTTTTTGACGGATTTACACGTTTCAGACATTGGAGATTCGGATAAACATATTTAAAAAAAAAAAAAAAATTGCCTTCTGTCTGTCTGTAAACGCCCTATCTCCCGAACAAATTGAGATAGAGACTTGAAATTTGGTATATGTACTTAGTATGTAATAATGGGAAGTAGCTTATTGAATTTCAGTAACCTCGATTATCTGGAACTATTTTTTTCGGACTCTCAAAATATTCGTTCTGATAAAATGTCTGTATAAATTTTCGAAATTGTTTATATTAAGGAGTGAATATAAAAGACAATAAAAATATATAAATTTTGCATAAAAAATGAAGTCGATTGGATAATGAATTGCCGAGATATTTGTAATCCTATTTCCAACACTCTTCGATTTAAGACTCTGTATTTCATCCAAATTTCAATTCAAAGATATATTTAAATTGGAAATGAGATGCTTAGTCCGGCGCAATAAACTGTTAGTTAATACGATTAACATTTTGGAGTTATAAGATTGTTTCTTTTATGCAATCAGTGATAGAAGATTTAAAGTTTATGAAGTCATCAAGCCATGATTTTATTCGCATTGCAATGCATTTTATAAATAGTTTACACATGTTTTATTTTCATATTTTATAGTATGCATATGCATGATGGGTAAGTATTACGGTTGCCTCAAACGAACTAGTTTGGTAAAGCCAGGATATCTTTCAGAAAATATTGTCAAAATATGTGTTCTGAATTAAATTCCCGATACTGCAGCACGAGAAAAGGGAAAAAAGTGTTGTCGAATGACACAAATAGCTTATAACTCGATAAGTAATTTATCTATCAAAAAATGGAAAATTTATTTTGATTTCAAATCGCTTGAATAGCCTGCTAATTTTATACCTTTGCGTTTAAAAATGTATCAAAAACTTTTGTGTTGTTGAGCAGGCCGTTCGCGGCCCGTACCAAAAACCTGTACCAAACTGCTAAACACCCATTTTGTAAAGAGATTACCGCCAGAGGGGAAAGAAGATGAAACATGAAACCGCCTACAACAGGACAGTTATTTCCGTACAAGACGACATGGGCTCGGCTAAGCTAAAAGGCTGCTATATATATTTAGTAGCTCTAGGCTCGGCTCCTCGGCTGTTCACAATAGAGAAGAGAGAATGAGACAGAGAAACCGCGAAAACCCCGATGAGTGTGTGTAAAAAGGCCACAAAGCTATCCTTGCCTTCTCTTTTCCAATCACTGAGAAATTCATCAATCAGTTAGATCTCCGATATCAACAGCAAAGTAAAGATAGAAAAAAATATACAAAAGTATCCTTCCTGTCGCTATTGGTTTGACCTGATTTGGTGAAAGATGCAGAAACTAAATTAATTTCGAAAAATACCATGTTACAATTACAATGTGTCATGTACATTGAAGGGTGAGCAAGCTGGTCACCACAGAAACTGAAAATGTAACACTTTATTTAAAAAAATAATTTTTTTTTCTTTTTTTTTTTTTTTGGGGGGGGGGGGGGGGGGGATTGTGGCATGTTTCTTCAATCAAAAGCGTTGCAATCCTTAAATTTTTTTCTGAATATTCCTTGCCCTTAAAAATTCTAAAGTTATGTTTTTATAGGATAACAAACATTAGAAAAACCAAAGATGTATTTTGCATTTTAAAATTATTTTTGTGTTTAGTCAAATGCTTGTATTTAAATTGGCTATTAGCTTTTTTTCATTAGTATGATTTATAAATCAAGGATCTTATATATGTATTTTTTTTAAACTAGGATGACTAAAATACGAAACATAATGTTTATCATAAGCATTATATTTACTATCAAACTCATTAGAATAATTTTGTTTTATGTTAATAATGGAAAATGCTGCAAAATGAAAAAATTCAGTATATAACTTATGTACAAGTGAATGTTTGCATCAGCAAAAGTTTGCTAATTCTGAGTATGTGCAGATAGGATGTGCGCATATTGAAGCACTTATTTGCAGTTTTTAAACAAATACTATAATTTAGTATTTATGCAAAACTGTAAAAAGCCCCCAAAACTAAGTTCAATTTTTTAACACACGATTTTTGAAACAGAATTTCATTTGGTGTCCTTGGCAACTTTCTCAGGGGAGGCTCAAAAATTTTCAGGGGGTGCTGAGCCCCCCATGGCACCCCCCTAGCTACGGCCCTGCCTGGGGAGGGACAAGATTTTAGAAAATGTGTTTTGCTTGCTTGGAGACTGCCGTCAAGGCCGCGTTTTCTTACATTTTATTTTATTTATTTATTTATTAACGGAGAATATAAACATGAAATAAACTAAACAAATATTTTTTTTTTGTAAGAATCTTACATGCAAGACAATTTAAAAAATATATTAATATGTATAACACAGTACAGAAATGTAAGAATTAAGATTATATTTAAAATTAAATCTAAGAACAAAGGCTTTTTAATAATTTTTCTTATTTGATTTTATGGAAAGTTGAAACAATTTATTATTATTTTTTTTTGTCATCAACCTCCCCGTTCAGGAATTTTTCTTTTAATACATGAATGTAAAAAAAAAAAAAAAAAAAGAAGAAGAAGGAAAAAGAAATACGAAACTAAAAGCTGTCTTTCACATATGAATTGGTGAGCTTCGCTGCCAAGGCCACGTTTTATTTTATTTTATTCATCAGGAACATAAACATGAAATAAACTAAACTATGATTTTTTATTTTTTTTTCCGTGAGTAGTCCACGTGCAAGACCCATGGATGTACAATAGAAATGAAAGATATGATAGATATAAAATATGTTTTAGTACATCCATGGCAAGACCATTTTTAAATGTATTAACATATAAAATATTACGAGATTATATTCAAAATCCAAAAATAAGTTTCAACCCCCCCCCCTTTTTTTCCCACCAAAATGAATAAATTATAAATGTAAAGATATCTAATGATAATGATATTTTATAAGCAATCAATGTTTATGGTGAAAATCATTATATGTTCATCTAATTCCATCACTCCACTTCATGATAAAAATAAAAAATAATAATAAACAATATTTAAAATTGGAATATTACTTTATTTTTAGGATTTCTAAATTGGTATCTAAATGCATAATTATAATTTAATTAAAATAAAACTACTAATTGATTAAAATGTAATTCTTTTAGAAAAATACATTACTCTCATTTTTTTTATTTTATTTTTTACTTTTTAACTTAATATTGTATTACCATCAGAAACACACCAGTGAACATATTTTTTTTTATAATTCTAGTATATTAAAAAATGAGTGTAAAATCGATTGCAAAATCCCATCTTTAAATAAATTAAGTGTAGTAAAATAAAAGAGTGTGAGGTTTTTTTTTTTTTTTTTCTATCAGTACATGAGCGTAAAAAGAAAACGGAACTAAAAGATACAGCAAAAATAAACCCCGCCTTTGGAAGAGGTTGCCATAATTTCATTCCGAAAACAGATCTAGCCAAAGTCGCCAAATTCACTAGATTCAGATTATGGCAAATAAAAAATTTCCTTAAGTGTTTTTGTGAAATATAAATACTGTTTAATAACGATATTTAGATTTGCTACAAACTGGGCATTTTTTGCACAATTTTTTTTTAAAAAAATCAGCTATTTGTGCATAAAAAAACAGTATAAAACACATAACAAATTACTCATGAAGCTTTACTTTGATATTTGACTTATAGATGGCAGCACCACACGAAATCATTTTGAAATAAATGGTGTTTAGCATGATGGTAAAAATGGCGCTGGAAAATGGAAATATACAGCTATTGGATTATGAAATTAAATATGATTAAACATTTGCTCAATATATAATAATAGGAAAGATGTTATTGGATAATTTGGGGTTTAAATTTTACTAAATACTTGCTGCAGTGTATATGTATCAATTGTTTATTTCTAAAATATGGTCTATATGTTTGCTTTAGAAATGATGCTGGGTACCAGTTACTCTTAACATTAGTTTTTTTAACATAACTGCTGATCCCATTGAGATCCCACTCTAAAACTTTCAGAATTTAAAGTTTATAACATTACAATAAACATATATATTTTTTTCAAAATTTTTAAAAAACACTATTTAAAAAAAATTTAATTTTAAAATTTTAAATTTAATTAAATTAACTTTTTAAAAACCAAGCATAGTCAATTTGCATATCAAATTAAACCTTATGAAATTCTCTTTAACATGAGGGGCCAAACAACTCTCTACGCCTGATAGAACTTGAGAAATATAAAATTGAAAACATCTATACAAGCCAAAAAATGATTTTTCGAAATTTAAAAAAATTAATTCTATGAAAATTTACTGAGATAAAAAAAATTATAAAAGTATATTCTCATTTGTATCATCAGGGAGAATGATTCCTGTAAGTTTCATCAAAATCTAAAATGGTCAGGTTGAGTCACTGGTTGATTTGACATGGAATGACCCTTATATGCAACTACAGAAAGACCAGTGTAAAGAAACTTATCTTTACAGAAGCGGCGAAAACACCTGACCATTATACAGTGTGGGAAAATTTTCTGTGTAGGTGATCTGAGTGAAGTGTTCCCATGAACGGGAACCTTTTATGATCATAATCAATCATAATCTATTACCTATCTTCCATTTAAAAGGTTTCTGATAGCTCAAAGTTGCCGAGAACTATGTGTGAGTTCATGGGTGCTAGAAGCCTGGTTTCGGACGTTCAAGAAGGTGGAGCTCTCTCAAATAACTGAGTATAATCCCCCCCCTCACCCCCTGCTACAATCAATGATGATAGAATTTGGGAATGACATAATTTTCTCATCTTCAAATAGGCCGGGTTTAGTATCATCTTCTATTTTTAATCTCGAGAAAGGAATTAAGGATAGAAATAGAAAAGTTTGCAGACAGAGAGAAGCCTGGAAAGGAGTAACAGCTCAGTGAGGAGCTGGGTTTATTTTCCCAGAGAAATTCTGAAATAGCAGATTAGCTCAGCCTAGAGTGAAGGGAGGGTTCTGGATTAAGAACTCTTGAAGGTATATCTTATACGGAAACTTTATGTGGTTGAGAAGGGCTTTCAATCATTCTCACTCAACAAAGTCACTGGATATGAGAGTTGAGGAAAAACAACGAGATCAACAATATCTAAACCAGGGGTCGGAAGTAGCGCGCTACAAGTAGTGAAACTACTGTAGTCGCTACTTTTAACAGTAGTTTGTAGTGTAGCGAGTAGCGCGATACAAAAAATCAGTAGTTTGTAGCGAGAACTGACGCTACTTTTAACTCTATTTGAGGGGGGAAAGTGCCATTTTGCAAATCACGTGGTTGAAATTGCTTCTTTTGTGCAGAATTTGTTCTGCTCAACAATTTCCGAATCGCAGTGGCAAATCTCAGCTATAGTGTATAGCAAAGCATCGCATGAAGTCATAGATTTTTTCCCATTGACACTTGCAGCTGAAATCAAATAACTCACCAAAATAATTAATTTTCTTGTTGACAACACTAGTCTATTTTATTCGTTATTAAGTCCTCATGTTTTAATGGCCGGGTTTCTTATTATTCGGAATTGCTCTATTTACATATTTATTTATTGTTTGCATTTAGAATTGTTTTTCTCCAATTTTCTAGATTATAATATCTTTCTTAATTTTGCTACGAAATTTGTTTTAAGTGTTTATAAACTAATGTTATGGAGACAAACACAAAACATTTTCTTGTTTATCTTTCTTAACTTTTTAATGCCCTCGGTTATGTCGCATTTATTTAATTTTATCCTGGCAGATGCGATATAATGAGGTGTCACAATATTATTTAATCCGTGTCTTCAATTTCTAGTGCAACTTGAACACTTTGACAAAATTTGAAAGTAGCGAAGTAGTGACTATGTTTGAAAAGTAGTTTGTAGTCGCTACTTTTTAAAACAAGTAGTTGTAGTTAACTACATTTTCGACAAAGTAGTTGTAGTTCGCTACAATAAAAAGGTAGTTTTTCCGACCCCTGATCTAAACTTAGTGAAAGTCTAAGCTGGACTTTAGTGATCTTCAGGAACACTGTATACCTCTAGGTCAGTTAGTTTCTATTCGAACATTTTCTAAATAACTGGAGAATTTTGTGACAAAACCCAAAGACTGTGTCCTACACATCCAAGAACTTTTAATTCCTTTATGAACTATCAATAATAGTCAAAGAACTCACGAAATATTTTTGTTTTAATTTCATTTCTTTAATCAAGACTAACTTTACTCATAATAAAGTTCTTTTATAAATTCAAATGAAAACATCTGCACGTCACTCGCTACCCTTCACACTTGTGTTGGATGTGTAATTGTTTATACCAGTAACAAAACTGCAAACTGCATTGCTATCTAAATTACAACTAGGAGAGTTAACTCTGTGAGGTTTATTTTATTAACAAATTTTTAACTCTACAGTAGTTTTTGACCTATAATCCATGGCTCAAAAAATTAATTTTAAGCCCAGAAATTATATTTGATAAAATGCTACTTTCTTGAACTCAGAATATACTTGACTTCAATTACTAAATAAAACTTCCGGGTCTAAACTGAATTATTTGAGCCACAGATTATATGCAAAAAATGCAGTAATTCATTTATACAGCAGACTCCCTTAAATCCGCATAGCTTAAGACCAGAGGTTGTGCAGATTTTAGAATTTTGCAGATTTCTGGGCACTGTTTTGTTTGCATTTTTTAAACAATAATTTGAATGTAATAATGCACTCGAAATTATAATGAATGCACTTACAATAAAGTAAAATTAAAAAAAATTAAGAAAATTTTATCATATATTGTATTGATAGTATTATCATAATGTATTGATGTTTGTTTTTTAAATTTATGGATAGGAATTTCTGATTTTTTAAGTCGCACTTTTTGGGTTTGTTTATTCAACCAGTGCTACGTTTGCTTATTTGTTTAATGTGATTATGTTTATTTTTTTAGAAAAGTTGGTTTAATTCTGCTGTTGTGTGAAAAAAAAGTGTTAATTTGTGTGATTTTTTAATATGTATATGTTTTAAAAATGCATCTTTGCTTTTTTTTTTTTTTTTTTTTTTTTTAATATCAGTATATTTATGTTTTTACCGTTTGCTCAGTAGGAACCCCTACCTCCCATTTTTTGCATATTTGAATGCCTACTTATGATTAAAATTTCTTGATTTTGTTTTAATTCCTTTTTTTTTATTATGTTTAATCTCTAAAAATTTTTGACTCTTGAAATATATATAGATTAAACATAATAATAATTATAAAAGGAATTCAAGCAAACTCAGGAAATTTTTAATCAATGACCACTTGGCGACAAATACTTGTTGGCCAAACAAGATGCCGGACTGAGGGCGAATGATACATCTGTTCCGTTAATATAGTAAATACACTTAATAAAAGAAAATCAAAAATAGTATTTGCTCTATATAAAATGGTATGCATAGTAATACTAAAGATAAAATATTTAAAATAAATACAGGTACTTTGATACTAAATACACGTGTTTATCTAAAAGTATGATGAAAAACAGAGGTATGAATAAATAATGTAGTGCAAATATTCAGGCATCCTTCCAGAAAGAACAAAGATAATCAAAGATACACATTTACTCTTACATTTCAAAGTGTTTATGGCCGAAAATGTACCCAGTGATAATTTAGATACTTTTACATCATCAAAAAAATTACACAAATACAACACAAATCATATCTAATGTACAGTAAGTAGTGTTATTTTTATATAACCAGTTTCGGTACTTTTGGGTTATAGCAGACCTCTGTGGATGAATCGCCAAGTGACCAAGATTTATTGCCATATTATAAAGCATATATGATATTATAATAATATATAAATCAAATAACATTTTATGATATATGGCCCAATTATAATCATATATGACTTAATATATATGACATGTGTATAAGATGCATATGATGTATATGTCATATAAGGTGTAAATAATATGTATATAATGACATAATATACGGCACACATATGAGCATTTGGAGTATATATATGTGTGTAGATATGATACATATATAAGCTTTGCAATGATCTTGGCGAAATCATAACGGCAATCTTGGCATAATCATAATTGTGGAGGCCACTATAACCCAAAAGTACCTCAGTTTCCAAGCCAAGGGCTAGTGAGAAAGTTGAGTGACACTGATTAGAATGTGGTGCACATACTACAATGTACAAAATTAGTGTTAAAAAGCATATCAAAACAATACCAATAAGGAAAATGATCACCCACAAAAGTTTTATATATTTATCACAACGAAAACCCACCTCTGGTTAAAAAACAGCAATTAATATTGCACCAAAACGATTTCGATATAATACGTTAATTTGAAGAGAATCAGATTAAGGGATATTCTCTCATAAAGCGATACCATATTTATTTATTCCAAATGAAAACAAAACTGTCAGGGCGCGATTCTCGTTAAACTGACAGAAAGTGTATAAATATAATAATTTCATTGTTATACAACACTTACAAGAAACAAAACATTGATTCATTAAGCAGCTGGGTCTCAGTTTGTTCCAATTAATCCAAATAAGCGGATAATCCTATGAATCAGAAATTTGTATAAGGAGTTCCTACAGTAATTCATAAAGTCTATTTCAAGAGTTAACAGAATCTACAGTGTCTCACAAAAGTGATGGGACACTTGTGCTTTATAAAAAGAAACTGCAATAAAATAAATAAACAAACATGTGCAAAAATTTTTTGGGTGTGTTTCATATTTAAAGTTAGTAACAATTATTACATAACATACATTTTGTCAAAATATTAAAATATTAATTTAGTAAAAATACAATTGTTCAGAACGGAGCAAAAAATGGCTCACATAAGTGATGGGACACTTACTTTTCCATCAAATATTTATCCACAAATTTTACTTTTTAAAAGGTTTTAATATTTTGTTGGATTTCCTTTTACTTTTAAAACATGATTTAATCTTTTTGGGATGGATTCGACTATTTTTTTTGTGATTTCTGGAGTGATTTTACCCCATTCTTCTTGAAGCACCGATTTTAGTTGTTGTTTTGAAGAAATGGTGTGTTTGCGAATTCTTGATTCCAATTCTTGCCAAATATTCTCTATGGGATTTAAGTCTGGAGATTGTGGTGGTGTTTTTATTATTTCAGGACAGTTATATAGCAGCCAGAGTCTAACGTTCAGAGCAGTGTGCTTGGGGTCATTGTCCTGGTAGAATTTAAAATCGTTATGAAGGTTCAATTTTCGTGCTGAAGATTTCAAATTTTGCTTTAAAATATCAATATACTTGTACTGATCCATTATACTGTCAATAAAAACAAAATTACCAACTCCAGCGGACGACATACACCCCCATACCATAACTCCTCCTCCACCATGTTTTACTGTTGGTACCAAGTTCTGTTTGCGAAGTTCTTCCCTGGGTTTTCTCCACACCAAGATTCTACCGTCAGAACCAAATATATTAAATTTACTCTCATCAGCAAATATAACTTTATTCCAGTAATCAGAATTCTTATTTATGTTGGATTTTGCGAAAGCTAGTCTGAGTTTTCTATTCTTTTCACTTACGAAGAATTTTTTCCTGGCTACTCTACCGTGATATCCAGCAGATCGAATTACCCTTCTAATAGTTTCAGGATTAACAATTATTCCATATAATGCTTGTAAATCAGCAGCAACTTTTGAAGCACTAATTCTTGGATTTTTTTTAATATTTCGAACGATAATTCGCTTTATTCCATTGGATAGCTTTGATGGTCAGCCAGGTCTTCTTTTATCCTGAATCATATGATTCTTTTTATATCGTTTAATGATATTGAAAACTGTTGAACGACTCAAGTTAACTGTTTCAGCAGTTTTTCTAATAGATTTTCCACGTTCAATATGCAAATTAATAACTAATTTTCGAATTTCAGGCGAAGTTTCTTTTCGTTTAGCATTCATGACTACACAGAGCTAAAAAACACAAAAATTCCAAAACAAACTGGAGAGAAATACTGCAGACGATTTTATAAATTATTGCCAATTGCTTTTAAGTAAAAATAAAACCCCAAAAAATATTTTTATTGCTTATTTCAGGCGATTTTTGTTGCATATATAATGGTGTCCCATCACTTATGTGAGCTATTTTTTGCTCCGTTCTAAACATTTGTATTTTTATTAAATTAATATTTTAATATTTTGACAAAATGTATGTTATGTAATAATCTTTACTAAATTTAAGTATGAAACACACCCACAAAAAAAATGTGTACATGTTTTTTTAATTTATTTGATTAGTTTCCTTTTGTAAAGCACAAGTGTCCCATCACTTATGTGAGACACTGTATGCACCTACTTAAAAGAATATTTTAATTGAATGAATAAACCAAATTCAAAATAACTAGCTTTATGCGAATGATTTTGAATAATCCAGTAGGTGAGAAATTTCAACAAATAATAAAGTAACACTATTAAATTATAAAAGATTTTTCAACTTACACAAGTGCTTTTACAGGGGTAACAGTAATGTTGGAGCGATATTCGTTGCATACAGTTGACAAGAAACATAGAAAAGTTAATGCAGCTAGTACGCTTAAAGAAAATGCAAAAATAGCATTTGCTCTAGATAAAATGGTATTCATAATGATAATACTTATTAACAATTAATTTAAGATAAAATAAATACCGGTATTTCGATACTAAACACACATATGTTTAGCTAAAAGATGACGTTTCATTCAGCCTATTAAATTTTGTTATGGGGTGATTTGTTATAACTTTAGCCGCGACTTACCAAAATCACCGTGATTTTTTATTTTCGTTAAAATTCGGTTATGATACGTCATATGTAGTCAAATACACTTTATGGATTGGTCAGTTTGTTTGCTTATAGAAAGTAACAGATGTGCAGTAGTACCCTGTTCACATCGCACATTTAAGATATCTTAGACCGCCATTTTTGAGGTGGTACCTCACCGGAATTGAATACCTGTCCACACCGCCAAACGCATTTAAGATAACTAACTCAACATCACCGTGTCCAGTGCGCATGCGCATATGTTAAAAGCAAACTCAACAGCCAATCGGCCTCCAGAGCCAATCAGAGTGAGCGGTACTGACTGTATCTAGCAATGGAAAGTTCGAACTCACTAAGTGAGTTTCTGGAACTCACTCAGTGAGTTCAGCGGTCTAAGATATCTTAACTATCCGATCTGAACGTAGTATTAGGCTCCTGCAGTATAACAAATTACATTCTGCGTGGCGTTACTTATTAGCTGAGTCGGAAAATAATAATTTCTTTTCGTGCCCCTGTGACTTTTTCGATTTTCGTGGCAATTTTCTCTCTTTTTTCTGGAAAATAATAATTTTTTTCCGCGCCCCTGTTTCTATTTGGTACTATACGCTATACGTCATCAAAATTAGGGATTTCGCTCAAAATTTAGAATTTTTCTTTAAATTTTGTACCCAAAATATTTTTGTTAGGAAAACGAATAATTATAATTATGTTAATAATAATTCTTGCATGAAATGCACGAGAAGAAAATAAGAACAACCTTATGAATATTTTAACATAATTTTAACATTAGAAGCTTTAAATGTTCGATATTTTTAATTCCAAAATTTCTTTTTCAAATAGTTTAAAATTTGGTTTCTAAAATGTAAATTTGCGTAATTATCTGAGAATTATTAACCAGAAATCAAACTTGTTAAAATAATTTCTAGTATTCATGGCATTATTTCCGAACAGAGGTATTCGCCTTATTTAATGGGCAGAAATATAAGACTAAATAAGACGGAAATTACTATTCGGAAATAAGGGTATTCATTTCTTCTTTAAACTGCTTATTACGTTGTCTTTCAATTATACCTAAAAAAAATATATATATACTAGCCGCCACTGGCGACCAGTTTGGTCTCCCATAATTGTATGTTAAGCATTGTAACACGTTATTTTTATTCATAATATAATTTTTTTCTTTAATCCTTCGCCAAACCGGAAGATTCTAATAGACAAATCAAGAACTTTTGCGATCATAGTAGCATTTCACATATTTTTTGTTGTTATGTATTTCATCTTTCTTGACAAAAACCCCTTTAAAAAACTTAAGCATTTATGCTTCATGTCCGTTTGCTTATCAGTTGCAATATGTTCGCTAATGCAGAGATTCTTAAACATATTAAGTAATTTTCTGTAATTGGGTCCATTGCCAATTGGCGTATTTCAGTTAATACGACTTGATGCAATGAAGTCTGTTTGTGAAAGTCTTTAATGATATCCACATTTACACTGAACCATATTGTTGCTAATATTTTTTTTTTGTTTTGTTTCTCGCTAACTTTGGCTGTAGACTCGATTACGGAAGATTAAAAAATCTAACATTATTCTCATCTAAACCGTCTTGAATAATGCGCCATAATCGGGCTGCATATTATTACACGTAATATTCGAGTATGGTTTGGTGAAACATTGAACTTTTGGAAGAGATTGGGAGTAGTCAGCAGGTGGCGGCGCTCCCACCAAACCGTAGCGCATACAGGAACTCTCCTGGTCGTGCGCGCTAAAAGTCCTTCAGGACTTGGGTAAGGCGGTTGATGTGCCTAACGGGCACCCTTAGGCTTTTCACGGCGCAGCTCACTTTTAATCACATTTCCTTTAAACTCCATTTGCTGTCAGAACTTTTGACCCGTGACGTACAATCTGATTAAAATTCACGAACTTCCTTCTAGATGCCGATCTCTGTTTTTCTCTGCTCTCCTTTCTTGATATAGTTTAGGAGTTTTCATAATTGCGTAATTCTGTTACTTTGTCATTTCTGCTTAATGTCTACTCACTATTAAGGTCTGTAACAGGTAAATCCGCCGCGCATTGGCGCCTATAATTCTAATTACAGAAACCCGTTTTTTTCTCTCTATTTTGTAACTCTATAGTTAATATTATGTAATAGAAATATTAAAGACAATTAAAGACGCTTTTATCTCTATAGTAGATATAGATATATATATTATGTTCATAGGTATATAGTATGTGATTAGAATATATATCTCATATTCATTCCGATGTATATAACACACCGCCAATAAAACTCTCATCGTAAATATGTAGAAAAAGCCATCGATATGATTTTATGCTAAAAGCCGTCGATATGATTTTATGTGTTTAATAAGTGTAAACTAAATTATTTTTTGTATTATTTTACTTCGATTCTATATTATTTACCACTTTTAATGATGGGTGCTTTTAGGTACAGCTGTCGCAGACAAACCGGGGTATCATTTTGGCTCCAAAATGGCGATTTTATACCTGGCCAACTCGGCTGTTTCGGCTAGATTTTACTTCGTATGTTAACCCTGTAGAGCATATTCCGTGTGTTTTATAATAAATTAAATATTGTGTGTTTTATAATATACTAATCATTGTGTGTGTTTTATAATAACATTGTGTGTTTTTTAATATAAAATAAACTTTCATAATAAAATAAAAGTAACATGCTGTTTTAGCAGTTTCTAACCGGTACTTGAAAATGGGGTTTTCTCGTCAAAATGGCGCAAAACAAAAATCGTGCCAACCCCGGTGCGTCTGCGACAGCTGTTCCATCAAAACATTTGATTTAAAAATCAAATCATCGTTTATAATTTGCACACGCGAAAAATAAAAGCTGGTATTGGTGATTTTAAAAATGCTATTGGCGAGATTTGCGCCCAAATAACATAAAAGTGTTTAATGGTGTTATGTATTTTATAAATGTATATTAAATTACTGTTTTGAACGCGATTGGTCATTAACAATGATAAATATGATTGGTGATTAACAATCGTTTTCGGTGATCTCTTTTCCTGGCAAGTATAATACATAAATACCAAAATACCGTAATTTCCGGCGTATAATCCGCAGCTCAAAGAGTCGTTTTTCGACCCAGAAATATTATTCAATAATTGTAGTTAAATATGTACAGCGATCTTTTAAGTTACATTTTATAAAATAATATTTCTGGGTCGAAAAACGACTCTTTGAGCTGCGGATTATACGCCGGAAATTACGGTAACTGATAATTCGTTTCGAAATTTGATTCATTAAATATTATTACATGAGTTTTATTTGTTTATATTCAGCATACGTCAAGAAAAGATACGGAAGGAAGTTGAGTTGTATAGCACTATTATGGTAAGCTTTGATTGTCTCACCAGTAGAGGGAAGAAGAGACCGCTTGCCATCTTGTGTAGAGATGACGGCTTTGCTCCGCCTTCCAAAAGAAGGCGAAGGGAACCACCCTAAACACTTCGTTGTGCTATTCCAAATTCATAAAACTTTGGTACCTACATTGTTATTCCCATTTGACATTCCTACACTAAATTTTTCCTTTGATGTCTTCCCGCCTTGCTTTTGGCATCGGGTTCTGCTAACTTTCCTTCTTACCTTTTTTGCAATTTTAAGGGAAAAAAATTATAGTTATATTATTTTTTGCATCTTAATTGTATTTATATTTAATTATCTTTGCATCTTCAAAATTTAATTATTTGAATCTTATATAAACTAATTTGCATCTTATCTAAATTAAATTGTTCGCATTAGTTTTTTAGATTAAAAAAATATTAAGTATGATAATTAGAAAAATTGTCTGACTCTGATGGGGCCTTCCCCCCCCCCCTATGCTCACCATTCCGACACCAATCAAAGTATCAAAGCGCACATCCAGATTGCTCCTACATCTGCATCATTCCACCGCAGCCAGCTGCGAGAGAACTTTTATATTTTTTAATCTTCTGATGCCATCTCCATAGACTGTTCTCATTTAGATGTGAAGTAAACGTGGGCACTCCAAAAAATCATTCACGGAGAACTTGCTTTACGAACGATTACCTCCATGGTTTAATAATGAATGTTTTTTTGTTTGTTGTTGTTTACTTTCATGGATAGAGAGTTTGAACTGCGAACCTATTTTTAACTGAAATTCTTGCAGAATATATACATAATTAAACGTAAGTCATCTCTCAAATATTAATTTATTTTGAACGATCTTTCTAAAAATGGAATTTTCATGCAGTTTTATTCGAAAAAATAATTTTGAATAAAAATGGCAACTTGGTATATGAAAAAGTGAAGCGGACATCCCGGAACTGTTGATGACAGTCACATGACTTAGGCTTTTATTATAAAGAATATAATAAAAATTCAAAATCCGGTCGTATGAACGACCATAGTTTTAAGAATTTTACTATTGGTGAAATTGTACGACACTCTTAAAGATTAAAACATTGTTAAAACTAAACGTTGTAGGCATCGCAAAAGTTTCTTCTATATAAATCAAATCGTCTGCAACCAAAATTAAATGACAATCTATTCGTTCTTGAGATATAGCTATCGCGGAAATCGTGAGCACGGCAGCGACACCTGTTGGGCAGTGTACACCTAAACCTAATAAGGAACTATTTATGTCAAGGTCTAACAGAATATGAAGTTTGGTGAAGTTCCATACATTAGTTCTTGAGATAGCTATCGTGGAAATCGTGAAAAAGGAAGTATAATTGCGCTACCTCTTGGGCGATTTACACCAAAACCTAATTAGCGTCTATTTATGTCACGGCCTAACGGAATATGAGGTTTGGTGAAGTTCCGTGAATATTATCGTTATTGAGATACAGCTATCGGGAATATCGTGAAAAATGCGGCATAGCAGCGCCACCTGTTGGAAGATTTACACCAGAAACATAACCAACACCATTTTATGTCAAGGTATCGGTATAACAGAATATGAAGTTTTCTTGACATTCAGCGCCCACAAAATTTTTGACACAGACAGACAGACATTTTCCAAAATCAGTCAAATCGTTTTCAGGGCCTTCTAAAACGTATAAGTCCGTCTAAAACCAGAAGTCGAAATTTTTTTCATGAATCGAATACTTTCTTCTTGTAAAGATAGAAGAAAGTTTTTTCGTTATTTGAAACATTTTTGGTCCCTCTAATAATTTTAATTTTAGATTATCATATGTTTTTATAACACATGTTTAAAATAATTTGAATTGTAGACAAACACCTCTTTTTAATTTTATTATATAAGTATTTTTTATTTAGTGAGAGTATGAAAAGTAATTTTATTCCTAAGAATCGGATAATTCGAATATCTTTCTCAGTCCTTACGAGTTCAAATTAGGAGCCCTGCTGCCTAACGCACAGACACTCGCAAACTAATGTTAAAGCAATGACAGCGTTCTTTTCAAATTTCTTGTTTGCATTTCAATATTTTTTAATGATTTTTATTTTCTACATATGACCTATAAAAATTTTGAAACGTTTGGACGAGTAGAAGTATTTAAAAAAATAAAATCTGAAAAATTTTCGATGATAGCGCTAAAACACGGGTTGTTTAGGCGCGGCTTTTTGGTGTGGCTCATGTTTTCACGAAATTTTAAAGAGGACTGGGATACAATTATATTTATTACCAATTGAAATTTAAGAGAGTTCGGACGACGAAAACTATTTTCTTTTGTTATGTTAACAAACCCAACGCGGGAAAAAAAAAAGAAAAAAAAAAACAAAAAAAAAAAACAGCAAGAAGAAAACATATTTATTTTACAACTACATAAAAATATTTCTGACGTGATTTTTACACGGGCTGTAAAACCATTATATTTATAATTACTAAAAATTGTAAATAGTGGACAACAATAATAACTATTAAAAAAAAAAAATTAAAAAAAAAAACTGTGAAACAAACTTACGGGAAAAAGCTAGTCGGATGTGTTAATCCCAAAACTTTCCTCTCATACATGTTAATACTTAAAAAATCGCTACCACATCGCCAATAAAATCATATTTTTCGTCATTCTGTTGTACGTCATCTGCTTGTGAATCATCGGGTTATCTGGATGCGAAGCACCGTTCGTTGGCACGTGCAGCCGATGTTCAACACAGCTACCAAAAGTCCTTCGAGGCGAGTAGTGGGTCGTCAAGGGCTCACAATCTCTGTACTACCAGTACTTAATAAACTAAGTTTTTCTTTAATTAATCGTAGAACATTACAGGTTTAGACAAGGTCAAATTTAATGTAAGAAAATTCCGTTAGTAAAGTGATTGTGAAGCCCCTGACGAGCCGCCACTGTTCGGGCCTGTACCGGCAGGAAAAGATAGCTTCCTTGGTTTTAAGAGTTTAGTTAAATTTACTGGAAAACACGAAGCTAAAATGCGTGGAACCCGATTACAGAAGATTCATTCCCAGTTCTCGTCAATATTGAATTTGAATAAGAAATTCGGCAAATTAGTCAGCTGCTATAGCCTTATAGTCATGTTGGTTTCATTTATAACAACCAATTTTTGGCGATAAATTTGGCGTTATTTTTCCAAGTATGGACAGGCTTGGCGATAATTTGATGCTGGCAAATCTTCTTCTTTAATTAAAAGCTATGCGTTGCTGACGACTGGGATTTTCCATAATCGTTGCCACAGATTAAACTCGGAAAATGAAACATTTGAAGTTATTGAAAAAATGAATAGCTCGAAAAGTATTTGTCAGAAAATTGTTAGACAAACTTCGTTAGAAAGGTAAAAAATTGTATTTTTCTTGATATAAATTTCAAATCTAATGATTATGACGTTTTTCAAATATTGAATTTCAAAAATTACCAAATTTCACAATGGAGTACCATAGTGAAATCTTCACGCGTAAAAAGATAATGATAACGGCCATGTGTCCTGACGTATACTGGCTATAGCACGAGTGACAAATTATAGTAGCCTTACTATTCTGTTAAAATATAAAAGTGAATTATGATGCCACGAGTGCATGATTTTTATTTAATTTTAATATAATCATCTTAGAAACAAGGTTTTGGAATTTTTTTTCGAATGGGACTAATAAATTGGCCAATACTGTAATATTATTTTGAGTTTAACCCCCTCGCGACGAGCGTCCTTTACGGAATTTTTAATCTTTTACCACCGGTTTTTTAAAACAGAAATTTTCGCCTTATCGAATCGCAGAAATGCTACCATTAAATAAGGCAAAGTTTACACTAAAAAATAACTGGTGGGAATAATCGAGGATTCTGAGCATCTTATGCGTCACGTATACGTGTCGCTCGTCCCCAACGGGTTAAAAGAGGGAAAGGTGGGGGAATGCTTTATATTATTTAGGTTTCCACAGAAACTTTTGGTCAGAATTGAAAGTTTAATACACCAAAACGTCAGAAATTAAATCAACATTAAATCGACAATAACTGTAACGACTGTCCATCACTTCGTTTGGATAGATTTTCATTTAAAAATATAAAACCATTCAACATTGATTGTAGGTATTTTTAAGGTTATTATCATGGGTCCGGGCAACGCCGGGCATGTCAGCTAGTATGAATATATAGTGTTAAGCATGTAAACAAATCTTAAACATATAAAGAGATCTTAAGCATATAAAGAAGCTAGAATTTTAAAAAGTCCTTCCAGTGTGCACCGGGAGGAAAAAGTAGCTTCCCTATTCCTTATTTTTAAGAATTCAGTTGTTTTTACTTAAACACACGAAGCTAAAATGGGGGAACAAGATTACAGAAGACTTCTAGTTTTCGTGAATATTGAATTTGATTGTGAATTTCAAAAAATTACTCAGCAATCACCAAGGTGGCTTAATATATAGCGACTTTTTTTTTGTCGCCAAGCTTCGAGAATTCGACGCTGGCGAATATAACTATGTAGTTTAAAGCGTATGAGAGTTGGAACAATGGTTACAACAATGAAAGAAAATTTACGAGAAACCACTTTCAATAAAACTCACAAAATAAAAACATTTATGGGGAACTTGGTGTTAGACCCGAACGTGGAAATTCACGAGTTTGTCATATAATAAATCGGTCAAGTCCAAGTATAACTCTCGCTCAAAGGGTTCCGTACATTAAATTTATTAATTACTATTTATTAATTAATAAACTTCTACTACCTCTAATTTTTTCATAATTTTTCGGAAATAAGAGGGTGGGGAGGGACATATCTTTGCAGTATACTTTCGACGACATCTCTGGAAATATGCTACCTAAAATTAAAACAAATGTATTTTTGAGTTCGATGTTACGATATCTTTCGAACAATACCCTACACCAGGGATGTCAAACTGTGGCCCACCGGATACCACTAAAATTTTATAGTAATTTTTTCCTTATCTAATCATCGAATTTCTGCGATTTATGAAGTCGCCTATTTCTGTTAAAATTTAGTGGTAGCAGGCGGGCCACAGTTTGACACCCCTGCCCTACACGATATATAAAAAGAAAGTTTTTTTTCAAGCAACTTAATTAATAACTCAGCTAATTACCGACAATTGTTCTCGAAAATCATTATAAAATATCCTTGGACGATTCTGCGCCGATAGATACCTCGAGCGGCCGTCAACTTCTCAGCTAACCGCCCAAACAATAAAGTTTGTGTGTAACAGAAAAATGCGTTTTTCTCAAAATAATATGTAATCTAGGAAAATCTCTATAGTTTTCCTGTAAAGTTTAAACAAACTCTTACTACTCCTAATTTTTTCATAATTTTACTTCCAGTAAGATTCGGAAGCAGGGAGGAGGGGACATATTTTTGCAGAGCATTTTCGACGATATTTCTGAAAACAGAAAACCTTAAAATTAAAACAAATATATTTTTGAGTTCGATATTACGAGATCTTTCACACAAAACCCCACATAATATACTAAAAGAAAACTTTTTTTTTCAAGTAACTTAATTAGCCCCCTAAATTTTTCCGAAACATATTTGTGAATGGCTAATATTCTGAAAATATGTGGATAAAAAGGCCTTATAACTTTCCCAAGTTTAAACTTTGCACGTCCCATAGTTTACGAAAAAAGGGCTGTGACAGACGGACGGACAGACACAGGAGTGATCTTTTAATGGTTTCGTTTTTACTTTTTAAGTATGGAACCCTAATAAACAGACATAGAATTACAAATGAATGATTTTTTCCTTTATATGTGCTAAAAAACCTTCCTTCGTGTCAGATTTCAATATTCTAGGCCAACGGGAAATGCCCTGTAGGTTTTACTCTCAAACCTTATAGCATAGGTTCCCTACCTTTTCTCGACCACCGCCCCCTTTACAAGATAAAAAAATCTCCTCCTTCCATAATAATTAATTATACCAAGCATTAAAACATTGTTGCAAATTATATATACTTATTTTATCTAACTATCTATCACAATCAGTCTATCTATCTATTACTAAGAATAACAAAGTAGAAATTAAATAAAACGACCATCAGATGTAGTAAAAAATTGTTTATTAAACATTTAAAAATAAACAAAAAATCAATAAGAAATAAAATAAATTAATGAAATGGTGGAGTTTTAACAATTTGTTAATGTCTGGGGGTAATAACGTGAGTGGGTAATATGAATGGGATTGGAGTAAAATTGGTTAACCTGTAACATTTTAACCACTGGTTATACATGTTACAGGTGGAGATTTTAAAAGTGCGTAAAATTAATTGGTACATCTCTATTATTCCGTCGACCGCTTTTCATAACAAAAAACTATCGCCAAACTGTAACGGCAAATAAACGGGAGAACGTTGCCATTGGAATATCAAAATAAATAAAATATAAGAATTTAAGGACAAAATTGTTATTTTAATTGATGAAATAACTAATAAATCAGTAAAACATAATGAATAAAGAGAAAACTGCCTAGTTAAACTGAGGGCATTGATCTCACAGGCTATTCACATAAATTGAATATTAAACTCTTGAAGCGCCTTATTACAATGAACATACATACAAAATTTGAAGCAAATCACATAATTCTGCATGAAAAAGCCATTTATCTAAATTAAGGGGGGGGGAGATTAGATCCCCTTTATACTTAACCAACGAACTCCCAAAACTAATCATGAAAGCACCTTAGCACAATGAACCTGTATACAAAATTTGAAGAAATTCAGATAATTCTGCATGACAAACCCATTTATCTAAATTAAGGGGTGTTAGCCCCCCGTTCCCCCCCTTTAAACTTAACTAATGAACTCCCAAGACTAATCGGGGAAGCACCTTATCACAATGAACCTATATACAAAATTTGAAGAAAATCGGATAATTCTCCATGAAAAAAAACATTTATCTAAATTAAGGGGGGCTAGCCCCCCGCTCCCTTCTTTATACTTAACTAATGAACACCCAAAACTAATCAGGGAAGCGCCTTATCACAAGGAACCTATAAACAAAATTTAAAGCAAAACGGTTAGTTCTATCAAGAGTTATCGCGTTACGTACATACGTACATACGTACATACATACATACATACATACAGAACAGGCGGGCACATTAGCTTTCAGGCTTTGATAGCCTGTGAGCTAAAAATACACGCAAATGTCGAGTTAAAAACCACTTGATGACATAACAAACATGTATAATGCTTCTGACATCCAGTAAATGGAACAGTAATTTTTGGCGTTTAATCTTACAGTTTGGCGATAGTTTTTTGTTATGAAAAATGGTCGACGGGATAATAGAGAAGTGCCAATTAATTAATACCATGATTGAATTAAAACCATACTCGGATTAATTTAAGGTGAATCTAGTTAATTTATCAAATGAAAAATAAAATCAAACAGCATTTCCTGTTATCTTTTCATTTAATTGAACTTTTAAAATTTTGTTCATTTTCAAAGTCCAATATCCCTTTAAGGGGCTTCACTGAAACTCCCCGTTCTTTAAATCCCACATGTTAACCCATGAGGAAACTTAGAAGCGCGATGACTCATTACCTAATGTATAATTATTAAAGTAGGGTTTTCTCCATCCGAAAGTAGATTTCAGATGCCGACAATGTACGTTTTTTCGATGTACGTTTTCAAGGAGACAATCGTCTCCTTTAACTTTAAGCATTAAAAATCCCTACAAACTCTGAAATTTCCACTTGATGACATTTTATCATCTTTTTAAAAATACTTAAAATTTACGCAGACAATTTTTAACGAGTTGGAAAAGTTTACAGATGCGATTTTTTTTTTCGACACCAGATAGCGCTGCAAAATTCACCATGAAGATCTTGCTTTGCGAATGATTACCTCCATGGTTTACAATTTCTATGACTCACGATGAATGAATCTTTTGTTTATTTACTTTAATGGATTGAGATACTCGAATTTTCACTTATCTCAGAATCTATACATTTTTTAATGTAAATCATCTCTCCAGCAAACAATTTTTTTAAACGATCTATCTAAAAATGTAAATTTTATGTGATTTTATTCGAAAAAATAATTCTGAATAAAAATTATGTAACTCATCTCTCGAGCAAACAATTTGTTTAAACGATCTTTCTAAACATGTAACTTTTATGCAATTCTATTCGAAAAATTAATTTGGAATAAAAATGGCCGCCTAATTTATGAAAAAAGAAGTGGTTTGCCCGTATTTGTTTTCGTCAGCCACATGATTTGCGCTTTTATTATATCGATTACGTACGATAGGATTAAATAGAATGAAGACAACTTTTATTAATATCTTTTTAAGTTTTGATTCGATTTTCATAAAATTTGAAATGACTCGACAAAATTCTACAACGATAATATATATTAAATTTCAAATCATTCGGCTAGGTAGTTTTTGAGCTGTTATATGCGGACAGACGGACGGACCAGACGACGACTAAAGGTGCTACGTATTTATATAATTACGAACATACCTAAAAATGTACATCGTCGGCATTTGACACCTACTTTCTGATGTGAAAAATCCTACTTTAACAATTATACATTAGGTAATGAGTAATCGCGCTTCTAAGTTTCCTCGTGGGTTGTTAACATGGGATTTAGCGATCGGAGAGTTTCAATGAAGCGGCCCCTTTAAGATTTCTCACCAATTCAATAATACAAGCTGAATTTTGTTTTTGAAAACTAAATACAAATTAATAAATCAATTACAATTTAATAATTTAAGATTTAAGATATTAGTTTCGGTACTAAGTACAAAGAATACGGAAGTTTATATGTCTAGTTATACAGGATAAATAAAAAATACTAATATCTCTAAAATTATGTTATCGGAACATGTTGTTGTTCTTCATACGGTTCCGGCAGTCTGAATTTCGTAGGTTAGCTCAGAAAACAGAAACACTGCCGGGAAAAAGAATCATTCAAAGAGTGATTCGTTCCCTAGAGCCACCGGTACTCCTTCTGTGCTTTCGCAGGACTGCCGGTACTATAATATAGACCCGGATGCCGGAGCTCTAACCACGGCCTTTTTTTCCGATTTTTGAGTGAGTGAAATTCGTAAATGAATTCTAAATAAGAGTTGAGAATTCATTTGAAATTAACGATATTACTCATAATTAAAATGAGGAATCATCTCAGACGCTTTGGATTACGTACATGTTATTTTATTTTTAATAATTGCTAGTTTGAGTTTCATTCTATGGTTTCACTGCTCTCACACTGACCGCCATATTGGAGGCAGAGCTGATCTAAAACAGTCTGTTCATATTGGTCTGAGCTCTGGAAGCGAAATTCTAAAAGATAGTCACGTTTTAGCATTATGGGCAAATCAAGCCACCTCATTGGTCATTTAGTCGAGTCCTTTTCAGAGAGTAATCCCTTGGCGGTAGGGAAAACGTCGCCAACTCACTTGTCTATTTCTATGGTTAGAAAAACGAAGAGGAAAAAATTAAGTTGGTAATTTTGAAGCAAATGTTATATTCAGCTTTCATTTAAAATAAACCATTGAAAATAAATTAATGTTTAATGACATTTTATAAAACAAGAGTGGAACGGTTCAGATTTTAAGCTGTATAAAGATTTTAAAATGATATGACAGATACTTTTTCAGAAAATGGAAATTAAAAAAGAAATTTTGCTTTTTTTGCTTTTTAAATCCAAAAGAATATGAAAATTCACACATTGCTCTAAAAAATTTAATAACCATCGTTAGAAAAACATTTTTCTATAGCTTAAGATAGTATAAAAAACATTAAAAAATATATATAAGTTCTTATTAAATAAATATAAGCGTCAGTACTGAACATTTTCAAAAAATTCTGTCTAAAAGAAATTAACTAAAAAACCGCTGTAAATTTTTAAATAAATTTTAAACATAAAGAATAAACATTACAAAAAATATTATATCAAAACTTTTGTATATCTAAGTTGATTTTTTTTCTTATTTATGCTATGCTGTCCTTTTAAAATAAAAGTTTAATATTATATATATATATATATATATATAAATTAAAAATATATATATATAAATTAATTCAATTTAGTATTTATACAGGTGTAATCCATTAAAGCCTTATACTAATGTTTACTTATCTACTTCAAATAAATAATGCTCTAAGCCATCTCATAACATGGCAAATTTTCTTATTATTAATCTAATGGTATGTCACATACGCGTACAGTTTTGAAAATTATTGGTGGGGCTCACTCTTTTTTAAACAAGTAAGTGTATGTGAGTGCAAAAAGATCGATTGACAATTTATTGTTGCCTTTTGCTTTTTTAACTCCCTTTTAAAGAAATTAAACATAATCGTATATTGATAAATAATCACAAGTTAAATAAAACATTAAGACAATATAAAAAATCGAATGTACAGACCCGTTTATAAAATGATACTCGCTGATGTTAGCGAACCGTTTATAATAAAATGACAATAAAATTTGACTTTGTATAACTCTTTTTTTTTTCTTTTTGCGGAATATGGATTTTTTTTATATAAAAAATTCAAACGTTGAGCATTTTAAATTTAAAAAATAGAGTGAAAAAATTTTCCTAATGCCGTTTATCCTTATAACAAAAGAAAAATAGGAAAAATGGAACATTTAAAAATTCTATAAAATACTAGAAAGTTAAAAAAGAAAAAAAAACTAACGGCTAGGCCTACAGGCACAGGCAGACCATGGGGTGCCTGGTTATTGAGAATTGCAGAAAAAAAAATTACCCTTTTGCCATGATGCGGCAGTTGGAACCTTTGAATGCTGTCACTTTGAAATATACATATGTTTATAGGCGGAGCCAGCGGAGATTTTTTTTTTAATTTTTGCTATAAGGGTTGGTCCTATAAAAACTTAAAAGCTGTAGATAACATTAAGAGAATTTTAAATAAATTTAATTGGATTTGATATCTTGTGAATTGATATAGTTATGAATTTTTTTCTTCTAAAACCCCTATTCCCCCCCTCCTTTGAGGACATTTTTAATAAAATTAAAAAACTGACATACATAAATTTTTGGCCCTTTTCCTAGAAGTAATAATAACTTTAAACGGATTCGATATGTATAAAAATTAAGAAGTTATGTTTTTTCCGATTTCACAAAAAGCCCCCTCAATTGCCCTCCCCCCCTGGTTCTATTTTGACCATTAAAGAACTTGACCGAAATTTTATGTATGAGTTTGGAAGAGATTTGTGCAGAATTATTGAAGTTATCGTATCCATAAAAAAGTGATATATATATATGTAATGTTTTAAACTGGGGTTGGTTTTGGGTTCTAGGAGTCATGATCGGTGTAGATCAATAAATAATAGTTTAATAGATCAAATAATAGTTTAAAAATTAATTAAATTATTATATGTTTTGAAAACAATTTAGAAATCCTGAATACAAAATTTCAGTAAACCTTTTTCTCTTTCCTGTTACCATATGTTAAAACAAGAATCAGAGCAAAAATTATAATTCTTAATAAATTCACTAGTTCGCGCTTCCTACCAAGCATAAATCAAAGCGGTGAATTTTCCGTAATTGCGGCCCACATCAAATTAGCACATTGTAATAGAATTTTTTTGGAACAACACGAGTTGCAGTCCTGAAATTAGACGTGATTTTTACAATAAACATTCAATGCTTATAAAAGAGTGTTTAAGAAAAAACTTTTTTTACTTTCATACTTATTTTATGGGGACTTATTTCATGAATATTATATAGGTTTTAGCTATAATGCCTTTCTTTAAAATAAAAGTACATGACAATTAATTCATTTCCGAGTTAATTTGGGGGAGGGACGCTCTTCCCTTCCCAATTTTTATCCAAACTTGATAAAATTAGGTAATTTTAAAAACATTATTGATGAGTTTTTCTTAGAGAATTTTTCTTTTACCGTTTTTCTGATGTTGAAGATAGATAATTTTCATTCCTCCCCCCCCCACCGTCCAATAGTTTTTTTTGGGGGGGTGGGGGGAGTACTATTTACACTGATGTTTAACGAGAATTTATAATATTTAATATATCTTTATACTATCTCCAAAGTCCAGAAAAGGTCATTTCTGATGATAGTTATTAACTTTTTCTAGGTTAATTAAGTTAACTTCTATGTTGCCTTATATTAGGTTAACTTCTATGAAAAAACAGAAGCATTATTTAATATTCAATTTATTAAAATAAAATAATGTATTAAAACTTCAATTCATTTTATAAAATTTCCTGTTTTATTTAAACGAAATGCACAATATTAAAAAGTCCTTCCGGCCTGTACCGGGAGGAAAAGGTAGCTTTCCTATATCTTCGTTTTAAAATTTTAGCTCATGTTACACGAACACAGTAAGTTAAAATGCAAAGAAAATGTTTACAAAAGATTCGTTAATACTGAATTTGAATAAGAAATTCGCCAAATTATGGAACAATAGCCAAATTGGCTTCATTTATGAAGACTTATTTTGGTCGCCAAATGTCGCCAAGTTTGGCGAGAATTTGGTGCTAACGGATATGAATATATAGTTTTATGCGTATGATTGGGAAAATTATTACAACAATGAAATTTTTTGTAATGTGCTGTCTTGTTTCAAAATGTCAGCCACCCTAGAATTTCAAACTGCTCTATCTCAGCCATTTTTTAAGATAGAGGTAAACCAAAAAATGCTCTGGAATCCTCGTATCAAGGCCTAACACTTAATTAAAAAATAAATTTGAATTTTTAACTTTTATGTATATTTATTTTAGTTTTAAATTTTTAAATGGCCGCCATCTTGAAACAAAATGGCGGACCAAGCTGGCCAACGAACTCGGTCGAGACATTGGTGAGCTTAATACACACAATTAGTTTCATCAAAATTGATTTATAAATACGAGCGTTATCGTATGACATAGGTCAGATATATATATATATATATATATATATATATAAATCAACATTTGAACGGAGGGTGGTTTTGGGGTCTGGGGGTCATGATCGGTGAAAATATATCGAAATTTTCCGGAACTGCTTTCCTCCGAACGGCTGCAATAGGTAGCTTTATACTTTTTTGTATTGAAAGCTACCTAAAATAAAAAAAAATAAGGCTTTTTAAATAATTTACAATTGTTTGCTGTAGGGGTGATAATAATCAACAGTATGAAAAACGGCCATACTAATTTAACATTTATTAT
Organism: Maratus michaelseni; assembly: GCA_963931845.1. Lineage (NCBI taxonomy): Eukaryota > Metazoa > Arthropoda > Arachnida > Araneae > Salticidae > Maratus > Maratus michaelseni. Next base: position 12,139,437 of record OZ007598.1, read on the forward strand.
TAGTCATGTTTTTTTTTTTTTTTTTTTTTTTTTTTAATACTTACATATAAGAGAGGAAAATCGGACACCAGTTTGGATGTGGCATTCAAACATTAAAATTTTCTTAACAACATCTACACTACATCAAGGACTGTCATTAAAACGAAACTGAAACTATATTTGTAAACTGTTCAATTTTCGAAAATTTCCAAGACATATCGGAGTGCGCCAAATCTAAAACGCCAAGCATCAACCGCGTCTTTGACACGTGATTGATAACAGCGAATGAGAACGCAGTTCAAGCCAATAATGCTAAAACGTGACTATCTTTTAGAATCTCGCGCTCTGGAAACTTCGGTTGTTGCCAAATCATAAGCTACAAATTCAGCCCTATTTCCGCGCCACGTAGGAGAATTATATATATAGATAATATCCGCATAATAAAACGTAAACGTACACGCTCAAAAAAAAAAAAAAAAAAAAAAAAAAGCAAAAAGTACTGGCAGCAAATTGACAGAACACTTCTGTTAGAAGAAAATGTAGAAAATGAAGAATATGAAGTACAGTAATCCCTTAACATTCGTGAGGGTTACGTTCGAGAAAAACCTCGCGAATGTTGAGTCTATCTATCTGTACTAAAAATGGAGTTATGTTCTATAAAATTTTAATCAGAGTGACACAACATTTCAAAGAACAAGAGAATATATTTATTAACAATACGTTATGCATAACATATATGTAGAAGGTGAATGTACACATATATTAATAAATATGAAATTTATTTATTGAAGATAATTCAAACTAACTGACTGAAGAAATAATCACTGCTAAAAATGCATAGGTTTTTGTATAAAGTAATTTCGACTCTCTCCATTCGCAAAGAGATGATAATATATTAGTGGGTCAGTATGCCATACAATATTAAAACACGACTAATGGACCCCGTCAAAACTTGACGGAAAAAAATTACTATAACAATATCAGTAAAATAAACTTCTTTATTACATAAGAAAGGGTGCGTATGAAACAGTCTTTCAACTATTTTATTTTAAAAGTTTTACCCCCAGTGAAATATAGTACTATTTCCGATGCAAACTCCAAGCAAACAATCCGTAAACAACTGTGTAATGCAAATCAGTTTGACATTGCCGCCATATTCCCCATGGCAAGAAAGAAAATTTCATGAACCTATGAAGTATCATACAAATAGTATGTCCCTACTTTCATCTCATATTCAGTAAATAAAGAACATAGTAAATAAAACACACATCCCCCCCCCTGTGATAATGCAACCGAATGAGCTCATCTGTGCATGTGCATTGCATTTGCCCAAAAGCACCGTCGAAATTCGACGTTAATTTTTTTTTAAATGTTTAAATTAAAAGTTTTAAAATGTCCTCGTTAATCATTTCGTTTCAAATTCATATCTTCTAAAACGCATCCATTGTTTAAAGATAATCAATTTTTATGTAAAGGTGAAGAATTTTTTTTATAATAATAAATAAATCTGCAGATGAGGGAGATTTTTAATGTTTTCAAGTATAATTTGAGGCGTTCAGAAGTCAATCCGACTAACTCCATTTTTTTTAGAAGGTCAGGTAATAACATGATTGGGTTGAAATTTTTCTATATATTTATACAATGCTGAAAAATGCCTTTTATTTTAAGAAAATTAAGGAGTATAATCAAAATATACTGAAAAAAAAAATAATAGTTTTTTTTATATATAAATATATAACTTTAACTGTTTATACTGAGCATTTTTATTTGATGGAGTTAGTCGGGTTGGCATCTGAACGCCTCATTTATTTGTATGATTTCTTCGGTCCCTTTACATAATAAAGATGATTATTCCTTTTTCATTACAGTCGGGGATCTTTTCCCTCTTATACAGTTAAATATCCAATAGATCTTTAAAAAAATAATAAAATACAGTTCCTAGCATATTCTGATGCAACATATACATAAAAAATTTCAACATATCAATTTTATGTTAATCATAAGCTGAAAATACTTTTTTTTTGCAGATTTTAGGATAATCTGATCTTAGGATTTATCAGGGTTTTTTCTATTATAATTTTATTTTTCACTTTTCATGATGGTTAGGGAAATCTATTTTCAATTGTAGCAACATTCTCAGGGGCTATTTTACATTATTAAAACAAATTTATGGTCATTGTTGAGATAGAATTGAAAAATATTTCATGTTTGAAAATTATTTAAAAAGTCGTTAAATTAATTTGCAGTTTTCAAATAAATTTCAATCAAAAGCTTTTTTTTTTTTTTTTTTTTTTTGTAATTGATGATGTAAGAATTAAAATTGTAAAATGTAGTAAAAAATTGAAATTTGTAGTATTTAGAAGTGATGTAAACACGATGAAAACTAAAGTGATAGCGCCGTTTTTTGTCACAACCGTTTTTCATTTCTAAAAATTGCCACTGTGCTTTGGTTGGCTTCAAAAAGTAGACTACCATTTTTTGACATCGAAAAATAAATTCACAGTGAAAGAAATTGGACTTTGCCGCTAATAAGGAACTGTTAAATGAACTTATAATAAACCTACCAATATAATTCCTATAAAATATTAGCCTTACATTGTTTATTCTAGCTAAAAATATAATCATTATTTCAAGTTTATTATTATTATTATTATTATTTTTTTTTTTAACCATAACACTATTTTTAATAATTTTAATTTTCCTGAAATCCTTTACTTTTATGAATTTTTTTTTATTAAAAAATGAAATTTTCTAACCTATAATTAAAAAAAAATAATTGGTAACATGTAATCAAAGTATGCAATCAAGATGAAGCAACTAATAAAGGCTACTACAGTTCTAATCTTTAAAATTAAAAGTTGAAAAATCAGTTAAAATTACGCCATCTTGACGCAATCATATAAATTTTTCTTTTTAGTTTTATCAATGTTAAAATGCATTTCAAAATTTTCACCGGCGCAAACTTTTCACACGTACTTTGTATACGTTAGTTTTATGCTTAAACACCATGTATACAAATAATATAAAAATATATTTTGTATTTAATTGTAATAAAAAATGGCATCAACAAAGTTATAATGCATAATGGTAAAATAAAAGCAATGGACAATATTCCCGTGACGTCACAATAAATATCTATATATTTAAAACGCTAAGCTTTTTCTTTCGACAATCCGTGAGAACAAACTACTACATCAAATTACATCATTCTTTTTTTAAATGAAAGGTATTTGGACACAGATTTGTTATCGTACATTCGTTTGTTCGAAAATTTAGTTAATTAGCCGTAATTTTAAATTAAACTTTTACTTCTGCATATGACTTCATAAAGTCTGCAATGGGTTAACGCCCATTCTTGCGAGTCACAGAGTAACGAGAAACTCACTGGTTGCGAGGATAAAAGAAAAACAAGTTGGAAATTGTACGTCAAACGTTACAAACGAGGTGCGTTCGTACGCACGTTTTAGAATTAAATTCATGATATCCCGTGCGTAGAACGGGTTAAACAGCTAGTTAAGTATATATTTTATGACACTGTTCATACAAATATCTTAACTAGTTATATAAATATTCAGATATATATGTATCAGCTAGTTATATAAATATTCAGATCTTGATGATTTTTAATTCTGTGAAATGAATTATATCGTCTGCAGATTAATTTCTGTCATAAAATAAGTATCTCGGTCGCTTGACGATTTAACATCCATCAGAAGCTCATATAACAAAAAAGCACCGATTTAAAAAAAAAATCAAATTTCTTAATAAATATTTTTATTAATATCTCCTAAAGTTTTGATTCGATTTTGATAAAATTTGAAATGTCTCGACAAATTTATGCAAAGATAATATATTTCAAATTGCAAACCATTTGGTTGGGTAGTTTTTGCGTTGTTATATGCGGACGGACAGACAGACGGACGGACAGACAGACAGACGGACGGACAGACGGACGGACCAAACGACGACTATAGGTGCTACGTATTTATATAATTACGAACGCACCTAATAATAAATATTAAAAGCACGTGGCTATTAGGCCGAATTTTTTAATTTGCAAGTTAAATTTCGGTAAAAATATTTATCCGCGTGTTTTATAAGCGAATAAAAATTCATTTATTCTGACGTCACGGGAATATTGTCCATTGGGTTTATTTTATCATTATGCATTATAATTTTGTTGATTTCATTTTTTCATTACAATTAAATACAAAATATATTTTTATTTGCATACATGGTGTTTAAACATAAAAGTAACGTATACAAAATACGTGTGAAAAGTTTGCGCCGATGAAAATGACGCTCTGTTTAGCTTAAAATGCATTTTAACATTGATAAAACTAAAAAGAAAAATTTATATGATTGTGTCAACAGGGCGTAATTTTAACTGATTTTTTCATTCTTAATTATTATAAAGATTAGAATTAGAGACTTTATTGATTGCTTCATCTTGATTGCATACCTTGATTACATGTTACCAATAATTTTTTTTTTAAATTATAGGTTAGAAGATTTCTTTTTTTAATAAAAAAATTCACAAAAGTAAAGGATTTCAGAAAAATTAAAATTATTAAAAATAGTGTTATGGTAGAAAAACAACTTGAATTAATGATTGTATTTTTAGTTAGAATAAACAATGTAAAGCTAATATTTTATAGGAACTATTTTGGTAGGTTTATTGTAAGTTAATTTGACACTTCCTTATTAGAGGCAAAGTCCTGTTTCTTTCACTATGAATTTCTCTTTCGATGTCAAAAAATCGTAGTCTACTTTTGGACGCCAGCCAAAACACAGTGGAAATTTTTAGAAATGTATAACGGCTGTGACAACAAACGGCGGTATCGCTTTAGCTTTCATCGCGCTTACATCACTTCTAAATACTACAAATTTCAATTTTTTACTACGTTTTACTACATTTTACAATTTCAATTCTTACACAATCAATTAGAAAATTTAGCTTTCGATTAAAATTTATTTGAAAACTGCCACTTAATTTAACGACTTTTTAAATAATTTTCAAAAATGAAATATTTTTCAATTCTATCTCAACAATGACCATTTGCTTTAATAATGTAAAATAGCCCATAGGAAAGTTGCCACAATGTAAAATAGATTTCCCTACCCAAAATGAAAAATGAAAGTAATAATAATAATAATAATAAAACCTGATAAATCATAAGATCAGATTATCCATAACATAGAGCATTTTGGCGCTAAACTAAAATCTTTCAAAAAAAAAAAAAAACTATATATCATTTTATTATGATTAACAAAAAATTGATATGTTGAATCCGTTGATGTATATGTTGCATAAGAATATGCTAGGAACTGTATTTTATTATTTTTTAAAGATCCATTGGATATTTAACTGTATAAGAGGGAAAAGATCCCCGACTGTGATGGAAAAGGAACAATCATCCTGATTATGTAAAGGAACCGAAGATACCATACAAATAAATTACACTTGAAAACATTAAAAATCTCCCTCATCTGCAGATTGAAAAAATTCTTCATCTTTAAATAAAAATTGAAAATTGAATAGCTTAAAACAATGGATGCGTTTTAGAAGATATGGATTTGAAACGAACAATGATTAAAGAGGATATTTAAAAACTTTTAATTTAAACATTTTAAAACTTTTTTTAACGTCGCCTTTGGGCAGATGCAATGCACATGCGCGTAGGAGCTCATTCGGTTGCATTATCACAGCAGGGGGGGGGATGTGTGCTTTATTTACTATGTTCTTTTATTTACTGAATATGAGATGAAAGTAGGGATATACTATTTTTATGATACTTCATAGGTCCATGAAATTTTCTTTCTTGCCGTGGGGAATTTGACGGCAATGTCAAACTGATTTGCATATCACAGTTGTTTACGGATTGTTTGTTTGGAGTTTGCATCGGAAATAGTACTGTATTTCACTGGGGGTAAAACTTTTAAAATAAAATATTTGACAAACAAATCATACGCACCTTCTTATGTATAAAGAAGCTTATTTTACTGATATTGTTATAGTAATTTTTTTCGGTCAAGTTTTGACGGGTTTCATCTAGTGAATTTTTATTCGCTTATAAAACACGCGGATAAATATTTCTACCGAAATTTAACTTGCAAATTAAAAAATTCGTGCTTTAATATTTATTATTTCTGATCCTCGCAACCACGGAGTTTCTCGTTACTCGGTGCCTCCCAATAGTGGGCGTTTTCCGATTGTCGACTTTATGACGTCATACGTGGAAGTAAAAGTTTAATTTAAAATTACAGCTAATTAATTAAATTTTCGAACAAACGAATGCACGATAACAAATCTGTGTCCAAATATCTTTCATTAAAAAAAAAAAGAATGGCGTAATTTGATGCAGTAGTTTGTTCTCACGGATTGTCGAAAGAAAACGCTTAGCGTTTTAAATATATAGATATTTAAATACAGCTAAATCAGCTATATGCTTCAGAAATGCTTTTATTTTCTATCTAAGTGCAGCTTCATCTCTATTTCTACGAGACCCTGCACCAGTTAGTTTACCACTTCTAATATGCCCATTGCAATGACTATTCTGCTGCTGTTATTATATTGCTTTCCTAAAACATTAGCTCCTTTTTCAGTTCACAACTCAATGTTGATTTTTAAATAGATACTAAGAAAACACAGGGAAAATAATCTTTAACCACTATAGATTCTAAAAACGAAAGAGACAAAAAAAAAAAAAAAAAAAAAAAAATCGCGAATAATTAAGTTAGATTTTCGCGAATGTTAAGTTTTTCCGCATTTTCCTATTCGCGAATAATTAAAACTCGCGAATGTTAAGGGACTCGCGAATGTAATTACTGTATGAAAAAAGTGTAGAAAATGGATTTCAAAGATAAAATCAAAGAGAAAATTTTCGTGTTTTATCGAAAAAAAAAAAATATATATATGTATATATATATATTTTTACAATAGATAGCAGTAGTATAGCTTATTTAAAATATTAAAACTTAGAAATTTAGTATGGAGGTAATAATATCTATGAAATACTTTCAAATTATCAAGTAATATTATATATTTTAATTTATTAAATTAAAATTAAAATAAAATAATTAATGGTTTTTATTTATATGTATATCATAATTTTTTTTTCTACATTTTTTAAAATGTTGTAATCTATTTAGTTAAATAAAAATAACTGTAACTGTAGGTTACAATTTATGATCTGAAGGATTCTCTATTTAACTGTGAATTTAACCTCTTCTTTTGGATACAACTTTGTACATGTGCTCACAATATACTAAATATCTTGGGATATTATTAATATAAGTAATATATATATTTTTTAATTTTTTTTAATTCTTTTTCACACTCCTTTTCAAATTGTATGTATAATTTATAATATTCCATTGTAAAGGTCTTGTTATTCAATATTGTTTCAGCGATTGTTCGGGCAAGATATGGCACTATATTTAGCAAAAGCTGGTGTCATATACAGAAAACAATCGTTCTTTGCTTATAAATGTGATTTTCTTGCCCTTGAAAAAGTAAATTACTTTATAAGCTTTTATTTGTGTATATACTCGTGTGGTTTATATTTCATTCCTTATTTTCTATTTATTTAATTTTTTTTTTCTTCTTCTTAATTTGAATTAATAATGTTACTTTTATTAGGACTACAATTTTAATTTGTAAATTGACAGGGCTCTTTGGTATCGGGATTTCAGTGTATGTGGTCAGTTTCTTATGTTTCAATGGTTAAATTTTACTTAAAGTTTTATATATATATATATATATATATATATATATATATATATATATATATATATATATATATATATATATATATATAAATGAACTGTAAAAAACTATTCATTTCAAGGACATTTTTAAGAGTGTACAATCGTGGGTAAGGGGGGGGGGGATGGCAGCACCCCTTCCTACTTATTCCGCAAATTATTACCAAATTATTCCAGAAAGATGCAAGGTGTTATACGATGCGACTGGGAATTGTGTCTAGTTTCCAAATATGAATGCGATTTTTGAAATAGGTATCATCTACAAAATAATAATTATACCAACTTTCATTTTTCAAACGGCAACACCACTTTCGACGCTGTATTTGAGTTCCTCGGAACAAAGTAGCCCGGAAAAGGCTTATAGTTTTTTCCAGTTCTTGTAAATCTTCATTACGTTATAAAAGAAAATGTGTTATAGGAAATGTGTTAGGAGTTTATCCATAAATTTCGAAAATAAAATAAAAATCTTATAAGAACAGGGGACCTTCTGTTAGTTGCCAAAATAAATAATAACTAGTCTCGCCCGGCGTTGCCCGGGGCCATGATAAAACCTTAAATGAACCCCAAATAAAAAAAATACCCATAATTAGTGATAAAAGTGCTCCCAAGAAAACATAAAAAAAAGCTTTTGTTGTCCAAACCCCTTGAAATTATTAATGATTATAAATATAAAGGTTTTACAGCCCGTGTAAAAATTACGTCAGAAATATTGTTATCTGGTTGTAAAATAAATATGTTTTCTTCCCCAGAAAACGACCCTGTTTCAAATTCTATAGAAGGGGAGAACTCTCCCTCTCCCATTTCCCTTTCCAGTCTTAAAAAAAAAGGTGAAAACGCATCACTCCCTTTCTCTTTTGTTCACCCCTCTCTCAAACAAAGAAGGTGGAAGAATGGATACTCCCTCCAGGAAAGGGAGAATAAAAATAGATTGAAGAAGAACTTAGAAGGAGTATTTTTTAGGGGTGGGGTTATGAGTAGTGAAGGTCAATATGCGAGGTATTCTTTCCTCAACCCTCTTGATCCTTCTTAATACTATTTTCTGCTTTATTCACCCTTCAAAAAAAGTTGGACATGCGCAGTAAGGTCGAATTTGCACTGAAAAATTAAGACTATTGCTTTTCGCTTTAATATATTAGATTCTAAGAGGAACAGGAACAGGAATAGTAGGTCTGACTGAAGACATGATTCCGAATCTAATGACGTTTTTGGTGTGATTTTATTGTAAAAGTGTCTTCGAATAAAGGCAATCTTTTCTTTTTCACCGACTGTACATTTGAAAGACATTTTCGCATTTTTATGAAAATTTATTGTTACTTACCCATCATACGTAGTATAGGGTAAGTCTTGGAATCGTTTTAAAAATAGAATTTTTTTTTTTTTTTTGACGGATTTACACGTTTCAGACACTGGAGATTCCAAAAAACACATTTTTAGAAAAAAAAAATCGCCGTTCGTCTGTCTCTGTGCCTGTGTGTGTGTCTGTAAACGCTCTATCTCCCGAACAAATTGAGATAGAGACTTGAAATTTGGTATATACTTAGTATGAAATAATGCGAAGATGCTTATTGAATTTCAGTAACCTCGATTATACGGAACTATTTTTTTCAGAATCTCGAAATAGTCGTTCTGATAAAAGGAAGGTACATAAAATTTTTCGAAACTGTTTATTTTAAGGAGTAAATATAAAAGACAATAAAAAAAAACAAATTTTGCATAAAGAATGAAGTCGATCGAATAATGAGTTGCCGAGATATTTGTAATCAAATTTTCCACACTCTTCGATTTTTCATGAACCTGTGTTTCATTCAAATTTCAATTCAAAAATATATTTTAATTGGAAAAGAGACGCTTAATCCGTTGCAGTAAACTGTTAGTTAGTATGATTATCATTTTTAGAGTTATAAGGATGTTTCTTTTACGCAATTCAGTAATAGAGCATTTAAAGTTTAGAACGTCATCAAGCCACGATTTTATTCGAATTGCAATGCATTTTATAAGTAGTTTACACATGTTTTACTTTCATATTTTATATTATGCATATCCATGATGGGTAAGTATTACGGTGGCCCCCAGCGACTAGTTTACTTCTGCTTTTACTGTTATTTTAATCATTTAAACAATATGATATATTATATACACCACAACCATTACTTTTTAATTTTGATTGACCTGAAATTGTTATTATAAGTTGATAATGTCAAATTCAAAGCTGACAATGTGAAAGTATTTTAGCATAATAGAGAAATTTGTGACAAAAGAGAAAATAAAAATTTGCGTTTGAAATACATTAAAATCCATCATATGACTCAAGGTCCTTTTTACAGAAACATATATTTAAGACATGCGTTGTTTCTTTTTCATTTTTGTGATGAATTATTGATTACATTCAATTATTTATCTAACAATGGAATTTTATGAAGAATTACTTTCTTTCATTCTTTCTCTTTTTTTCAAAATTTCATATTATATTTTCCCATGTTACTTAGCTTTTTAATAAATAAAAGTAAAAGCATTCAACTGTTATTATATTTCAAATAAAGTGGAGAGTCAAAATACGTCCATTAGAATTAACTTTTAAATATACACTAAAAACACTTTTTATTTTGCTTAAAATACGTCAACATTTGGATGTTTAAAGATGTTAAAATTTAAAACTCACATGTTTCGATTTGTTCATCAAATCGTCATCAGAATATATACAAACCACAAATACAATGTACAATATACAATTTTTAATTAATTTAATCTCTCGTTTTTTATGTACATTGTATTTGTGGTTTGTATATATTCTGATGACGATTTGATGAATAAATCGAAACATGTAAATTTTAAATTTTAACATCTTTAAAGATCCAAATGTTGACGTATTTTAAGCAAAATAAAAAGTGTTTTTAGTGTATATTTAAAAGTAAAAGCAGTTTAAAAACAAGAACGGCAAATCATGCGTCAAGCATAGATTATGAAACACTTTCCAAGACTTCTTCATATAGTCGGAAAAATATCCGAATTCTTTTGTGAAGCCCTGTATATGATCTATAGATTTGTATATAAACTACATAGTATGCTAAAATTTAGTTCAGTTAGGAAACGCATAGCACAGTTAAAAATTCCTCTTCAGCAATTTCCGTCAATAAACCGAAATATATTCAATAATTTTTGTGCTGCTCTGTATATGATCTATTGCATTTATACACACCAAGTAATATGAAAAAAATTAATTAATTTTTAAAATGCGTATCACAGCTAACAACGCACTTCCAGCAATTATTTTTCATAGACAGTACTGTAATCGAATTATTTTGTGTGTCCCTGTAAATGAGCGATGAATGTTATACCCACCATATTCTATATTAAGCCTTCTTGTAATGCACCTCGGTGATACATATCATTTTCAATATGTTTCTAACAGTGCAAAATCATTAAAATACACCGAAAACGATTTTCCCCCCATCCATTAGACTGTAATGTTGCGGAATTGTTTTGGCTGTCCCTGTAAATGAACTATAAATGCTACACACTTCATTTTCAATACCACACTAAAAAAATCTCTCAAATCGACAGGAAAAAAAAAATGTCGATTTTGGCGCCAGTGGAAAACCGTTTAATTTACAGAAAATATCTGTATATTTTCATTAAAACAGTTTTTTTTTCTGTAAAAAATATAGATTTTTTTTCTGTAAAAATGAGAAAATCCACATTTTTTTACAGGAAAAAACTGGTTTTCTTTAAAACAGTATTTTCTGTAAAAAATACAATATTTTTCTGTCAAAATTACAGATTTTTTTTTTTTTTTTTTACAGTGCAAACATGCCATATAGTAAACCTGAATAACATATATCAATTGCATGGCAATCCGAGTATATTTACTCGAGTTAGAGCACGGACAGACGGAAGACAGACAGACGGCAAACAAAGATATCTTTTATAAGCATTAAACGCTTATTTTAAAAATCACGACTAATTTCATAACTGCAATCCAGGTAACTTCAAAATATTTTCGTTTTCATTTGTTAGTTTCATGTGGGCCCCGATTATTGAAAATTCATCGCTCTGAATTACGCTTAAGCGATAGTGCTTTCTTTTTTAAAGCATAATTTAAACTATCTATTCGGGATTTTTAAATTGTTTTTTCGACGTATAATCATAATGTAAGTAATATTACAAGATACAGGAGTATTTACAAAATATATATTGCATTTTTTTTTTAGGTTTTTTTTTTTCATTTTACGAAACTCTATATTACTGCCGCTTCGTTGTCTATCCGTCACAGAGCCGGTTCTCAGAAACTATTTAACTTACAAGCATGAAATTTTGTGTACTTATAGCTGAATATCTACTATTAAGCTCAAAATCATAAAATTTTAAAAAATCGTATATTAATTTAATATATAGAGATAAAAAAAACAATTTCCTTTTAAATTAAAACATTTTTCGTTATAGCAGTTGCCAACAATTAAAAATCCACAATAAAATTCTTTCTATAGTAATTAATTTTCTATTGAAAGATTTCAACGTGAAAATGAAAATGAAATAAATAGTTTCACTAATTGAAAAAAATATTAATATGACGTCATATTGGTAATAAAACGGAAATTTTCAAACATTTCTCAATAATACAAGGAGTATGAGTCTGTGTAAATACAGAAAGCATATTAATATGACGTCATTAGAGAATTAAAAAGAAAATTAATCTGACGTCATATTAGAAGTTTAACGGATTTTTCAAATGTTTAAGAATAATACAAAGAGAGTATCAATATGAGTAACAGAGAATAGTAAATATGAGTTTGAGGAACATATTGAATCATGATAAAAACCTGATTATGGAAATACCGGCATATTTTAACATTTTGAAGGTCTCTATACAACATGTTTAGTTATGAAATTGATTTTTTTTTTAAATATCGCATTTAGTGTACATGACAGATATTATTATGGCAGAATATAATAGCGGGCTTCGCCTGCTATCGGACCGATTCAGATTTTCGAAAAAACGAGAAAAATAGACCGGTAAATTTTTACTTTATAAAAACCATGACCTTTTTTAAAAAAAAAAAATGAAATTTATTTGGATTTATTAAAGAAAGGATAAAGTGTTTTGAAAGGAATATTAAACGAAACCCTTTGTGCGATCTTCGATCACATTTTCACACTTGCTTTTTATTTCTACAGTTTACTAAATTTTACTCTGTTTACAATATTTCGTTGTTGCAGTTTCACAGCCAGTTGGCGAGTCAGTTGGCGAGTGTGGTTGGATGCATAATTAACTCCATTGTTTTTCTAACTCGTAAACAGTTGTAGCCGTAAAGAATATTTGGCGGTTTATCGCATGTGACCGGCTAACGGAAAAATACCTTAAAATTAATTTATTATTTTATAATTAAGTTCTAAAAATAAAAATACTAAAATGTTGCATCGTCATCGGAAGCACACCTCTGACAATACATGTTTTTTAGGTGTATTCGTAATTATATAAACACGTAGCACTTATATCGTCGTCTGGTCCGTCCGTCCGTCTGATTGTCCGCATATAACAGCGCGAAAACTACCCAACCGAATGGTTTGAAATTTAGTACATATAATCGTTGCAGAACTTTGTCGAGTCATTTCAAATTTTATGAAAATTGAATCAAAACTTAAAAAGTTATTCATATAGAATTATCAGCAATATTCGGAAAAAAATTTCCGAACTCTTTTGTGCAGTCCTGTATATGATCACTGCCTGATCTACAGATTTGTATATATACTACATAGAACATCCGCAGGTATTCAAAATTATTACCGTTCTGTTTAATACTCTTCTTATAAGGGTGGACTATTGATTCACAAACTTTAATAAACATTCCATTTGGTGTTGTGGCGCATTATTGCTCAATTGCGGTTCCGGAACGTTGTCTGTGAACAGCCATTCGTTTAAAACTTATCTTTCATCCGATGAATTATAAGTCGCATAGGTGGATTTGCCTGAAACTCCCTGCGATATTGTTTTTGTACTTCTGCTACTTTTTCATGCTTACAATCTATATATTTAAAACGAAAAGCACAATCTGTCAAATCCACATGAAAATCGTCTCTTTGCGCATGCGTCAACTGTATTTTTTTTAAAGGCTTCTACCCTCAGAAACGGGAAACCTGATTGATTAACCCAACTATCACCTGTTTAGCCTAGGAGTATTGAAAAGGGTTGATTGAAAACGGATGAAGCCGTACCATTGCATCAAAAGCATAGACCTTCTAACACATGGGCTGATAAGTTCCCGGTCTGGCACACAGATGGCGTTGCAATCGCCGAACCGATGTTTTTTTAGTAAATACTAACCTTTAAAAGGTAGTAGAAAAAATGCCATGACGATTCGCCGTGTGGATAAAACGTTAGAGGGGTTTTAGTTGAACGACTTTGTTGATAAACAAAAAAAATGGATAACAAGAATTTCAAGAATTGTTATTTGATGGGGGAAAAATACCGTTCAAACAAAAGCTTGGCTAGATAAGTGTTATCCGGACACTGCACCAGGTAAATCAACCATTATTGACTGGTTTGCTGAATTTAAACGTGGTCGTACGGACACCAGTGATGCACCACGCAAAAGAGGTGGTTACTCCGGAAAACATAAAAAAAGTCCACAAAATCGTTTTGGGGAACCGTAAAGTGAAGTTGCATGAGATAGCTCAGACTCTGAAGATATCCAAGGAACGTGTAGGTTTTATTTTGAATGAACATTTGTCTATGAAAAAGCTGTTGTCAAAGTGGCTGCCGCGCGTGTTGACCTTTGACCAAAAACAACAACGAGTTCTGAGCAATGTTTGGAGCTTTTTCGTTATAAAATTATGTTATTTATTATTAAATTATTATTATTAATCATTTATTAAATTATTATTATAAAATTATTATTATTAAATTATTTTTAAAATTATTATTATAAAATTATTATTTTTAAATTATTATTATTATTATTAAATTATTATTATTTATTATTAAAGTTATTTTATTTATTAAAGTTATAAAGTTATAAAGTCATAAAGTTATAAAGCTTTGTTAAAAAGTTGTGTTTTCTTTATTAGACCGGGAACTTATCAGCCCATGTGTTAACTCATTAATGCCGGTTGGTACGAAAAGTTACCATTTAAGTGATACGAAACTTTTGAATATGAACACCAGTATCTTAGTAAAAAAATAATTCATATTATCTGATGTGAAACTATCAGAGATTCAATCAGTTAAAATAACAGTATGGGAAAACTGGTGTCAACTGGTATCGAAGTATTAAAAGAAGTGTAAAATAAGTCGGCGTTAATGGGTTAATATGTTTTTGCTCTGAGGTTGAAAGCTAAAGCTTTTTTTTGCGAACTCATGTTTTCACTACTAAATATGCATATATATATTTTTTTTTAATTTGAAGGAGAGTTTGGATGCAGTTATATTTATAACCGATTGAAATGTCAGAGAGTTCGGAAGATGAGAACTATTATTATTTTATTGCTATGTTAAGGGAGCCGACGCGAAAACAAACAAACAAAAAAGTGAGAAGAAAACATTTCTTTTACAGCTAGATAACAATATTTTTTCACGAAATTTTTACACGGACTGTAAAAACCGTTTTATTTATCACCAATAAAGATTTCAAAGAGTTCGGACAAAAAGAACTTTTTAATTTAAAACTGTGAAACGACCCTAGGTTAAAAAGAACAAGAAAATGAGGGCTTTTATCACTAAAAATCAGTATTTTTTTCGTGAATTTTTCATTCTAAAATATAGTTTCATACAAAATCGGGTTAAATATATAAAATAATAAAAACTTCATGTATTTTTTTTTTAATTTATTATCACGGGTCCGGACAACGCCAGGCGGGAGCGGCTAGGATTATTTTTAAATAAAATTTCTTTTTTTAAAAGTTAATCTTGGTTCACTCATCATTTCCAATTAATTACACTTTGAAAAGAAAGAATAATTATAAATTTATGACCCATTCAACAGTGTATGTATGTAGCATTTTGACGAGGTTGAGATATTACGATGAATAATATTCGATGAAAAGATGGCAGTCCTTCAACGATATAGCAAGTTGCAGTCGATATTAGCGAGTATGGCGAAGTAGAAGGCAATGAAATGAGTCCACCAAAGTTTTCCAATAAATCCAGCCAATCTCCAGACAAATAATTTTATTAGAAGACGAACAACACAGAAACAATTCCCAAAAGTCTAAAACTTATAGCCCTCGGGCTAACGTTGCTTCACTTCATTGAATTAAGATGTTACTGGGCCAGAGGAATATTCTACGGACATAAAAATACCAGACACATATTTGTTTAGCTTCCGAAAACGTCAAAAATCTCTCGCTCCGACCGGTGCGGGTGAGTTTTGTTCTCTCCGCGGAGATACACAGAATTACGTCACGAGCGCACAACCCAATGAGTGATAGGTTAGCCCCAGCCCAGCAAATGAGGTGCGAAGGAGGAGCTAAGACGATAAAGAATTCCGAACCTGTCGCGGATTAATTTTGGAGTGAAACTTCCTCAGCGCGCGAAAGAATCAGAGCAATAATAATAATAATAATAAAAAGAAAATGGCTTTTAAAAAACATTCGAAATGAGAACGCGTCTCAGAATTTTATAGATTCGGGAACTGATAAAAGCTACGAATGATCTTAAATTTTAGATTAAGATTTGGAATAAAATAATTATTAATATACGGATATTTACTTTTAAAAGGACTTTAAATAGGAATAGATATTATTAAGAATTAAGGAAATACTGACTATGACAGAAGTTAGATTAAATTTAAAAGATTAATGCGAATAAAATGGAAGGATACGAAGGATATAAATTTTTTATATAACATGTATACATTTTTCTGTGGCGCACCCTGTATTTAAACAATATCGCTGTTATTCCGTAAAATCTGTATCTTAAAAAAGGTGGAAAATATCTTGAAATGCTCACGTAAAATGGGTTTCACTTCTGTACGTTTTAAACTTCATAAAATTTGCAATTACCGATATATTTTTTGACACTTTTCAAACATCTATAAAAATGAATTTAACATATTAATTAAATTTTAGATAAATGAAATAGAGGGTTAAATTTTCACAAGGGAATGAGAAAACGCATTGACGATCCTATTGTTAAATCAATCACCAAAATTATCAAAACGAAATCACTATCGAACTTTAAAATCCTTGGACTATTAGTCCAAATAATTTCACTATCATGACCTTCACTTTTTTCACGCAATTGTTCTTTTTAAAAAATGAAAACCTGCCATATATTATACGATAATAAAATAAATTCAATTCATCAATTTCCTTGCATTATCAACTTTTGAATTCTTGACAACAATATCCTTTTCATTTTTAATTACTTATTTATAAAACTTCAGTCTGAATAATAGGAAATAAAGATTTCAATTTTCATTTTTAGATTGTTTTGTCTTAATCGAACTTTGGATTTTCGAGTGTATGATGTATGTATTTCTTATTTTTTAAAGCATGTATAAGTTGGGGGAAAGACGAAGGTATTCCATATTCGCCAAAACGTCCTCATCGTTTGTGCTAAGATCGAGGTTTACATCGAGGGCTATTTTGCATGAAGATGGACATCAAAGAAACAGCATCGTTGGTCATCGATTAACATTTTGATTCGATAAACAGTAAGATACATTACATAGTTCGCAATGATTTTTAATATTCATTGACATATACTTCATCATTCTGTGTTACTTGCTCAGTGTTGATAATACTGCTGTACTGCATATTGAATCGATATTTGTGGAAGAAATTACACGTTCGTTTGACTATTTACCAGGGCCTTATTTTTCAAGTAAGTTGAACTTGATCTTTTTATGACAATAACTTCTTTTTGTTCATAGCTCATTAATTTATTTACTGTATTTACTCACGCATTTTTAGCACTTTGCAATTAGTTGTAAAGTGGTTATGAATTCGGTTTGTCTGTCTGACTCAGAGACGGATAAACAATCTCCTGCTGGGCCCCTAGGTTTGGCTGTTTTACGCCTCTCTTGTTCAACATTATATATATCATCACTTCTGCTACAAATCATATATACATTTTTTTTTAAATAGATGTTTAACACAGTTCTGAGAAAGTATTTAATTACTTTGCATAAAGTTTCTTTAAGAAAAAAGAAATACAGTAATTTTATTTTTATATAGAATTTTCTCTAACACACCTTACGAAGAATTTTCTCTAGCTTTAGTTATTTAATAATGAATTTTACTGCAATAATTTTAATATTAAACATGTTTTTCTTTTATAAAAAAAATTTACAGTAATTTTATTTTTGTACAGAATTCTCTCTAGCATCATTTACAAAGAATTTTTTCTGACTTTAGTTATTTAATAATGAATTTTACTATAATAATTTTCAAATTAAACATTAACTGCAATTCTGTTTTAGGCCTCTCTTGCTCAAAATTATATATACTATCACTTCTGTTTCAAATCATGTATATTACTTTATTTTATTTATTTTTATTTATTTTTATAGATGTTTAACACAATTCTCGGAAAGCATTTCATTCTTTTGCATAAAATTTCTTTTAGAAAAAAAATTACAGTAATTTTATTTTTGTATAGAATTCTTTATAAACCCCTTACAAATATTTTTTTCTAACTTTTGTTATTTAATAATGAATTTTACTATAATAATTTTCATATTAAACATTAACTGCAATTCTGTTTTACGCCTCTCTTGCTCAAAATTATATATACTATCACTTCTGTTTCAAATCATGTATATTACTTTATTTTATTTATTTTTATTTATTTTTATAGATGTTTAACACAATTCTCGGAAAGCATTTAATTCTTTTGCACAAAATTTCTTTTAGAAGAAAAAATTACAGTAATTTTATTTTTGTATAGAATTCTCTCTAACACCCCTTACAAAAAAAATTTCTAACTTTAGTTATTTAATAATGAATTTTACTATAATAATTTTCATATTAAACATTAACTGCAATTCTGTTTTAGGCCTCTCTTGCTCAAAATTATATATACTATCACTTCTGTTTCAAATCATGTATATTACTTTATTTTATTTATTTTTATTTATTTTTATAGATGTTTAACACAATTCTCGGAAAGCATTTCATTCTTTTGCATAAAATTTCTTTTAGAAAAAAAATTACAGTAATTTTATTTTTGTATAGAATTCTTTATAAACCCCTTACAAATAATTTTTTCTAACTTTAGTTATTTAATAATGAATTTTACTATAATAATTTTTATATTAAACATTAACTGCAATTCTGTTTTACGCCTCTCTTGCTCAAAATTATATATACTATCACTTCTGTTTCAAATCATGTATATTACTTTATTTTATGTATTTTTATTTATTTTTATAGATGTTTAACACAATTCTCGGAAAGCATTTAATTCTTTTGCATAAAATTTCTTTTAGAAAAAAAAATTACAGTAATTTTATTTTTGTATAGAATTCTCTCTAACACCCCTTACAAAATTTTTTTTCT
This sequence comes from Maratus michaelseni, assembly GCA_963931845.1. Taxonomy (NCBI): domain Eukaryota; kingdom Metazoa; phylum Arthropoda; class Arachnida; order Araneae; family Salticidae; genus Maratus; species Maratus michaelseni. Next base: position 12,158,676 of record OZ007598.1, read on the forward strand.
AACTTTAGTTATTTAATAATGAATTTTACTATAATAATTTTCATATTAAACATTAACTGCAATTCTGTTTTACGCCTCTCTTGCTCAAAATTATATATACTATCACTTCTGTTTCAAATCATGTATATTACTTTATTTTATTTATTTTTATTTATTTTTATAGATGTTTAACACAATTCTCGGAAAGCATTTAATTCTTTTGCATAAAATTTCTTTTAGAAAAAAAATTACTGTAATTTTATTTTTGTATAGAATTCTCTCTAACACCCCTTACAAAGAATTTTTTCTAATTTTAGTTATTTAATAATGAATTTTATTATAATAATTTTCATAGTAAACATTAACTGCAATTCTGTTTTTCGCCTCTCTTGCTCAAAATTATATATACTATCACTTCTGCTTCAAATCATGTATATCTTTTTTTAATTTTTATTTTATTTTATAGATGTTGAACACAATTCTGAGAAAATATTTAAATCTTTTGCATAATTTTTTTTTCGAAAAAAAAAAAAAAAAAACAAAAAAAAAAAAAAAACAGTAATTTTATTTTTGTACAGAATTCTCTCTAACACCCCTTACAAAGAAGTTTTTGTAACTTTAGTTATTTAATAATGAATTTTACTACAATAATTTTCATGCTAAACATTACCTGCAATTCTGTTTTCTGCCTCTGTTGCTCTAAATTATGTATACTATCACTTGTTTCAAATTATGTATACTTTATTTTATTTTATTTATTTTTTATAGATGTTTAACACAATTCTCAGAAAGTAATTAAAATTTTTGTGCATAAAATTTCTTTAAGAAAAAAAAATACAGTAATTTTATTTTTGTATAGAATTCTCTCTAACACCCCTTACAAAGAATTTTTTCTAACTTTGGTTATTTAATAATGAATTTTACTACAACAATTTTCATATTAAACGTTAACTGCAATTCCGTTTTACGCCGCTCTTGCTCTAAATTATGTATATACTGTCATTTCTGATTCAAATCATGTATACTTTTTTCTTTTTCTTTTCTTTTCTTTTTTTCTTTTTCTGTTCTTCTTTTCTTTTTCTTTTTTTCTTTCTTTTTCTTTCTTTTCTTTTCTTTTTATAGATATTTAACACAATTCTTAGAAAGCAATTAATTCTTTTGCATAAAATATCTTAAAGGAAAAAAAAAATTACAGTAATTTTATTTCTCCAAGAATTCTCTCCCTTACAAGGAATTTTTTCTAACTTTAGTTATTTAATAAAGAATTTTACGACAATAATTTTCATGTTAAACATTAACTGCAATTCTGTTTTAATATTGCACATTACTGTTTTTTTTTTTTTAAATCACATATTTTTATTGGCAAAACCGCAATAATTAAATTTGCATCCATTGAATGTATTATATTACTGTTTTTTGTGCATTATTGCTCGACTGTTCAATTTTTAGTTATTTACTTTTGAGTATAAGTATATCTTGATCTTTTTTCAAATAGATTCAAATTGATACAAATGTCTTCACAAAATATCAAAAGGATTTCTCAGCGCCGGACCTTTAGGGCCCCTGTGCTTCAGCCTATACTCAGTCTATTTGGTATTCCTCCTCTGGCTCTGACTGTCTGTCCGCCTTTTGACTTTCGTAAATATACTTGGATTTCCACGAAATTTGCATATATAGTGTTCACTACAGCCCGTTCCTTATTGAAAATAGTGTTTCAGCATTTATCATTTGCTTGCAGCAGTAGAGAAAAGAATATACAGTGTGTCTATAAATGACTGTCCCGATTTCCTTACCTCATAACTTTTGATTTAAGAACATGACGAAAAATATTATTACATATTCGTAAAGTGCAACTCAAAAAGTTTTTTTAATAACACAAAAAAAGTTACATATGTGTAATGTTGCACCTGAAGACGCTATTAACTAAATAACGATTATAATCAAATAATAATTAATATTAAAATTTTATCAAATTTATTAAAAATTTATTCATGAATCATGAAATGTATCTAATTTTGTACTCATAATTAATTAAAAACTTTTTGATAAATTTGATACAATTTTAATATTAATTATTATTTGCTTGTAATCGTTATTTGATGATTATGAAATATCTATCTATCTAACTTTGTACTCATCATTCATTAACAGCTTTTTGATAAATTTGATAAAATTTTAATATTAATTATTATTTGATTACAATCGTTATTTGATGATTATGAAATATCTATCTATCTAACTTTGTACTTATAATTCATTAACAGCTTTTTGATAAATTTGATAAAATTATAATATTAATTATTATTCGATTACAATCGTTATTTGATGATTATGAAATATATATCTATCTAACTTTGTACTCATCATTCAGTAACAGCTTTTTGATAAACTTGATAAAATTATAATATTAATTATTATTTGATTATAATCGTTCTTTCGTGATTATGAAATATCTATCTATCTAACTTTGTACTCATCATTCAGTAACAGCTTTTTGATAAATTTGATAAAATTTTAATATTAATTATTATTTGATTACAATCGTTCTTTGGTGAATATGAAATATATATCTATCTAACTTTATACTCATCATTCAGTAACAGCTTTCTGATAAAATTGATAAAATTTTAATATTAATTATTATTTGATTATAATCGTTTTTTGATGATTATGAAATATATATCTATCTAACTTTGAACTCATCATTCAGTAACAGCTTTTTGATAAATTTGATAAAATTTTAATATTAATTATTATTTGATTATAATCGTTATTTGATGATTATGAAATATATATCTATCTAACTTTGTACTTATAATTCACTAACAGCTTTTTGATAAATTTGATAAAATTTTAATATTAATTATTATTTGATTATAATCGTTATTTGATTAATAGTGTTTTGAGTTGCAAATTTACCCATATGTTTGTGTTATTAAAAAAAAAATTTGAGTTGTAATTTACGAATATGTAATAATATTTTTCGTCATGTTCTTAAATCAAGAGTTATGAGGTAAGGAAACCGGGACAATCACTTATGGATACCCTGTATTTTTGGCGTACGGGTGAAAATCGTTCATGTTTTAATCTTTTCATACTATTTCAAATGTAAGGACATTTATATACGCAAATTATTGATATGCATAAAAAATAGTCCCTGTGCAGGGCCGGAGCAACGTCACGCGGTACCCTGGCAAATCACTTAGCGGGACCCAATGTATCTGATTGTAATAGTGGACTAATAAAAAATATTTTAAATTTGTATATATCATAGAACAATTTACAATATAGATTATAAAATGTATAAAAAATACCATGCAACTTCTATTACATGTAATGAGTATAATTATTTTTAATTTCTCAAAATCTTCTGTCCTTTACAATATTTTAAATATTTATTTTTTCTTTTACGCATATGTTTTCTTTTTCTTCAAATATCTCACATATTTACATCTATAATTTGATGTATTGTCCCCATTCACAATGAACAATTTTTAATTAAGTATACCTCCTTCAATTTTAAAGATATAGATATGCAGTTTTTTGTCGTGATTTTGTTACAATAAAAGAAAAAAAATCTAATTAATCAATTTTGTCAAGAGGGAAATATAAAAATTTTAAAAGTGTAACATTTTGGAAATCAATAGCAAGAATATTTCATTAACACAATCTTATTTCCTTACATTATTTCGAACACCTTTACAATATCATTATATTAAAATGCACTTCAGACTTATAGGAACACCCTGTATTTCATTATAACATGTTCCTTATAGAAAATGATATTTGAAAGATTTATACTTTTTTAGGGACATTCGTAATTATATAAATACTAGCCGCCACTGGCGACCAGTTTGGTCGACCTTAAATGTATGTTAAGTATTGTAACAAATTATTTTTATTTATAATTTATTTTTTTCCTTAATCCTTCGCCAAACCGGAAAAATCTAATAGACAAATCAAGAACTTTTGCGATCGTGGTGGCATTTCGCATATTTTTTGTTGTTATGTATTTCATCTTTCTTGACAAAAACCGCTTAACCCACTTTATAATAAATTAATCATTGTGCGTGTGTTTTTAATATAAAATAAACTATTTCATAATAAAATAAAAGTATATGCTGTTTTAGTAATCTCTAATAGGTACCTGAAAATGGGATTTTCTCGCCAAAATGGCGCAAAACAAAAATTCCGCCAACCCTGGTGCGTCCGTGACAGCTGTTCCAATTTAAAATACATGACGTTCACATTTTTCTTTAAAATAGAAAATAGATAAATAAGAAATATTATCATAAATCAAAACATTTGATTTCAAAATTAAAATATCGTTTCTAATTAATACACACGAAAAATAAAAGCTGACAATTTGTTTCGAAATTTGATCCATTAAATATTATTACATGAGTTCAACCACGGAGTTCAACTTACATCAAGAAAAGATCCGAAGGAAGTTGAGTTGTATGGAACAGAATTATGGTAAACTTTGATTGTCTCACTGGTGCTGATTATTTTTTTTTACACCAGGCAGCGGTCCAAAAATTCATGGTTTAATATTTTAAACGTTCACAACGAATGAATCTTTTTTTTTTGTTGTTGTTTACTTTCATGGATAGAGAATTTGAACAGCGAACCTAATTGAAACTGAAGTTATTGCAGAATGTATACATAATTGAACGTAAGTCATCTCTCAAATATTAATTTATTTTGAACGATCTTTCTAAAAATGTAACTTTTATGCAGTTTTATTAGAAAAAATAATTTTGAATAAAAATGGCTGCCTGGCATATGAAACAGTGAAGCGGCATCCCGGAACTGTTGAGGACAGTCACATGACATACGATTTTATTATAGAGATGTAGCACCTATAGTCGTCGTTTTGTCAGTCCGTCTGTCCGCATATAACAGCGCAAAAACTACCCAACCGAATGGTTTGAAATTTAATATACAGGGTGGTTATTAATTAACGTGAGGTGTTCAGAGCCCTCTAGCGAGTAAAGTATTGGACGAAACATAACCGAATTTGATGAGCTTGCATAGTAGACCATGGGATTTCGAATGCTAAAAAAAGTTCAAAAATTCGCCACTAGGGGCAATTTGGGCGCTGAAAAAGTGTATTAGTGTAAATATTGAATTATTAAATGCCAAATAATACAGTACACATCAATTTTATTTTCAACAAATGTTTTTTTACTTACAAATTCGGTTCAATATGAGCACCATTGGTATATTCCAAGAACTGCATACGATGCACGACGTTTTCTACTGCCGCTCGCAACATATCAGAGTTGATTTGCCTCATTTGTAACGTTATTCGATCTTTCAACGTTGCGATATCGGAGACATGTCCTTGATAAACAACACCTTTAAGAAATCCCCACAACCAAAAATCACAAGGATTGAGATCGGGCGACCTCAGTGGCCATGCCGTAGGAAATGCACGACTAATGATTCTGCTGTCAGAAAAAATGTTGCCGCAACACACACTGTACCCTAAGTCCAATGTGGGGTGGTGCACCATCCTGCATGAATATGGTCGAATCGAGACATCCTCGCTGCTGTAGTTGTGGAATCATGAAGTTCTGTAGCATATCTGCATACCTGGCAGCAGTAACGGTACAGGTCACTGGTCCATTTGCTCCATTTCCTCATTAAAGTAAGGATGCTGTAAAGCCACACCACACTGTGACTTTTGGCGAGTGGAGAGGCTCTTGCACACAAGCGTGCGGATTATTCGCAGCCCAAATGCGGCAGTTGCGGGTGTTAATGCCACCGTTCAAATGAAAGTGCACTTCATCCCTCCATAAAATCTGCCACGGCCATGTAGCATCAACTTGCCTGCGTGATAAAAATATCAATGAAAAATCCAATCGGGTGGCCGCATTGCCTGGGAGCAATTCTTGAATAGAAGAGATTTTGTACGAATAAAACTGTAACATCTGATGCAGGATCTTCCCCACCGTTGAGTATGGGATCTGCGTGTGCTGAGATATTGACCGAGCGCTGTGGTACTCTGCACATTTTCCGTCTCTTGTTTGACAATAGCAGTCGCAACTTCGTCAACTTGTTGCTGACTAGTCCCTTTGCGTCCTTGGCCTGGTTGCCGTGCTAGAGTCCCTGTAGTTTCAAATCGTTGAATCATCTTTCGTAAATTTGTTATGCTCATCGGTCCTTTCCGCAACTTCTTTAATAGGCGAAATTCACGAAGAGCAGCATTGCAATTCTCGCTCCGTTGATAATACAGCTTGACTAGCAAAGCACGGGCCCGTAAGGTAAGAGCCATCGCAAAGCAGTTGGTCTCAGAATGATGAGAAGTCTCCCAGCCTTTTCTTTTATACTCATGATCGCTACACAGAACGGATTTTATGCAAATTAATGCATTTTAGTGGGTAAACAGCACCAAAATTGCCCCTAGTAGCAAATTTTTTTTTTCTTTTTTTTAGAATTTGAAATCTCATGGTTTATTATGTATGCTCATCAAATTTGGTTATGTTTCGTCCCGTACTTTACTCGCTAGAGGACTCTGAACACCTCACGTTAATTAATAACCACCCGGTATATAACCGTTGCAGAATTTCATCGAGTCATTTCAAATTTTATGAAAATCAAATCAAAAATTAAAAAGATATCAATAAAAGTTTCTTCATTCTATTAAATCTTATCATACGTAAATCTATATAATAAAAGAGCAAGTCATGTGACTTAGGAAAACAAATACGGGCTACCCATTTCTTTTTTCATATGCCAAGCAGCCATTTTTATTAAAAATTATTTTTTAGAATAAAATTGCACAAAAGTTACAGTTTTAGATAGATTGGTCAAAAAAAATAGTTTGCTTGAGAGATGTGTTACATTAAAAATGTATAGATTCTGAGATAACTTCAGTGGAAATTAGGTTAACAGCCGAGTATCTCAAACTATTAAAGTAAATAAACACAAGAGATTCGTTCTTCGTGAGTCATAGAAATATTAAACCATGGAGGTAATCATTTGCAAATCAAGATCTGTAGGGTGAATTTTGCAGCGCTGTCTGGTGTCGAAATTTTTTTTTCGTATCTGTAAACATGGCATAAGTAATAAGGGGGAAAAAAAGGCATGCTCATTTCGCTCATAACATACGATATAATTCATTTCACTGAAATATTAGCGATGATTTTTTTTTTACATTGTAAACTTGTTATAGTACAAACGCACCTCATTTGTCACGTTTAACGTACAATTTATAACTTGTTATCAATTAGTAGGCATTATTCCCCTTCAAAGCACATTTCTTTGTCTGTTTTTTGCCATCATCTACTTTTTAAATTTAAAATGTATGTGTCATATATTTATTATCTGTGTAGGAGGCTTGCTCTAGAGCCATAGATATATGTCACTATTTACACATATCCTTTTCTATTGCTAATTAACATTTATAAATTTTATAATGTTGTAGCACATCATTTAGATATTTCAAATTCTTTTTAAATTAAATACAGTGATCTCTCACTTATACGCGATACAAGGAAATCAGTTTTCTGCACCAGTTTTTTTATAAGATAATTTTCGGCTTCTTAAATAGCAGAATTTATAAATCGAATTTTACTGTTTTAAAATAGTGGTATGAAAAAGTAATTACTTAACATCGCGTATAAGTGAGAGATCACTGTACGTTCAAAACAGACAGACAGATTTACCGCAATTCCGCGCGTATACGCCGCACCTCAGACAATTCGATTTCCTACCAGAATTTATTTTATATAAAATGTAACTTTCTTCTGCTTAGCACATATTTGACTTCTTATTTTCAATAAAATTTCCTGTTTGAAAAAGACTTAACTAAGATGCGGCGCATACGTGCGAAATTACGGTAGATATTCCATTAAGTAGTTTCACATATAAAAGTTTCTTCATGTGGTATATAGCAGAGCGAATTGAAGTACAAGACTCATTTAATAAATAATCAAAAAAGTTGTGAAAAATTGTTAATTACATTCGGAACCAGAAAAGTTATTCAAACTTTTATAAATGAAAAATAAAATAAAATAAAATAGATACATAAACAAGCGTCAAAATATTTAAAAGATTTTTCGTATAATTATTCTGGTTTTGATTTTATTTTAACCTTTGATTAGGAACATTTTTAAAATTTACCAAAAATTTTGCTTTGCTTTAAATTTTATATGTATCACTTTTATTTTTAGTCTACAATATTACTTAAAAAACAAAAAAAAAAAAAACAAGAAAGAAAAATCATGCGTCAAGCATAGATTATGTAACACTTTCCAACGCTTCCAAAATTATTTTACAAATCATGACCGTTTAATAAGCTGAAATATAACATCTAAGTAAACAATTTGGAAAACGCATAACACATTTAAACACGTAATTTCAGGAATTTCCAACATATACAATATATTCGGAAAATTATCCGAATACTTTTATTCAGCCCTGTATAGGATCTATAGATTTGTATATACACTGCATAGGATGCTAAATTTTTGTTTAGTTTGGAAACGCTTAACACAGTTTAAAATTCTACTTCTGGAGTTTCTGTCAATAAACGGAAATGTGTTCGTAAACTTTTGTGCTGCCCTGTATATGAAATACAGAATTTATACACACCAAGTAATAGATAAAAAGTGAGTTAAATTACGCGTTTAGCAACTTAAAACAAAACGCACTTCCAGGAATTATTTTTAACAGACAGTAGAGAATTCTTTTGTGTGTGCCTGTTAATGAACGATGACTGCTATACACACACTATTCTGTAGTAAGCCTCTTGTAATGCACCTTAGTGATACATATAAATTTCAATGCGTTTAAAATAGTGAAACATTATTTAATTAAACCGCAAACGATTTTTCTCCCTAGACGTAATGTAACGGAATTTTTTGACTGTCCCTGTAAAGTAACTATAAGTGCTAGGCACACCCTATTCCATATTAAGCTTCTTGTAATGCACCTTAGTGATATATATCAATTACAATCTCTTTGAAATTGTGTAATGTCATTAAAATAAACCGCAAATGATTTTTCCCCATAGACCGGAATGTAACGGAATTTTTTGAGTGTCCCTGTAAAAAAACTATAAGTGCTACACACTTCAGTTGAAATAGGGAACATGCTATAGATGACGACAATAACATATAAAAATTGCAGGGCAATCCGAACATATTTACGGGAGTTAGAGCACGGACAGACGGCAGACGGCCAGACGGCCATACGGCAGACAAACCGAAGTCATAAACACTTTTCAACTAGGTTGGAAAGTGTTAAAAAGAAGAAGAAAAAAGAAAATTGACAGCAAATGGGCGAGTAACAAATGTGGAATTGCCCCCTAAAAAGTCAAATTCCCCCCCGGTATACAGTGGGGCGTTTTGATGATCTAGGTCAGCGGTTCCCAACCTGGAGTTCGTATTAGAATATTTGGAGGTACGTGAAAATTACATTGGTAATGGCGGATACCGCAAAAATAAAATTTAAATGAAAACAGGAAAACAAAACTTTAAACTTTTCGCTTACAAAGAGAGACTTTTGTAAAAGTAAAATAGGCTATTCGGGTAAAATGAAGAAACTCCAAAAATAATTTGTTGCCATTATCTTCGCCCATTCCCAATAACAACTTGCACCATATGTCCCTCCTTTTCTTTATTGTTCTTTTCTTTCTAGTAATACTAAAAATATTTAGAAAGCACATGAATCGCCTTCTGGTTTCGACAATTTCATTTAAAACCCATTTGAAAGCAGTAATCATGTTAGTGTTCGACTGGTTAGCATTAGCATAAATGCATTAACGTGTATTAATAGGTGTAGATTCATCTTTACTTTGTGAGTGAGTAAGTTAAAATCTTTAGCTGATATTTCATGTTTTGAGCGACTTTATGGTGATATTGTTTTGTAGTTCAAAATGGATAAATGGTTGAAAATCGCATTCTGAAGAGAACTGGATCTAACATTGGTAACTAGCATGAGAACATTACTAATGAACAAAAACAAAATATTTGGAAGGGGTTTATGTGAGAAGGGGTACGCATAAATGAAAGGTGTAAGCAAGGGTACGTGAGAGAAAAAAAATTTGGGAACCGCTGAAGGTGGACAAAATTCATTTCCCGATTATCTCGGAATTTAACAAGACCGCGTATACTGGTAGCTGAATGTCTCTTTTGTTGAGACCCGTAGGAGTTTTGTCGAAAAAATCCAAAGTGTCGATTAACTACGCCCGTAAAGAAGGCAGTGGTTTTGAGGGGGTTTCGACAGTTGCACTATTTTTCTGTAAGTTCGGAAGCAAGTCGTGACTTTTCTGTTTTATTTGAAAGCAGGAGTTTACTGGAGATATGTCACATATTTGACACAAGATTTAACGTATTGTTGTTTGAAAATAAGCGCCATGTTGTTTTCAAACCTCATCTTGACTTTTAATACAGTATTAAGCATTGTTAAGAAATAAGCATTTTTTTTTAAATCCAAGTGCCATTACTAAAGTATTGGAAACTGAAGAAAGCTCCTGCGAAAGTTTGCGACTCATTAAGGCTGCTCGTCAGTAAATTTCCCGATTCCCCTGGCTAATGTTATTCCTATGGGCGTAGGATGCATTCATATTTTTAAAATATCTCCTCGGGAAATTAATATTTTTAACTTCTGTTTTCTTTGCATTGTTCTTAAAGAATGTCTCTTTTTTTCTTAGTTATCAAAATATTTCTAAACTATGTGCTTAATTTATATTTTTATGTGTTAAAATCTTAGCGAAACTGAATACGATTTTAACATTTCATATAAAATTAAGTATATATTTTAGAAAAAAAAATGACAACTAAGAAAAAAAGAGAGATTCTTTAAGAACAATGCAAAGAAAACAGAAGTTAAAAATATTAATTTTCCGAGGAGATATTTTAAAAATACGAATGCATCCTACGCCCATAGGAATAACATTAGCGAGGGGAATCGGGAAGTTTACTGACGAGCAGCCTTAAGTGATACATATTAACTTGAAGTGTGTTTAATTCAAATCTTGCAAGTCAATTTTAAACCACTTTTAATTAACGAATGAGCTGAAACTTTGAATACATGTGTAGTTTCAATGTCAATACAATATTATAATAGAAATAAATAATAATATAAATAATAATATAAATAATAATAATATTATTAATATTATTAATAATAATATAAATAATTAAATAAGCCAAATGTTTATCACTGTTTGATTATTATATTATTGATGCATTCGAAAACCCAGTAAAACCTAATTAAACTTCAACGCAATAATTTTGTCCACCTAGATCCTCAAAACGCTGTTATGAATTACTGCACTAGAGGATTCAACCCGGACTTTCCAGGCAACAGAAAATAGATGAAAACCATTTTTTTTTTAATTGAAAATGCTAATTGATTTTTACATTTAATATATTTTTTTAGATTTGCCATCAATACCAAAAAAGCACTTTTATATGAAAAATGTCAATAATCTATTCCAATACAGTTTTGGAAATTTATTAAAAGCGATATAATTTCGTATCAACCGCATTACAGGAATTAATAACCGAAGAAATCGCCAAAGATTGCTAACGGCAGTATTTTTCATTGCGATAATTTCAGTAGTTGAGCGTTTAGTTATGTTAAATTTGTGTTTTATTTGTATTATTTCATTTGTTTATTGATGAAGTTTTAATTTCTTATTGAAATATTAACCGGAAAAAAATACTGAGCAATTTACTATATTGTTTTAAGTGAATGCAAAAGATACATATAAAAAAAAATCATCTATGAAAGTTATTTTAAAAACCATAAAAAGTCAGTAAATTGCGAGATACAGTTTTTCAAACAAATTGCATTCAAAAGAACATTTTCTTTCTCTCTATTCGACGGTATAAAAATAGAGATTGTGCGATGTTTAGAAGTTTAAAACAGTGAAGCATTAATAGGCGATGAAATCGTCAAAGCGTGCTACTTACAGCAGTCTTTTTCATTATACGATAATTTCAGTAGTTAAGCGTTTTGTTCTGTTATATGTTTTTTCAATTTGTGTTTTATTTGTACGCAATAGAGATAGTTGAAAAACAAAATATTTTGAAAATGATTTTAAAAACCATAAAAAGTCAGTAAATTGGGATACAGTTTTTCAAACAAATTGCAGTCAAAAGAACATTTTCTTTCTCTCTATTCGACGGTATAAAAATAGAGATTGTGCGATGTTTAGAAGTTTAAAACAGTGAAGCATTAATAGGCGATGAAATCGTCAAAGCGTGCTACTTACAGCAGTCTTTTTCATTATACGATAATTTCAGTAGTTAAGCGTTTTGTTCTGTTATGTTTTTTCAATTTGTGTTTTATTTGTACGCAATAGAGATAGTTGAAAAAAAGTATTTTGAAAATGATTTTAAAAACCATAAAAAGTCAGTAAATTGAGATACAGTTTTTCAAACAAATTACATTCAAAAGAACATTTTCTTTCTCTCTATTCGACGGTATAAAAATAGAGATTGTGCGATGTTTAGAAGTTTAAAACAGTGAAGCATTAATAGGCGATGAAATCGTCAAAGCGTGCTACTACCCCAGTCTTTTTCATTACGAAAATTTCAGTAGTTTCAGTAGCGTTTTGTTCTGTTATATGTTTTTTCAATTTGTGTTTTATTTGTACGCATAGAGATAGTTTAAAAAAAATTCTTTTGAAAATGATTTTAAAAACCATAAAAAGTCAGTAAATTGAGATACAGTTTTTCAAACAAATTACATTCAAAAGAACATTTTCTTTCTCTCTATTCGACGGTATAAAAATAGAGATTGTGCGATGTTTAGAAGTTTAAAACAGTGAAGCATTAATAGGCGATGAAATCGTCAAAGCGTGCTACTTACAGCAGTCTTTTTCATTATACGATAATTTCAGTAGTTAAGCGTTTTGTTCTGTTATATATTTTTTCAATTTGTGTTTTATTTGTACGCAATAGAGATAGTTGAAAAAAAAAGTATTTTGAAAATGATTTTAAAAACCATAAAAAGTCAGTAAATTGGGATACAGTTTTTCAAACAAATTGCAGTCAAAAGAACATTTTCTTTCTCTCTATTCGACGGTATAAAAATAGAGATTGTGCGATGTTTAGAAGTTTAAAACAGTGAAGCATTAATAGGCGATGAAATCGTCAAAGCGTGCTACTTACAGCAGTCTTTTTCATTATACGATAATTTCAGTAGTTAAGCGTTTTGTTCTGTTATATGTTTTTTCAATTTGTGTTTTATTTGTACGCAATAGAGATAGTTGAAAAAAAAAGTATTTTGAAAATGATTTTAAAAACCATAAAAAGTTAGTAAATTGAGATACAGTTTTTCAAACAAATTACATTCAAAAGAACATTTTCTTTCTCTCTATTCGACGGTATAAAAATAGAGATTGTGAGATGTTTAGAAGTTTAAAACAGTGAAGTATAGGCGATGAAATCGTCAAAGCGTGCTACTACCCCAGTCTTTTTCATTACGAAAATTTCAGTAGTTTCAGTAGCGTTTTGTTCTGTTATATGTTTTTTCAATTTGTGTTTTATTTGTACGCATAGAGATAGTTAAAAAAAAAGTCTTTTGAAAATGATTTTAAAAACCATAAAAAGTAAGTAAATTGAGATACAGTTTTTAAACAAATTACATTCAAAAGAACATTTTCTTTCTCTCTATTCGACGGTATAAAAATAGAGATTGTGCGATGTTTAGAAGTTTAAAACAGTGAAGTATAGGCGATGAAATCGTCAAAGCGTGCTACTACCCCAGTCTTTTTTATTACGAAAATTTCAGTAGTTTCAGTAGCGTTTTGTTCTGTTATATGTTTTTTCAATTTGTGTTTTATTTGTACGCATAGAGATAGTTAAAAAAAAAGTCTTTTGAAAATGATTTTAAAAACCATAAAAAGTCAGTAAATTGAGATACAGTTTTTAAACAAATTACATTCAAAAGAATATTTTCTTTCTCTCTATTCGACGGTATAAAAATAGAGATTGTCCGATGTTTAGAAGTTTAAAACAGTGAAGCATTAATAGGCGATGAAATCGTCAAAGCGTGCTACTACCCCAGTCTTTTTCATTACGAAAATTTCAGTAGTTTCAGTAGCGTTTTGTTCTGTTATATGTTTTTTCAATTTGTGTTTTATTTGTACGCATAGAGATAGTTTAAAAAAAATTCTTTTGAAAATGATTTTAAAAACCATAAAAAGTCAGTAAATTGAGATACAGTTTTTCAAACAAATTACATTCAAAAGAACATTTTCTTTCTCTCTATTCGACGGTATAAAAATAGAGATTGTGCGATGTTTAGAAGTTTAAAACAGTGAAGCATTAATAGGCGATGAAATCGTCAAAGCGTGCTACTTACAGCAGTCTTTTTCATTATACGATAATTTCAGTAGTTAAGCGTTTTGTTCTGTTATATGTTTTTTCATTTTGTGTTTTATTTGTACGCAATAGAGATAGTTGAAAAAAAAGTATTTTGAAAATGATTTTAAAAACCATAAAAAGTCAGTAAATTGAGATACAGTTTTTCAAACAAATTGCAGTCAAAAGAACATTTGTTTCCCTATTCGACGGTGTAAAAATGGAAATTGTGCGATGTTTAGAAGTTTAAAAAAGTGAAGTAAAAACGAAATTAATTGGTGTTGCCACCATGCGAGGCTAACGAAAAAGAAAGGCTACCGCGGTGTTTTACGCGTATCTTTTTTTACAGACCGCGCGAGTCACGTGATGCTCGAATGCATCAATGAAGGTGTACGAAAAGAGCAACACGTCACTCTAGCGGTCTGTAAAAAAAGATAAGTGAAATGCACCGCGGTATTCTGTCTTTTTTTGTTAACTTCGGCCACCATGAATATGACGTCAATATGCTGCTACATAAAGTTAAAAATATATCTTAAAATTTCTGGTGTCTAATCCTTAATATAAGTTAAAAAAAAAAAAAAAAAAACAATTCTAAAAGAAAAATTCATGCATGGGTTTAGGATTACACACCAGAAATTTAAGATATATTTTTAACTTTATTTAGTAGCAGATTCATGTTATTTTTACGGGATTAATATTTCGATATAAATATAGTGGTTGCCAAGAACTTGATTTATTTATTAAAAGTTAAATAAAAAGTGTTGCAAATTTGATACACTAGGCATTTAAGGGTTAGCCTATATTCCGGGTCGAGAAAACTTACTAATACACTATAAAAATAACTCGGAATTGTTTTCGAATATCAGTGGCAGCAAAAGAAACTTAAAACCGATATTCAGGTTTGAGAAAACTTATTAATGAAGCGCATTACAATAAAATATGGGCCTTATCAAATAACAACAAGCTGGAAATTGTACGTCAAACGTGACAAACGAGGTGCGTTCGTACTATAGCTAGTTCTATAAATATTCAGATCCCGATGATTTTTAATTTTGGGAAATGAATTCTATCGTCTGCAGATTCATTTCTGTCATAAAATAAGTATCTCGGTCGCTTGACGATTCAACCTCGGAAGCTCCCGTAACAAAAAAGCACCGATTTTTTAAAAAAAATTCAAATTTCTTAATAAATGTTTTTATTAATACCTTCTAAAGTTTTGATTCAATTTTCATAAAATTTGAAATGTCTCGACAAAATTCTCCAAAGATAATATATCTTAAATTTCAAACCCTTCGGTTGGGTAGTTTGTGCGTTGTTATATGCGGACGGACGGACGGACGGACAGACAGACGGACGGACCAGATGGACGGACCAGACGACGACAATAGGTGCTACGTATTTATATAATTACGAACGTACCTAAAAATTATAAGGGGAATCAGAATTGACTGCTCACTATAGCAGTCAATTTTGATTCAAGCGAGATCATGAGAATATGGTATTGTTTTGAATGATGTTTTAGAAAGTGATACGCAGTTGAGTTTTTATTGTACTGAAATTCTACTTTTATAGAAGTAAGCAGAAAGTTCAATGTAGTTTTTTCCCTTATTTCCAGAGAAAAGTCCTACGAAAATTACTGATGAAAAGTGCCGTGTCTTTTTCGATGTTTCGACACCGTTGCATCGACGATCTCGATCAATTTCATCGAAACAGCCGTGTCGGAAGATTGAGGAAGATGCATCTTCTATACCTGAAGTTGAAGATACGCATCTACTGGATAAGAAGTCGACCATAAAGGACTTTATGGTATCCAACTTCTTTTATTTATTTTTTGCAAATTTATTTAACAACTAGTAACTCGGGCTTTCGTGGCCGAGTGGTTAAGGCACCAGCTGCCATAGTAACAGTTATGCACTTGATGGTGATTTTCCTGCCCCATCAAAATCGTGTATTAAAAATGATTTGTTGAGGTTGGAAATAACGCTATTGAGTGTGATATCTTTAACAAGGCTAAATGAACTTTCAGCAGCAATGGTATTTTCGTCCAGTAACTACGACTGTGCTACACTCTGTACCATCTTATGGATCTGGAAAGAGGGAACAGCTACCTGGATGCTTAAAGAGTGGTTTTTTATGCAGGTATTGTTCCAAGTTGATCCCCGAGGAAACACTTATGAACCTGAAAAGTAAAGAAAAGACAAGTTGGAAATTGTGCGTCAAACGCGACAAATGAGGTATGTTCATACTATTATTATTTCTGTGAAATGAATTATATCGTCTGTTATTGTGATATGATTAATTTCCGTAATAAAATAAATACATTTTAAGTTGGCAACAATTTATCTTTTGTTGACATTTACTGAAAATTCCAATGGGAAACTTAAGCCTAGCTTTGAAAATTTTAGAAGTTGAAATCCATATTTAGACTCTTTTCCATTTAATATCTATTTCTCCGGAAACATCTATCTAATGATTGCTGTAATTAAACAATTTTAGTATATAAATTCGGTTTTTTAATTCATTAATACGGAAATAATAGGACTCCATCTTAAATAGGAGGTAATCACCATGGCAACCTAGAATCATTACCTATCATGGGATATCAGTGAATTAATCACGTGTGATAGGATTTAATAGAATGAAGAATGTGACTATAACTTGGTCATAGAGGTTATAAAATGTCATATAAGTCATAAATGATTATAACGTCATACATGTCAGATAACTTGGTGATACATCTTGGTCGCTTGATGATTATTCCTCGGAAGTTTCTATAACAAAGAAGTACCGATTTAAAAAAAAAATCAAATTACTTAATTACTTAATTTTTATTAATATCTTTTTACGTTTTGATTCGATTTTCATAAAATTTGAAATGACTCGACAAAATTCTGGAACGATGATGTATATTAAATTTCTAACCATTCGGTTGAGTAGTTTTTGCGCCGTTATATGCGGACAGACGGACAGACAGGCAGATGGACCAGACGATGACTACAGGTGCTACGTATTTATATAATTACAAACGCACCTAAAAACTCGATCCAAAATTTAGTTTTTTCTGAAGCTGCCGTAGTCAAGTAAATTCGGATTTCTTACTATTCCTTTCGGGTCCGAATTTTTCTTCAGTTTTTGGGAAAATTTACTTTTACGTTAATAACTTAAAAGTATCTGTCCAAATCGCATAAGTTAAAAGTTTACTGAAATTTAACGAATATGTCATTTACTGAAATCTAACACAAATAATTATTTTGCGTATTGTTCATGTGACAATAGACGAAGGAAGAAATTTTGAAGACGTTTGGAAAAATGTCGTATTACAGCAGTATTAAATAACATTTTCTAATACCTTGCATCACAAATTATCCGTTCAGATAATTTGTTCTAATGATCAGATTTTGACGAAATTGAAATGGGACTACCTGGTGGCCTTACTCTTTCAAACAAAAGAAAAATTACCAAAATCGATGCACATTTACGAGAGTTATGCGTAAACAACATAAAACATACATACATACGGGTCGAATTGATAACTTCCTCCTTTTTTTTAAGTCGGTTAAAAAGTAGCTCCAATTTTTAATGAAAAGAGTGAAACATATGTTTGAAATAAAAGAATCGTCAATGGTTGCAAAGACAATTAAGCTAACTTTTATTATTATTATCATTACTGAATGTTGAAACATAAAAGATGTCATAATAATAAATGTATAGACATATACTATTATTATTACAGACAGATAATAAAGAATTCCGGAAAAAAGCGCAAGGAAAAAAGTGCTATGATATTGAAATAACTTATATATATGTTGTATACTTATTGTGTATGTTATGTATATTATATATATTATATTGTATATTATATATATTATATTATTTATATTATATTGTATATATTATATATTGTAATAACTTATATGTTCTACTTATGTAATATTTATATTGCAATAACTTTGCAATTTTAGGTGGACGTTTTATCGGTGCGCTTTTATCCGGGTGCGCTTTTTTCTGCCTACCGATAATAACAGAAATAGTTGTTAAACGGAATAATATTCAATGAAAAGATATGTTCTATTAATAGTACGCCAGACCCAAAAGGGCTATATAGCCCTGTTCCCGAATTCAATACTTCTTAGGTAACGGCATAACTATTACGAGGGGCAGTCGGAAAATAAGTTTCCCCTGGCGACTGTGGACAGAGGTGCGTATGAAAGACAAAAAATGTAATGAGACAATAAAGATAAAACATAACTTTATTTTTCCACATAAGTACCAAGTACATTGAGACATTTGTCATACCAATTTATAAGCTTCAAAAAGCCCTCCAGGAAAAAATCAAAGCTTTGCATACGGACGAAGCGTTGAACGGCTATGGGCGAAAGACGATACAGCAGGTGAACACGAACGTACAAGACACCGATACACCATTGGGTAGTCGACGGCGATCAAGCAGATGGCGCTGTTGCAGTCAACAGCACCATCTGCGCTGGCACTGCAACAGCGCCATCTGCTTGATCGCAGTCGACCTCTACCCAATGGTGTATCGGTGTCTTGCACGTTCGCGTTCACCTGCTGTCCCCCCCCCCCACTTTAGGCCATTTTTAATGATATCAAAAATCTGTCATACATAAATTTTCGGCCCTTTTCCTAGAAGTAATAATAACTTTAAACGGATTCGATACGTATCATAATTAAGAAGTTACTTGGTTTTTTTCTGTTTTCACAAAAACCAACTCACCTCCCGTCCATTTCCCCCTACTTGTTTCAATTTTTCCCATTAACGAGCTTCACCGAGATTTTATGCCCCTTGATTTTATGTATAAGTTTGGAAGAGATTTGTGCAGAATTATTGAAGTTATTGTGTCCATAAAAAAGGTGATATAGATAGATAGATAAAGTTTTGAACTGGGAGTAATTTTGAGTGCTGGGAGTCGTGATCGGCGTAGATATGCAAAACATTTTCATAAATTCCAGCATAGGGGAGAATGTAATAGGTAGTATTTCTTACGAAATCTATCTAAAAGTATCCCACTGGAAACACTGTCCTGCTTTTTTTCCCTAGACTTAAACTTTATGTTGCTGGAACCACAGCTCTACTTTTTCTCATGGCTCCATCTATTGGCAAGACTCTCATTTATAGATTGGGTGTAAAGTTGATGTCTACTCGGAAGCCCCTTAAAGCTGCCTACCGTGTACAACGATGTAATTAGATAATGCAAAATTATCTGTGCAAAAATACTGGTGTCCAAATTCAAGGATTTTGCACACCCTGTTTCCAAGTATACCGTGTCGCTTGTCACGAAAATGTTAAAGATTTTATATGAAAATCATGAAATTAACTTTGCCGTGCAAGACACTTAATTTTAGTAAAAAAATCGGAAATCTGGAAATTCTCGACATTACTCTTTTATTAAGTATTTAAATTCTGCCAATAGGTTTTGGAAATTGCGCCAAGCTTCGGTTTCTATAAAAAATTCCAATCTCACTTAGAATGGAAAAAACTTTCAACTCATGCCATGTCCTCTTATATATAAAAGAAAGGACAAGGTTTAAATACTACAAGAGTGACCCCTTTTAAATAGGAAACAGAAAATTTCTTAAAAAAATTATTTGCTATGGTTCTTTTCATTGCACAGGCCTGAGAAAGGGGTAAAATACACCTTCGCATGCTATTTTATCCGCAAATTGTCACATAGAGATGTGAGAGGCATTGTTAGACTTGTATTGTCTTTTAGAAAATATGAATGCAATTTTTGAAATAGGTGTTACCTCGATATTATTAATTGTAACAACTACGAATTTTCAAGTATTAACACCCACTTTCAACATCACATTTGACGTCATTGGATCAGGGTACCCCTGTATATATTTTCCCTAAAATCTTCATAAAGTTGGAAGAGGTCAAGACGAAGACGTTAATGTTAAATGCACGCGACAAACATTAATTTAAATCTTCCTAAAACATAATCTGATTTAAATGTATCTTTTTTAATAAGATACAACGAATAAACACAAACATACGCCTAGCATTTTTACCGATTCATAAACATATTTTTATTATGAAAATTATTAATAAATTCATATTAAAAAATTTCGAATTATGACCTACATTAATTTTTTTCATAAAATAAACCACAATTATTTAAAACATGGGCGTGTAAGTTTACAGCTATTTCAAATCATTAGTTTTGGAAATGTACATAAATTTTATTTTAATAGAAAAGAAAACCTTAGACAGTCATTTGGAAAATTTTATTCATTTACTTTTTACAAAATGAGTATAGTACAAATTTCAGATTTCTGAAAACTATTTGAATATTACTGGTACTCGTCGTTGGAAGATCTTAATTTTATTTTTCTAAATTTATTGATAAACACCTAACAAATTTTCTTATATAACCCTACGAAGATTCATTAGAAAGTATATAAACTATAACTTTTCCGAACTGCTTTTATATAAGAAACTGAAATATGGTATCAAAATTGGGTGTTACCATTTGAAATTTCAAATTTGGTACAATTTTTATTACTTTTATCTATTTTTACAAGAAAAAAGTATTGGATTCATAAAAATGTTCGACTTCCGGTTTTCGACGTATTTATACGTTTTAGAAGGTCCAGAACACGATTTGACTCTTTTTATAAAATGTCTGGCTGTGTGTCTGTGACTATGTCTGTCTGTCTGTCTGTATGTGACAAAAATTTTGTGGGCACTCTATCTCAAGAACTAATGCACGAAATTTAATAAAACTTTATATTCAGTTAGTTCCTGATATAAATTGGGGCTGATTAGTTTTTGGTGAAAATCGCCCAACAGGTGGCGCTGCTATGTTACTTTTTTCATGATCTTCACGGTAGCTATATCTCAAGAACTAATGCACAGAATTTCATCAAACTGCATATTCAGTTAGACGTTGACGTAAGTTGTTGTTGATTAGGTTTTTGTGTAAATATCCCAACAGATGGCGCTGCTATGCTGCATTTTTTTTTCAAGAACTAATCCACTCACTTTCATCAAACTTCAGATACAGTTACACCTTTACATAAATAGACGCTGATTACATTTGGTGTAGATATCCCAACAGGTGGCGCTGCTATACCACTCTTTTCATGATTTTTACGATAGCTATATCTCGAGAACGAATGCACGGAATTTCATAAAACTTCATATTCTGTTAGACCTTGGCATAAATAGATGCTGCTTATGTTTTGGTGTAAATATCCAACAGGTGGCGCTGCTATGCTACTTTTTTCTGTATTAACGCGATAACTATATCTCAAGAACTAATGCACGGATTTTCATCAAACTTCAGATTCAGTTAGACGTTGACATAAGTTGTTGTTGATTAGGTTTTAGTCTAAATCTCCCAACAGGTGGCGCTGCTATGCTGCATTTTGCAGGATTTACACGATTTTAGCGATAGTCATATGTCAAGAACTAAGGTATGGAATTTAATAAAACTTGAGTTTCAGTTAGACCTTGATATGAATGGGTGCTGATTCTTTTGAGTGTATGCGAAACCTGTGTGAGATAGAAGAAAGTTTTTGGATTGACACATCCGACTAGTACATATAGAAGACTCCTATTTCAAAAAACGAATTCATATTCCGAAAGTAGACACAATTTCCAGTCGAATTTTGTCATTCGCATCTGTCTGGGCAACTTGAGGATTAAAATAAAACAAGAGGTGTTGTTTTTCCTTCCTTCTGTTTTCTTTTTACCGAACTGTGCATTATATAGATGTTCATTGACTTTTGTCTACTGACTTTTGTCCCGTCTGTTTCGAGATATGATCACTAACACTGTAGTTTTCTGCTAGGTAGCGCTACAATGTACTCCATGGCGCAGCACATACTTATTTTACTATAGCTATAGACACCATTTTCATGGCACGGCGGTAGCTAACTTAATTCGTCAGTTATTTGAGTAAGAAACAGTGTTAAGAAATCTCCCTGTATAATAGTTAAGTTCCTTCAATTTTTAAACAAATCCACACTTCAGGAATTTCCAAAAATGCTAATCAAAACCCGGAAACAAAAATTGCATTGTTTCTTCACACAGCTTTCCATAATTGTAAATCAGTGTGCTTAAAATACATTTAGCTCACCTTTATTGTGCAAAGTGCCAACTTAGTTCATACCATCTTGATACTGAGTATTATATAAATTAATTATCATTATTCAAAATGATACACTAACAATTAATATTTACTGTCGAATTTTTTTAGTATTTCAGAATGGACTGTGTTTCAGGAAAAATGTATCAATACATTTTATTCGTGAGCTGCTAGGTATTCAACCCTGTACTGCCCATGGTAGCATATATGCTGCCATCAGTGTACCTAAAATAGTGGATTTTTTGTATTCAGATATTTTGAATTCATACTAGAAAATCGGAATAGAAATATTTTCTTTATTTAATGACAGATATTCCAAGATTTAAAGAAACGAAATTTAATAGTTGTTATTTCTGGTGTGAATTCTGATTTTCCAAATTTTGGAATTTCTAGAATACATTCTATCATGGGCATTAGAGGTTTAAAATACGAATGTTTAAAAGAAAAACACCACAGAATGAGGAATTTCCCATTTCCTTACATATATGTATGAAAAAAAGAATAAAATTCCCATTTTTTTTCGAACCAATGTTCCTCCAATGTTGTACACAAGGTTATTGTTGAAGACAATGTAACATTCAAGTATTCCCAGGGCCGTATCTTATCAGGAGCAGTCTTCAAGGGCAAAATCCCGCTTTTCCCACAGTCATGAAATATTACCAGATGCAAATCAAACAACAGTGATGCTGGCACAATAGAGTTTAAACAGTGGTTAAAATAATGAAATTAATTTTGCCTCTAAACTATAGCTGGCCATATCCAAAACATTTAAAAATTCATATCAAATATTGGATTGGAAGTACATTGTAGCGCTACCTAGCAGAAAACTACAGTGTTAGTGATCATATCTCGAAACAGACGGGACAAAAGTCAGTAGACAAAAGTCAATGAACATCTATATAATGCACAGTTCGGTAAAAAGAAAACAGAAGGAAGGAAAAACAACACCTCTTGTTTTATTTTAATCCTCAAGGATAAGGAACTATTTAAATTTTTATGTCTTATTTTCTGTGATAATTTCTAAAACAAAACTGTATGAAACATGCAACTTTCTTTTTATCTTATTACAGGAGATTGAAGGACGTTTTATCCAGCTTTGAGAAAACTTTTACGCAGTGTACGTGTGATTGAGTCCTTTCTTAACTTGCCGAGATGCAAAATATTTTGGCAATTTATGAAAAGACTTCATTATGCATTACAGATTCGTCAGAAAATAAAAACAGTCAAGGACAAAAGCATGTAAAAATAAGTATTGAAGATTATATTTGATATATGGTACTAGGAACTAGAACTTCGGAGGCCATCTTCACATCTCCAACTGGGATTGCAGAAGAGGGGATCTATTTCACCGTAGCGTAGACCTACAGACAGACACATGCGACATTAAATGGGACCCGGAAGAAGTACGTCTGTAGTTCAGATTTTTATCCATACAATGAGTATCAGCGAACAATAGTTCGTTCATCGGTTTCTTCGAAAGCAGAAATGTCATTTGAAGAACAACGTGCGGATATCAAATTCTGCCACGTTGGGAAAAATCACCGACGAAAATATTGCACATGTTGCAACAGGTGTATGGTGAGAGAGCCATGTGTCTTGGAAAGGTGTTTTCAAAGAACACCATTTTAAAAGGTGTATCTAAAGTGAGAAATTTCTGAAACGAAATCGTTTCTAAAATTGCGCATTTTTTAAATTTTGCTACTCATGTCTTGCCCATGGAAATCGCGGGGTATACAGTCTGAGGATTAATCTAACCACAATAATTAAGGGGGTCCGTGGATTAAAAATTTATTTTCTTTAAATGTAGGCATTTTTAAATGAATTTTTTTCCCTGATATGTGTTTTTCTATAAAAATTACTTTTCGATAAAACTTTTTTGGAAACTTTAAAATTTTTCTAAAAAAATAAATAATAAATAATAATTAAAAAAATAAATAAAATTTTAAATCTTAAACTTATTTAATTTGTGATATAACTGATGAACCACGTGCGAGATTTCACTACTATTTTTATTTGGATGAATATGAATATATGTTCAAATTTTTCATATAAAATTAAAAACCCTGAAAACAATTTATTAAAAACATAACATAAAACTCCGTACAAAATGTCATACATAGATAAATTATCTTACAAGAAAGTTTAGATATATCCAGTGTTGTAGCCGTAAAAAAACCAGAAGGCAGAGTGCGTTTCTTATAAATATCGAGACGGTATACAGCATACACTCTGTATACCCTCCACTAAACTTCTCGATATAGCCTTTTAAACATGACAAATAATGAAAAAATCCATTTTGAGGTAAATGAACTTTAAGTTTTAGTTACGGGCGGGGAAATGCTGATAGTACAGAACAAAATTATTATATCTGCTGCTGTAAGTATCGTACTAATAAATAAATAAACAAATAAATAAAAATATATTTTTTGTGAATTTTGACCTCCTGACCCTCCTAACAAGGCGCAACTAATTAAAGCGCATACTCAGAAAACTTTTTAAAAAAAATGCTAATGAAGCTACTCATGTATGTAATAAAGGAACAGTGACATTTAGCTATCCCAGTAGAAAATCTGCAAAAAAAATAAAATACTTTCGAGTAGTTGGCGCAAAATGACGCGATTTGGCGAACAACGTTTTTTCCTCGCCAAACGCAAACGATTTTAATGCATTTTGAAATTGTTTATAAAATGATTATTCGGATGCGCAATACTTAATGAATTTAAACTTAAACGATGAAAGTTTACTATTTTGTGTATAATTTTTGTATTTTTAACATTTTTTTTTTTAAATGTCCAAATATGTCTATGAGATTTTTATAAAATTTGAAAGCGTAAAATTGTTATTAGCTTAAATAAATTAAACTAATGGGTTAATTCTAGGGCTCATGATACAATACCTTCCTGTTCAGAATTGTTTGCGTCTTTGTTTGCGTTAATAATATTAATTAAAAATATTCTTTAAATCAGATTAAATAAATCATTCACGTTTTTTTTTCTCTATTTATTATCGATTGAATGAAATTTTGCTTTGTTTTATGCCCCATTCCATGATTATTTAGAATTTAAACGGCTTCACCGGTTATATAAGTAATTTTTAAATGTATTTTAAAAAGAAAAGCCGGATGATGAACACATTCGTTATACTTTTCCATATCGAAGAAGTCGTTGCTTCCATAGCAACAACTTCTTCTTCCTTAAATTGACAATGTTCGGAATCGGGCTTATTTTTAAGCTTGAAACAATTTCGATCAATTTAAATTTTGTTTTAAATCGTAAATTACAAACTTCAAATACCATTATATATACATATAAATGTGTGCACAAAATTGTAGTTACAAAAATTTATTTACTATGTAAGTGAAACTTACATAATCAAGTTCAGCATGAAAAAGTTTTTCTTAAAAATAATTTGTCATAAAACAGTATTTAAAAAAAAATTATTCCATCGCCAACCGGTGATAAATCTCCAAATACACGAAATTTTCATAATTCATTTACGGACGTTATATCGAGGTTCCGCAGAATTTTTTTATAGACGTATATATCCCCATAAGAAGAACATTCTGTAATTTTTTCAAAATTTTCTGAGTATGCTTTTATGGCGACCTGCCTTGTAAGTTCCTCAAGACTCTTAAAATTACGCAATACGCGTTAGTGCAAAAAGAGACTTAATGAATTTCCATTTTCATGCATATATTGCTAATTTAAAATCAGACAAAAGAGATATATAAACTAAACAATGATTCATAGTCTAACAAATTCTATATTCCATTAAACCTTCTGTCCAGGGCTGTGCCGATTTCACAGAGCTGATTATATACTTTATGCAGTGTTCTTACATCTATTTTGGCTTTAATGTTGTAGATGTATTCGTATTAAATTTCCAGTGAGAAAAATTGTAGTGAAAATCAAAAGTTTAAGATATTGTGGATGGTTTCGAAGAATAAATGAAAACACAGAAATATGATTCGTGATGAAAACCCAATACATACATCTAATTAAAGCATCGAATCAGTTTTTGAAGACAAACTAACCCTAAACAGTTTATCTCTGTACGAGTCACTGTCTGGATAATGACAAGGTCGTGGCCGGTACAGAGCGCTAACTGTTTTGGGAAATTCCATGCTGAGACACCGGAGAAAAATTAAAGATTCTCCAGCGACATTCTGCAACGATTTTGAAAGACATGGTCCATTCAAAAGATAATCCGTCGTGTCCAGCATCCAGTGGAACATAATTTATTTGAGAATCTGTAAGAACAAAGACTGCAGATTTTCAACAGTGTGATGTTTTTCAGGATTTGAAAAAGAAAGGAAGGAAGGAAGAAAAATCGCCATTTCGAAGCTTAAACCGTTTATTGATTCCTCCAAGAACAGCTGTTTCAGGTTTTTATAAATTTTGTTTTAGTTATTATTCCTATATTACTAAATTAATGCAGAAAACTGGACATAGATACGTAGACGTACACTGTAAAAAAAAGTGCAGTAAAATTACGGGCAGAGGCCGGCAGCAGAGATTCCAGTCATACCCCGTAAAAAAAAAAAAAAAAAAATCATGCCCATCATTTTGTGCAGCCCGTATTTTTACGGGGCAAAGTAATATAGCATTATAATGCACAGGATATAATGCACTTTAAAACACAATAACACTTTTCTTACTGTTCCGTAGTACGTAGCACGTTAGATAATCATCACAGAATAGCTGTTTTGGTGTGTTAAAATTTTCGAAACACGAGTAAAATGAAAGGTTACACCCTAGCGGAGGACAATGTTTGTGGTCGTACCATATTTTTGCTAACATATGGGCTAGAACTGTAAGAATATGTGGATTGCTCTTAATTTTCTAAGTATCTAAGGGATTAGGCCGCTTATTTAGTGGATCAGACCGTTTTTCATCAAATAGGCTGTTGCCCGTGAAAATTGTAGGGCAAACACTCATAAATTTACAGTTTTTTTCTGAGAATGTAGTTATAGTTATATAACACAATAAATTAAATGAGTGTTGCTGTTTTCTTCCTTATAACACAACTCATAATTGTCTGAGTGAAAACGAAGGCTCATACACAGTGCAATATTACTTTGCCCCATGTATAGCTACGATAGATATTAAAACCTTTCGTCAAGCAAAGCTCAAAGAATATTTAACGGATTTCGTTCTAATTTTCACAGAAGGCACCTATAAAGGTTACAACGACACCTATCTAATTACCAAGAATAAAATTCAAACCTTTTGGAAATTACATTAAAAAATAGAAAAAAAGATCACAATTAAAGTGGATACGTCACAAAAGTTTTGTGCGTACGTCATTTTCACCCGCTGTAGATTTTCGTAGACAATCGGATTAGAGCACATGCAGCAAAAAAAAAAAAAAAAAAAAAATATATGCACGCACTTTATTCAGTACAATAAAACATATTTCAGTTTAATAAAAATGGAAAATAAATTTGGAATTTTTTTTTGGGTTTGAAAGAAAAAACCCGCAATTACTTAGTAGTAGAGGTTTGGCGAAAATTTCACCAATAGCATTTTTACCAATAGTAGTTTTATATTTCGCGTGTGTAAATTAGACACAATTCTTTGATGTTTAAACAAAATGATGAAAATAAACTAAAATTTATATAATACTAGGGGGCTCTGCCCCCTGCTCGCTACGCTCACCAACCCCCGTTCTGATTTCACAGCCTCTTAAAACCTGGTAATGTATCCTGTTTTAAAAAGATGATGATGATGATATCACGAGCGGCGACTTTCTTCTTTAATCAGGTTATAATGCTTTTTCATTTAATTCATCTTTTTTATTTTTAATATTCACGTGTAAACACAATTTTTATGACGTAATTTTCTTTATTTCCTGCTTTCAACACGTGATCATTTAATTATTATTTTAAACTTTCATTATTGTTTTTAATAGTCTCGCGCAAATACATTTTTTTATTTGAGATAAAACATAATCCTTTGCGCTTATTTAGAAATTGGAAACAATAAAAAAAAAATGACTTTTTGAATAAACGATTTTTTACTCGATTTTTAAGGATTTTTTGAGTTTTTATTGTCGGACCGTGATAATTTTTTTAATTTCTGAAAGCTTGTTATATTTCGCGTCTGGTGGTATGATTTTCGAATCCGTAGGATGGCAAAAAAAAAAAGTAATCGCTCCTTAAAAAAGTCCCTAGTAAAAAAGCGATGAGAATAACTCGGAATATCTACGCAGAATTTGATTGGTCCATTTCGTTTTTGGCTCAGTTCCAGATTACTTTTTTTTAATATAGAAGGATTTACAATAGATTAAAAAAAAATCGCTAAAACAAGCGGTAAAAATTCTACCTTACGACAGAATATAGATTGGCCACCCACGGCCTTTATCGTTGAGATTTTTTCAGCCAAGTCTAACTCGTCAAAAAAAAAAATTGTTAGCATAAGCCAGCTTTTCCACTTTAGAATTTAGTTAGCGTTCTAAGATTTTTTGTGAGGCTGGTGGAACATATTAGGCACAAACACACCAAGTTTTAAAAAGATTCGGTGACTAGAAGTATTTTTAATAAATATAATAGTAAAAAGATGTGGCTCCAATGGGCTGAGACATGGCGAGGTAGTTGTTGTTTACAAATGTGCTGGCTTAATGACACCCTTTAAACTGTTTTTAATGGTTCAAGGCATTTTAGCACTTAATAGATAACCTAAAAAAGGTAATGAAAAGTTCTATGATAGCAGCTTTTATGATGGATATAGCTAAGAGAAGTTGTTTAACAAATGATGAGTTAGCATTAATTGAGGGGATATGGAAAGCGGTGGGGGGGGAGGGGGGAGCTATACAAAACACAAGTGCTCTACGAGACCCGATTTAAAATGAATCCTCACTTGCATTTGAGAGATGGAACTTTAAAGGGATACCCCTTTTCGCCCCTCTGACGCCCCCCCCCAAGAGAGATACGTAAAAACCGAGGGCGCCAAAAGAAACGGGGGGGGGGATAACCTTTAGGCAGTTTACAGCTAATTTTGGTGAAATTTTGGAGCTGTCCGGCCCATAGGAACAGAGAAAAAGGGGAAAAACTAAAATAAATATGAGAAATTGAAAAAAATAAATAAGACAAGTGCTCCTTACAGGAGACGAAAGAGAAGGAGGAGGAGAGTAGAACCAGACAAAAGTGCTTGATGAGATCAAACTTTTGATACGGTACATGACGGGGTTTGAACACCTTGAATGTCTCTCCCGTGGGGGGGGGGGGGTAACTCCGGTCATATGGGAGATAGGGCCTCGGGACCCTCTTAGAAATGTCGGCCTCGACGATTTTAACTTCGTTGGATCCTTTAGAAGAGGCCTACGTCCACTGTGGGGCTTAAAGGGGCTGAGAAAGATGGGAAAAACTAAAATTTAAAAAGAGTTGAAACAGAGAACTATGTTTCTTAAGGGAGGGGGGAGTGAGAGGCGGAGAGTAGGGCCAGACCATAGTGCTTGACGAGACCTATCGATTGATATGTTACATGAAGGGGTTTACATGGGGTTTACATTTGCGTGGAGCACCAAAAAGGTCTTACTGAACCTTTCCCATGATTATGCCAAGGTTGGAGTTATGATTTCGCCAAGATCATCGCAAAGCTTATATTGGCATCCTATATACGCATATATATATTCCAAACACTCCTATATGTGCCATATATGTCATTATACTCATATTATTTATGTTTTATATGTCGTATATACATCATATACACATGTCATATATATACATCATATATGCATCATATATGGCTATAACTTGGCCACATACGTACAGAAATGTTATATATATATATATATATATATATATATATAACATGTATATATAACATGTAAATTTGGTACACGAAAGTACCAAATTTGCTGTATATTAATGAAAACAGAAACAAAAATATTTCATGCTTGGTGGCTGCTATAACACGAAAGTACCAAATTTCTTTTTTATGTTTCATATCTAATAATTTGCATCTATCCTTTTTTGTAATTTTAACATTTTTGTAACGATTTTATGCATTTATATATTGCTTATTCAAAGAAAAAGTCTTCTAAAGTTACAGAATTTCATTAAAAACGGTTAAAATAGTAAAATACGAACATCGTTTGGTCCATTCTCGACCAAAAGCAACAACCGTTATCATTATCTTTTTACGCGCGTGAAGGTTTCGTTATGGTACTTCATTGTAATTTTGTCTAACGATTTTGTGACAAATACTTTTCGAGCTATTAATTTTTTCAGTAACTTCAAATGTTTCATTTTCCGAGATTAACCTGTGGCAACGATGGATTGCTGTGACTTTTCATAAACATGAAAAATGATAGAGATTGAAAGAATAAGCCTCCCTGTGGGTGGCTAACAAGACCGATCGTATTACCAGAACATACATAAAGGGCTGTCTTCTTCTAGGCACTGGACCACTCTTCCGCTTATTTCTTAATGATCTGCGTGGTGACATACCAAATAACTCGTGTAATTGGCCAAACTATATGTAATTTATTATCAAAATTAGTCATATTATACCGCATGTCATCAATACCGCGAAAATTGTAACTTTTGTAAACTGAACTAAGTTCCAATTGACCGTTAAACTTTTGCATTATGCGATGGTAAGACTGATTGGCGATGAACGAACTTCACAAACTTGTAAGCTCCGATTGTATCATTCCTCTGATTGTATCAAAATTAAAATTAAAATCCTTTCGACAAATATATATCTCATCAAAAAGTCACCTGTAAAAAATGCAGCCAAGTCTCGTAACTCATTTACCGTAAAAAGTACTGAGATCGTATAAAGCCAAGTTTAACTATCTTATTAACTCTGAAATTTTCATTCACAAACCACTCCTAGTCTCTACATCTTTAGTTAATTATTATTTTGTGACTTGACAATTACGTAGCACGAGAAATGTGACGTGTATAGTTAGTCTTAATCAAATAATACTATAACATATTAAAGTGTAATAACTTCCCTGTGCGTATATAATTTGCCTTAATTAAATTATTCCATTCCATCCCATAACATAGTAAGGTGTAATAACTTCCCTGTGCTGCGTAATTGCCAAGTCACAAAATAATAATTAACTAAAGATGTAGAGACTAGGAGTGATTTGTGAATGAAAATTTCAGAGTTAATAAGATAGTTAAACTTGGCTTTATACGATCTCAGTACTTTTTACGGTAAATGAGTTACGAGACTTGGCTGCATTTATTACAGGTGACTTTTTGATGAGATTTCACCTCTTTTTGTAAGTAATCTTCCTTTTCTTGATTTTGGGTACTTTTTGGAGATCATCCACTGATTTTCGCTAAGGCCACACTCTGTCCCTATTATTTACAGGTATCAAAAATTTGAAGCTTTAGTTTCGTTTGCAAAGTACTGTAGATAAAAAGAGATTTCAGGTTCCTACGCAAGCACTAAGTTATGGGAGGGGGGTGTCAAAAGTACTCTCAATTGCTTCCAGGATAGGTGCTATCCATCTGAGATATTACTCGCAGCCCTAGATACTTGATATTTAACACAAAAGAACTTTTTAGTATAAAAAGAAAGCCAAAATTAAAATTTCCGGAAATTTCCAATAAATCAAACTATATTCCTTTTTTTCGATGTTTTTTTTTAGTCTTTTTTTATTATTTACGAATTTTTTAATTTTTTCTTACTTTGTGTACTAAACCCTGCCTTTCTGCCAAATGTCAAGCTTCTAGGACTACAAAATCGAATTATTTTCAAATTTTCGACTTTTTATAAATTTATTGATTTTACGATTTTAATTCTAAGTTATCTGATTGTCATGCCAATATAGTAATTATTTGATCCGTCTTCTTGGGATCATTTAGGTTCAATTTAGAGATAAATCAAGTGAATCTTAGAGTCACCATGATTTTATTTAGAAAGGACTATCAAGCCATAACCAGCCAGTAATGTCGGGAGGTTAGGGGAAGCTGTGAAAATTTTTGTGGGGCTAACATCATTTAACAATCCACATTTCATATGTGAAGTAAATAGAGTACAACCTGTGAAAGAAAACAAACCTGTCTATAAAGAAATCGCCTATATCGTAGCTAGTCTATAGCGGAACTTTTCTATAACGAAATTCGTAAACGAAAGAAAAGAAAAGCATAATCCGGGGGAAATAACATAAAACAATTCGGGGCGTTGTACTAGCTAATAGGACAATTATCTTAAAACTAATGTTTCTAGCAGTACAAAATCAAATTGTTTTCGAATTTTCGATTTCTTAAAGATATTTCGATTTTTCGATTTTATTTTCGAATTTAACGAATATTTTAATTGTTCCTTTTATTGAACAGTAAATACTACGACTATACTACACCAAGTTTTAAGTTTCTAAGACTACAAGATAAAATTATTTTAAATTTTTGATTTTTTCGAATTTTTTTTTATAATTTTCTGGATTTTTTAATTTTTTCTTATTTTGTATCCTTTATTACAAATTTCAAGTTTCTAGCGCTACAAAATCGAATTATTTTGAAATTTCCGATCTTTTTTGAGTTTTTTATTCTATTTTCGAATTTATTGTGTTTTAATTTTTTCTTTTTCTGTATCCTAAACAATAAGTTTACGCCGAATTTTAAGTTCTAAAGCTACAAAATCGAATTTTTTTCAATTTTTCGATTTTTTTTTTTTTTTTTTTTTTGAATTTTACAGATTTTTTATTTAATTCTTTTTTTGTATCCTAAATACTACTTTTATTCCAAATTTTTAAGTTTCTAGCTTTACAAAATCGAATTATTTTCAAATTTTCGTTTTTTTTTCGATTTTTTGATTTTATTTTCAATTTTTGTTAGGTTTTTAATTTTTTCTTTTTCTGAATCCTAAACACTACCTTTACACCAAATTTTCAGTTTCTAAGGCTACGAGATCATATTATTTTCAATTTCTCTCTTTTTCTTTCTTTCTTTCAATTTTTTTTTCAATGTTTCCTTATTTAGTATCTTAAATATTACCTTTATTCCAAATTTCAAGTTTCTAGCGCTATGAAATCTAATTATTTTCAAAATTTCCTTATTTTTCGATTTCTTTCGATTTTTTTTAAATTTTTTTTTCGAATTTTATTGCGTTTTTATTTTAACTTATTCTGAATCCTAAACACTATCTTTACCGCGAATTTTAAGTTTCTAAGGCCAAAAGATCAAATTTTTTTTTTAATTTTTTAAAATTTTTTTCGAATTTTTCGAATTTTTGATTTTTTTTTAAATTTTCTGGATTTTTTAATTTTTCGTATTTTGCATCCTAAATTCCGAATTCCAAGTTTCTAGCGCAACAAAATTGGATTATTTGAAAATTTTCGATTTTTTTCGATTTTTCGATTTCATTTAAAAAATTTTTTTGTGTGTTTTTGATGTTTTCTTTTTCTGAATTCTAAACACTACCTTCACACCAAATTTTAAGTTTTTAAGACTACAAGAACGTGTTAT
Organism: Maratus michaelseni; assembly: GCA_963931845.1. NCBI lineage: Eukaryota > Metazoa > Arthropoda > Arachnida > Araneae > Salticidae > Maratus > Maratus michaelseni. Next base: position 12,192,527 of record OZ007598.1, read on the forward strand.
TTTCAATTTTGTTCGATTTTTTTGAATTTTCGAATGTTTTTTTTTTTTATAATTTTCCGGATTTTATAATTTTTCCTTTCTTTGTATTCGAAACACTAGCTTTATTCCAAATTTTAAATTTCTGTGGCTGCGGGATCTACCCAATCTTTTTGATGACGCGACAGTGAGTGAGTGTGTGAGTGACAAAAAATCGAAACTTTGAGTTCATATATCGTCTGCATTAATTTATGGGTATTTTTTGAATTATCCATCGTTTTTAATTTTTCCTTATTTAGTATCTTAAATATTACCTTTATTCCAAATTTCAAGTTTCTAGCGCTATAAAATCGAATTATTTTCAAATTTTCCTTATGTTTCGATTTTTCCGATTTTTTCGATTTTTTGATTTTATTTTCGAATTTTATTGCGTTTTTTATTTTAACTTATTATGAATCCTAAACACTATCTTTACTGCGAATTTTAAGTTTCTAAGGCTAAAAAATCAAATTATTTTAATTTTTTCAATTTTTTTCGGGTTTTTCGAATTTTTGAATTTTTTTTTTAATTTTCCGGAATTTTTAATTTTACCTTATTTTGCATCCTAAATACTACCTTTATTCCGAATTCCAAGTTTCTAGCGCAACAAAATCGGATTATGTGAAATTTTTCGATTTTTTTCGATTTTTCGATTTTTTTCGATTTTTCGATTTTTTCAATTTTGTTTTCGATTTTTTTGGTGTTTTTGATGTTTTCTTTTTCTGGATACTAAACACTACCTTCACACCGAATCTTAAGTTTCTAAGACTACAAGATCGTATTATTATCAATTTTCAATTTTGTTGGAATTTGTTGAATTTTCGAATGATTTTTTTTCGAATTTTCCGGATTTTATAATTTTTCTTTTCTTTGTATCCTAAACACTACCTTTTTTCCAAATGTCAAGTTTCTAGGGCTACGGGATCTACCTAATCTTTTTGATGACGCGTGAACCAGTGAGTGAGTGACAAAAAATCGAATGTTTGAGTTCATATACCGTCTGAACTGGAAAAGACAGAAAGTTGTAATTTTAAATTTTGGTCCTGTGTGCCAAATACTCTAGAACAGGGGTTCTCAAACTGTGGTACGCGTACCAGTACTGGTACGTGAAGCTCTGGCTACTGGTACGCAGAAGTCCAATACTGGTACGTGGAAATAATAAAATACAAAATGCATCATATTAATATGGAATCGAAAGCGGCTTGTCTTTATTAACTTTGAAATTAAACAAAAAAATTCAAACGCGATTTAGGGTTTGTAAACGCTTTTTCTAGTTTCTTGTTACGAGAAATGTTTGTTATAGTACACTTTCTGAAATTCGCACACAACGCTCATGATACAATCAGTTTTCCAGAATTAAAAACACAATTATTATATTTATATAAATAAAAATTGAATTTTTAAATAAAGACCTAATTTTAAAATTAATGAATGAATGAAGTATATTTAATTAGCGGAAAAACTGTTTTTAAACATACTTTATAAATTGAATTATCCGGAGGTAAAGTCTAAATGCTTGGAAGTAGTAGGAGTTTGTGTGAGTAGGAGGGGTTAAAACAAAATAGCATTCCAAGTGTAATTTATAGCTCATTGTTCTCTTTGTACATAGAAGAGCTTAAGAGGTGTTGAAATAAAAGTCTTATTTCAAACATAATTCATATATTGATTCATTGTGTTGATTGAAATGTTTTTCTTCTGTTGTACAAAAAGTGTTATTTACTCCAATTTCATGGAAATCAGTTTTAAGAGAATAAGGTTATTTAAAATGGTCAACAGAGTAAGATTATTTAAATCAAACAAAAACTGTGGTGATATGCAGCGTGGATTTGAGGTAAAGCATTGTACATATATATATATATTGAGGTGGTATATTCATAAATGTGTGAAGAAACTTGCAAGTGTTTGCCTACTGAGCGACATTATTGTCGCATTTAAAGGTATCCAGATTATTAATACGGTTGTATTGAGCCTATGTTAAATGCACTAACTAAGCTTTGGATAAGAAATTCACAGGGTCTGATTAATGCAGAGGCCGATTAGGCCGTAGCCCATGGACCATCACTAATGGGGGACCCCAAAATAAATAAAATTGCTTACAAAAAGTTTATTAAAAGTTAAATTTTTTGCAATTATGTCCCCCAAAACCCAAAAATATTTTGATTAATTTGTTAACCATATCATAATATCTAAGGCTAACCACCGAATATTCGCCCCAAACAATTTAACCAAATTTTTCCAAATTCACGCAAATGTTTCCCCATTCACTCTCTGTTCCTCCGAATAATTTGAAAAGTCAATGCCGAAAACCATATCTTAAGTGTTTTCCCCTATTTTCCCCATTTATATTTCCCTCTTAGTTGCGTTTCCAAGAACTCAACAAAAATTTATAGCTATTATCTTGGTTTGAGACTGGCTCCGAAATAGGACTGGGCCTTGAGCTCCACATGACCTTAATCGGGGTCTGGAAATTCGTTTGTCATTTGAGACACACTGTATCTCACGAGAGAGGAAAGGACTTATTCAGCTCTCCTCTCCTGTAATGGATTACTGGAGTCCACATTCAAAAGTATGAATGTGACAAATTTTTTAGCTGACGAGAATATTAGAGTGCCGTCTAATCTCGTCAAAGTCTGTTTGTGTTTAGCACAACATATCTCTGTGAATGTGCTCCCCCCCCCCCCCCTTCGTTATATGAAAAACAAATACAGAAATAAACTAAACATCGAATCTGACTTATGACTAAAACTACCTAATATTGAGCGAGACGTGAGGAAGTTGTGCTGGATAAAACAAGCTCACCCCTTTCATTAGCGACAGAAGCCTACTACAACAGTATATGAATCAGTGTGCTCCAATAGGTCATTAAGTAATGTTCTTACTATATCAAAATACTGTATTTTGATATTGTATGCATTATTAAAATTTAATGATGATACTACTTTTTACTTGAATGTTATTATAAAGCAGTCAATTTAGTAATGTAATCATTCATTTTTAAATGCAATAAAACCTGCAATGACGGAAATACAAAAAACCGGAGAGATATTTCGTTTTAGACAGGTTTTTCTATATTAGCATTACGTTCGGTACCTGATGGTACGCGGATGTATGAACTTCGATTTAGTGGTACGTCGGTCTAAAAGTTTGAGAACCCCTGCTCTAGAAAAACGAAGTTTCAAATTTTTGGGATACTCCAGCGCGGAGATATGGGGGGGGGGGGTGGGTCAAAAGTGCCCTGAGTTGCTTCCAGAAAAGTATGCTTACGGCTGTCCTCTCTCGACTTGGCGGAGGCACTGCCGTGCCTCCAGATTTATTTTATTTCATATTTAAATCACCATGTGTAATATATTATTATTGCATATCTTATACTTTGCAGTTTTACATTTTCACTGCGGAATTTTTGACACAAAATCGTTTCTAAAATTGCGTATTTTTAAAACTTTGCTACTCATGTCTTGACCATGGAAATCGCGGGGTATACAGTCTGAGGATTAATCCAGCCACAGTAATTAAGGGGATCCGTGGATTAAAAATTTATTTTCTTTAATTGTAGACATTTTTAAATGAATTTTTTTCCTGAATGTGTTTTTAGTACAGCATAAAAATTATTATATCTGTTCTTGGTATAAGCATTGTAGAAATATACTCGGTTTGCTTTATTTAATCTATCTAACTTTGTAGTATTTTATTAGTAAATAAATATAAAAAAATAAATAAAATAAAACATGCATTTTCTTTCGTGTGCGTGAATTTTGATCCCCGGACCCTCCTAAGTTCCTTTGGACTCTTAAAATTTTGCATCACTTTTATTTAACTTTTAATAAATAACTTAAGTTTTTCGCCACTACTATAGTTATATAGAAATAATAATGCTGTAAAAATCACATCCAATATGCTACTAAACAAATTTAAAAATCTCACTTAAAATTTCTGGTGTCTAATCCTTAATATAAAAAAACACAACTATAAAAGAAAAATTCATGCATTTAAGAGAAAAAAATACGCAATACCCGTTAGTTCAAAACATTTTCACCGACGCAATAGACAATGAATTTTCACTTTCATGCAAATATTGCTAATTTAAAATCAGACAAAAGAAATATCTAAACTATGCAATGATCCACAGTCTAACAAATTCTATATTCCTTTAAACATTTTGTCCAAGGCCGTGCCGATTTCACAGAGCACATTATATACTTTAAGCAATGTTCTTACATCTATTTAGATTTAATGTTATAATAGATGTATTAATTCGTGTTAAATTTCAAGTGAAAAAAATGGTTGTGAAAATCAAAATTTTTAGATATTGTGGAAAGTTTCGAAGAATAAAGGAATGCACAGAAATAAAATTCGTGATGAAAACACAATACACACATCTAATTAAAGCGTCGAATCAGTTTTACTTACCCATCATACGTAGTATAGGGTAAGTCTTGTAATCGTTTTGAAAATCGAAAAAAATTTTTTGACGGATTTACACGTTTCAGACACTGGAGATTCCGAAAAACATATTTTTAGAAAAAAAATTTTGCCGTCCGTCTGTGTGTCTGTGTGTCTGTAAACGCTCTATCTCCCGAAAAAATTGAGATAGAGACTTGCAATTTGGTATTTACTTAGTATGTAGTAATGGGAAGAAGCCTATTTCATTTCAATAACCTCGATTAACCGGAACTATTTTTTTCGGACTCTCGAAATATTCGTTCTGATAAAAGGTATACAAAAATTTTCGAAATTGTTTATTTTAAGAAATGAATATAAAAGACAATAAAAAAACATAAATTTTGCCTGAAGCATGAAGTCGATCGGATAATGAGTTGCCGAGATATTTGGAATCCTATTTTCCACACTCTTTGATTTTTCATGACCCTGTATTTCATCCAAATTTCACTTTAAAGATATATTTTGATTGGAAATTTGACGCTTAATCAGATGCAATAAACCGCTAGTTAATAGGATTATTATTTTTGGAGTTATAAGGAAAAACCTCTTTCAAGCAATTCAGTAATCCTTTAAAGTTTATGACGTCATCAAGCCACGATTTTATTTGAATTGCAATGCATTTTATAAGTAGTTTACACATTTTTATTTTAATATTTTACATTATGCATATCCATGATGGGTAAGTATTACGGTGGCCCCCAACGACTAGTTTGAAGAGAAATTAACCTAAGCAGTTTTACTCTGTACAAGCCCTTGTCTGGATAATGACGAGGCAGTGGCCGGTAGAGAGTGGAATTGTTTTGGGAAATTCCATGCTGAGACATCAGAGAAAAATTCAAGATTATCCAGAGGGATTCTTCAATGATTTTGAAAAAGATAGTCTATTCAAAAGATAATCCATCGTGTCCAGCGACGCAATCGTGTCCAGGTCAAATACACTTAATAATATGGAAAAATAACCATTATCTTTAAAAACGGTCGAATGACTGGATAGTTTGCTGCAGATTTTTAACAGTGTAATTTCTTTCAGGATTTGAAAAATAAGAAAGAAAAGAAAGAAGAATGATCGCCATTTTGAAGCTTAAACTGTTTATTGATTCCTTCAACAAAGAACAGCTGCTTCATGTCTTTATAAATTTCGTTTTAGAAATTATTTCTATAGTAACATTAACTAAAATTTTTAAACGAAGATATTTGTAAGCTACCATTTCCTCGCGATACAGGCCGGAAGGACTTTCTATATTTTGTAATTTTTTGCCTTGTTTCAAAATGTAAGCCACCCTAGAAATTCAAACTGCTGTTTCTCAGCCATTTCTTAAGAAAGAGACAAAACAAAAATACTCTCGAATCCTTGCTTAACACTAAAATAATAATAATAATAATAATAATGACTTATATATATATATATTAGTTTGATTTCTTTTAATGGACATCATTTTGAAAAAAGGTGGCCGATCAAGCTGGCCAACGAACTCAGTCCAGATATTGGTGAGCCTAATACACACACATATAGTTATATCTAAATCGGATTATAAATACGAGTGCTATCGTATGGCAAAGATAAGATATATATATATTTAAAAATGAAAACACATGTGAAAAACAAAGGATAAGACATTATAAAAAGCAATGGAATGGACACTGCCGGAATGATACTTGATAGGATGAAAAAGCAAAAAATGGAAAACTATGAATATCTTTTAGAATCTTCAGAAAAAGCTTTGTAAAAATATTCATAGTAAATATATGTTATTTCATCAAATATTGTGAGCATTATGCCTAAAATCGACAATATATATATATAAAAATCAACATTTGAACGAAGCGGGGGGGGGGGGGGGCTGGACGTTATCATCGATGAAAATATGCCATTGATATCCGGAATTTCTTTCCTCCGAACGGCTGCAATAGGTATCTTTTTACTCCCGTTTTTTCCACAGGCAGAAAATATTACAGAAGCAAATCAAACAAGAGTGTTGCAGGCGGCACAATAGAGTAACAATAGAGTTTAAACAATGGTTAAAACAATGAAATTAATTTTTACATAAAAACTATAGTTGGCCATATCCAAAATATTTAAAAAATCCATGTCAAATATTGTATTGGACGTGTGCTACTTAAATGTTTATGTCTTATTTTCAATGATAATTCCTAAAACAAAACTGAATAAAGTATGAAACTTTCTTTTTACCTTATTACAGGAGATTGAAGGACGTTTTATCCAGCTTTGAGAAAGCTTTTACGCAGTGTACGTGTGATTGAGTCCTTTCTTAATTTGCCGAGACGCAAAATATTTTGGCAATTTATGAAAAGACTTCATTATGCATTACAGATTCGTCAGCAAATAAAAACAGTGAAGGACAAGAGGATGTAAACATAAGTATAGAAGATTATATTTTATGTGTGCTACTAGAAACAAAAAGTGCAGAGACCGTGCTGCCATCTCTAGCTGGGATTGCAGAAGAGGGGATCTATTTTACTGTAGAGGACCTAGGGACAGACATATGTGATATTAGATGGGACGAAGAAGAAGTATGCCTACAGTGCAGATTTTTTCCAGACAATGAGCATCAGTGGACAATAGTTCGTTCATAGCTTTCTCCAAAAGATGAACTAGCATTTGCAGAACAACGTGCGGATAGCAAATTCTGCCAGAGTTGTGAAAAATCACCGACAAAAACATTGCGCATGTTGCAAAAGGTGTATGGTGTGAGTGTTAAATTTCCAGTGAAAAAAATGCTTGTGAAAATCAAAAGTTTAAGATATTGTAAATGGTTTCTCACAATAAAGGAATGCACAGAAATAAAATTCGTGATGAAAACCCAAAATACATATCTAATCTAATTAAAGCATTGAATCAGTTTTTAAAGACAAACTAACCCTAAACAGTTTATCTCTGTACAAGTCACTGTCTGGATAATGACGAGGTAGTGGCCGGTAGAGAGTGGAAACTGTTTTGGGAAATTCCATGCTGGGACATCAGAGAAAAATTCAAGATTCTCCAGCGACATTTTGCAACGATTTTGAAAGAGATAGTCAATTCAAAAGATAATCCATCGTGTTCAGCGTCCAGTGGAACATAATTTATTGGGAATCGGTAAGAACAGAGACAAAAAGACAGGGAGTATATAGAAAGTGTCGATTCCTTTTTCCCAATAGTTTTTTAACAAAAGTGACAAAATCTTTGACTGCACTGTTTAAAATTTGCAGCTCTCCAGTCATTCGTCAGCTTTAATAGAAAAAGGTCACATAACCGTAATTTACATTTATTCTGTTCATAATATGGTTAATAATGTGGTCAAATACACTTAATAATATGGAAAAATAACCATTATCTTTAAAAACGGTCGAATGACTGGATAGTTTGCTGCAGATTTTTAACAGTGTAATTTCTTTCAGGATTTGAAAAATAAGAAAGAAAGGAAAGAAGAATAATCGCCATTTTGAAGCTTAAACTGTTTTTTGATTCCTTCAACAAAGAACAGCTGCTTCAGTTCTTTATAAATTTCGTTTTAGAAATTATTTCTATAGTAACATTAACTAAAATTTTTAAAAGAAGATATTGGTAAGCTACCATTTCCTCGCGGTACAGGCCGGAAGGATTTTCTATATTTTGTAATCTTCTGATTTGTTTCAAAATGTCAGCCACCCTAGAAATTCAAACTGCTGTTTCTCAGCCATTTCTTAAGACAGAGACAAAACAAAAAATACTCTGGAATCCTTGCTTAACACTTAAAATAATAATAATAATAATAATAATAATAATAATAATGTCTTATTTTTTATAGCTATTTTTTAGTTTTATTTCTTTTAGTGGACACCATTTTGAAACAAGGTGGCGGACCAAGCTGGCCAACGAACTCGGTCGAGATATTTGTGAGCCTAATCCTCACACATAGTTATATCTAAATCGGTTTATAAATACGAGTGCTATCGTATGGCAAAGATAAGATATATATGTATTTAAAAATGAAAACACATGTGAAAAACAAAGGATAAGACATTATAAAAAGCAATGGAATGGACACTGCCGGAATGATACTTGATATGATGAAAAAGCAAAAAATGGAAAACTATGAATATCTTTTAGAATCTTCAGAAGGGCTTTGTAAGAATATCCATAGTAAATATATGTTATTTCATCAAATATTGTGAGCATTATGCATATATATATATATATAAATCACCATTTGAACGAAGGGGGGGGGGGGTCGAGACGTTATGATCGATGAAAATATGCCATAATTATCCGGAATTTCTTTCCTCCGAACGGCTGCAATAGGTATCTTTTTACTCCCGCTTTTTCCACAGGCAGAAAATATTACAGAAGCAAATCAAACAAGAGTGTTGCAGGCGGCATAATAGAGTAACAATTGAGTTTAAACAATGGTTAAAACAATAAAATTAATCGTGCATAAAAACTATAGTTGGCCATATCCAAAATAGTTAAAAAATCCATTTCAAATATTGTATTGGACGTGTGCTACTTAAATGTTTATGTCTTATTTTCAATGATAATTCCTAAAACAAAACTGAATGAAGTATGGAACATTTTGTTTATCTTATTACAGGAGATTGAAGGACGTTTTATCCAGCTTTGAGAAAACTTTTATGCAGTGTACGTGTGATTGAGCCTTTTCTTAATTTGCCGAGACGCAAAATACAGGGTGTTTCTAAATTAATATCGGGGTTTTAAAGCTTTGTAGTATCTATTATAAAAAACTTAAAATTATACTTAATACATAAAATGAAAGAGCAACTCAAACATTTTTACCTACAAGCTTACAAGTGTTCAATGTGAACACCTTTCGTCACACGGCACACATCAATTCGATTGCTCAGTTCTTCCCAAACGCCACTATACGCACCGATCTGACGACCAGAGAATCACATGATCTAACGCCATGTGATTTCTACCTGTTGGGGATCATAAAGGATTGAGTGTATGTGCCTCCGCTACCAGCTGACCTACCCAACCTAAGAAACAAGATTGAGGCAGCTGTTGCAACAATTATCCTACAAACACTAATTAACGTTTGGGAAGAACTGAGCAATCGACTTCATGTGTGCTGTGTGACGAAAGGTGTTCACATTGAACACTTGTAAGCTTGTAGGTAAAACTGTTTGAGTTGCTCTTTCATTTTATATATCCTTCTATATTAAAAAAAAGTAATCTGGAACTGAGCCAAAAACGATTTAGAAATGGACCAATCAAATTCTGCGTAGATATTCCGGGTTATTCTCATCGCTTTTTTACCACAGACTTTATTGAGGAGCGATTACTTTTTTTTTTTGCCATCCTACGGATTCAAAAATCATACTACCAGACGCGAAATATAACAAGCTTTCAGAAATTCAAAAAATTATCACGGTCGGACAATAAAAACTAAAAAAATCATTAAAAATCGAGTAAAAAATCTTTTATTGAAAGAGTCATTTTTCTATATTGTTGCCAATTTCTAAATAAGCACAAAGGATTATGTTTTATCTCAAATAAAAAATGTATTTGCGCGAGACTATAAAAAACAGTAATGAAAGTTTAAAATAATAATTAATTGATCACGTGTTGAAAGCAGGAAATAAAGAAAATTACGTCATAAAAATTGTGTTTAAGCATGAATATTAAAAATAAAACAAGTGGGTAAGTGTGATCGAAGATCGCTCAAAGGATTTCGTTTAATATTCCTTTCAAAACACTTTATCCTTTCTTTAATAAATTCAAACAAATTTCATTTAGCAACAACAACAACAAAAAAGTCATGTTTTTTTATAAAGTAAAAATTTACCGGTCTCTTTTTTCATTTTTTCGAATATTTAAACCAGCCGGATAGCGGGCCAAGCCCGCTATTATATTCTGTCAGAATAATATCCGTCATACGGACTAAATGTGCAATATTTAAAAAAATAATTTAAAAATTAAACAAATTGTACACTTTCAAAATATTAAAATATGCGAATATTTCCATAATCGGATTTTTATCGCGATTCAATATGTTTCTCAAACTCATATATTTACTATTCGCTATTATTTATATTGATACTCGCTTTGTATTATTCTCAAACATTTGAAAAATTCGTTAAACTTCCCATATGACGTCAGATTTTCTTTTGAATTCTCTAATGACGTGATATTAATCTGCTTTGTGTACTTACACATACTCATACTCCTTGTATTATTGAGAAATCTTAGACATTTTCCGTTTTATTACGAGTATGGCGTCAATCAATTTTATTTCATATTTATCTTTTTTCAATTGGTGAAACTTTTTATTTCATTTTCATTTTTTCACGTGAAATCGTCTGATAGAAAATTAATTATTGTAGAAAGAATTTCATTGTGAATTTTAAATCTTTGGCATCTGCTATAATGAAACATGTTTAAATTTAATAGAAAAGGCTGTTAGAATTTTTTTTTTTTTTTTATCTTTATTTATTAAAGTAATACGAATTTTTCAAATTTTAATATTTTGAGCTCTTCACAGCTGATATTCTTCTATATACACGAAGTTTAAACTCTGTAAGTTATATAGTTTTCGAGAATGGCTCTGTAACGGACAGACAACGCAGCGGGAGTAATAGGGTTTCGTGAGATGAACGAAACCCTAAAAAATGAATTAAATGAAAAAGGATTATAACCAGTTAAATAAAAAAGCATTATTACCTGATTACAGAAGATAGTCGCCGTTCGTGATATCATCATCATCATCTTTTTAAAACGGGATACATTACCAGGTTTTAAGAGGCTATGAAATCAGAACAGGAGTTGGTGAGCGTAGCGAGCAGGGGGCAGAGCCCCCTAGTTAATATTAATTTTAAGTTGTATGTAATAAATACTACCAAGCGTTAAAACCCCGATATTCATTTAGAAACACCCTGTATTTTGACAATTTCTGAAAAGCCTTCATTATGTATTACAGAGCCGTCAGCAAAGAAAAACAGTCAAGTACAAGACCATGTAAAAATAAGTATAGATGATTATATTTTTTATGTATGCTACTAGGAACAAAAGGCTCAGAGACCGTGTTGACATACAACTGGGATTGCAGAGAATTGAATCTATTTTACCGTAGAGTAGACACATACGACATTAAATGGGATCAGGAAGAAGCACGCCTGCAGTGCAGATTTTTTTCTAGACAATGAGTAAATTAATTTGTAGATGTATTCGTATTAAATTTCCAATGAAAAAAATGGTTGTGAAAATCAAAAGTTTTAGATATTGTAGATGGTTTCTCACAATAAAGGAATGCACAGAAATAAAATTCGTGATGAAAACCCAATATACACATCTAATCTAATTAAAGCATTGAATCAGTTTTTGAAGACAAACTAACCCTTAACAGTTTAACTCTGTACGAGCCACTGTCTGGATAAAAACGAGGTAGGGGCCGGTAGAGAGTGGAAACTGTTTTGGGAAATTCCATGCTGGGACATCAGAGAAAAATTCAAGATTCTCCAGCGACATTCTGCAACGATTTTGAAAGAGATAGTGTATTCAAAAGATAACCCATCGTGTCCAACGTCCATTGGAACATAATTTATTTCAGAATCTGTAAGAACAGAAACGAAAAAACAGGAAGTACAGTAAAATAAGTACAGCTTAGGGTCTATTCCCTTTTCTCATCGGCAAAAGTGATAAAAGTTTTGACACGGCACTGTTAGAAATTGACAGTTTTCCAGTCATTCGACAGTTTTAATAGAAAGCGGTTACATAACCGTAATTTAACTTTATTCTGAACATAATATGGTCAAATACGCTTAATAATATGGCTAAATAACCATTATCTTTAAAAACGGTCGAATGATTGGACAGTTTGAAGCAGATTTTTAACAGTGTGATTTCTTTCAGGATTTGAAGAAAAATGAAAAAAAAGGAAGGATGAACAATCGCCATTTTGAAGCTTTAACTGTTTATTGATTCTTTCAATAAAGAACAGCTGTTTCAGGTCTTTATAAATTTTGTTTTAGAAATTATTCCTATATTACTAAATTAATGCAGAAAACTTGGCATAGATATGTAGATGTAGTTTTATTTATGTAACATAATAAAATAAATGAGTTTTGCGGTTTTCTTCATTATAACACAACTGAAAATTAACACATTATTGAAAGTAAATTTAATATAAAATTTAGGTTTTGAAACAATGAATGCTTCACATTTTTTGTAAGTTTTTAACCCAGTCGTTGCTTACAGTAGATTTTCCAATTTATGCATCAGTAAACATTATAGAACATATGGATTTGATATAACATTTCTTACAATATAACAAAATATCTCTAAATATTTGATATAAACTCATTTTCTTCCGATGAGAACATTTCATCCACGAATAATCACACAGATTGACCACGATTGGTCAATAAGATTTGCTTTCAATACAAAAAGTAAATGTTTCAAAATGGCGGCCACTAAAAGATTTAAAAATAAAAAATATACACAAGAAAATTAGAAATTCAAATTAATTTTTTGTTTAAGCGTTAGATCTTGATACAAGGATTTCAGAGCATTTTTTGTTTTGCCTCTATCATATAAAATGGCTAAGATATAGCCGTTTGAGATTGTAGGATAGCTGACATTTTGAAACAAGACAGCAGATTACAAAAAAAAATCGGTGATGACAGTGATTTCTCGCAAATTATTTTCTTTATTGTTGTAATCATTTTTCCAATCATATGCATAAAACTATATTCACATCCGCTAGCATCAAATTCACGCCTAGCTTAGTGACATGTGGCGAAATATAGCCAAATTTGGCAACTAAAATAAGCCTTCATAAATGAAGCCAACTTGGCTATAGCTCAATAATTTGGCGAATTTCTTATTCAAATTCAGTATTAATAAATATTCTGTAATCGGGTTCTTTGCATTTTAATTTGCTGCTTTCGAGTAACATTAACTAAAATTTTAAAACGAAGATATAGGAAAGCTACCTTTTCCTCCCGATGCAGGCGGGAAGGAATTTTTATATTTTGTATTCTTCTGTCTTGTTTCAAAATATCAACCACCCTAGAATTTCAAACTGCTGTATCTCAGCCATTTTTTAAGATAGTGAATTATACCTCTCCTGTGAATTATACCTCTGGGGGTGCCTAATCAGGTGAAGGTCTCTTCACCTTGTAAGTCCTTGTAAGTCCTCCACTTAGCCGTCCTGCCAGCAACGGCCAGCCGCTACGCGGCATCTCTTCAGTGGCGCTACGCGCCCCGGTGACAGGCACTAAACCCGTTTAAGCTAGGGAAACCTGGCAGGTACGGGCCTGGTCGCCGGTCTCAAAAAAAAAAAAAAAAAATAGAACCAAAACAAAAAATGCACCGGAATCCTTGTATTACGGCTTAACACTTAAACAAAAAACAAATTTTAATGTCTATTTTTTTTTAAATATTTTTCAGTTTTAATTATTTTAGTGGCCACCATTTTGAAACAATATAGCGGACCAAGCTGGTCAAGTAGCTCGGTCGAGATATTGATGAGCCTAATACACAAACATAGTTATATCCAAATTGGTTTATAAATACGAGTGCTATCCTATGACAAATTTCAGACACACACACACACACACACACACATATATATATATATGTAAATTAACTTTTGAACGAAGGGGGGTTTTCGGGTCTGGGGGGTTATGATCGGTGAAAATATACCGTAATTTACCGGAATTGCTTTTCTCCGAACGGCTGCAATAGGTATCTTTATACTCCCGCTCTTCCCACAGGCAGAAAATATTACAGAATCAAATCAAACAAAAGTGATGCTGGCAAATAGAGTTTAAAAAATAATTAAAACAATGAAATTAATTTTGCATCAAAACTAATGTTGGCTATATACAAAATATTTAAAAATCCAAATCAAATATTAGATTTGAAGTGTGCTACTTAAATGTTTATGTTTTATTTTCAATGATAATTCCTGAAACAAAACTGAATGAAGTATGAAACTTTCTGTTTATCTTATTACAGGAGATTGAAGAACGTTTAATCGAGCTTTGAGAAAACTTTTACGCAGTGTACGTGTGATTGAGCCTTTTCTTAATTTGCCGAGACGCAAAATATTTTGGCAATTTATGAAAAGACTTCATTATGCATTACAGATTCGTCAGCAAATAAAAACAGGGAAGGACAAGAGCATGTAAACATAAGTATAGAAAATTATATTTTATGTATGCTACTAGAAACAAGAAGTACAGAGACCGTGCTGCCATCTCTAGCTGGGATTGCAGAAGAGGGGATCTATTTTATTGTAGAGGACCTAGGGACAGACATATGTGATATTAGATGGGACGAAGAAGAAGTATGCCTACAGTGCAGATTTTTTCCAGACAATGAGCATCAGCGGACAATAGTTCGTTCATATCTTTCTTCAAAAGATGAAATGGCATTTGCAGAACAACGTGCGGATAGCAAATTCTGCCAGCGTTGGGAAAAATCACCGACAAAAATATTGCGCATGTTGCAAAAGGTGTATGGTGTGAGTGTTAAATTTCCAGTGAAAAAAATGGTTGTGAAAATCAAAAGTTTGAGATATTGTAAATGGTTTCTCACAATAAAGGAATGCACAGAAATAAAATTCGTGATGAAAACCCAATATACACATCTAATCTAATTAAAGCAAATCAGTTTTTGAAGACAAACTAACCCTAAACAGTTTAGCTCTGTACGTGCCACTGTCTGGATAACGACGAGGTAGTGGCCGGTACAGAGTGGAAACTGTTTTGGGAAATTCCACGCTGAGACATCAGAGAAAAATTCAAAGATTCTTCAGAGACATTCTTAAAAAATTTTGAAAAAGATAGTGTATTCAAAAGATAATCCATCGTGCCCAGCGTCCAGCGGAACATAATTTATTTGAGAATCTGTGAGAACAGATACAAAAAGACAGGGAGTATACCCCCCCCCCCCCTCACTGAACCCCTCGATATAGCCTTCTAAAGCCCTTTTCCGATTTCTCATCGGCAAAATTGACATAAGTTTTAACACAGCACTATTACAAATTTGCAGTTTTTCAGACATTCGACAGTTTTGATAGAAAACGGTTACATAACTGTAATTTAACTATATTCTGAACATAATATGGTCAGATGCGCTTAATAATATGGTCAATTAACCATTATCTTAAAAAATGGTCGAATGTTCAGTTGGCTGCAGATTTTTAACAGTGTGATTTCTTTCAGGATTTGAAATAAAAGAAAGGAAGGAAGAACAATCGCCATTTTGAAGCTGAAATTGTTTATTGATTCCTCCAGTACAGAAAAGTTGTTTCAGAGTCTTTGTAAATTTTGTTTTAGAAATTATTATATTACTAAATTAATACAGAAAACTGGCCATAGATATCTAGATGTAATTTTTTTTTAAATATAAGCTAATAAATTTAATGAATATTGCTGTTTTCTTCATTATTTCACAACTCATAATTTACACATTATTGACAGGAAATTTAATATGAAATCTAGGTTTTGAAACAATAAAAGCTTCGCACTTTTTTTGTAAATTTTTAATAATTCGGTTGCTTACAATGAATTTTTAAGTTTATGCATCAGTAAATATCATACAGTAATGGATGTAATATATATATTTTTTACAATCTAATATAATATCTCTAAATGTTTGACATAAACATTTTTTTTCCCCGATGAAAACATTTCATCGATGAAAAATCACACAGACTGACCACTATTGGTCACTAAGTCCAGTGTTGCGAATGTAGCAGATTTTTAAATTCAGATAGCTATCAAAATTTCCGAACAGTAATATTTTACTTATCTAGTATGTCATTAATTAAGTCAAACACTATTATTTGGTAATTCTGCAGCACCGTTCAGGAAATTTTCCAGTCATTCAATAGTTTTTATAAATAACAGTTTTGACTGCATTATGAAGCGTTCATATTGCTCAGAATCGATTTAGATTACGGTGAAATAATCGTTATCTATAACTAGTCGTTGGGGGCCACCGTAATACTTACCCATCATGGATATGCATAATGTAAAATATTAAAATAAAAATGTGTAAACTACTTATAAAATGCATTGCAATTCAAATAAAATCGTGGCTTGATGACGTCACAAACTTTAAAGGCTCGATTACTGAATTGCTTGAAAGAGGTTTTTCCTTATAACTCCAAAAATAATAATCCTATTAACTAGCGGTTTATTGCATCTGATTAAGCGTCAAATTTCCAATTAAAATATCTCCTTGAAGTGAAATTTGGATGAAATACAGGGTCATGAAAAATCGAAGAGTGTGGAAAATAGGATTCCAAATATCTCGGCAACTAATTATCCGATCGACTTCATGCTTTATGTAAAATTTATGTTTTTTTATTGTCTTTTATATTCCTTTCTTAAAATAAACAATTTCGAAAATTTTTATATACCTTTTATCAGAACGAATATTTCGAGGGTCCGAATAAAATAGTTCCGGTTAATCGAGGTTAATGAAATAAAATAGGCTTCTTCCCATTATTACATACTAAGTACATACCAAATTGCAAGTCTGTATCTCAATTTTGTCGGGAGATAGAGCGTTTACAGACACACACACACACACAGACACACAGACGGACGGCAAAATTTTTTTTCTAAAAATATGTTTTTCGGAATATCCAGTGTCTGAAACGTGTAAATCCGTCAAAAAAAAATTTTCGATTTTCAAAACGATTACAAGACTTACCCTATACTACGTATGATGGGTAAGTAATAAAATCGTGGCTTGATGACGTCACAAACTTTAAAGGCTCGATTACTGAATTGCTTGAAAGAGGTTTTTCCTTATAACTCCAAAAATAATAATCCTATTAACTAGCGGTTTATTGCATCTGATTAAGCGTCAAATTTCCAATTAAAATATCTCTTTGAAGTGAAATTTGGATGAAATACAGGGTCATGAAAAATCGAAGAGTGTGGAAAATAGGATTCCAAATATCTCGGCAACTAATTATCCGATCGACTTCATGCTTTATGTAAAATTTGTTTTTTTATTGTCTTTTATATTCATTTCTTAAAATAAACAATTTCGAAAAGAACGAATCAGAACGAATCAGAACGAATATTTCGAGGGTCCGAATAAAATAGTTCCGGTTAATCGAGGTTAATGAAATGAAATAGGCTTCTTTCCATTATTACATACTAAGTACATACCAAATTGCAAGTCTCTATCTCAATTTTTTTGGGAGATAGAGCGTTTACAGACACACACACACACAGACACACAGACACACAGACGGACGGCAAATTTTTTTTTCTAAAAATATGTTTTTCGGAATCTCCAGTGTCTGAAACGTGTAAATCCGTCAAAAAAATTTTTTCGATTTTCAAAACGATTACAAGACTTACCCTATACTACGTATGATGGGTAAGTAAAAACGGTCGAATGACTGGACAGTTTGCTACAACTGTTTTACAGTGTAGGCATCTGAATAAATAAAACTCCCTGACGGCTCGGCCTACTGGCACATAGGTAGATTTCGAAGACGCAGACCGTGGGGCGCCTGTTTGTTAGGAATTGCGGAAGAAATGACCTTTTTGCCATTATGCGATAGTTGGAACCGCCCACTTCGAAAACTAACTTGTTTGCAGTCGGAGCCGGAAAGGATTGTTTTTGTTTTTATTTTTTATTTATTTTTTGTTATAAGGGTTGGTCTTATAAAAAACTTGCCAATATAAAAGTTTTAGATATTAAGAAGATTTATAATAAATTTAAGCGGATTTGATATCTTGTGAATTGACGAAGTTATGAATTTTTTTCTTCAACTCCCCCCCCCCATCCCCCCCGCTTGGGGCCATTTTTAATGATATCAAAAATCTGTCATACATAAATTTTTGTCCCTTTTCCTAGAAGTAATAATAATAACTTCAAACGGATTCGATATGCATCATAATTAAGAAATTATTCGTTTTTCTCTGTTTTCACAAAAAGCCCCCCATTCCCCCCCCCCCCCCCCCTTTGCTCGATTTTGCCCATTAACGAACTTGACCGAGATTTTATGTATCAGTTTGGAAGAGATTTGAGCAGAATTTTTCGAGTTATCGTGTCCATAAAAAAGTGACATAGATAGATAGATAGATAAAGTTTTGAACTAGGGGTGGTTTTGGGTTCTGGGAGTCTGCCAAAAAATTTAGATCTGCAAAAATTTTTTAAAAATTCCAACTTAGGGAAGAATGTAATAGGTAGTATTTCTTAAGAAATCTACCTAAAAATCCGTTAAATTGACAATACTGAACATGTCATTAGTGAATGACATTTGGTTATATAAACACGAGAATACTCGTTATCTATCAACAATGCGTTAAAAGACTTTTAATATTAATATTATTACCAGTGGACCCGTGCGAGGATTTTGCACTGCAGTCTAATATTTTTCAGCAATATCTCACATTTGTTTCGATGCATGTTTAAACTTCTAAAGACAAATTAAGGTTAAAAATATTTACAAACAACATTAGTCAAGCCAGAATATCGTCTCATTTATTCCATCAAAGTTACAATTAAAACGGTTCGAACATAGCAAAAGGCACGCGCGAGGGGGGAAAATCGTATTTTAACTGCATTAGAGGATGACGCCATTCGCTTCGGAAAAAACACGGGACAAAGAAAAATAAATTGAATAGTACATATAAAATGGAATTTAATTTAATACAACAAAGCATACCTTTTGGACTATACTGAAATAACCACTGCCTCGATCGATCGATGGTGTCCTTTTCTTCTAAACATTTAAATCTAAATTTTGCTTTTTTATCATAAATATAAAATGAACTCGTGCGGAAACGTCCAACTTTGTCTTTTTTGTACTATTTATTTTCTACAACCGTTGTTGAGCACGATATAAAACGGTATTTTATTTTTGTGGCAACACTGATTTGAGGAAAAACCTTCCATTTCATTTATGAAAACAATGCCGATTAATTTTTAATTAACGGCAAATGCTAATTATAAAACATATTTTAATGAAATGTGAGTGTACTATGTCAGAAGACGGTTCAAAAACCTTTGGAATGGTACCTCATTCATTGTTATGCGTTTTGTAAATGCACAGAAAAAGAGGTGTTGACAACAGAAGTAATGGAACAGCTGTCGCTGACGCACTAGGGTTGGCGAGATTTTTTTCGCGCCATTTTGGAGAAAACCCCCGTTTTTCGGGTACCTGTTAGGCCTAGTTTGCTTAACAGCGTGTTTGTTTATTTTATTATGAAACAGTTCATTTTATTATAAAGCACACAAATTTTTATTATAAAGACACACAAATTATTTTATTACAAATCATACACAATGCTTAATTTATTATAAAACATACACAATGTTTAATTTAATATAAAACACACGCAAACTGCTCTAACGGGTTGCCATACAAAGCAAAATCTCGCTAATGTCGCCGAGTTTCTCTTGCATAAAATCGCCATTTTGGTGCCAAAAAGATACCCCGGTGCGTCTGCGACAGCTGTACCGAAATAATAGAAATTCAAAAAACTTTTACCATTAAGGTTCGCCCTTGATACGAGGATTCAGCAGCATTTTCTGTTTTGCTTCTATCTTAAAAAATGGCTGATATGTCAGTTTGAAATTCTAAGGTGACTAATTTTTCCATAATTAGGTTTCATTTATGATAGTTACAAAACGTTGTTTTTCGCTAATTTATTTTAATTGTTGTAACCATTGTTGCTATGCTCAGACGATTAAAACTATATAGTCACACTCTAAATAAGAAAGAGTGACTATTCACTCCGGAGGAGTGGATATTCACTCTATCGCAGAGTCAAAATTTGCCCAACCTCTTTAGAGTGACTATTCACTCTAGGCAAAAGTGAAATTATTCACTCTCTGAAAGAGTGAATACTCACTCCCGAGAAGTGAATAGTCACTCTAAACAGGGGTGGATACTCACTCTTTCAGAGGAGTGACTATCCACTCTTGCAAAAAGAGTGGGTTTTTTCACCCTGATAGGAGTGAATAGTCACTCTTTCATAGGAGTGGCTATCCACTCTTTCATAGGAGTGACTATTCACTCTGGCAAAAGGAGTGGATTTCTCACTCCTAACAGGAGTGTATAGCCACTCTTTCATAGGAGTGAATGTTCACTTTTTATGGAGTGAATAAAATTTTTTTTTATGTTTCTTTTTTGGGCATTTTAAAAGAATCATATATTTTAGAGCATGCAATGAAAATAGACACAAGCGTGGTAAAGATTGGACTAAAATACTTTATTGGCAATATTTATTTAATTCAGTTTGTAACAGTAATTGAACTCTTAAGGAAAAATTCAATTAGAGTTACATAATGAATTAAATTAGATTACTGACAAAAAACTAAAATATTTTATTCCAAGCTTATCACTATTGTGTTTTCTTTCATTGCATGCCTTATAAAGATATGATAGTTTTAAAATGCCCATAAAGGCAAGTAATTAACCAAAATCTTAATCAGTGTATATTATTTCTTTCCTTTTCAAATACCCATCAAGTTTTACTTACACTGTAAACTGAAATGTCTGAAATTCAGACACTTAAGTGTCTGAGACGGATGGTTAAAAAAAGAGACACTTTAAAGTGTCTTAAAAATTTAAGACACTTAAATGTGTCTGAATTTCAGACACTTGAAATGTCTGAATTGTGGCCGTTTTTGTGCTCTGATTTGTGAGGAATATGCAGATATTTCTGACCACACTTTTTTTAGCATTAAATACAGCCATGTTTGACCACAGTGAATCCTGGATAAATTGGAAAATATTTGACCATAAAGCAGGGCTGGGGTTTGTTCCGGAAGCAGAACCTGATTAAAGCAGGGGCAAACTGGGTCATCCCCCCCTCCCCCGATTTGAGGGGGCCCCAAGTTTGGTATGAAATTTTTGTAAAGCTGATATTTTAAATCTCTTTCGACTCTGTACTGATTATAATCAATATTTTGAACTTTTAGAGTAGGATACGTTTAAAAACTAAAAATATATTTATCTAAATACAATAAAATCTTTCAATAGTGGACACCGCATCATCGTAGAATTTGTGTGCTATTCGGAGAAAGCGGACTCTTCCGAATAACAGACAAATTCCGTCGTCCTGGGGTGTCCGCTATTGAAAAGTTTTACTGTACTTAGATAAATATATTTTTGGTTTTTAAACTTATCCTACTCTAAATGTTCAAAATATTGATTATAGTCAGTGCAACGTCGAAATAGATATAAAATATCAGCTTTATGAAAATTGCATACTAAATTTGAGAACCCTAAAATCATAGTGGCAATGGCTAACGGCCCAGTTTGCCCATGCTCTTATGGAAGAAATCGAATCTTGCTTTATGGCCAAATATGTATTCTAAAGCATGAAAGTGTTTAATTTTTTGTCATAGTATAGAAGATGTGCACTAAAACAATTCGAGGGACAATGACTACTCCCCCCCCCCTTCCCACCCTCTTTACATACTATCGCAAAAAATTAAATTCATTCGATTACTGAGCATATAAAAAATATGTTTTTATATAATATTTTTTATATTCAACTTCATTCTATGCTAAAAGCATGTACAATATTGATTACAACTTTTCTGCACCGCCCGATTACACGAATTAAGTCATTGAATACTGTTGTCGGCAACGACTTCATTAGCGGCGCACATTAAAATGGCCAGCCATTAAAAAAAAAAAAAAAAAAAAAAAAAAATCATTTTAGAATGAAAATTTAACACTGCAATATTAGATTAAAACTGTAATGTTGTTTTAGAAGAACAATGCAACTTTTCATCAAAATTGACTATTTATTTTAGATAGAAAATACTTCTTTTAGAAAAATACTTCTGATTAATTGTTTTAAAGGATCATCAAATTAAAATTGATATAAAATAATTTTGTACCATATAGTTCGTTTTCTGAGTGTACCATATAGTTCGTTTTCTTAGAAGAAAGTACAAGTTTATTTCCATGAAGTATGCTTTGAATTGTTTTAAGACTTGAATAGAACAGTTCAATAATGATAATAAAAAATAATAATGGCAACTATAGTTTTTTCATTCTCTGAATGTTTTATATATTTTTTAAAATACTAACATATATAAAAACCAGGTTTATGCTATGGGAAACTTTATATATATATAATATGTGTGAAGAAATATATTTTTTCTTTTTAACGTAAAAACATATTAAAATTTACTGAAAACCCTGTATTTTAGATCTTATACAACACAGTTAAACAATCTAGAGTTTTAAAAAAATAAAAAATAAAGAAAGAAAAATAATAGAACCAGTAAATTTAGATCTCGAATTTTATTACAACAATGAAAACCATTTAGAAAAATATTTGGACCAAAATTATGCAAAAATGCAAATGTCTAGCTGTTTTTATTTTCCATTTTCTATTTTTAACCTTTTTACTAAAAATATTTTTTTAAAAATATTAAAATTTGTTTTCAATATCTCAAGTTTTGCAAAACCGAAAGCTAAAGTTTTGAGCAATAAATCAAAGTAAGTAAAGATATATTTGTTTTACAATTAAAATTTGCTTTAAAACCAAGTAATATTATGTGTAACTTAGAAGATTTTTTTAAATTCACATTCTCAAAAAAAAAAAAAAAAAAAATATGTTCTGCCAGTTTGCCAATAAGTTTTTTAGGTTTAACAAATCAGATTTGACAAAAATAAATTCACCCCCCCCCCCCCCCCCCAGAAAAAATGTAAAAAGATTTCTCGAAGAAAATTGTACATCTCTAATTATAAAATATAAAAAATAGGTCACCACAGGAATTTGACCGCGAAAGAAAATGTTATAAGTATTCCGCATATTCATCAAAGCAACATTAAAAATTCCTTTACATATCAAAGTGTTAAAAAAAATTATAAACACAGCATTTTTTTTTTCAGCATAAGGTTTGATAACTTTCTGTTATTGCTTTTTTAAAAATACATATTTTAAAGTACGCATTTAAAATATATATATATATTACTGATATTTTACAGTCATAGTAATAACATATAATTGCATAATATATATGTATATATATTTCTGAACTTCAATAAAATCAATGCTGTGAGTTATAATCCAGATTCTTTACAATAAAAAACTTTTATTGATAAAGTGGAGATCTAAAGATATATTAAACAAATTTGCTAATTTTGAAATTGATATGAATTTATTTGAAAATCATAAAAAATACACAAATATTTTAAAATTAAAATATATTTATTTGGATTTAAAAAGATACAAATATAACAAATACATATTATTCTTATCAAATTAATTTAAATAGTAATTAAATAATCTTATATAAGCAATTATATTCCAACAAAAGCTTTATTTGAAACCGAAAATTAGTAGTTGTTTATAATCCTACCTACCTTTGATGAGTTAGTCATAACCATAATAGTAAATTATTTTAAACAAATATAACACGAAAATAAATAATTATGAGATTAAATGTTGATTTTATAATATTTATAACTTGTCAATGGAATAGTCAGAATTGAATGAATATTATAACAAGTTGTTGAGCGTACTCGCTCAATTAAGGTAGTTGCACACTTCTGGCAAAACATAAAAAAAAGCACTGTTTTGCAAACCGATTTGTAAAAAATATTCATTGAAAATAAATCGCACATATTTTCCTTTCGAAAAGGGGGAAAAAAACACATCCGACTGCAAAAAAAAACTCACCAGTCGGATTTTATAAAAATAATATTCAAAAAGTACAATACGAAAATAGATAATTCTCAGATTAAATGTTGATTTTATAATATTTATAACTTGTCAATGGAATAGTCATAGAGCGTACTTCCTCAATTAAGGCAGTTGCACACTTTTGGCAAAACATAAAAAAAAAGCACTGTTTTGCAAACCGATTTCTAAAAAATATTCATTGAAAATAAATCACACATATTTTCCTTCTGAAAAGGGGGGAAAAAAACACATCCGACTGCAAAAAAAAACTCACCAGTCGGATTTTATAAAAATAATATTCAAAAAGTACAATACGAAAATAGATAATTCTCAGATTAAATGTTGATTTTATAATATTTATAACTTGTCAATGGAATAGTCATAGAGCGTACTCCCTCCATTAAGGCAGTTGCACACTTTTGGCAAAACATAAAAAAAAGCACTGTTTTGCAAACCGATTTCTAAAAAATATTCATTGAAAATAAATCACACATATTTTCCTTCTGAAAAGGGGGGAAAAAAACACATCCGACTGCAAAAAAAAAACTCACCAGTCGGATTTTATAAAAATAATATTCAAAAAGCACAATCTTCGTGATGAACGGAAAAAAAAATTAATAAAATACACACCAATGTTCTAACAATTATAACATTTTATAAATTACAAGCATTTTCTTCAGCGTATATTATTTCTATGTATCGTTTCATGATTACTGTAAATTACTTGTAATCCACATCCACACATAAGGACTGACACAAAATTATAAGCACATAATTTTTCAGTATCAAAGTTACGAACATCTCTTCAAACTACTAAACCGTTGAACTAACATTTTAAATCGAAGTATTAACGCGTCAGCCAATCGTCATAGACGTCTGCCAAGAATGAAAATGGTCCTCGTCAGCGGTCTGTTAAAAAAAAAAAAAAGACAATATTTACGTCAGCATTGCTAATGGTGCGATCTCTGACCCAATTGACTCATTAAACTTTTTTTTTTTTTTATCAGCGCAGCGGGCAGAAACTTTTTATTTTCTGGCGTTAAATTTATCAATTATCAAAATATAATTACTACAGTTGTTATATTTTCAGACAGAGGGAAAATAGCTTAAAAAAAAAAGATTGACGTAACACTTGCATATAATATATCGAATTTTAAAGAATTTAAAAGCAATTTTCATATTTCAGATTTTTGCTTTAGATATGAAAATCCAAAACATTATTCATCCATTAACTTTTGAAAGACTTTATAACTTAATCTGAATTTCCATACGTTATTAAAACTAGAGTGGTCACTATTTGTATATACAACTTTGAAATCACTGTTGTTAAACTTTATAGAGACCAATCAGTGTCACATCGTAATTGGAACTTTGCGATCGCTTATGGAAAGTTTAAAAAGACGTTTCTGTTTAAAATGTCAGCTAAAAATTATTATTTAAAAAATATAATATTAAATTGTTTTTAAAAAGGATAATACATATTATTCCCCGGTGAATTTATAATATTTAAACACCACGAAAATAAGGGACTAAGATTTTTTTCGTCAGAGATGGGGTGTGGGGCTCTGTCCCCCTGAATCCACCGTATAAGTCAATTTTTAATTTTATTTATCCTGTATTTTAGTTTATTATTCTAAAATCATACATATTTCTGTTGTCAACATACCTTTTTCCATGAATTTACAAAACACACAACAATAAATGAGGTAACCTCCTTCGAAAGGTTTTTGAAGTAGCTTCTGACATAGTACCACCACCACATTTCGTTAAAACATGGTTTTTGATTAAATATTGCTATTAATTAAAAATTAAATCGGCATTGTTTTTATAAATGAAATGCGAGATTTTCGCTCAAATTAGTGTTGCCACAAAAATAAAATAACCGCATTATATAGTGCAGAACAATGATTAAAAAAAAATAAATAGTAGTACAAAAAAGATAAAATATCAATTCGCCACATAGGTTTACTGTATATTTATGGTTAAAAAGCAAAATTGATATTGAAATGTTTAAAAGAAAATAAAGACACCATCGATCGGTCGAAGCAGTGGTATTTCACGTGTTTAATAAAAGGTATGCCTTGTTATATTAAATTTTATTTTAAGTGCCTTCAATTTTTTTTCATGTTTTCCAAGAAGCGGATGGATATCTTGTGAATTGACGAAGTTATGAATTTTTTTCTTCCTAAAATCCTATCCCCCCCCCCTTCCTTGAGGCCATTTTTAATGATATCAAAAATCTGTCATACATAAATTTTCGGCCCTTTTCCTAGAAATATTAATAACTTTAAACGGATTTGATACGTATCATAATTAAGAAGTTATGGGTTTTTTTCTGTTTTCACCCCCCCCCCCCCTATTTCGATTTTGCCCATTAACGAACTTGACCGAGATTTTATGTCCTTTGATTATATGTTATCAGTTTGGAAGAGATTTGTGCAGAATTATTGAAGTTATCGTGTCCATAAAAAAATGATATAGCTATATAGACAGATAGATAAAGTTTTGAACTGGGGGGGTGGTTTGGGGTTTTAGGGGTTATAATCGGCGTAGATCTGCAAAAATTTTCAGAAATTCCAACATAGGGAGAATGTAATAGGTAACATTTCTTACGAAATCTACCTAAAAAGAAAAAGGAAAAATGATCATTTCGTTTCTCTCAATAAATAAATATGGACAAAATTATATAATGCCAGGCTTTCACTCTTCAACGGAGTGAAATATTTCACTCTTGTCAAAGGAGTGAGACAGTCACTCTCGACAACAGAGTGAGATATTTCACTCCTTTCTAGAGAGTGGAAAATCCCACTCTTTAAAGAGTGTATTCTTATAAAATTCACTCCAAAAAGAGTGAAAATGCCTCTCACTCTTCCAAAGAGTCAACTTCTCACTCCTCCCAATTTTAGAGTGCATGTCTGCCAGCGTAAAATTCTCGCCAGGCCTGGTGATACTTTGCGAAATATCGCCAAATTTGGCAACAAAATAGGTCGTTATAAATGAAGCCAACTTGGAGATAGCTGACTGATTTTTCGAAGTTCCCATTCATATTTACTATTGACAAAAACTTGGAATCCTCTATAATCGGATTCCACGAATTTTACCTTATGTGTTTCAGTACCATTAGTTGAATTCTTAAAAAAGGAATAGGGAAGCTACCCTTTTCTCCCGGTCCAGGCTAGAAATACTTTTTTTGTATTGTTCCGCCACTGATAAATAAACATTAAATTTAATGCAAAGAAATGATACACAAATAAATAAACAAACAGAAATTGAATAGAACCAAATTTATTTTTTCGTATTGTACAATGATAATAAAAAAATATATATATATTGTTTAGTACTTATTCAGCATCTTAAAAGCTACACACAATTTTGCGATGACTTCATTCTCACAGCTTCAACCTCTCACAATCTTAGTTATACGTCTCGGTCGTAGTGGAGCTGAAATAAATTGTTGAATATATAAATATAACATCATATAAGTTCAAGGGTCGTTCTGAAAACAAGTTTGTAGCGCTTACTTCCTTCACTGTTAAAAATCTGCAGAAATGTGTCCAGTCATTCGACCGTTTTTAAAGATAACGGTTACTTGACCATATTATGAAGCGTATCTGACCATATTATGGTCAGAATAGAGATAAATTACGGTTATGTAACCGTTTTCTATCTCTCTCTCTCTCTGTATATATATATATATATATATATATGTGTGTGTGTGTGTGTGTGTGTGTGTGTGTGTGTAATAATAAAATAAATTCGCCATTTCGCCTTAATTAATTTATTCCAAATTCTTACAATTCTACTTTTTCCCTGTCTTTTAAATATAAATTATATTTTTATATTCCATATCTTTAATCAACATATTCTTTTAATTCTTTTTCTAAAGATCTTAATCTGTTAAAATAAACTACACTTATTTGTAAAAAACCCTAATTTATTTCTTATTTTGAGACCGGTCTTGCAACCACTCTTGGTTAATTTACCCCTGCATTGGCGAAAGATTCATACTCCTCGCTGCGTTTAAAACGACGTTGCGCAGCCCCGGAGCTCATAATTTTTACGCTTTTCGACTTGTTAACTATAGATCCCACAACTTGGAGGAGAATTGTTTTTAGACTGGTGTATATCTCTATAATAATATGTAAGATCATCATGCTTTTTTCTACGATGTAACGCAGCTCAATCTGAATTCTAAAAATAACGACTAGTGTAATTGTCTATTCTTTGTGAACTATCAATAAATTCGTTGGTGAAAATGCAGCTTTCTTTATTTTGATGGGAAATTTCCAATATTTTCATAAACATCGTCTTCCATCTAGAGTCTTCGACTGCAAAACACATGTCATTCTACAAAATCATCGCTTAAGAGAATTAATATGTTGATATAATTCACCATGAAATGGAAAATCATTTCATATATATATATATATATATATATATATATATATACACTGTAAAAAGAATCACAGTATTTTTACAGCAAAAAATGCTGGCAATATGGGTGCCAGCATATTTTGCTGTGAATTTACAGCAGTTTTGTTTTTCATGGATAAACAGCACTTTTGTAAATTCACAGCATTTTTTGCGGTTAATTTTACAGCAGTTCAGTTTTTTTTTATTTTACAGCTGACTTGTTAGTTTTACAGCAGTTTTTGCTGTTAATTTTAACGCAATTTTAACAGCATAACTGTAAAACTTTTAACATTTGTTATTGATATTTTTATCCCCCCCCCCCTCCTCTCCGTGTATTGTTTTTTTTTTTTTTCTTTTCTTATTTTAACCTGAGACATATTTCAAAGACTTTGGGCAGTAAGTATTACCTTTTTGTTTACTTATAGCATGTTTTAATATCATTATTATATAATAGATTCTGTTATACATATATAAGATACAAATTTCGGTTTTTTGTCAAGTATATCACCCACAAAAATTTTAGTCATTTGCCTATAGATAAAATGTTTTTTCAATAAATCATAACAAAGGAAGATTTTATCTAGCTTTTAATTAATTATTCAGTATTTCTTTACAGGACTTTGTTTATCTGTTTGTTTGTATTTGAAAATACCTACTAATTTAAATCATATATTTTTTTTCCTCCAACAAATTTAGGGTTATTTTTTGTATCTATTTAAATATTTTTGTTTATTTAATGTAGTCATTATTTCCCCACCCCTCCACACGGATATACAAAACTTTCTGATATTTAAACTATCATACATATATAATTAATAACAAGACCTTATTGTACGGAACTTGCCGATATGGAAACTTTATATTGATAAAAAAATTATTGTATGCTAAGATAATTTTATAAGTCTACATTTAATTCCATAAATATCAGGTCCGATTGAAAAATGAACACGGGGAGAAAAAAAAAAACACTTATGAGTTCAAGAAACGTAGAATAAAATAATAATTAAAAAAATCTGCTCACATAAAAACTTTAAAATTAAGCGTAAAAATAAATAGATAATGGACAAAAACATTAAACGACTTGCTGCAAAATAATTCTGCGACAGTAAACAAACTCAAGGAATATTTTAGGATTTGATAAAATAGTGCATCCAGATTACTCATAATAAATGATTTGAAAATGGAAAATAAATCACTGACCGAAATATCGGCTAAATATATTAAATAAATAAAAATATTTAAATTACCGTCGAAAGTGAACCGGAAACTGTAGGCTCGTAAACTATTTATAGGATTTAGAAAGTATATTCGAATGCCAACGTATGAACTGGAGTTTTGAAAAATATATAATAGCGTAATAAGGCATAGCTAAAAACAGGGATCTTCTTTTTAAGAAAATCTGCTTGCATAAAAATTGCCTGTGATACTTAGACGCAAATTATACGTAATAATAACAAAGTCCTGGGAGAAAATACGGAAGAAAAATAAAAAACCACATAACCAAGCAAAATCATCTATTTTTACGATTTAAAACAAAATATTTATTCTAGACTTGAAAGCTAACTGTCGTGATATACACGTGGTTTAACAACAAAATTTATATCTGATAATTATATAACAGAAATTATATGATATTAAAACAATAATATAAGAAAACAAAGATAAAACTTACTTTTATTCTTTAAAATATGTTTGAAATAATCCACTAAGTGGTGTAATTAATAATTATTACACCTTTATACGCTCGCATGTAACGGCGGCCATTTCTCTCATAGCCTAGCGTCAAAGCGTCACTACTGCAACTGCCTGCACCTGCCCGCTGCCCCACTGTCCTTCTCTGCCTGTGTTTTTCTTTCCCCCCTCATTTGAGAGATATAGCCAACAGATGTCGCTTTCTATACTGCTGTTATTACTGTAAATTAACAAAAGTGCTGTGTTTGAATTCTAGATGAAATATTAACTGCATTTTTTGCAGTTTTTTCTTCCGTTTTTTTTTACAGTGTATATATATATATATATATATATATATATATATATATATATATATATATATATATAAATCGGTCGAATGACAGCACAATTTGCTGCAAAATTTTAATAGTGCTGGTACGCACAGCTATAATGCAAAAAAGATCGAAATTTCGCTCACATCAAGTAAATGTAATTGGATTGCTGTTGTAATAAATGCATTGTATAGTGCTTTACTTTCTTCACTGTTAAAAATGTACAGCAAACTGTCCAGTCATTGGACCGTTTTTAAAGATAACGGTTACTTGGTCATATTAGGAAGCATATTTGACCATATTATTGACTATAAAATTGTCAGAATAGAAATAAATTACGGTTATGTACTCGTTTTCTAAGTTAAAAAAAAAAAAAATACGGTTGAATGAATGCACAGTTTGCTGCAAAATTTTAATAGTGCTGGTATGCACGCAGCCGTAATCCAAAAAAGATCGAAATTTCGCTCACATCAAGTAAATGTATTAATAAACATTGACTTGTTGTTGTAATAAATGCATTGTATAGTGCTTACTTCCTTCACTGTTAAAAATGTACAGCAAGCTGTCCAGTCATTTGACCGTTTTTAAAGATAATGGTTATTTGACCATATTATGAAGCGTATCTGACCATATTATGGTCAGAGTAGAGATAAATTACGGTTATATAACCGTTTTTTATAAAAAACGGTCGAATGACTGCAAAGTTTGCTGAAATTTTTTAACAGTGCTGGTATGCATAGCCATAGTGCAAAAAAAAAAAAATTGAAATTTCGCTCACATTAAGTAAATGTATTATCAAACATTGAATTGTTGTTTTAATAAATGCATTGTATAGTTCTTACTTCCTTCACTGTTAAAAATGTACAGCAAGCTGTCCAGTCATTTGACCGTTTTAAAAGATAATGGTTATTTGACCATATTATGAAGAGTATCTGACCACATTATTGACTTTATTATGGCCAGAATAGAGATAAATTACGGTTATGTAACCGTTTTCTATAAAAAACGGTCGAATGACTGCACAGTTTTCTGCAAATTTTTAACAGTGCTGGTATGCACAGCTATACTGCGTTAAAGACCGAAATTTTATCCACAGCAAGCATATGTATTATTATACATTGGACTGCAGTTTTAATAATTGCAGTGTTACCAATTTATCTCAAAAAAGAGCTCGATTTAGGGCTAGCAAATTCTCATTTGACCCTGGCTTTTTTTTCGGGCATTTTTTGGGTTTCGTTCATCTCACGAAACCCTATTACTCTCGCTTCGTTGTCTGTCTGTCACAGAGCCGGTTCTCAGAAACTATATAACTTACAAGCATGAAATTTTGTGTATTTATAGCTGAATATCTACTATGTAGCTCAAAATCATAAAATTTGAAAAAATCGTATTATTTTAATACGTAGAGATAAAAAACCAAAAATCTAACTACCCTTTCCTATTAAATTTAATCATTTTTCGGTATAGCAGTTGCCAACAATTAAAAATCCACAATAAAATTCTTTCTACAGTAATTAATTTTCTATTGAAAGATTTCCACATGAAAAATGAAAATGAAATAAAAAGTTTCACCAACTGAAAAAAAGATTAATAGGACGTCATATTGGTAATAAAACAGAAATTTTCAAACATTTCTCAATAATACAAGGAGTATGAGTATGTGTAAGTACAGAAAGCAGCTTAATATGACGTCATTAGAGAATTAAAAAGAAAATTAATGTGACGTCCTATTGGAAGTTTAACGGATTTTTCAAATGTTTGAGAATAATACAAATAGAGTATCAATATGAGTAATAGAGAATAGTAAATATATGAGTTTGAGGATATTGAATCATGATAAAAACCCGATTATGGAAATATTGGTATATTTTAACATTTTGAAGGTCTATACAACATGTTTAGTTATGAAATTGATTTTTTTTTAAATATCACATTTAGTCTACATGACAGATTATGACAGAGTATAATAGCGGGCTTTGCTCGCAATCGGGCCCCGGTTCAGATATTCGAAAAAACGAGAAAAAAAGACCGGTAAATTTTTACTTTATAAAAATGATTTTTTTTTTTTTTGGATTTATTAAAGAAAGGACAAAGTGTTTTGAAAGGAATATTAAACGAAACCCTTTGTGCGATCTTCGATCTCACTTACCCACTTGTTTAAATTTACTTTTCAAACCTTTCTTTTAAATGTGTTCAGTCGAACTTTCCAACAACAATGAAAGTCTCCATAAGAACATGCTCAGAAAATATTGGAAACATTACAGAATATTCTTGTCATGAGAAAACATATATGTCTATAAAAAAAAAAAAAAAAAAAAAATTCCTGCGGAACCTCGATATAGCGTCCGTAAAAAAAATAATGAAAATTTCATTTTTTTTTTTTTTTTTGGCGATTTATCGTCGGTTGGCGACACAATAAAATTTCAAAAAATACGGTCTTATGATAAATACTCTTTAAGGGAAAACTTTTTCTACTCTTCATATACTGAAAAAAGTTTAAGTAATTAAAAACTTGAGTTATGATAAAACATACTCTTTGAATCTGTATTCACCTTACGTACGATTACATATACGTACGATTTCATAAAATACTTTACTTAACCCCTTACAATGTTAGTCTGCGTTGGGTGGAATTTAATAAAGTAAAACCTGTGTAAGCAGAACCTAAAAATTTTTCATGCTCCGCAGAAAGAAATACCGCAAAAATGTACCTTCTAAGACGTAAATCCCTTTAAAACGGAATCATTTTCCGGTACCTAGCGATTCTATTTTTACAGATTTTCTTGTACTTTGCCTTGTAAAACATGAGAAAACGGAATCTGTTTATAACGGGATCTTGTCTTAACCCTCTCACTAACATGCTCGTGTTAATACGTTCACTGAGCTCCAGGTTTCACTGCAATACAAGCATTATTTAAATTAATATAATTCTATGAATATAATGCAATTTTAATACATTGAGCTATGATTAGTACTCTCAAGGATTATATTCACATACGTAATTTAACATAAGTTTTTTAACATATGTTTTTTTTTTTACATAATGTTAAAAGAATCATCTTTTTTTAGCATTTAAAATAAAATATAAAGAAAACAACATTAAAATTCAGCCCTTTTGCTGGACAATCAAAGGGAACAAGGACGAAAAATCATACGTCAAGCATAACACTTTCCAGCAATAACAGAATACTTTAACAAAACTTCACCGTTTAATTAGATGAAAGTTGAAGTCTAAGTAAACAAGGTCAAACTCAAAACGGGCAGGGTGGCGTACCTTTCGGCTTAAGCTCAACTAGCCACGCCCTGCAGGTTTGTTTACCTAATTATACTGAGCATTACTAAATTATACGTTGTGATATTGAGCAATAATTATACAATGTAATTCTGAAATACAAGTTCTGAAAATACAAGATTACAAAAATACAAATTCTGAAAATACAATTTACCAATCTGACTTAGAAGTACTAAATACTACTAAAACGCATAACAATTTTGAAAACCCAATTTCAACAATTACTATCAACAGTCGGAAAAATTTCCGAATTCTTTTGTGCCGCCCTGTATAGGATCTATAGGTTTGTATATATGTTACATAGTATGCTAAAATTTAGTTCAGTTAGGAAACGCATAGCATAGTTAAAAATTCCTAATCAGCGATTTCCGTCAATAAACCGAAATTCATTAGATGTCTTTTGTGTTGCCCTGTATAGGATCTGTAGCATTTATACACACCAAGTAATATGTAAAAAATCAGTTAAATTTAAAACCGCCCACCACAACTGAAAACGCACTTCCAGCGCTTATTGTTTATAGACGTTACTCTAACCGCGTATTCTTTTGTGTGTCCCTGTGAATGTATGATGAATTCTATGCTCGCCCTATTCTACAGCAACCATCTTGTAGTACAGTCAAGAGTCGGAAGTAGCGAAACTGCAGTGGTTGCTATTTTTTCTAGAAGTTTGTAGTGTAGCGCGCTACATTAAAAAAATGTAGTGTAGCGAATAGCGTGATACAAATAATCAGTAGTTTGTAGCCAGCTTTCGCGCTTTTTAACGCTACTTGAGAGGAGGAAAAAATGCCGTTCTTCTAATTACTTGAATATAACTCGTTTCTTTTTTACAAAATGCATTCACTGCAGCATTTTGTGTACGTCAGCGACAAATCTCAGTTGCATTGAAATATGTTTCCGTCTATTGGTGAAAACTGCTGAAGGTGAATTTTCAACTGTGTTATGTGTTTTCTCACTAAAATAAATTGTAACATACTATATAGCGTATATATACAAACCTATAGATTATATACAGGGCTGCACAATAGAATTACAGTACTTTTCTGGCTATGGCCTGTAATTGCTGAAATCTGCTTTTCAAATGGGTTTTGCGTTTTCTAAAATGTTTATTTAGGTATCTTATTTGCCTTATTAAACAGCGAAGGTTTGTTAATGTATTCTGGAAGTATTGGAAAGTGTTTCATAATCTATGCTTAATGCGTGATTTTAAAATTTTGTTGTACTTTAAATTAGAATCAGCTGTTCCGCTTTTTAACACTTTCCAACATAGTTGAAAAGTGTTTATGAATTCGGTTTGTCTGTCTGCCGTCTGTCCGTGCTCTAATCCGCCTAAATCTACTCGAAATTCCATGCAATTGATATTGATATTTACTATGCCATGTTCGGTATTGAAAATGAAGTGTGTAGCACTTATAGTTAATTTACAGGGACACTCAAGAGAATTCCGTTAAATTACGGTCTATGGGGAAAAAACGTTTGCGGTTTATTTTAAAGATGTTAAACTGTCTCAAACATATTGAAAGTGATATACATCACTGAGCCGCAGTACACGATGTTTAGTATAGAATATGGTGCACATAGAATTCATCGTGTATTTACACATTTACAGGGCCACACAAAAAAATTCGGTTACTGTATTGCCTATCAATAATAATTTATGGAAGTGCGTTTTCAACTGTGGTAGGCGTTTTTGAATGTAACGATTTTTTTTGCATATTATTGAGTGTATATAAATTCTAAAGATCCTATACAGGTCTTCACAAAAGTTTTCGAATACATTTCCGTTTATTAGCGGAATTTGCTGTAGGGGAATTTTGAACCATGCTAAGCGTTTCCCAACTGAAGTAAATTGTAGACTACCAGGTATAGTGTATATACAAATTTATAAATCCTATACAGGAATGCACAAAATAATTCGGATACTTTTCTGACTATTGACGGTAATTCCTGACATTGGGGTTTTCAAATGTGTGATGCGTTTTCTAAATTGTTTATTTATACATCATCTTTCACGTTATTAAACAGGGAAGTTTTTTTTTTTAATATTCTGAATATGTTGGAAAGTGTTGAATAATCTATGCTTGACGCATGATTTTTTGTTCTTGTGTCCCCCTTTTTGTGACAGTGGTCGTTGGCAACACCATTTATAACATATCATATAGACATTGAAAATAATATCACATAACACTTACTGCAACGACATCTGCATCTAAACTTTCCACCTTGGCCATTACACCTCAGTTTACAATTATAGCCTCTTCTATGGCACTTGTACTGTTTTAAAAGAGCCGATATAGCATTCCTTTTGGTTCTTTTAATCTTTGCACCTGCCTCGATATCGGTGTCAATTTCATTAGTTTTCAGTTCAAACTCTGTTTCTGCTTCCTTTTCATCTAATATCTTCATATCAGGATCCGTTTCATTATTTCTTAATGCAAATCTTTCGCTGTGTGCTTGTTTTTCATCTATCTTCATACCAGCTTCCGTTTCATTATTTCTTAATGCAAACTTTTTGCTGTCTGCTTCTTTTTCATCTATCTTCATACCAGCTTCCGTTTCATTATTTCTTAATCCAAACTTTCCGTTTTCTGCTACCTTTCCAACTATATTCATATCAAGATTATCTCCATTATTTCTTAATCCAAACTTTCCGTTTTCTGCTACCTGTCCAACTATATTCATGTCAAGTTTATCTCCATTATTTCTTAATCCAAACTTTCCGTTTTCAGATACCTTTCCAACTATATTCATGTCAGAATTATCTCCATTATTTCTTATTGCAAACTCTTCACTCTCTTCTACCTTTTCATATATCTTCATATCAGAGTGAGCTACATTATTTTTTAGTACAAACTCTTCACTTTCTGCTTCTTTTCCATCTGTCTTCATATCAGATTCGGCTTCATTATTTCTTATTGCAAACTCTTCGCTCTCTTCTACCTTTTCATCTATCTTCATATCAGAGTGAGCTACATTATTTTTTAGTACAAACTCTCCACTTGTCTTCATATCAGATTCGGCTTCATTATTTCTTAATGCAAACTCTTCGATCTCGGCTTCCTGAACATCTATCTTCATATCAGATTCGTCTTCATTAGTTCTTAATGCAAACTTTTCGCTGTCTGCTTCTTTTTCATCTATCTTCATATCAGGATCGGTTTCATTATTTCTTAACGTAAATTTTTCGTTTTCTACTACCTTTCCAACTATATTCATGTCAGGAACATCTCCATTATTTCTCAGTGAAAACTCTTCAATCTCTTCTACCTTTCCATCGATCTTCATGTCAGATTCAGCTTCACTATTTCTTAATGCAAACTTTTCGCTCTCTTCTACTTTTCCATATATCTTCATATCAAAGACGGGTCTGTTATTTCTTAGTGCAAACACCTTGCTTTCTGCTTCACATTCCATCAACGAGTTTAACATTAGGCTGGAGGCAACCAACAGGAGAAATACTTCCTGAAATTGAAATAATATTTTTAAATTTGTGAATTTCGTAATTAATAAGAGAAAGGCATTGTCGTTCGCGGAGTTTTCATTAAGGAAGGGGGGGGGGCTATGAAAAAGAATTCGTACCTC
This sequence comes from Maratus michaelseni, assembly GCA_963931845.1. NCBI lineage: Eukaryota > Metazoa > Arthropoda > Arachnida > Araneae > Salticidae > Maratus > Maratus michaelseni. The sequence continues at coordinate 12,229,901 of OZ007598.1, forward strand.
CATTTGGTAGCAAAAAACAGTTATTTGTGGGGTAAAAAAACAGTAAAAATTTTTTAAACTATTACAAGTTTTTATCCACCCCGTAGGTAAAACGAGGCAGAGAGCTCCCAACCCCTGAAATAAGTGGGAAAGGGTCTATTCAATAAAATTGTATTGTAGCTGAAAGCCTTTAAGTTCCTCACCTGCCTTCAAACAACATCAACAACAAAAAATCCTGGGTACAAGTTTGAATTTTTAAAACTCTGTTACTGTTTAATGTTATTCTCTTAGAAAACTGGAGATATCTAGTGATTATGGTAAGCAGCGTTAGTGAATTAGTAGAGTCAAGCTAAAATAAAGCTACAATTTTGTACCCCTATTCAGACTACAATATTTAAGAAAACTTTTGCCCTAGCATGTGCAACCGACAGTCTAAGTTTGTCTTTGAACCCACTTAGTTCGTTTTAATGTCTGAATCTGAGTTAACTTAAAACACCTAATCTGAATTGGGCGTTACAGATAATTGAGAATTTTTTTTACAACTTTAATCTATTATATTAAAATCTTACTGCATGTTTGTATTTCACAACTTCTCCTCCCAAAATATGGAAAGTTGCTCGATAAAACTAACTTCAGTTATTCGTAAGGATACGAGAATATTATAACTCTCAAAATTCAGAATTTTAAATTAGTTTACGAGGTATTAATATTTTTATACAATTTCTGTAATTGTAGCAATTAAATTACTCTAATGCTGTGAAAGAAAGAGAAACACAAAAGAAATGAGAAGCAATGCATTTTATACCCTTTTATTGCAATTTTCTCATTAAAACGAAAAAAAATTATTTCAATTTAAATAAGTAGAATGTCACGATTGTCGTCAGCTATCCGATCTGGTGAACATATGCTCACGACATATTTAGTTTTGTTTTGTTTCTATAAATCAATTTATTGATTTTTTTTGTTTCCTTTCTCTTTAAAAAGTCTAGTAAAGTAAAGGGTCAGTCAAAATTATGTTACCATTTAAATGGGAAAACATTTACAGGGTGTGTAGGGTATATAAGGATATGCCTTTCTTTAGCTGTTGTTACGTTTTACTAAGCTCAGTTTATTTTGTTTGATAGGTACAATAACAATGACAGACACTCGGTTTACTCAAAAAATGAAAAGGTAAGCATAATTGCAGTTTTAAAAATTGAGGATAGTGATTTAGAAATATCTCGATTTTTAAAAGTCGCCTGATCTATCCTCTACAAAGTTCGTGAGGAGTTTCGTAACGTTTCAGGGTACTAAAGCCTAAAATAATTCTTCTGGCATAATCAAAATACTTGAATTTATTCAGCAAGCTCGACAAACCATTCATAACCGTCCCATAAAATTATTGATGATTTAGCAAAAGAGTTCCAATTCTTAGACGGATCCAAAAAGAATAGTTTTTGGCTTATGAAGACAACATATACAGTGAACAAAAAAGTATTTGCGCGCACGCAAATTTTTGCATAAGTAACCATAGAAAGCAAATGTGACGAAATTGTTTTAGTTACTTTATTTAAATAATAAACAAACACAAATAACCAACCCTTTACCTTAAAAAATAATACAGCATTTTCTCAGGCCAAAAAAGTATTTTCACTCGAAACATTGTCAATTTAAAAAGCAATTAAACGTGATCGTTATGCAAAAATTTTTCGCACATCAGTCCCGCGCTACACTAGTCCCGCACTTTGAAGTCACATAATATAATAACTGGAAAGGGGATTCAGATAGTTTCTATTGCCATGGCACCGAAAACGTGCAAGCTTTCTGTAGTTATCCATCAGAAGATTGTAACTCTTCACGATTCTGTATTAAGCTACCGAGAAATAGTTTAAACAGTTAAATTTAAACTTTTCTAGTGTTCGGAATGTAATAACAAAGAACAAAAGAGACTGGTACGACAACAAATAAACTTCGAACTGGGCGTGCAAGAAAGCTAAATGGAAGGCAAAGGAGGGCCATCATAAAGGAATCTACAAAAAACCCATTTCTAAGTGCTCGAGAATTGGCTGTTGATGTCGTTTCAACTTCTGAAACAATAATTACACCAAAAACTATTAGAAAAAAATATTCGAGGAAGAGTGCCTCGAAATAAAAACCATTTATCAGTGAAACAAATAGGCTGAAAAGACTTGCTTTTGCAAAAGCTTATGGAGTTTTAGAAATTTTTTATTTTTTCCGATGAAAGTAAGTTTAATATTTTCGACTCAGATAGAAAGAAAACTGTGTGGTGAAAGCCAAATATGTCCCTTCAAATAAAAACTTGAATCCAACTGTAAAACATGGCTGTGATCATATATTAATTTGGGGATGCATGTGTTTTAATGGAGTTGGTGAAATGGCCTTTATTGAAGGCAATAGGAATTCCAAACAATATATTAGTATATTTCGAGATAATTTATTTAATAGTGCTCCGAAATTTGGAATTTCTTATCCACATAATTGTCAACAAGATAATGATCCCAAACACACGGCGAACACTACGAGGTTATGGTTGCTGTGTAATGTAAAAAATTGATTGCAAGCACCACCATAATCGCCAGATCTCAATCTTGTTGTAAATTTATGGCATATTTTGGAAATGCAAGTCCGAAAAAAGAAAATTTCTAACAAAGTTGATCTTAAGCAAGCTCTTTAGAAAGAATGACTAAAAATCAGCAGCGAAACGCATCACAAATTGATCGAATCTATGCCCAGATGGTTACACTGTGTAATTGAAGTAAAGAGCATGCATACTAAATACTACTACTGTTTTTTACCTTTAAATATTTACTATATTTTAATTCTCAGTGCTAGTGTGCAAATACTTTTTTGGCATCACAAATGTCACGTCTGTCCGTGCTCTAACTCCCATAAATTTACTTGGATTGCGCTGCAATTTTTATATGTTATTGTCGTTATCTATAGCATGTTCCCTATTTCAACTGAAGTGTGTAGCACTTATAGTTTTTTTTACAGGGGCACTCAAAAGAATTCCGTTACATTACGGTCTATGGGGAAAAATCATTTGAGGTTTATTTTAATGATGTTACACAATTTCAAATACATTGTAATTGATATATATTACTAAGGTGCATTACAAGAAGCTTAATATGGAATAGGGTGTGCATAGCACTTATAGTTACTTTACAGGGACGGTCAAAAGAATTCCGTTACATTACGTCTATGGAGAAAAATCGTCTGCGGTTTATAATGTTTCACTATTTTAAACACATTGAAATTTATATATATCACTAAGATGAATTACAAGAGGTTTACTACAGAATAGTGTGTGTATAGCAGTCACCGTTCATTTACAGGGACACACAAAAGAATTCTCTACTGTCTGTTAACAACAATTCCTGGAAGTGCGTTCTAAGTTACTGAACGCAATTTTAAATTTAACTCACTTTTTGTCTATTACTTGGTGTGTATAAATTCTGTATTTCATATACAGGGCAACACAAAAGTTCGTGAACACATTTCAGTTTATTGATAGAAACTCCAGAAGGAGAATTTTAAACTGTGCTACGCTTTTCCTAACTAAACTAAAATTTTGCATACTATGTAGTATATATACAAATCTATCGATCCTATACAGGGCTGAATAAAAGTATTCGGATAATTTTTCGAATATTGTATATGTTGGAAATATATGTTGGAAATTCCTGAAATTACGTTTTTAAATATGTTATGCGTATTCCAAATTGTTTATTTAGATGTTGACTTTCAGTTTATTAAACGGTAATGATTTCTAAAATTATTTTGGAAGAGTTGGAAAGTGTTACATAATCTATGTTTTACGCATGATTTTTAGTTCTTGTTACTATAAATATCAAGTCAGGCAATTAAATATGTTTTTTTTTTTTTTTTTTTTTTTTTTTGTAAATATTTTTATATTTTTCATTCGTAGTTTATTTTGTGTTTATTTATGTGTGATACAACAAATTGACCTGGTGTGCAAATATTTTTTTTTTTGTTCACTGTACTTATGTGATGAAAAAAGGGACATTTTTTGTCAGAAAACAAAATAGAAAATCGCTTAATCAAATCTAAAAGGTTATTAAACCAACTGAAAAATCCAACAGAAGAAGGCGTGATTTGGTTTCTTTCAGACGATAAATATTTTAACCAGAACCAAAAGGTTTAAAGACGAAATGACAGATTTTCAAAGACCCATCTGATGTAACCATCAGTCATGCATATAAAATTTCTTGCAACAGGTTTTAGGAGTTTTAAAAGGGATTTTGTACCCTTTTTAAACACGACGAAAATCAACAAAAATATTCAAAGTTTGAATTAGTGTATCTTAAACCCTTTTCATGTATAAACATGAAATTTCGACTACTGATTAATCATATTGAGCTTTCTAATATCATACTACCATTAAAAACTAACTACTCTTTTACAAAATTTGTGTATTGTTGAAATTAAAATAACTTTTTTTTTTTTTTTTTTTTTTTTTTTTTTTTTACTCCGTAAGTCTCCGTAAATCAAGCATGATGTCTTGAGAACGTATGCATGGATTGTTATGAAATTTGATATAGATAATAAGGTGTGTTTAAAATTATCTACTTTTAAGTATTTGCAGCGATAAGATTTTTATATCTAAAAATTTTTATTCATTAAAAAATTTTTTTACAAAAATAATTGTTACATGGTTAATGAAATAATTTTGACCTAGAAGTAGATCATTAAAAAAATAAATATGTGCTTATTATTTAAATCAAATTTCATAACAATCCATGCATACGTTCTGAAGACATCATGCGCGCAATGCCTTACGGAGTAAAGAAAAGAGCTATTTTAATTTCAACAATACACAAATTTTCTGAAGGAGTAGTAAGTTTCTAATTCTAGTAATTAAAAAGCACAATTTGTTTAATAAATAGTCAAAATTTTATGTTTATACATATAGAGGTTTTGAAGATACACTAATTCAAACTTTGAATGTTTTTTGTTGATTTTCGGCGAGTTTAAAAGGTACAAGACCAATGCAATGAAGTTCATGTGATGCCTCCTTAAAGTCTGCCAACAAGCCTTACAGTTAGCTATGCTGATTAGATTGACGTTTAGAAAAAAAGTTATTAAGTCATTGTATGAAAGGAAAAGCTTTGTGTGTTTCAGCACGACTCTGCACCCTCTAACAAGGTTTAAATAACGCAATAATGGTTAACTTAAAATTTCCACACTCACGTAAACACGTAACATTTGGTCCCCTAACTTTACAGACCTCTACGGAATTTTTATGAGAGATGTCAATTAGCGCCCCATAACATCAAAGAGTTTTTGAAAACCGAATATGAATCGGGATAATTTAATTGAAGCATAATTAAGGTATCATATAGAAGCAGTTATAGAAGCTAAAAAATGCTTTTATTGAATAAAATTGCTAAAAATCTAGTTTATTTTTATGCGTATAGCATTCGTCAGAAATAAAGCTATTATCTGCTATTGTATACTTTGTTTTGTAAAAATATTAATCTGTCCTCAAATACTTTACGGACCCTGTATTGAACATTTTTAAACATTTATTGAACTCTTCTTTGCTTAAAAATTAACCTGTCACTCAATATGTATATCTGATACAAAGGAATTTTTTTCGCATTTAAATGTTAACAATATTTTGATTAAATGTTTTTTTTTTTTTAATTTGGATGTTTACTTAATTTTGATTAACCAAGTATGTCCATGTTACTTAAATCCGCATTTATTTAATTACAGTACAGTACCGCTAATCAGCAAACCTGTAATTCACAATTACAAGGAATCCGCACTTTATAAATTAATTTAAACAAAGAATTTTAATTCTTAAAAAACAATTTCTCAATGAATACAATTTTTTAGTTTCTCCCCCCAGCTTCAACTTTATATATGATGCAAATGTATCCTACACTAATTAAAGTTATTTTTTGCAATTTAAAATACACAAAAATATTTTATTTATTTAATCATTTATATCGTAAATTAAAAAATATATATATACATATTTATTTTTAAAAATTTATTCTTAAAATGTATTTGTATTAATGAAAGATGGTTACTTGGACAATACATTTAATATTTCATGTAGAAATAATTACAATTTGTGGAACTGAAGATAAAACTGTTTATACGGAAACCAAGCAATTAATTCCTTAAATCAATGTTTATAAATATCAATTAATTCATTTTTAATACTAATACATGTATTTACAATATTTTTAAAATAATTCTTACTTAATTCATATATGTTTAAATGTGTAATTTATTTATTTTTGAACATTAACAATCAAAATTTGTCCAAAATTTGAATAACAAAAAGCATAAACAAAGATTAAATAGACATGACCTGTAATCTGCAAAAAGTCTCACAACCGCAAAATACTTGGAACGTAGCTGTACGGATTAGTGGTCTTCTATACTCTATTACCAAAAAGTTGAAAGATTGCAATATTAGTGTGAGCCGTATGAAGTAGTATTTTCGTCATTCGAATTCACTGATAGAGCATGAAGTTATTACCAGATATTAAGCTTTGAATAAAATGCTTACATGTTATGGATGAATAAATTATTTATGTTACCGATACTTGGTGATAGTATCAAATGAAGGCATATAAATCAGTAGAGATGGTGGATGTTTTTTGCCTAGTTACTTGGATGAAATGCACAGCTTTACGCTGCTTTTGTACCAATTCGGTGAACATGACGTCATATGCATACTGCATACCAAAATTGTTTAAGAATGTTTGCTCTCAGCGTTTTCCAGCACTGAAAACTTAAAAACCTTTCATTTGAACGAAGAAGGTATGAGTTTCCTGAGCCCCTTCCTGTAACCACGCCACAGCTTTACGCTGCTTTTGTGTACCAATTCGATGATCATGACGTCATATGCATACTGCATACCAAAATTGTTTAAGAATGTTTGCTCTCAGCGTTTTCCGGCCCTGAAAACTGAAAACCCCTTCATTTGAATGGAGAAGGTATGAGTTTCCTGAACCCCTTCCTGTAACTACGCCACAGCTTTACGCTGCTTTTGTGTACCAATTCGATGATCATGACGTCATATGCATACTGCATACCAAAATTGTTTAAGAATGTTTGCTCTCAGCGTTTTCCGGCCCTGAAAACTGAAAACCCCTTCATTTGAATGGAGAAGGTATGAGTTTCCTGAGCCCCTTCCTCTAACTACGCCACAGCTTTACGCTGCTTTTGTGTACCAATTCGATGATCATGACGTCATATGCATACTGCATACCAAAATTGTTTAAGAATGTTTGCTCTCAGCGTTTTCCGGCCCTGAAAACTGAAAACCCCTTCATTTGAATGGAGAAGGTATGAGTTTCCTGAGCCCCTTCCTGTAACTACGCCACAGCTTTACGCTGCTTTTGTGTACCAATTCGGTGAACATGATGTCATATGCATACTGCATACCAAAATTGTTTAAGAATGTTTGCTCTCGGCGTTTTCCGGCCCTGAAAACTGAAAACCCCTTCATTTGAATGGAGAAGGTATGAGTTTCCTGAGCCCCTTCCTGTAACTACGCCACAGCTTTACGCTGCTTTTGTGTACCAATTCGATGATCATGACGTCATATGCATACTGCATACCAAAATTGTTTAAGAATGTTTGCTCTCAGCGTTTTCCGGCCCTGAAAACTGAAAACCCCTTCATTTGAATGGAGAAGGTATGAGTTTCCTGAGCCCCTTCCTCTAACTAATACGCCACAGCTTTACGCTGCTTTTGTGTACCAATTCGATGATCATGACGTCATATGCATACTGCATACCAAAATTGTTTAAGAATGTTTGCTCTCAGCGTTTTCCGGCCCTGAAAACTGAAAACCCCTTCATTTGAATGGAGAAGGTATGAGTTTCCTGAGCCCCTTCCTGTAACTACGCCACAGCTTCACGCTGCTTTTGTGTACCAATTCGGTGAACATGATGTCATATGCATACTGCATACCAAAATTGTTTAAGGGTGTTTGCTCTCAGCGTTTAACGGCACTGAAAACTGAGAAACCCTTCATTTGAATGGAGAAGGCATAAGTTTCCTGAGCTCCTTCCTGTGACTACGCCACTGCTGATCATGGCATACTATAGACAGCCGTGATAATTAATGTAAAATAAAATACTTACTGATAGCTCCATAGCTCTGCTGTTCTCCTACATGAATAGTTAAAATCAAGACTAAGTATAATATTTATATATACCAGGAACAAAAAACATACAAACAAATTATAATTATAACTTCTTTTGTTAGGAATTTGGTTGAAGAAAGCATTGCGTCAATCACATTACGTAACACAAATACAATCGTTCTCCATATGTTATTTATTTTTCAAAGAAACCATTTCAATCACAAATATTTTATACACTTCCGGACATTATTACTGTCATAGTATAAATATTATAAGAAATAAAAATGAATTTTATTTTGAAATATTTCAATATGCGTAAAAGATTTTCACAATTTTATTACATAACATAGTATTATTTCGCAATTACAGTTTGGAAATCGAGTAATTTGCTATATTATTAACCATATTAAAAATGGTAATCACATGATTTTGAATAAAAATTCAGAATCCAAAACATCAGAAACAAGAACGAAAAATCATGCGTCAAGCATAGATTATGTAACACTTTCCAACGCTTCCAAAATAATTTTACAAATCATTACCGTTTAATAAGCTGAAAGATAACATGTAAGTAAACAATTTGGAAAACGCATACACATATTTAAAAACGTAATTTTAGGAATTTCCACCATATACAATATTCGAAAAATTATCCGAATACTTTTATTCAGCCCTGTACAGGATCTATAGATTTGTATATATACTACATAGGATGCTAAATTTTAGTTCAGTTAGGAAACGCGTAGCACAGTTTAAAATTCTACTTCTGGAGTTTCTGTCAATAAACGGAAATGTGTTCGCGAACTTTTGTGCTGCCCTGTATATGAAATACAGAATTTATACACACCAAGTAATAGACAAAAAGTGAGTTAAATTTAAAATCGCGTTCAGCAACTTAAAACGCTCTTCCAGGAATTATTTTTAACAGACAGTAGAGAATTCTTTTGTGTGTCCCTGTAAATGCACGATGACTGCTATACATACAATATTCTGTAGTAAGCCTCCTGTAATGCACCTTAGTGATATATATATAAATTTCAATGCGTTTAAAATAGTGAAACATTATTTAATTAAACCGCAAACGATTTTTCTCCATAGATGTAATGTAACGGAATTCTTTTGACTGTCCCTGTAAAGTAACTATAAGTGCTATGCACATCCTATTCCATATTAAACTTCTTGTAATGCACCTTAGTGATATATATCAATTACAATGTATTTTAAATTGTGTAACATCATTAAAATAAACCGCAAATGATTTTTCCCCCATAGACCGTAATGTAACGGAATTCTTTTGAGTGTTCCTGTAAAAAAACTATAAGTGCTACACACTTCAGTTGAAATAGGGAACATGCTATAGATAACGACAATAACATATAAAAATTGCAGGGCAATCCGAGCCTATTTACGGGAGTTAGAGCACGGGCAGACGGCAGACGGCATACGGCCAGACAAACCGAAGTCATAAACACTTTTCAACTAGGTTGGAAAATGTTAAAAAGAGTAAAAAGTCGTGAATAATATAACATTAAAAGTGAAATAGGGTTTTGAAATATTACGTGAATTTTTGCTTCTTAAAAATATTCTCTGTATTATTTGATTTAAAAAAAAATACTTTTAACGGACTCTTTTTCTTTTATGAAATTGTTTGATTTTCTTAAAGCTCCTTATTAGTCAGAACTCAAATTCCCTCTCCAACGTTAATCCTATGTGTTTGAAATGCTTTCGCATCTACCTTATAAAGAAGAAACAGAAACACGTCCGTATAAAGCGGAAACATGTCTGTGAGTATCACTGACGGGATATTTACGGTGGCAACACCCAGGGCTAAATTTCTAAGAAAAAAAGTACCGGAGCCCTAATATTCTTCAGTACTAACACCCCCCTAGCGGACCCCTCCTTCCCACCGCCGTCACTCCAGTCTGCATATTTATGTTCGATACATTATTTACAAAATTTAAAGCATAGTTTTTAGGTAGATTTCGTCAGAAATACTACCTATTACATTCTCAACTAAATTGGAATTTTTGAAAATTTTTTGCAGATCTACGCTGATCATGACTCCCAGAAACCAAAACCACCCCCAGTTCAAAACTTTATATATCTATCTATCTATGTCACTTTTTTATGGACACAATAGCTTCCATAATTCTGCACAAATCTCTTCCAAACTGATACATAAACTCAAAGGGCATAAAATCTCGGTCAAGTTCGTTAATGGGCAAAATCGAACCAAGGGAGGGGGGGGGGAGGCGGCTTTTTGTGAAAACAGAAAAAAACCCATAACCTCTTAATTATGATATGTATCGAATCCGTTTAAAGTTATTATTACTTCTAGGAAAAGTGCCGAAAATTGATGTATGACAGATTTTTGATATCATTAAAAATGGCCCCAAGGGAGGAAAAAGGGGAAGGGGGGGTTTAGAAGAAAAAAAGATCGGCCATTCACAAGATATCAAATCCGCTTAAATTTGTTATAAATCCTCTTAATATTATCTAAAACTTTTATACTGACAAGTTTTTTATTGGACCAACCCTTATAGCAAAACAGAAAAAAAATTAAAAACAAAAAAATTCCTGCCGGCTCCGCCTGCAAACAAGTTAGATTTCGAAGTGGGCAGTCCCAACTGCCGTATCATGGCAAAAAAGGTCATTTCTTCCGCAATTCCCAACAAACAGGCGCCCCACGGTCTGTGTCTTCGAAATCTACCTGTGCCTGTAGGCTGAGCCGTCAGGGATTTTTTTATTTAGTAAAATAAAAAATTTAAATACATCTATCTGTGTATACTTAGTTATCAACTATTCCACTTTTTAGTTAATACTACTTCCAAATAGATACCTTTGCCTAATCTTAATGTTAATTAATCGCAGAATTCTGCTATTAAATAACCTAAGGATTATTTTTAGGAAATAGCGTTAACACATAAAATGAATAGTTCGCAGCTATGCAGAATAGAAAAAAAAAACATCTGTTTACTTTTTATTCTGATCAAATAACATTAAAATTATTAAATGTTATATAAAATTTTGAATTTAAGGCAGATTGAGCTCGAGCTTGCCCAAACCCGAAGACTGACATGAAAATCGAACCCGTTTCATCTCCATCTCATTACGACACTTATAAGTGTTTTGATACAAAAGAAGGCAAAAGATTGGAGATGAGAGGGTAAGGAAAGGGTAATTTTGGATTCGTTTTTCGGAAGCGTTATTGCATTGGGCTCCGGAGCGCAGTGTTTATGAGCTGCGGTGAATTCTGGCCAATATTTAAATTTTTACTAAAAACAGAGAAGTGCTGGAGCTGAGCTCTGGTGGGGGACTAGGAAACAAAATCCGTCGAATAACAAAACAACCGTCGAATAGGAAACAAAATCTTTCAAATGAAATTTGTTTGAAAACTGTATCTCAGTTGATTGATTTATTATGGTTTTAAAAATAATTTTCAAGCATCATTTTTTTAAACGTATCTCTATCGTGTGCAGCCCGATTACAAATGATTGATCCGTTTTCACTTAAAACAAATAAATAGTTTAGCAATTGTTTCGTGATAATATTCCATAACGAAATTAAAACTTTACGAATCAATTAATAAAGTATAAATATAAAAATAACACAAATGTAACAGAAATGTAATCCAGCTACGTGCTTAACAAACTGTAAAGAGTCAAAATGTCTCCTATTAGTAGCGAGATCTTCGGCGATTTCTTCGGCTATTGACTCCTGGCATGCGGCTAATACGAAAGTACCACTTTAAATGAATTTCAAAATTTTATTTTAATACATTATTGATATTTTTCATATAAAAATACTTTTTGGTATTAGAGCAATGTGCAATCTAAATTAATCGGATGCGCCGTTCCCAAAACTTTTCTTCTATCACATACAGGTTTCATACCATAATAAACGAATCAGTACCAACTTATATCAAGCTTATATAATAGGGTGGGCCGAAAAAAACTTTTTTTTTATTATTCGCTATACCGCGGAAAACTTAGCTTTTGGGTTGCTTAGTAAAATAAAAATAATTAATTAATTAATTAATTAAATTTTAAGTTTTGCGGCAGGGCAACGCAAATGAATTTATTGAAAAACAATAGTTTTCTTTCTTTTTTTAAAGCTATAAAAGAAATAAAACCGCTATAGTGAAAAATCTTTAAAAGAAAGATATAAAAATACATTATAATAAAAAAAGAAGCAAAATTACTTCATTTGAGGTAGCGCAAAGCATTTAAAAAATCCTTAAGTCAACGCAATCAAGTTGTATTCACTCAGTGAATGTTGGCCGGATTGTGGGGTCGGGTCTTTTTTTCTGTTTTGATTCGCTATTACCGAAAAAGACTTGTGTCTAGGGTAGCTAAGTAAAATGCAAAAACAAAATAAATAAAATTTTACTTCTGGTGGTAGCGCAAAAGGCCTAAAATTTGAGAAAATTTGGCCTAAAACTCGCGTTTTTTCTCAAATTTAGGCCTTTTGCGCTACCACCAGAAGTAAAATTTTATTTATTTTGTTTTTGCATTTTACTTAGCTACCCTAGACACAAGTCTTTTTCGGTATAGCGAATCAAAACGGAAAAAAATACCTGGCCCACAATCCGGCCAACATTCACTGACTGAATACAACTTGAATGCTTTAATTTAAGGATTTTCTAATGCTTTGCGCTACCTCAAATTAAGTAATTTCGCTTCTTTTTTTATTATAATGTATTTTTATATCTTTCTTTTAAAGATTTTTCACTATAGCGGTTTTTTTTATAGCTTTAAAAAAAGAAAGAAAACTATTGCTTTTCAATTAATACATTTGTGTTGCGCTGCCGCAAAACTTAAAATTTAATTATTATTTTTTATTTTTATTTTACTAAGCAACCCTAAAGCCAAGTTTTCCGCGGTATAGCGAATAATAAAAAAAAAGTTTTTTTCGGCCCACCCTATTATATAAAGCTTATACCAACTTATATAATAAAGTTTGATGAAATTCCGTGCATTAGTTCTTGAGATATGACCAGGGCTATCCAAATATGAAAAATTCTGGTAGCCAGGTATAAATTCTAGTCGCCAGTAAAAACATTTAACTCACCCCCCCTCCCCGATTGATTTTCAAAAAGCATAAAAGTTTTCTATGAATTAAGAGGGAAAAAATAATAACGAACCTAGTTTAGAATTATTAGTTACATTGTTAGAATAGTACATAATTAAAAAAGATAATAAAACTAAGTTTTCTATAGGCACTTATCAAAATTATATATCTCTTGGGGGGGGGGGAAAGGGGGAGGGAAAATATTGTAAATTCTGAATTAACCGGCATGTTCGGGAAATGCTGATTGAAATTTCTTTGAAAATTTCGAAACTTGGAATCAATATTGAGACTATTTTTCCATTTAATATCTATTTCTCCGGAAACATCTATTCAAAAAACTGTCGGTAGATTATAATAATTGCAGTAATTAAACAATTTTAGTATACAAATTAGGTTTTTAAATTCAGTAATAAGGAAATAATAGGACTCCATCTTAAATAGGACATAATCACTATGACAACCTAGAATAATGACCTATTATGGGATATCATTAAATTTATTACATATGATTAGGATTTAATTGAATGATGAATGTGACTGTAACTTGGCCATTGAGGTTATAAAATGTCATACACGTCATATGACTATAACGTCATACATGTCAGATACATCTCAGTCGCTTGATGATTAATCCTCAGAAGCTGCTATAACAAAGAAGTGCCTATTTTTAAAAAATTCAAATTACTTAATAAATATTATTATTAATATCTTTTTAAGTTTTGATTCTATTTTCATAACATTTGAAATGACTCGACAAAATTCTGCAACGATAATCTATCTTAAATTTCAAAGCATTCGGTTGGGTAGTTTTTGGGCTGTTATATGCGGACGGACGGACCAAACGACGACTATAGGTGCTACGTATTTATATAATTACGAAAACACCTAAAAAGAGAGAAAGAGAGACAGCCCAATACTAACCCAGCCTCAAATCATCGTATAAAAATGTGACTGGTATCAATAGTTATGGAACTGTATTTTAAACATTCTATCTAAAATGATTAAATTATTGATTTTGTGATACTAGTAATTATTAATTAGTTTAAAAAAGTCATTATTCCTATAAATATTTTATTAATTATTGTTAAATTTATTTTTAAATGACTACTTGAGTCCTTCGTATTTGCTACACAACTGCATTCTTTAACAGTGCGTGAACTACATATTTCAAGCTGAAGCTTTTCTATAAACCATAATTTAACCCTGTATGTACGAACCACACAATTCAAGTAGAAGCTTTAAGAAAATTGCTCTTGATTTCGATAGAGTCCTGCACGGGTTCCAGGGCTGTAGCTAGAAGCAAACATTAGAGACGCTCAAGAAAATGTAGGGGGGGGGGGGGGCTCATACTATTTCTCTCTCTCTGTCACTTGCACGCACAAACACAGATATATATGATCAAAGTATATATATAAAAGTAAATTAGTGCATATTAGGTAGATTTTGTAAGAAATACTACCTATTACATTCTCCCCTATGTAGGAATTTCGGGAAAATTTTTGCAGATCTATGCCGATCATGACTCCCAGAACTCAAAACCCCCCTCAGTTCAAAACTTTTATCTATCTATCTATCTATGTCACTTTTTTATGGACACGACAACTTCAATAATTCTGCACAAATCTCTTCCAAACTCATACATAAAATCAAGGAGTATAAAATCTCGGTCAAGTTCGTGAATGGGCAAAATCGAACCAGGGGGGGAGGAATGGGGGGTTTTTTGTGAAAACAGAAAAACCCATAACTTCTTAATTATAATACGTATTGAATCCGTTTAAAGTTATTATTACTTCTAAGAAAAGGGCCGAAAATTTGTGTAAGACAGATTTTGATATCATTAAAAATGGCCTTGAGTGGCGGGGGGGGGGGGGGAGGGAATAGGGCTTTAAGAAGAAAAAAAAATTTAATTACTTTGTCAATTCACAAGATATCAAATCCACTTAAATCCTTATATATTATTTCTCCTGTCAACATCCCTTTTACTCAGAAAATATGAAACGCAGAACAACGAATGAGATACCATATGAAAGGTTTTAGAACAGGCTTCTGACATAGCCCACTTAACAATTCGTTAAAACATGTTTTTGATTAAAATTTGCTGAAATTAAAAAATTAAATCGGCATTGTTTTCATGAAAGAAATGAAAGGTTTTCCTGAAATTATTGTTGCCAAAAAAATAAAATACCACATTATATGATGCTCATAGCAATTATTATAAAAAACACCGCACGGGTTTATTTTATACTTATGATTAAAAAGCGACATTGAAATGTTTAGATTTATATTTCTAAGTCCCATGGTTTTCCCGAAGCGAATGACGTCATCCTCTAATGCAGTCAAAATACAATTGTTAATTTTTTTTTTTCTCGCGCGTACCTTTAGCAATCTTGGATCAGTTTTTAGTCTAACTTTGATGGAATAAATTAGATGATATTCTGGCTTGACTAACAACTAAATGTTGTTTGCAGATATTTTTATTCTTGCTTTTTCTTTAGAAGTTTAAACCTGCATCTAATAAATATTACATATTGATAAAAAATGATACTTCTCTATTATCCCGTCGACCACTTTTCTTAACAAAAAACTATCGCCAAATAAACGGGAGAACGTTGCCATTGGAATATCAAATAATAAATAAATAAAATATAAGAATTTAAGGACACAATTGTTATTTTAATTAATAAAATAACTACTAAATCATTAAAATATAATGAAAAATACACTCAAATGTCGAATGTAAAACCACTAGATGACGTAACAAACACGCATAATGATTCTGACATCAAGTAAATGGGACTGCATTTTTGGCGTTTAATCTTACAGTTTGGCGGTAGTTTTTTGTTATGAAAAGCGGTCGACGGGTTAATAGAGAAGTACCTAAAAAATATTAGATTTCAGTGCGAAATCTTCGCACGGGCCCTCTGGTTTATTATAAATCCTCTTAATATTATCTACAAGTTTTTTATAGGACCAACCCTTACAGCAAAAAAAAATTAAAAACAAAGAAAACCCTGCCGGCTCCGCCTACAGATACAGGTAGTTTTTGAAGTGTGTGGTCCCAACTGCCGAATCATGGCGGAAAGGTCATTTCTTCCGCAATTCCCAATAAACAGACGCCCCAGAGTCTGCGTCTTCGAAATCTACCTGCGCCTGTAGGCCGAGCTGTCTGGGATTTTTTTATATTGTAGGCACTGTGTTTCTTATTAAACTGTTTATAATAACTTTATTTCATTCTAAGGAAAATAAAAGCTGCAGACAAGGATGTAATGGAGGATATACGGTGGATACGTCGTATATTTTCTGCATTATTTTATGGAATACCATAATCCCACTTCTCAAAAACACTATAGCATACACTCTTTAGGGCATAAGCTCGCATATACTCGCTCTGCCTACAGCGTATGCCCTCTGGTTTTTTTTACATCTACATCACTGGCTGCAGAATGAAAATTTTCAGTATGTAAAATTATACTAGTGAAATAATAAGTGATGATGTCTGTAAGTTAATAAAAAGTTCACAGTTCAAAAGAGTTGCAACCTTTAATTTTTTTCTGAATATTCCCTGCCAAAATCAAGGAAATCAAGGATGTATTTTGCATTTTAAAATTATTCAAATGCTAAAACCACTTGTATTTAAATTGACTGTTAGCTTTTTTCATTTGTATCATTTATAAATTAAGGATCTTATATATATATTTAAACTAGGGTGACTCAAATAGGAAACATAATGTTTTTCATAAGCATCATATTTACTATCAAACTCATTAGAATAACTCTGTTTTATGCTAATAATGGAAAATGCTGCAAAATGAAAATTTTCAGTATATAACTAACGCAAAAGTCAATGTTTGCATCAGCAAAAGGTTGCTAATTCTGAGTATGTGCAGATAGGATATGCGCCTATTGAAGCACTTATTTGCAGTTTTTAAACAAATACTACAATTTAATTTATGCAAAACTGTAAAAAAACCAAAAACTAAGTTCAATTTTTGAACAAAGTTTCATTTGGATTTTTGAAACAGAATTTCATTTGGTGACCTTGGCAACTTTCCCAGGGGGTGCTGAGCCCCCCCCCCCCCCTGGCACCCCTCTAGCTACGGCCCTGACGGGTTCGGATTCGAACGCAAAATTTCTGCCAAAAGTGTACCTGAAACCCTATCCGAACTCGACAAAAAATTTTCATCAACCAGAATCCCGACCCGAATCCGAAATATTTAAATCCGAACACAAAGGAAAAGAAAATGAATCCACATTTGAATACAATTATGTCTCTAATATTAATTTTAGCTTTTCTGTATAAAAATGAACACGTATACACTCATTAATATTCAAATATATAGTTTTTTTTTTTCATTTGAAAAAATATTCAGGTCTTAGTTTGAAAAATCGTATCAACCTGAACCCGAAATATTTAGAGTTAATAGACCCGGACCCAAGCAAGAACTAATAAAATTAGCGTCAAACCTATCCGACCCGTAGTTCGGATAAAATCCAGATTCCCGATCCGATGCAGGTTTTGAATTTCTATCCAAGACTTCCTACGTGCGAAACCAAAAACCGGGTTTTGAATATAACAGTAAACATTCTTTTGTATCGAAATAATAATTAAAATGTAAAATGTTATTTAGCGAAAAAATTCACTTTAACTATAAAAATATAATTAAGAAAAATATATAAAAAATATATGTATAAAAATATGTATAAATGTAATATGTATAAAAATATAATTAAGAGTAAATTTATTCGTGTACAAAGTTAGAGTCATTAAACAGAATTAATATGAAATGATTCAGACTTGAAAATTGTCCTTGAAATTAATAAAATAAAATTTATTTTGGTGTTTATTTTTATCCTCAAATGCATTCACTTACATTTGAGCTTATTTATTACTTCCTGCGATAAATGTGAAAATGAACAGCATCGTTAAATCTCACTTACTTCAAAACGAGATACTTTAACTGTTTTAGATACTTTAACTTTTACTAATAAACAAGATGCATACTGTGCACTTTTTTATTATATGCCACTTGCAAATGATATATTGTAAATAATCTAAGCATTTAGAGCAGAAAATTCACCAGAAAAAAAAATCCGCTTTCGATTGAACCATCAAGTGCTTATCAGTTTAAATTGGGCAGGGTTGCCTTAAATATTTCTCGGTTGTGGTCTAGGAATAAAAAATGCAAGTTTTTCACTCTTTGAATTCTCATAGTTGTAGGATACTTCGGACAAGGCAGCTGCGTTTGTCTGAAGCGTTTAACGTGTCGGAGTACAAAAAATTAGCACGGAAAGTTTGGTGAGTACTTTTAACTCTTCACTTTATTCAAATATTGCAATCTGAACCGCAGGGGCGCAAATTCCAAACTTTCGTGAGGGGAGGGGGGGGGGGTTCCTTTGAGGGGGATTCTATTTTTTCTTTCATATGTTTTTAAAATTAGTCAAAGAGAGTAGGGCCTGATTACCAACGGGGCAAACTTCCACCCGTAAAAATGGATAGAAATTTCTGGTTTATTCATGACAGTAATTTTGATTGAATACGGTGTTTAAATAAGACAAAAATTTCCTTTAAAATTTACTGATGGAAATTTGCCCCGTTGGTAATCAGGTCCTGAAAGAGAGATGTTTAGAGAATGTTGCGGTAGTAAGGCTTTGGCAAATATTATTGATAATTATTAATTTATGTGCGGAAAGTGTTTATTTAATGCTAATGTTTCTGTTTTAATCGCATCTGACATAAGTTATTTTAGCATTTGTGCAATTTAATTTTTTTGAATTATTTAATGCTCGCACATGTTTTTAAAGTAGACCAAAGAGCTCATTAATGACAAATATGTCTCACTTTGAGAATGACGCGATAGTAAGGCTTTGACAAATATCATTGATTATTAATTTATGTGCTAAAAGCGTTTATTTAATGCTAATGTTTATGTTTTAATCACATCTGACATAAGTTATTTTAGCTTTTGTGTATTTTCTTTTTCTTTTTTTTTCTTTTTTTTTATTTAATTCTCGTATATGTTTTTAAAGTAGACCGAAATGCTCATTAATGACAAATATGTCTCACTTTGAGAATGGTGCAATAGTAAGGCTTATAGAAAATATTATTGATAATTATTATTCATTTATGTGCGTAAAGTGTTTATTTAATGCCTAATGTTTCTGTTTGAATCATATCTGATATACAAGTTATTTTAGCTTTTCTACAATTTCTGATTCTTTTTCTTGGCTTTTCTGGAGAAAGAAGCTTTGGAAAGAGGGCTCAAACACTTCCTATTTCAATCAAAATAATTTCTTTGAACCAATAATAAACTTGCATCGTTTAATATTCCTTGCAAAACACTTTATCCTTTCTTTAATAAAACCAAATAAATTTTATTTAAAAAAAAAATGTTTATAAAGTAAAACTTTACCGGTCTATTTTTTTGTTTTTTTCGAATATCTGGACCGGTCCGATAGCGGGCGAAGCCCGCAGTTATATTCGGTAATTATAATATCTGTCATGTGGATTAAATGCGATATTAAAAAAAGAAAATCAATTTCAATATTAAACATGTTGTATAGAGACCGTCAAAATGTTAGATGTAAGATTAATTTTCTTTTTAATTCTCTAATGATGTCATATTAAGCTGCTTTCTGTATTTATACATACTCATATATAAAATCATAAAATCTTTAAAAGAAAGATATAAAAATACATTATAATAAAAAAAGAAGCAAAATTACTTCATTTGAGGTAGCGCAAAGCATTTAAAAAATCCTTAAGTTAACGCAATCAAGTTGTATTCACTCAGTGAATGTTGGCCGGATTGTGGGGTCGGGTCTTTTTTTCTGTTTTGATTCGCTATACCGAAAAAGACTTGTGTCTAAGGTAGCTAAGTAAGATGCGAAAACAAAATAAATAAAATTTTACTTCTGGTGGTAGCGCAAAAGGCCTAATATTTGACCCACAATCCGGCCAACATTCACTGAGTGAATACAACTTGATTGCGTTAACTTAAGGATTTTTTAAATGCTTTGCGCTACCTCAAATGAAGTAATTTTGCTTCTTTTAGGTAGATTTCGTAAGAAATACTACCTATTACATTCTCACCTAAGTTGGAAATTTTGAAAAATTTTTGCAGATCTACGCCGATCATGACTCCCAGAACCCAAAACCACCCCCCAGTTCAAAACTTTATATATCTATCTATCTATCTATCTATCTATCTATCTATCTATCTATGTCACTTTTTTCTAACCACGATAACTGGAAAAATTCTGCATTAATCTTTTACAAACTGATACATAAAATCAAGGGGCATAAAATCTCGGTCAAGTGTTCGTTAATGGGCAAAATCGAACCAAGGGGGGGGGGGGGGCTTTTTGTGAAAACAGAAAAAAAACTCATAATTTCTTACTTATGATACGTATCGAATCCGTTTGAAGTTATTATTACTTCTAGGAAAAGGGCCGAAAATTTATGTATGACTGATTTTTGATATAATTAAAAATTGCCTTAAGGGGGGGGGGGGGGAGGGGGGTTTAGAAGAAAAAAATTCATAACTTCGCCAATTCTCAAGATTTCAAATCGGCTTAAATTTATTATTAATCCTCTTAATATTATTTAAAACTTTTATATTGACAAGTTTTTTATAGGACCAACCGTTATAGCAAAAAAAAAAAAAAATTAAAAACAAAAAAATCCCTGCCGATTCCGCCTGCAAACAAGTTAGGTATCGAAGTAGGCGGTTCCAACTGCCGCATCATCGTAAAAAGGTCATTTCTTCCGCAATTCCCGACAAACAGGCGCCCCACGGTCTGCGTCTTCGAAATCTACCTGTGCCTGTAGGCCGAGCCGTCAGGGATTTTTTTTATTATAGTGTATTTTTATATCTTTCTTTTAAAGATTTTTCACTATAGCAGTTTTTTTTCTTTTATAGCTTTAAAAAAAGAAAGAAAACTATTGTTCTCCAATAAATTTATTTGAGCTAGCTCTGTCGCTAAAATTAAAATGTAATTAATTATTTTTTTTAATTTATTTAACTAAGCAACCCTAAAGCCAAGTTTTCCGCGGTATAGCGAATAAATAAAAAAAAAGTTTTTTTCGGCCCACCCTATTATATATACAGTATGCTCACTAAAGTCGCTTGCCACCCTCTTAACTTCGGAACGGCTGCTGCTATATTCATAAAAGTGGTGTCTAGGTATAGTAAAGTAGCCATGCGCTACACAATGAAACCGCCTACAACGCCACCTGGTGGAATGCTGTGGAGTTAGCATTCCTATCTCGAAAACGGAAAGAGATAGAGAAAAAAGTGATTTACAAAGTTGTAGAGTATCATCGATTTAGTACGAAAAGACACCTTGTGGACATTAATGCGAAGAATAGAACGGTTAAAACGCGCATTTGTCTTTTCGTGATTTCCTACACTGTGACGTGACAAAACGATCTTAGAAAGAAAGAAACAACCAGTTATGAAACAGCAGGTCTGTGCGATCCCTCCACAAACATTGCAGGACATTAAACGACGCTATTACGGACACTTGTGCCAATGTGTCACCCTCTATGCTCCAACGTGTGCAACGTGAAATTCAAACAAGCATCCAAATATACATTGCAGCTGACGGTGAGAAGTTTGAAAATCTAAAATTAAGGTATATTATTATAACTAGTTGTTTTTTTCTTTCTAAGATCGTTTTGTCACGTCACAGTGTAGGAAATCACGAAAAGACAAATGCGTGTTTTAACCGTTCTTTTCTTCGCATTAATGTCCACAATGTGTCTTTTCGTACTAAATCGATGATGCTCTACAACTTTGTAACTCACTTTTTTTCTCTATCTATTTCCATTTTCGAGGTAGGAATGATAACTCCGCAACATTCCACCAGATGGCACAGTAGGCGGTTTCATTGAGTAGCGCATGGCTACTTTACTATACCTAGACACTAGACACTACTTCAGTCGTTCCGAAGTTAAGAGGGTGGCAAGGGACTTTAGTGGGCATACTGTATATATATAAATCTTTATGATATAATTTTAAATTATCAAGTAATATAATATATTTTAATTTATTAAATTAAAATTAAAGTAACTTAATTAATAGTTTTTATTTATATATATTTTTATTTATTTTTTCTCCATTTTTAACTTAATAAAATGTTGTAATCTCTGTAGTTAAATAAAAATAACTGCAACTGTTGGTTACGATTTATGATCTGAAGGATATTATTCTTAACTGTTAAATTAACCTTTTTCGTTACATACATTTTTTGACCATGTGCTGGAATTATACTAATGAATATGGGTAAATAATTAATGTAAGTAATAATGACTTTTCTTTATCTTTTTTTCCCCCACTCTTATTCAAATTGTTTGTATGATTTATAATATTCCATTTTAAAAGGTCTTGTTTTTCAATCTTGTTTCAACGATTATTCGGACAGGATATGACATTATTTTTGGCATTAAGCTGGTGTTACATACAGAAAACATTCGTTCTATGCTTATAAATGTAATTTCCTTGCCCTTGAAAAAGTGAATTACATTATAAGCTTTCATTTGTGTTTATACTCTTGTTTTTATTTTCCCCCCCTTTTTTTTTTTCATTTGAATTAATAATATTTCTTTATTAGGACTACATTTTTTAATTTGTAATTTGACACGGCTCTTTGGTATTGTGATTTCATTCTGTATTGTCAGTTTATTACGTTTCAATGGTTAAATTTTACATTAAGTTTTATATATATGTATATATAGATAGATAGATATATCTGACGTATGTCAAGCTGTAACTCTCTTATTTTTGAACCTATTCGGATGTAACTGAATATGTGTATGAGCGCGACCTACGTTATACACGATCGGTGCATGACGTTTAAAACGTCACATGGAGCGGATAATTTTTGCACGGCGATTGGTGCAAAATGGTGGGTGCGCCGCTTTGCACTACTCCTTGTGTAAAAATGATCCACTTCATGTGACATTTTAAACGTCATGCACCGGCCGTGTATAACGTACGTCGCGGTATGAGACATACCAAGGTCTCGACCGAGTTCGTTAGCCAGCTTCATCAGCCATCTTGTTTCAAAATGGCAGCCAATTAAAAAATTTTTAATTTTTAAAAATTCAAAAAGATGTACAAAAAAATTATAAATTGAAAAAATTGTTTCTGTTAAGTGTTAGAACATGATACAAGGATTCTAGAACGTTTTTTGTTTTGGATATATATTAAACTAGTCGGATGTGCCAATCCCAAAACTTTCTTCTATCTCAATCCCGTTAATACTTCTAATTTCGTCATCACATTGCCAATAAAATCAATATTTTTCGTCATTTTGTTGTACGTCAGCTGCTTGCGAATCATCGGGCTACCGGGATGCGATCAACTGATGTATACTAAACTACGAAACGTTCTTCTGGACTGTACCAACAAGAACAGATAGCCTCCCTATCCCTTGGTTTTACGATTTTAGCTAATTTTACTGGAAAACACTAAGCTAAAATGCGTGGAACCCAATTAAAGAAGATTCTTTCCCAGTTCTCGTCAACATTGAATTTGAATGAGAATATCGCCACATTAGTCTTCTACAGCCAAGTTGGCTTCATTTGTGGCAACCTATTTTTCTCGGCAAATTTGCCGACATTTCACCAATTGCCGCCAAATTTGACGAGAATTTGACGTTGGCGAATATAAATATATAGTGTTAAGCATATAAGAATAGGAACAAAATGGTTACAACAATGAAAGAAAGTTTGCTGAAACCATGTTAACTAAAACTCATAAATTAAACCCGTTTATGGATGAATTATGCTGTCTTGTTTGAAAATGTCAACCATCCTAAAATTTCAAACCGTTATATCTCCGCCATTTAAGATACAGACAAAACAAAAATTGTTCCGGATTCTCCGGATCAAGGCAGAACATTTAACGGAGAAAACTTTTAGAATTTCTATTTTTTTTGTACATCTTTTTGAATTTGAAGTCTTTAAATAGCTATCACAGCGCCCCCTTCCAGCGGAATATCCTCACATTCAAGTAGGACGCCAAAATCATTTAAAAAAAATTGGTTTAATTATCTGCATAATATCATACACTTTTCGATGATACAATAGTGAAAATCGAACAAAAATCGCGATCGCAACGTCCCCTTTCGTCGAAATATCACCGAATTCAGCTTGGACCTGCAGGCTAGAGTCAAAAACATAGACAAAAAAAATTGGTTCAATTATCTGCATAACTTCGTACACTTTTCGATGATACAATAGTGAAAATGGAACAAAAATATCGATCACAGCGACCCCTTTCGTCGAAATATCCCCAAATTCTGATAGAACCTGTTGGCCATACCCAAAAACATAGAAAAAAAATTAGGTTCAATTTGAAGCATAACTTCATACACTTTTCGATGGTACAATAGTGAAAATGGAACAAAAATATCGATCACAGCGCCCCCTTTCGTCGAAATATCCCCAAATTCTCATAGAATCTGCTGGCCATAGCTAAAAACATAGAAAAGAAATTAGGTTCAATTTGAAGCATAACTTCATACACTTTTCGATGGTGCAATAGTGAAAATGGAACAAAAATATCGATCACAGCGCCCCCTTTCGTCGAAATATCTCCAAATTCTGATAGAATCTGCTTGCCATAGCCAAAAACATAGAAAAAAAATTAGGTTCAATTTGAAGCATAACTTCATACACTTTTTGATGATACAATGAGGACAGACAGACAGACATTTTGTAAAAATATGTTTTTCGGAATCTCTGACCCCTAAAACGTGTAAATCCGTCGAAAAACATTTCGATTACAATACTTTCTTCTATTATAGATATAGAAGAAAGTAAAAAGTGGCTGAGCTATGGCAGTTTGAAATTCTAGGGTGGCTGACATTTTGAAACAATGCTGTAACTCTCATACTGTAATTCGCATTCAAATTCAGTATTAACGAAAACCGGGATTGAATCTTCTGTAATCGGATTATAAGCATTTTAGCTTCGGGTGTTTATGGAAGCTACCTTTTCCTTCCGGTGCAGGCCGGAAGGTCTTTTTGATTTGCAAACGGGTGAGGTTTATATATTTTTCATTATCTTTTACCGTCGTTTTAATTAAAAACAAGAACGAAAAATCATGCGTCAAGCATAGATTATGTAACACTTTCCAACGCTTCCAAAATAATTTTAGAAATCATTACCGTTTAATAAGCTGAAAGACAACATCTAAGTAAACAATTTGGAAAACGCATAACATATTTAAAAACATAATTTCAGGAATTTCCAACATATATTTCCAACACATACAATATTCGGAAAAAATATCCGAATACTTTTATTCAGCCCTGTATAGGATCTATAGATTTCTATATATACTACATAGGATGCTAAATTTTAGTTTAGTTAGGAAAGGCGTAGCACTGTTTAAAATTCTCCTTGTGGAGTTTCTGTCAATAAACGGAAATGTGTTCGCGAACTTTTGTGCTGCCCTGTATATGAAATACAGAATTTATACACACCAAGTAATATACAAAAAGTTAGTTAAATTTAAAATCTCGTTCAGCAACTTAAAACGCACTTCCAGGAATTATTGTTAACAGACAGTAGAAAATTATTTTGTGTGTCCCTGTCAATGAGCGATGACTGCTATACTCACAATATTCTGTAGTAAGCCTCTTGTAATGCACCTTAGTGATATATATAAATTTCAATGCGTTTAAAATATTATTATTGTTATTTAAATAAACCGCAAACGATTTTTCTCCATAGACGTAATGTAACGGAATTCTTTTGACTGTCCCTGTGTGTCCCCTAAGTGCTATGTACATCCTATTCCATATTAAGCTTCTTGTAATGCACCTTAGTGATATATATCAATTTCAATGCGTTTAAAATTGTGTAACATCATTAAAATAAACCGCAAATGATTTTTCCCGATAGACCGTAATGTAACGGAATTCTTTTGAGTGTCCCTGTAAAAAAAAACTATAAGTGCTACACACTGCAGTTGAAATAGGGAACATGCTACAGATAACGACAACAACATATAAAAATTGCAGGGCAATCCGAGCCTATTTACGGGAGTTAGAGCACGGACAGACGGCAGACAAACCGAAGTCAGAAACACTTTTCAACTAGGTTGGAAAGTGTTAAACAAGAACGAAAAATCATGCGTCAAGCATAGATTATGTAGCACTTTCCAACGCTTCTAAAATAATTTTACAAATCATTATCGTTTAATTAGCTGAAAGATGACATCTAAGTAAACAATTTGGAAAACGCATAACATATTTAAAAACGTAATTTCAGGAATTTTCAATATATACAATATTCGGAAAAATATCCGAATACTTTTATGTAGCCCTGTATATGATCTATAGATTTGTATATATACATAGGATGCTAAATTTTAGTTTAGTTAGGAAACGCGTAGCACAGATTAAATTCTCCTTCTGGAGTTTCTGTCAATAAACGGAAATGTGTTCGCGAACTTTTGTGCTGCCCTGTATAGGATCTACAGAATTTATACACACCACGTAACAGACAAAAAGCTAGTTAAGATTAAAATCGCGTTCAGTAACTTAAAACGCACTTCCAGGAATTATTGTTAACAGACAGTAGAGAATTCTTTTGTGTGCCCCTGTAAATGAACGATGACTGCTATACACACACTATTCTGTAGTAAGCCTCTTGTAATGCACCTTAGTAATATATATAAACTTCAATGCGTTTAAAATAGTGGAACATTATTTAAATAAGCCGCAGACGATTTTTCTCCATAGACGTAATGTAACGGAATTACTTTGACTGTCCCTGTAAAGTAACTCTAAGTGCTATACACCTACTATTCCATATTAAGCTTCTTCTAATGCATCTTAGTGATCTATATAAATTTCAATGCGTTTACAATAGTGAAACATTTTTAAAATAAACCGCAAATGATTTTTCCCCATAGACAGCAATGTAACGGAATTCTTTTGAGTGTCCCTGTAAGAAAACTATAAGTGCTACACACTTCAGTTGAAATAGGGAACGTGCCATAGATAACGACAATAACATATAAAAATTGCAGAGCAATCCGAGCATATTTACGGGAGTTAGAGCACGGACAGACGGCCAGACAAACCGAAGTCATAAGCACTTTTCAACTAGGTTGGAAAGTGCTAAAAAGGTACTTCTCTATTATCCCGTTGACCATTTTCATAACAAAACAAGAACGAAAAATCATGCGTCAAGCATAGATTATGTAGCACTTTCCAACGCTTCCAAAATAATTTTACAAATCATACCGGTTAATAAGCTAAAAGATAACTTCTAAGTAAACAATTTGGAAAACGCATAACATATTTAAAAACATAATTTCAGGAATTTCCAACATATACAATATTCTGAAAAATATCCGAATACTTTTATTCAGCCCTGTATGGGATCTATAGAATTGTATATATACTACATAGGATGCTAAATTTTAGTTCAGTTAGGAAACGCGTAGCACAGTTTAAAATTCTCCGTCTGGAGTTTGTCAATAAACAGAAATGTGTTCGCGAACTTTTGTGCTGCCCTATATAGGATCTACAGAATTTATACACATCACGTAATAGACAAAAAGCAAGTTAACATTAAAATCGCGTTCAGTAACTTAAAACGCACTTCCAGGAATTATTGTTAACAGACAGTAGATAATTCTTTTGCGTGTCCCTGTAAATGAACGATGACTGCTATACACACAATATTCCGTAGTAAGTCTCTTGTAATGCACCTTAGTGATCTATATAAATTTCAATGCGTTTAAAATAGTGAAACATTATTTAAATAAACCGCAGACGATTTTTCTCCATAGACGTAATGTAACGGAATTATTTTTACTGTCCCTGTAAAGTAACTATAAGTGCTATGCACACCCTGTTCCATATTAAGCTTCTTCTAATGCACCTTAGTGATATATATAAATTTCAATGCGTTTAAAATAGCGAAACATTATTTAAATAAACCGCAAATGATTTTTCCCCATAGACCGCAATGTAACGGAATTCTTTTGAGTGTCCCTGTAAAAAAACTATAAGTGCTACACACTTCCGTTGAAATAGGGAACATGCTATAGATAACGACAATAACATATAAAAATTGCAGAGCAATCCGAGCATATTTACGGGAGTTAGAGCACGGACAGACGGCAGACGGCCAGACCGCAGACGGCCAGACGGCCAGACAAACCGAAGTCATAAGCACTTTTCAACTAGGTTGGAAAGTGCTAAAAACTAACGCCAAACTGTAAGATTAAACGCCAAAAATGCAGTCCCATTTACTGGATGTCAGAAGCATTATACGTGTTTGTTATGTCATCAAGTGGTTTTTAATTCGACATTTGCGTGTATTTTTCATGGCATTATGTTATACTGATTTATTAGTTATTTCATTAATTAGAATAACAATTATTGCCTTAAATTTTCATATTTTATTTATTTATTTATTTTGATATTCCAATGGCAACGTTCTCCCGTTTATTTGGCGTTACAGTTTGGCGATAGTTTTTTGTTATGAAAAGTGGTCGATGGGATAATAGAGAAGTACCAAAATAATAATAGTAATAATAATTTTATTGTCTCACAAAAAAGCTGTTATTAACCAACTGCCCTTTTATTATGTTTTCATTTCAGAACCTACAAACAGTTCTAAACAAAATATATCCTAAAATGTATGAGGAAGGACGGCACGTTTCTGAGGCAATGAGAAAACCTTTATGTGAAGGTTTCAGTGTTCTTGAAGAAGAAGACTTTGATACATTTTATGACAATGAGTTTCCTTCCGTAAAATGGAAGACTTTTGCGGACACAGTCGATGAACCTCTCTCTTCAGTTGAGTACAGGTGGAAGATAGCAAACTTCAGTGCATTACCAAAGGAAATAGATACATATTATGAAAGTCCTAAATTTAATTCGCCTGACTTCTCATGGCGTCTTAGGCTTTATCCTAATGGCATAAGTCATCATACATCCGAAGGTTGGATGGAGTTATACCTTGAGATGTGCGATGGCCACCAAAGCTATAGTATTTACATTGACTGTATAGCCGGCATTGAAAATAAAAATGGAACTAAAGAGTTTTTAAATGGTTTAAAACAAATTGCATTTAGAAGAGACGAAATGAAGGGTTGGAAAAAGTTTTTGAAGATTGATGAACTGATGCTACGGAAGAGCGAATTTTATCCACTGGATACCTTGACCATTTCGATTTGGCTACGACACGAAACTCCAGAATTTCTTAGACGTAAGTATTGTTGAAATTTTCATCTCTAATTAACGGATGTAAAATAAAAATAATAATGTAGCGGATGTAATTTAAAACTATATTTAAAAAAACGATATCTAGAATTTATGACATGAAAGAAAAAATATTTTATTTGAAGAATCTAATGCTATTTATTGGTCATCCGTTCTTTTGCATATTATTTCTTGAGAAAATATATGCAACTTTTCTTGTACTATAATTTTACAGTAGAAGAATTAGTTGTATATTAAAAAATATAGGGCAGTCAAATGAAAACAGAACACCGGCCATAAAACACACTCCTCGCCAAAGTTGGCAACATTATTGTAACATATATCTAATTTAATATATCTAAATATCAAGAATTAAACCGGCAATCATTATAACGAGGGGTGGGTGGGAGGGAGCTAAGTTCGTTTGGAAAGATTTTCGTTTTATAAATGTACAATCATACAAATTCATGATTCGTGGATAAAACAGGCCGTGGCGTGCTACGCACTCCCGGTGAATGCTGCTGATGTCAGTAGTACATCCAAATCTAGATTCGTTTGGTTAGAATTTCATTTAAAATATAAAATCATACAAATTTAAGGGTGCACGCTGCCGATGACAATTTTGCCCTAACACTAGGTTCATTTGGAAAGATTTTCGTCTAAAAATATAAAATTATTCATCACTGATTTTAAGTATATTTAAGGTTATTAACAAGGGCCCGGGCAACGTCGGAAGGGTAATTTGTTAATTACTAAAAAGCAATTTTTCGAGAAAATCATTTTTTCACTACCATGCATTTCCTTTTATCATACATGATCAATCCCTAAAATATGAAATGTTTTTATGTCTAAATTCTTTTTTTAAAAAGTCTTTACTTTATTCTCCTTATTTAAAAATTTTCGGTCATAATTAAACTCAACCTTGCACCATAGATCCTACAGTTTTCATATGATTTTCGAGATTTTGTTACGAGATTTATTGCATAAATGAGTAAATTTTGAATAAAATCTCTTGAATAACAAGTTGCTTGTTAAAATAAAATCATAGTATAAGTGGGCCTTTACAATGGTGCTTTATGTGAATGTACAATCATCAAAGAATCATCATCTTCGTTTTAAATTTGCCATATCTTCAAAATTAAAAGCGGGCGTCATGGGTGCGGCAGATGAGGCAGCCGCCTCAGATCGCACCCCTAGCAGGGCGGCATTCGGCTCGCATATATTGAATATATAATCCATTATATATGTGGAAACTTAGAGAAAGAAAGAGAGAAAAATTATTTTCTTCTTATTTAAAAAAATATATACGGAGTACATTGCTTATAATTACAGTCAAAGAAGTAGACAGTGAAAGAGTTCCGGTTACAATGTTTTAGTCCACTTTAGTAAATTTTTTTCTTGGCGATTTTTGAATTATTAGTGTTTTATGATGAGGATTTTAGCGTTCTCTTGCGATTCGCGGTGATTTTTTTATATTCGTTAAAGGGATTAATTCTGTTTCAAACTTTTAGCCTAATATAGTAAATTTTGTGCTCCACGATTTTTTTAATTTTTAGCAATATTTAATGTGATTTTCAATGCGATTCTTAGTTTTTTTTCGCGTTCTGCTGCGATTTCTCGACATTAGTTTAAAAAAATTCGGTTTAAAACATTTAACTTAATTTTGTAAATTTTGTTCTCTGTGATTTTTGATGTTTTTGCGATTTTAACCTGTTAGCATTTTCTTGCGTTCCGCGGCGATTTCTTCACATTCATAAAATAAATTCGGTTACAAATATTTAGCCTAACGTATTACATTTTGTCTTCCGCGATTTTCAGCATGCGATTGTTAGCGTCTTTTCGCGGCGATTTTTTCACATTTGGAAAATAATTCCTTTTTAAAATGTTTTAGCCAATTGTAGTAAAATTTATTCTCTGCGATTTTTTATTTTATAGCAATTTTTTTATGCGATTCCTAACTTTTTTATTTATTTTTTCTTTTTTTGGGGTGGGGGGGGGGGTGATTTTTCTACATTAATAAAAGGAATTCGGTTGTAAAACTTTATCCCAATATAGTAAACTAGCCGGTCTTCGCCCGTCTAGCCGGTCGTTTCCGAGTGGGGCCCAGATACATAGTGCAGCGTACCGCCCTGATTTCGCTTGGGGCCCAGAAAGTGCATTTTATATGCAACCAGAAAAATGTAAATAAAATACTTTAAATTAAAAGTATACGAAAATAACTAATAAGAATATAAAAAAGCACTTAAATAAAGATTTCGCGACATTTTTTTTTTCATGAGCCTTCTGACAAAATACTACTGGGCCCTAACCGTGATTATCTAGGGGTGGGGATCAAGTAGTACTTTGTATCTGGGCCCCACTCGGAAGCGACCGGCTAGTTTGTTGCCCACAAACTCGCTAGCTCTAAAATCGCTGAAATACATGATTAACTACTCTTTTTTTTTTTGTAGACTTGTAAAGCGGAGTTTCACATTCTTACTTAAAACTGCTGCTGAGATGTGGCACAATTACCTGAAATTTTCGACACACAGTGTAACCCCCTTGATGGATTATTATCTAAAATTGCTGAAATACATACCTACCTATTTTCTAGTACATTTGTTATCCTAAATTTCACGCATCTACCTATTACTGAGATATCGCAAAATAACATAGGAAATCCAACCCCCATTTAACTCTCTTTAGTGGCTAAATTTCTAAAATCGCGGAAATACATGTTTAACTATTTTTTAGTAGTTTTGTTATCCTGAAACTGTGATTTCAAGCTCATAACTAAAAATGCTGCGAACATTCGAAATGACCTAAAATTTTCGACCCCCATTTACTCCCCCCCATCCTTAATGGGTGAATTTCTACAATCGCTGAAATATGTGTTTAATTATTTTTATAGCAGATTTGTTATCCTGAATTTCACGCTCTTATCTAAAACTACTGATGAGATATGGTGAAAAGGTGAAATCATCGAAAATTATCGACCCCCTCCCTTTAACTCTCTTAGTAGTTGAATTTCTAAAATCGCCTAAAATGCATGTTTAACTATTCTTTAGTAGATTTTTTATCCCAAAATTCACGCTCCTAACTATAACTTATACTGAGATATGGCAAAATTGCGTAAAACATTCGACCCCCATTTAACCCCACTTAGTGTCTGAATTTCTAAAATCGCTGAAATACGTGTTTAACTATTCTTTTCAGTAGATTTGTTATCCTGAGTTTCATGATTCTACCTATAATTTCTACTGAGATATGGCAAAATGACCTATAATTTCTACTGAGATATGGCAAAATGACCTAAAATATTTGACCTCCTATTTACCCCCCCCCTTTAGTTGCTGAATTTCTAAAATTACTGAAATATATATTTATCTATATTTTTTGTAGATTTGTTGTCTCGAATTCCGAGCTCCTAACTAAAAATGCTGCTGAGATATAGCGAACAGGCAAAATGACCTAAAATGTTCGACCCCCCATTTAACCCCCTTAATTGATGAATTTCTAAAATCGCTGAAATATGTGTTAATTATTTTTTTAGTAGATTTGTTATCCTGAATTTCACGTTCCTATCTGAAACTGCTGCTGAGATATGGCGAAAACGCGAAATGACTAAAAACTTTCAACCCCCCATTTAACCCCCTTAGTGATTGAATTTTTAAAATCGCTGAAATGTGTGTTTAACTAACTTTTAGTACATTTGTTATCTTGAATTTCGCGCTTTTAACTAAAACTGTTGTTGAGATATGGTAAAAAGGCAAAATGACCTAAAACTTTAGACCACCTTAGTGGTTGAATTTCTAAAATCGCTGAAATACGTGTTTAATTATTTTTTTAGTAGATTTGTTATCTTGAAGCTCACGCTCTTACCTAAAACTGCTGATGAGATATGGTGAAAATGTGAAATCACCAACATTTTCGATCCCCCATTTAACCCACTTAGTGGTTGAATTTCTAAAATCGCCTGAAATACACTATATTGCCAAAGGTGACCGGTCACTTGCGACTTTAGACGTTTTGTTAACTATCTAGTAAAATACATGGGGAATTAACCTGAAACTATGTAAACAGCATAGTATAGGTTATACATTTTCGCGAAGATTTTTTCACGAAACCCCATAGGGGACTGTCAACAAATTGAAAAAGATCGAATATATTTTGGATAACCTTGTAAAAACTAATGCAGCAAAGGCGTTCAAACTCGAGATTAATAATAAGTGGCTTATTGTAATATACTGTGTTCATTTTTATGAGGATAGCATGAATACTCGTAGAGAAATTAAGGTTTTTATAAAAACAGTCCCAAATTTCGCCTAGTCTTTTGCTTATAATTTTCAGAGTTCTTAATATAAAAAAAAAAATTCTTTTCAGAAAATATGACAAACCACATTGTACATAATACTCTGCAATCAGAATTAAAAAATAATAAAAATTGGATGAAAAATGAGCAGGTTTACTAAAAAATGTTTCACTGCGCATGCGCGAATGCAATCAAAATATAATATGCATAATGTATTAGCTAAGTATATAGAGCAACTTTTGTGAAAGTCTCAGAATCATAGCTTCAAAATTCTGTAAATTATCGTCGATAGAAATAAGCTCGAAATCCGTTGTTCCCAAAAGGAAGCAAAAAGATGAGGGGTTGTATCAAATATCTGCTGATTTGTGCCAAAATAGCGTACACACTATTTCACATACTACTATATTTGGATACAACCCCTCATATTTTTGCTTCCTTTTTTGCCCGGTGGCATTTTGGAGCCCGGTGCATGTAAAATCTGTCATGGGAGCAATGTCCTCTAAGTTACCTGTGAATGATACCTCTGGAGTTGCCTAGTCAGGTGAAGGTCTCGTCGCCTGATCAAGGTTCTAAATTACGAGACCAACTTGCATAGCGATGGCATGACGTATGGGTGTGTTGCCAAGCCCGGGTCCATACAAAAAGAATCGCATCAATTAGCAGCAAAACAAAAATGGGAACAAAACTAAGACCTCCACATAGCCGTCTGCCAGCAATGGCCAGCCGCTAAGCGGCTTCTCTTCACAGTAGCACTACTCGCCCCGGTGCCAGGCACTAAACCCGTTTAAGCTAGGGAAACCTGGCAGGTAGGGGCCTGGTCACCGGTCTCAAAAGAAACAAGGGGGTAAGCGTGATCTATTATCGCTCAAAGGGTTTCGTTTAATATTCCTTTCAAAACACTTTATTCTTTCTTTAATAAATTCAAATAAATATAATTTAGCAGCAACAACAAAAAAAAAGTCATGTTTTTTATAAAGTAAAAATTTACCGGTCTATTTTTCCGTTTTTTTTTAATATCTAAATGTCCGCTGTTATATTCTGTCTTAATAATCTGTCATGCGGACTAAATGCGATATTTAAAAAAAATAATTTCAAAATTAAACATGTTGTACACCTTCAAAAAATTAAAATATGCGAATATTTCCATAATCGGATTTTTATCACGATTCAATATGTTTCTCAAACTCATATATTTACTATTCTTTATTACTCATATTCATACTCACATTGTATTATTCTCAAATATTTGAAAAATTCGTTAAACTTCCAATAGGACGTCAGATTCTCTTTTTAATTCTCTATGACGTGATATTAACCTGCTTTGTGTACATAAACATACTCATACTCCTTGTATTATTGAGAAATCTTAGAAATTTTCCGCTTTATTACTACTATCAATTATTATCAATTTTATTTCATATTTATCTTTTTTTCAATGGGTGAAACTTTTTATTTCATTTTCATTTTGCACGTGAAAATCGTCTGATTGAAAATTAATTATTGTAGAAAGAATTTCATTGTGGATTTTTAATTTTTGGCATCTGCTATAACGAAAAATGTTTAAATTGAATAGGAAAAGGCTGTTAAAATTTAGGTTTTTTATCTATATTTATTAAAATAATACGAATTTTTCAAATTTTAATATTTTCAGCTCTTTACAGCTCATATTCTGATTTATACACAAAGTTTCAACTCTGTAAGTTACGTAGTTTTCTAGAATGGCTCTGTGACAGACAGACAACGGTGCGGGAGCAATAGGGTTTCGTGAGATGAACGAAACCCTAAAAAAAAGATAGAAGCAAAACAAAAAATGCTCTGGAATCCTTGGATCAAGGCCGAACATTTTACGCAAACAATTTTTAGGATTTCTAAAATTTTTTTGTTCATCTTTTCGAAATTGAAATCTTTAAATGGCTATCACAGCGCCGCCTCCAGACGCAATATCCCCAAATTCAACTGGGACCTGCAGGTTATATTCAAAAACATATATAAAAAATTTGGTTCAATTATCTGCATAACGTCATACACTTTTCGATGATGCAATAGTGAAAATGGAATAAAAATCGCGACGTCGAAATATCCCCAAATTCAAGTGGGACCTGCTGGCCATAGCCAAAAACATAGAAAAAAAATTTGGTTCAATTTGAAGCATAACTTCATACACTTTTCGATGATAAAATGAGGACAGACAGACGGACGAAAGGACAGACATTTTGTAAAAACTCTGACCCCTAAAACGTGTAAATCCGTCGAAATCCGTCAGTCTAAAAAATTTCGATTACAATACTTCTATTATAGATAGAAGAAAGTAATAACACTCAAAATTTCAATTGCCGGTCAGGGCCTTGGACAATGTGTGGCATCTGCCTAAATACGACCCTGACTACGTATTTTATAAACTTTATTGACAAATGCATGCTTAATTTCCTCATTAAAAAAAGCTTTTAAAAAAATTTCCCTTGTTTTGTCGTTTGTAAGATGGTCAATAAATTTCTCTAACTAAGAAGCAATATTTTTACAAATATTTATGTCGCTCTTTCAAATTTTGCGCCCTTATCATTCGCCCTGGAGTACTTTGCTCCAACTGCTCCTCAGTAGCTACGCCCCTGTTAAGAGTTGCCTTTGACTATGCTCATCTAACTGTTTAGACCTCTACGTTGGTAGATTTTTCTGGCCATCGCCGACAGACAAACACAAGCATAGACAAAGCACTGGCTCAGCCAGAATTCGATTCTAGGGGGGGGGGGGGGGTTGAGTTTATAATAAAGATGGTCGCCGGTTATATGAATCGTCGGTTAAAGGAATCAGTCTTTTAAATGAATGAAATCATAATGCTTTTCTCCGCAATTACGTTGGTTATGATTCATTTAAACAGCGTTTACAATATTAGAGTTACAAACTATAAAATGCACCAATGAAATAACACAAAACTAGGTTAGATTTATTTATAAAGTGTTTAAAAATGATGAGGGGAAAACTTAAAGATGGAAGTGCACAGTACAGCAAATAATTTTTGCATAGAAAATAACAGAGTTGGAATCCATTTGTTCAATCAAAAATACACAAGGTTTTATTACAAGAGAATCACGAATTCTTATTCCTAACGTTAATAATAATGAAGCAATTTTAACAAAATTTTCAATAGACTTACTTACATTGCTTTTTGCCAAATGTAACAAGTCATTTAAAACTTTTAGGGCTAGAGTCTTGAAATTTTATATGGACGTTACTTAAAAGACGTAAATGCTCCCCAGAATTTATTTTTTCAATTCGAAATTTAAAAGAATGCAAGAGTAAGAAGCATTCTAAAATTGCGATTTATGTGACGCAATTGGTATGAAAACTTGGAATTCGGCATGATGATTACTTTTATGTAGTAAATGCTTCGTTATAACATTTTTAAAAACATTTAAAAATTTAAAAGGACGAAATGAGCTGAAAACTTTCTAAAAGTGTTCTAAATTATGATTTAGCTGAAACTGTTAGTGTTAGAAACTGGAAATTTAGTATAGATATTACTTTTAAGATGGAAATGCTTGGCATAAAGAATTTATTATAAATGGTAAATTTAAAGGTGTGAAACAGCTGAAAGCATTCTAAATTACGATTTATTTAGACCTCACGTCATATCGGGCCTTTCGAAGACGATCTTTTTTCTTTGCTAAAAGTAACTAAACGTCTGTATTTCGACACAATCCATTAAAAGCGTCTTGGAAGATCAAAATTACAGCGCCTACAAAAATTTGGAAACGCTCTGATGAAGAAAAGTATTTAAAAAAATCGGAGAATTTTTCGATGACAATGCAAAAAGAAAGTTGTGTATTTTGGCGTGGGTATGCTCGGCGTCGGTTCATGTTTTCAGTATTAAATGTGACTTAGTCTTTTTTGACGTGACTGTGTTCTCTTCGACTTTAGTCAAAGACTTAGACTTTTTTCACGGAATTTTAAAGAGGGGTTGGATACAGATATATTTACAATCGAATAAAATTTCAGAGAGTTCGGACAGTAACTTTTTTGTGTTGTTATTTTAAAGGACACGTCGCAAAAAAAAAAAAAAAGACGCGAGAAGAAAGCATTTCTTTTACAGCTAGATATCAATATTTTTCCACGGTCTGTAAAACCATTATTTTTATAACCATGGCTTTACAAATTTGATAAAATCTGGTAGCCAGTAAAAAATTCTAGTTACCAGTAAAAAAATATAACCTGCTCCCCTCCGAAGTCACTAATTTTCAAAAGCGCAAAAGTTTTTTATTAATTAATTGAGAAAAATAATAAGCCTATTGTAGGATTATTAGTTACATAGTTTAGAACAGCTACATCATTTAAAAAGATGGTATAAACAAAGTCTTCTAATGAAATTAATCAAAATTATTTATCTATGAAAAAAAAATGTAAAGGCTGCATAAACCGGTATGTTCAGGAAATGCTGATTGCAGTAGGTTTCAAATGTCTGGATAAGTGAGTGCTGCAAAATCTATATCTGATGAGGGGGGCATGGATGAAACATTAAAGCAGGAAAACAATTTCTGCCTATTTTCGTGTCGAAGTCAGTTAAATAATTATTTTTTATTAATTTAAAATTTGCATTTGTTAAACTTATTTTTACCTAATTAAAAATGCCGAAAATGAGAAAAAATGTCATTTATGGGCATTTCTCAGGTCAATTTATGTACAAAAAATTATAATAATAAAAAAAATCGGGTTAAATAACTTGGTGGCTAGATAGAACAACTAGGTCGCCAGTGGCGACTTGGCGACTGCATTTGTCAAGAGCTGTTTATAACTGATGAAAAATTTATAGAATTCAGACAACTGGAGTTATTTTTTTAAAACTATGAAACGAGAGACCCTTACGAGGAAAAGAAACAAACAAACAAAAAAAAAAAAAACCCAACCAAACAAGAAGGTGTCTTTTAAAAATGCTTTTCTGTCTAATAATCAATATTTTTCAGTGAAAATTTCATTTAAAAATATAAAATTGATATAAGATATATAATCATACAAATTTGAGGTAATTATCATGAGCCCAGGCACCGCCGGACGGGTCAGCTAGTATAATTTTAATGACATGCAGATAGCATTCGCATAGTTGCCAACCTCCCGATTTTATTCACACCAGTAATTTTATGAAAAAATATTTGTTTTACATAATCGTGCAATTTCTGCTATTTAATAAAACGAAAATTTTTGTATGATTTTACTGGTACTAAAAAAATCGGGAGGTTGACAACTATGCATTCGTTAAAATGTAATAAGTGTAAATCAATGCATAACTAATATATTGCTGATCAATTTAAATTAATGCATGGTTAGCGTAAAATTGTGTGTAATTATAGATAGTATTTTTCTAAAAAAAATGCATTTAACGCACATTTAACGCCTTTTTTTTCAAAATCCATACTCACAGGCAGGGCTTAAATTCTAGGAAAAAAGAGCACCGGAGCTCATACATAATTACATATACGCTATAAGCAAGAACCCGAAGGCTCTCATCCTGTGAAGAAACATATCGGAGACTTGAGGCTTCCATGAAAAAAAAAATATTTTATTTGAAGAAAGATAATTGAAAAAAAGAGGCGGTCCCCCAGCACTCAGAACGTCTATATCTTCACATCATGAAAACTCAAAATCGAATGCCTTTTTTTGAGATGCCACAAATTTATCCGCGTCGACCCATACGGTACAGAAGAAAATTCGTTAGGGAGAAACACATTCTAATTTTTTTGAACGCAAACCAGATTACCATATCAGCATCTTTATAACAACAGAAAACTAACTGTCCGAACTTAACATCTGCAGGAATTTTAGCATGCAGATGTATCGAGAAATAGACGTTGCATTTTATCTATACTATTAAAAACCGTTCGCGTATCTATGTAACCTCAAAAACTCGAAAACCGCAGGGCGCAGGGCTAGGAAATTTTGCACACGGGTAGCTGGTAGGGGCCCATGAACGATCGGGGCAAAAAATTCGAAAATTTTAAATAGATTTTTGATAGATTAAATATTAATTAAAATCTATCCACAAAGAGATCTCATCAAAAATACGCCATTTCACAGAGTAATCTTCGGTTGGTTAGTTGTATAAAATCTCCGCAGAAATCATTAAATAAATCAAGGTAGGAATGATTGCAATTCCCAGTCGAGTGTTTAAAATCGATGGATCAGAGATTATATGAGATGTAGACAATGAACTTAATTATTGACCGTTGCCAAATACTAAAAACGTAATTTTAAAAGATTTTATCGATTTAATGAATGATAATTAGCTGGGTTTAAGGTTTTTTTTTACACGACATATATTAGTATGATAGACATTATTAATACAGAAAACTTTATTTAACAGATTACTTGTTAAATTTGCGGGGATGGGGAGGAGTGGGGGTAAACGACTTTTTATTAAATATCACATATATTTTACTTGACCGCGCGCCACCTGGCGGTGTTTTTTTCATTAATTGACCCTCCGTATTAATAAATCCAAATCTACTGCTCTGATTTCAACAGAACTAATTAAATTTAAGAAATTTAACATTTTTTTCCCTTCACCCTTAACGTTTAAACGCTGTTTTATATAGATGATACCGCTATTTTAGAATAACAGTTTTCGTAAAAATTAAATTTATGTTCCTAATAAAAGCACAGAGCCCGTATTCAGTTGATGCATACCAACAAGTCAAAGTTAGTGATTTGTTGTTGAGCACTTGACCGCGCGCCTCCTCGCGGCCGCTCCCTCAAGGTTTTTTTTCTCTAACTGTGCTTTATTTCCAAAACTCAGAGAATTATGTTCCGAACTTCTCCAAATCAGTTCCATTTTGCTAAATTATCATAAAAATCAGCATTGCTTCAGGGTGTGCTTCTAGAAAACAGTTACCAGTATTTCCGAATAATGGTGTAAGCCAAATATCAAATTAAGTTCCTAGTTTAACCAAATGAATCAATCTTTAAAGATCCATACAGTGGCTCTTTTAATTTATCATTTGCTGAAAGGCACTTAAACATCCGCCCCCCCCAGCCCCTCCCTCAAGGCTTTTTGTCTAATTGTACCCTGTTTCCATATCTCAGCAACAAATTTTCCGATTTCAGCGCAACTGATTCTAAACATCATATTTAACTTAATAATAAACGTCTATATAATTAAAATAAATTTGTGAGTAGCTGGTACCACTATTTCCGAATAACAGTCTAAGACAAATTTCTAATTAAGTTCCTTGCTTAACCAAACGAACCAAATTTTAAAGATGCATACTGGTCCTCCTAATTAGTAATTTACTGAAATGAACTTGAACATCCGCTCCTCCCCGG
This sequence comes from Maratus michaelseni, assembly GCA_963931845.1. NCBI lineage: Eukaryota > Metazoa > Arthropoda > Arachnida > Araneae > Salticidae > Maratus > Maratus michaelseni. The sequence goes on from OZ007598.1 coordinate 12,270,916, forward strand.
CACCTTCAAGGTTTTTTCTCTAACTATGCCCCGTTTCCATAACTCAGCAACTATCTTTCCGATTTCAACGCAACTGATTACAAACAGTATAATTAACTTAATAGTCACCCTCTATAACATTAAAGTAAATTTATGAGTAGTAGTTACCACTATTTACGAATAATAGTTTAAGCCAAATTTGTAATTAAGTTCATAGCTTAACCAAACGAACACATTTTTAAAGATGCATAGTGGTCCTCCTAATTAGTCATTTTCTGAAGGACACTTGAATATCCCCTCCTTCCGGCGCCCCCCCTCAAGGTTATTTTCTGTAACTGGGCCTAATTTCAATAACTCGGCTAATAATGTTCCCATCTTCCCCAAACCGCTTTTGTAGCCCGTCTACTATTACGATGCCTTAAGCAACGGGAACCTGTGTCAGATATTCGTTCGTAAGAGGTTTGTTTAGAACAGAATGCTCCCCTGGTGGTGGAAGGTGGAAATAAAAGATTTTCCGGAGCGTACGAGCATGCCCGGTAGACGGTGCCAAAGCCATCGGAGATCCGGGACAGAGTTTCGTTTTTTAAGAGATTTAAGTTTATTACACGGCCGTTATTTTTTTCAACGCCGGGCGGGTCAGCTAGAATAATATACCCTATTAAAATCCGTGCGCGTATCTATCTATGTTAGTTCAAAAACTCGGAAACCGCAGGGCGCGGGGCTACGAAATTTGGCAAACGTGTTGCTGGTAGGGAGCCCATGAACGATTGGGGCAAAAAAATCGAAAATTTTAAATAGTTTTTAATGTTTTTGACGAAGTTTTGCCTTTTTTATGTCAACCCGTGATCGTGTGAGTTCTAAACAGTTCTAAATGTGTACTGCAATGTGAGGTATACATATTACGGACGCCACGCTGCAATAGTAAGAAGCTGTAGCGGGTATTACGATAATTCTTTTACCTCGCATGCAAATAATTAGAGATTATTTAATTGCGCTTCATTATTTCATTTTTTTTTAAATAAAGAAAAACATTTTATTACAAACATCAACAAAATTTGTATTCTATTTATTCCCTTATTCCAAATATATCGTTTTATCGTCTGCTGCCATAGCAACATAAATTAAGTTTCATTAAAAAAAATGCACAGTAGTAATTTTTTTTTTCTAAATCGTATAGTTATTGAACAATTCAACACTTTAACAGGGGAATTAAATTCATTTTATTCACTTTTAGAATCAAATTCATGAACTCCCGTGCGTAGAACGGGTTAAACAGCTAGTCTTTCTTTCTTTATTCTGTGATCCAAAATGTATGCATTAGGAAGGCACGCAGATGCCAAACTGAAAATGATTTCATTTCTCATATGAAAACCGCAAACACATACGAAAGAAAGAATTTAGACATGTACATTAATTGAAAAAGGATCACTTCAAGCTGCGATAAAAGAGTTTAAGAATTATTGAATTTTAAATAGAAAGGAAAGATTTTCTTTTCACAGAAGCGCGATAGAATTAAAAATAGCTAAAAGAGGAACCACAACTAATTTATAAAATTTTAACGATAAATATATGAATCTCCATCATAAGCAAGACGTCGTTGCTACATTACCAACAAATGAAATATAGTCTTTAAATTTGTGTACAGACCCCCTACGAAACAAATGATTCGAAAGAAATACCAATTGCAAAAATCTGCTCATAATCGACAAATAGCTTTTTATAACTTTAAGTACTTTTTTTAAAATCTTACTTTTGCAAAGATTTTTTTCCTGGGTACGCACATAGCTTGGTATTAGATATAACTGAGAGCAAAAAAGCTTGAAACTGAGAGAGACTTACAAAGTGTATGTTTTTTTTCTCTGGAATTCGATGATCTGTTATTGTTTCGAACGTGGAACAAAGACAGAAATGCAATTAAGAAACAGACCACTGTATACTATATAACTCAAAGCGTCTGTGTGAGAGTATATGACCCATCTTTTACTATAAGACGTCTCGACAAAGTAACGCAGTCCAAAAATCAAGTTTTGACATAACCTGTGCGTGTAATATGCGCTTTCACAGTTTTAAGTAGAATTTTCGCCGTTTAATTGAATCGCATTGTTGAATAGAATTTGATTTAAGAAAGCGGTGGATTCTGCCGAGGCAGAAAGGCCAAAAAACTTAATTTTAACTTTAGTAGTTTTGATTCATATAAGCAGCAATTATAGTAATTTTTTTAGCTCTGGGGGGGGGGGGTTAACAACCCCCCCCCCCCTTGGCTGCGTCACTGAGACAGAGTGAAACTTTAAAAAAAATTAATATATATGCGGGTATCGCTGAAGAATTTCACAGCCCATAGCAACAGTGATACACGTGTAGAGATTAAACCCATAGCAACAAACATACTCAGCGATTCTGTTGTGACGTAAAACCCTTTCTTTAGAAATGACGCGGAGACAGCGATAAATGCTGCGATCTCAGCTAATTTCCTTAACTCAGTTAAGTTGAACTAACTTCTCTTTGTGTAAAACACCGAAGTCAGCTGTTATAAAAACTATAAGTAGTAGTATGACAGTATTGTGTCGGGTTGTTGAAAGCAGAATTGCACAGGATGTGTTGCGGAGAGTTGCTCCGATACTTAGATGTAAACCCACGACTTCCCCTATCATTATAACTCCCTATGTAAATTATTGTATATAGTCTAGATTAGTAATTAAAACTTAAATATGTTAAAGAAGTTGTGCTCCTTTTTTGCCAACAAACACCGAAGTACGAGAGTCTGTTATACTTCCCGTACTTAACATACATGTTTCGTTCTTTCCAAAAGCATCTTGTATGAAATTCCATTTAATACAAAAAGCCTATTGTGATTTATTTGTGTGTTTTGTTTATTTTTAGCTCTGGAATTCTCTGAAAAAATTGGCAGTATCAGAATCGGTGGTCCATGGAAAAAGACCTCTGAACTTAAAGGTATATTTCATATAAAGATATATTTAGGGTAAGGTAAGAATGATCCAAAAGTTCCGGGATCTTTGAAATGTTAATGATTAGTAAACTATGTGCAACAAAGATATGCGGTTTTCACAGAAATGCTTAGAAACATGTCGGATTTTCTTTTTCTTTCTTTTTTTTTTTTATAATGTAAAAAAAAAAAAAATTAAAATAGTTGCATTTTTGGCCAACAGGTGGCGTTTAAAAATATAAGTTTATCTATGGTAAAGTACAGTTTATGGAGAAGAACTAATCAGACTCTAAATGTTAGAACTTTCAAAGGTCATGCCCACCACTTATAAGTACAGCCGTCACACTATTAACAAGAAAGAAAAATCATGCATCCGGCATAGATTATGAAACACTTTCCAGCACTATTCCTAGAATGAAACGAGAGATATAAATAAGAAATTTAAAAAATACATAACTCAGTAAAAATACATTTTCAGTAATTGCTGCCCATATTTGAAGTCTTTCGTGCAGCCCTGTATAGGATCTACAGAACTTGTAAGAGACACGGAATACACTAAAATTACATAAAAATGTATACCACAGCAGAAAAGGCAATTTCAGCAATTACCTATCATAGTCAGTCCATTAATCGAATTCTTTAGTGCGTCTCTGTAAATGAACGATAAATCCTACACCCTCCATAATTTATAGAAAATAGGATGTAGTTAACTTTAGTTATTCTTTTAAATATCATTATGTTTCAAGTATCATAACATGCTCAAAGTGCACGGCAAAAGATTTTTCCACATAAATCATAATGTAAAGGAATTATTTTATACGTCCCTGTAATTGAATTATAAATACTACTACCCTGTAAATGGACTATTAATGCTACGCACTTCATTTTCAATATCGAACAACAATCCGAGTATATTTACGAGAGTTAAAGGACCAGACAGACAAACCGAATTCATAAACACTTTTCAACTATGTTGGAAAGTGTTAAAAACAGCCAGCACAGAATTGAAGAGCATTATACCCTGTTCGCATCGGACATTTAAGATATCTTAGACCGCCATTTTTGAGGTGGTACCCTCCCGGAATTGAATACCTGTCCACACCGCAAAACTCATCTAAGATAACTCACTGAACATCACCGTGTCCGAGATCTGAACAAACAGAGAATGTACGCATGCGCATATGTTAAAGGCAACCTCAACAGCCAATCGGCTTCCAGAGCCAATCAGAGTGAGTGGTACTGGCTGTATCTAGCAATAGAAAGTTCGAACTCGCTAAGTAAGTTTCTGGAACTCCCTCAGTGAGTTCGGCGGTCTAAGATACCTTAAATGTCCGATCTGAACCGGGTATTACTAGGACCGTACAGAAAGACTGTGCGGGCCCCGATAATAGTTCCAATGACCCTCTCACCATAAGTCTGATAAAATAAAACCTGCTTAAACGAAAACGTACAGGAAATACCGTTTTAAATAGGTTTTTTTCGTCTTAAAAGGTATAAATGCATGGATTTTTTTCTTTTGGTTAGACCATGATTTTTTCTGAGCTTACAGCAGAATTTCGTTATAAACAGCCTTTACTGTATTAGAAAATAAATATGTTGGATAGTATTTTTTAGAAAATCTATATAGTATTTTCTTACAATTTTATTATTCTTCTTTTAGAGTATTTTACAGTAGTATTACAGTTTATGATACATTGGTAACACCTTTTCGTATAAGGATTTTAAATAGTAATTTTAAATATTGAAAATATAATTAAATTTTAATTCAATTTATCAGTTAAAGCGGCGATTACCTGACGCTATTGCAACTTTCGTTATTGTGTTTTACAATTTAGAAAATATTTGTTCTATAAAACATAAATAAATAAATGCCTGCATCTTTGCTATGTGCGTTTTGCTGATTTTTAATAAAAGCTGGATTTTGTTTTGACCGTGAAAGGCCTTCTGAGCACCCCTCTCTCCCTCCTAGCCATTCTGTAAAGACGTTCAAGCAATTTCTGACTTTTCCATTTTATTATTTGTTAGTTATTTTTATTAAATTTTTTATGTAAAAAATACCAGTCTACTCTTTCTGGTATTTATTTAAAAAACAGTAGCAAAGCCAGGCCCGCTAGGAGACCCGGGCCCTGGTAATTTGTACCGGCTCTACCCCCCCCCCCCCTCTGTACGGGCCTGGGTATTACAAAGCGTATCCCTGAAACATGTGGGGCATAGAATATTCGAACTGGACTAATGACATCAGCTCTATACACATCTGACTGGCCCCATAACCATAAGTCACAAGGTGTAAAACAACTTTGTTTTTTGGACACTCATCGGGTCTTCATTGCTAATTTCTAGTGCCAAAACGAAGTTTTTCCCAAATTTTGGTGAATGACCATTTGTTCTTCTATTGCCTTTCACGATTCGATGTGCTTGCTAACGTCGCATTTTGCTGCGATTACAGCGCCATCTACGATGATCCAAAAAAAGATGTCAAATTCAAAAGTTAGGTATTTTTTCCCGTAGAACCCGAATTTGCTATAAACATGTTGGAACTTGTACGTCAAACATGACAAATGACGTACGATCGTACTATAACTTAGTTCTATAAATATTCAGATCTTGGTGCAATAGCTGTTGCACTCTTATGCAAAAAGGCATGAATACAAAATTTATTTTATGTGCACATTTTCATATTATATATACAGTAGAACCTCCATAAGCTGACCTCTCAAGGGACTGTAACTAAGTGGGCAACATACGGAGGTGGTCAACTTAGGGAATTTTTAGGAAATATTTAGTACAATATTAGAAAAACTTTAGTAAACTTTTTTAGTATTTTTTTTTAGGAAAAATTTAGAAATATATTAGCACTTACTCATTTTTATTTTTACTGAAGGTACAGCACATTTTTACAATTTTTGAAAGAATAATTCAATTTTTGTTTGACTCCTCTTTTTGTTCATTAAGTAAGTGCAAAAAGCATTTTCACAGTTTATAAATCCATTAAGCATGCTTGGGAATTTTTCTGCAGCGAAATCTTTAAGTTGCTCCATCATGCGCTTTACATTGTCTTCCTTCAGAGTTGGGTACTTTGCAGTTTCGTTGTCACTTGGATCATCATCCTCCATTTCTTGTACCCTTAGAGTCCTCGCTGTGCTTAGTTGCAGAGAGTATCTCATTGAAGATTGTCTCTGGGTCTGGTTCAACACACGTTACTAACCCATCGTCCATGGTAACATAATCTTCAAAATCAACTCCATCAAAAACTGGCAAGGGAGATAGAGGAATGCTCATCCTCTTGCACCGATGTTGTAGCCGTAACAAACCCAGACTTCTTGAAGCAGTTCTTAATCGTGGTTTGCGTAGCTTTATTCCAAACAGAATTAATCCAATGAACAACATTCAAAGCATTTACTGATGCAGCTGTTGAAGATGCTAATGCAGAAGGACCACAGGTCTGTGCTTTCATGATCATCCATTCCAGAAGTTGAGCTCTGTAGTGCATTTTGAAGGACTGGATAATGCTTTGATTTCTAAAGGTTGGGTTTTCGAAGTTATGTTTGGAGGCAAAAATTTTAGCTTCACATTTGTGAGATTATTCACTTTCGGGTTGCTGAGGCAGTTGTCCACGGTACTTTTATGGAATAGACCGCTTCTTTTGCCTCATTTCTGCATCAATTCCTCTAACCCATCTTTGAACAAAGCACTGGTCATCCAAGCGGATCTATTCTCTCTCCAAAAAACAGGAAGGTCTTTAGGTTTTATATTTTTAAATTCACGAGGTTTTGCGGATTTGCCGATCACTGTAGGCTTCAAATTTTCCCCAGTCATGCTAGCACATAGAAGAACTGTAAAACGCTGTTTTGAAAGTTTTCCTCTTTTGAAAGTGTCACCCTTCATTACTAGACTTCTATCAGGCATTGCTTTAAAGAATAGACCGCACTCACCAGCATTAAAGATGTCCTCATCTTTAAAACATTTAGCAAACTCTGGGAATTTTTCAATAAACTTCTCCACCACTTCAGCTGAAACTTCATTCGATTCCCCACTCAAAATTTTTTGAGAAATCTGGTATCGTAGTTTGAATTTTTCAAGCCAACCTGCTGACGCTTGGAAGTCCTCTATTTCGAATTCTTTTGTAATTTTTTTTTTTTTGCTACTTCCTGACGCATAGCTCCCGATATTCTTGCATTGATTGGTCTCATCTCTTTAAACCAACGAAACGCGGCTTCATTCACAGTGTCGAGACACGTTTTTCTGCAATTTCTTTGGAGTCCCCCGTTTTTGGAAAAATATCTTTTCAGATATTCTTCCTTGCGTTTTAAAATGTTGCTCACAGTTGTCTTGCTCACACCAAATTTTTCCGCTGTCTTTCTTTGGCTGCTGCTTTCCAGAAAGTTAAGAATATCCTCTTTTTTCTTTAAGTTCTTTCAGAGCTTTTCTTTGTGTCATTTTTAATGAAAATTCACAAATAAACAACCAGTTCCGTCACGACGCGACATTCAGAAAAAAAGAACGGAATGTGTTTCACATGTGAGCGGTACACATAGTTTTTCAATTTTGTGTATAGCTACACCGCTACGCACATCCCCCACTCCCCTGACATTTTTCGACAGATTTCAGGAATTCTGGCATTTCCCTCCCATTGTATCATACTGGAAGTGAACAATGAATGGAGCACCACAAGAGGGGCGAGTGTTGCTCAGATAAGCTGAATGACTGATAAAGAAATTCCTGGAAACCAGATGGAGAACAAAAAGAGGGAAAATCAAATTCAAGGAAACATCAGTGGTCAAGTTACAGAGAGTAAAACCTACTAAAAAGTGGTCAACATACAACTTACGGAGGTGGTCAACATAGAGAGGTAAATATCCATTGAAAATGCGTTGTGACCATTCAAACTAATAAATTTCGGTCAACATAGGGAGATGGTCAATATAGAGAGGTGGTCAACTTTGGAGGTTTTACTGTATTAATTTTATTTTATAAAATTAAGTTTCAATACACTTAATTAATTACAATTCTGTTACATTAAAATTATACTATGCGCAAATATCCAATACAAGACAATGTAAAAGAAAAAAAATATATCGTTATTAGTTCAGACATTTTATCTTTTGTTAACAATTACTGAAAATTCCAATAGGAAACTTAAGCCTAGCTTTGAAAATTTCAGAACTTGAAATCCATACTTAGACTGTTTTTCCATTTAATATCTATTTCTCCGGAAACATCTATTCATAAAACTTTCGGTAGATTACAGGATTGCTATAATTAAACAATTTTAATCTACAAATTTTGTTTTTAAACTCAGTAATACGGAAATAATAGGACTCCATTTTAAATAGAACATAATCACCATGGAAACCTAGAATTATTACCTATCATGAAATATCATTGAATTCATTATGTATGATAGTATTTAATAGAATGAAGAAAACTTTTATTAATATCTTTTTAAGTTTTGATTCGATTCTCATAAAATTTGAAATCACTCGACAAAATTCTTCAACGATATTATATATTAATTTTCAAACCATTCGGTTGAGTAGTTTTTGCGCTATTATATGCGGAGAGAAGGACAGACGGACGGACCAGACGACGGCTGTAGGTGCTACGTAATTATATAATTACGAACGCACCTAAAAATAGGGGTTCTTATTTACGATTTCAAAGTTGCCCCTCTTCCACATCAGGGGGAGGGGGCAACTTTGATATCATTGAATAGATTTTTCAAAAATATTGAACACGTATTTTTCTGCTTTTCATTCCGATGTGTATTTCTAGAGTTATTCGACCGTTTCCAGACTTTTCGGACACACTGTATATATAGCTAGCAATATTATATCTAGCTGCAATTTAAATTTTTGTTATAGAAGCTACTTAAAAATTGGAACACATATTGAAAAAACATAAAGGGTTTTATTAACGCTGGTGGGTACAAAAAGCAATTTTAGTAACACCAATGCTTCACAACGAATCGATTGTACTGTTATTTTCATTTTATTTCGATTAAGTATTAGCAAAATTACTACTGTTAGTTAAAAACTAGAGTGATATTGATATTTAGTTGTTAATTAAACTGTTTTTTTTTTTTAGGTGCGTTCGTAATTATATAAATACGTAGCACCTATTGTCGTCGTCTGGTCCGTCCGTCTCTCTGTCCGCATATAACAACGCAAAAACTACCCAACCGAATGGTTTGAAATTTAAGATATATTGTCTTTGCAGAATTTTGTCGAGACATTTCAAATTTTATGAAAAGGAATCAAAACTTTAGAAGATATTAATAAAAATATTTATTAAGAAATTTGAATTTTAAAAAAATCGGTGCTTTCTTGTGATAGGAGCTTCCGAGGCTTCACCGTCAAGCGACCGAGATACTTATTTTATTTTATGACAGAAATGAATCTGCAGACCATATAATTCATTTCACAGAATTAAAAATCAAGAAGATCTGAATATTTATAGAACTAGCTATAGTACGAACGCACCTCGTTTGTCACGTTTGACGTACAATTTCCAACTTGTTTTCATTTTATTTCGATTAAGTATTAGCAAAATTACTAAGGTTAGTCAAAACCTAGAGGGATATTAATGTTTAGTTGTTAATTAAACTTTTTTTTATTGTTTTTTCTCTTTTTTTAGGTCTCACCTTGCTAAGTGAAGACTATAAAAAACTATTTCTTCATGAGCGAGATTGTGATGTCTCCATCACAGTTAAAGACCAAATTTTTAAAGCCCACAAGCTGATTTTGAAGGCGCGCTCAGAAACTATTGCATCGATGCTTCCGGATGATACAGCAGAAAAAAACGTCGCTGTGATCGAAATGAACGATTGTGAACCGGAAGCTTTTGAAATTGTTCTTCTTTATTTGTATTCAGGGAAAATCGAAAAACTTACTGACACCAACATGCTTGATGTTTACTATGTTGCAGAGAGTTGTGATATTAGAGATTTAAAATCTGAATGTGCATCATATATCAAATGTTCCATGACTGTTAAAAATATCTGCAGTATTATCCAATTTTCTAGAAAGCATAGAGTTGGAGAATTGTTAAATTGCGCTATTGATTATTTCACTGAAAATTCTCAAGAGATAATTCTGACGGAAGAATGGAAAACGTTTATAAAGAACGAACCGAAATATGGACACGAGCTCTATAAAGAAGTCATTAAAACTCTGACTGCAACAAGAAAAAATTATGCATGTTCTTATGACTGATTTTCCTTTGCCTCATGTATGATGTCTCTTCATTGTATTTCATGTTTTCACTCAAGATTGGCATACATGCTTAAACGTTTCTATCGTTCTCTTATTAATTTATTTCAGTTATATTGATGTTTTTTTCACTTTAAGTTTTCAAAAAGAGTTTTTGAAGTGTGGTTGCTTTGCTGTGGTACGTTGGATTTATCATATAATTTTCGAGGGTCCATGATTTCCTTCCTTGCTCGAATACAAACACGAAAGAAAAGAAGAGTTCTCCAATAAGCTGTTAGATATACAGAGTTATTCTAAATGATGGACCCATTTTCAAAAAATTGTATTTATTAAAGTACAAATCCAAAATGAACAATCTTTATACCAATAAAAAGAGGAAGTTTCAAAGTTTTTTTTAAGACATTATAAATGTTCAATGTGTCTACTGTTTGTTGCACGGCAAACATCTACGCGATAGCTAAACTCGTCCCACACACGAGAAAGCGTATCTGCTGTTACTGAGTGCACGACAGCAGTGCACTCAGCTCCCAGTGGCCTATTGCCGCGCGACCTCTACCGGCCGCCTCTGGAACCATCATTGCATTGAAAGCCGTGCACTCAGTAACGGCAGATACGCTTTCTCGTGTGTGGGACGAGTTTGGCTATCGCGTAGATGTTTGCCGTGCAGCAAACGGTGGACACATTGAACATTTATAATGTCTTAAAAAAAAACCTTTGAAACTTCCTTTTTTCATTGGTATAAAGACTGTTCATTTTGAATTTGTACTTTAATAAATACAATTTTTTGAAAATGTGTCCATCATTTAGAATAACACTACAAAATAATAATAATAATAAGTATATTAAAAATTTACAGGTTATTTGCGAACATGTTCAACAGAAAAAAAAAGTAGGGACGGTAGCACAAAGAAAAAAGAAGATCTACCATAGAACATAGGATTGCAATCCATTTATTCAGTTAAAAATACAGAGTGACTCCCTTTAAGCCAAACTCATATTTCCACTTATAATTTTAACAATAATGAAGATATTGGAACGGTATTTTAAACTATATTACTTTGCCTTGTAGGAAATGTGATGGCATTATGAGAGGTATTACAAGTAAATCGGCGAGTGGCATTTATCAGCTACATTCCGAAATATTGAGAGTATAGCTTAGTGTTGTTTGAACATGGATAGCTACTACTTCAAGCTTTTCTCATGATGTCATTACATTTCACACAATGCAAAAAAAATCGTTACAATATCTTCATTACTGTTTAAAGTTTTGGAAAAAAAAAAAAAAAAACAAGTGACTTAGGATATGTCAAATTGTAATTTTAATTGAATAACAAGATTGTAACCCTATTATACGTTCTATGGATAATTTTTTTCGTCTTGCTCTTCCCTCTTTTGTTTGTAGAATGAGTTGCGAAAAAAAAAATACATATCGTAAATCTCGGATTTATCCAACTCCGAGTATTTTTATAATTTCATAAACCAATCGGTTAAAGTCCTAATCATATCATACTAAAAAATTACAGTAAAAAAAATTATTTTTACTTTTAGTTTATATTAACAGTTAAGCTGATATTTTCCTATTACATGTAGTTTAAAACTATTCTTAAATTAGCAAAAATGTAATACATCATAGTTAAAATAAATATGCAATTGTCAGTAAAATAAATATGTTTGTGTGTGTATCTCAGTTAATCTAGAAATTATGTTAATGGTTATTCAAGAAATTTTAAGTCATGCCATTTTACCATAATCCGTATTCCTGTATGAATGTTTCTTGATTACATCTTATTTTCAGTGTATTTTGTTTGCAAATAATAAAGATTTTTTTTTTTTTTTTTTTTTTTTACCTTGTCATGATATTTTAACTTTCATAAACTGAATTTATGTGGATTGGAAATTTTATTTTTCAATTTCTATATATTTATACATTCTGATTTTTAACTGACACATTTTGATATTAACTAGCACATTCTGAAACACTATTGAAAAAAATCACTTGTCAGTTGCAAAAACGTAAAATCTATATGTTTATAAACAAGAACGAAAAAATCATGCGTCAAGCATAGATTATGAAACACTTTCCACAACAGCCAGAAAACTGTAACGAAACTTCTTCGTCAAATAAGGTGAGAGAAGATATGCAAGTATACAGTATACTACATAGAATGCTGAATTTTAGTTTACTTAGTTAAATTCCCTTCTGGAATTTCCGCCAATAAACGGAAATGTGCTCCCTCTTATATGCTCCCTCCGAGAACTTTTGTGCTGTCCTGTATATGATCTATAGACTTTATGCACACGAAGTAATAGGTAAAAAATGGAGTTAAATTTAAAAACGCGTTCAGCTACTGAAAACGCAGTTCCAGCAATTATTGTTAACAGACAGTACCGAATTTTTTTGCGTGTCCCTATAAATGAACGATGAATGCTATACACACAAAATTGTATAGTTGTAATGCACCTCTCTCTTGTAATGCACCTTAGTGATATATATCACTATTAATAATAATCCCTTCAATTTCAATATGTTTGAAATAGTGAAACATTATTAAAATCAACCCCAAACAATTTTTCTCCAAAGACCGTAATGTAATTGGATTAATTTGACTGTCCCTGTACAGGAACTATAAGTTCTATTAACACCATAGTCTATAGTAAGCCTCTTGTAGTGCACCTCAGTGATATATATCAATTTCAATATGTTTGAAATTGTATAACATCATTAAAGTAAACCGCAAATAATTTTTCCTCATGTAACGGGATTATTTTGAGTGTCCCTGTAAAAGAAACTATAAGTGCTACACACTTCATTTTCAATACTGAAAATGCCATAGTAAACCTCAATAACATATATCAATTGCATGACAATACGAGTCTATTTATGTGAGTTAGAGCACGAACAGACAGGCAAACCGAATTCATAATTACTTTTCGACTATGTTGGAAAGTGTTAACCCTTTGAGGGGCGGTGGTATATGTATTATATACCACCTAATTTTAATCCGATTCAAACCAGAAGCTTTTAATTAAATTTTACTTTTTTAACTTTGACGAGAAAAAGTTGAAAAATTGCTTATTCTTATTTTGAACTAAATTCCGGTGGGAATTCAACGTTACAGGAGCACAAGTGCTTGCCCCTAAAAGGGTTAAAAAGGAATTCAGCTTTCTTAGTCATTCGACCGGAAATTATGTCTTCTTTCAGTTTATGTTTTTAAAAAATCTTAAGCTTAGCTTAAGCGTCTACATTTTTTTTAAATTAAATGTTCTTACATGGTGCGAATGGCTACGATTTAATAGAATTAAAAGATCTTGTGGTTGTTTGGTCATAAGATTCAATCTAATCGGAAGTGGGACTGGAAGTAGAGGTCTGCACGGGCCGAAATTTCCAGGCCCGAAACAACCCCATACAAAAAAAAATTCGGCCCGGCCCGATACAAAAATTAAAAGTTCGGCCCGAGCCCGGTCCGGCTCGGCCCGAGTAAATTTCTACAAAACATTGATTTTTACGTTGATTTGGTTAAGAATTCGCCTCGTAGGAGAAGATCTAACCAAAAATTCCTATACTAGCTTTTTTTTTTCATGTTTATAATCTTCATTTTTATAGAGGTGCCGCAAACTGGAATATTTACTCTTTTAATAAATCTCTTATTTGTTGTATGTATGTGTTTAAGTTATCAACAATATTGTTAAACCATATTCCATTTATTGAAGTGTTAAAAATCCGAAATATGCTATACAGTAAAATCTTCTAAGATGGAATTGCATAGGAAAGAAAAAAAGATGAGTTATAGACAATTTGCCTTCTTATCAGGTGTAAATGTATTATATATTATTTTCTTACATATTAGTACATTCATTTTTAATGGATCAACACATTTTTCAATTTAAGACAGGATTCCGTCATAAGCGGGTTCCTTTTCACACGTTTTACTATATTTTAATTTAGCCATATTTTAATAAGTGTAAAAATCTACTATTCTTTATAAAGAATAAATTTTAATGTTTAATTATAAAATAATGGTGATTTAAAAATGTATGCATGTTTTGCAAAGAATTTTGTGCCAGGTCTTATTTTACTGACCTTCGAACGGACCAGGCACGCCAAGACAATAATTTTCATACGGGTCAAAACCAGGACTAAAAATTTTGAGGCGTGAAGACTAGGAAGAATGAAACCATTCCCAGCTCTGTACGGAAAAAATAATTTAAGGCACGGCCTTATCCTTCAGGAAAAAAGTAAGGCCCGGCCCGGCCCGTAAAGAGTAATCACTAGGCCCTACCCGGCCCGAACCTTCAGACAAAAGTATGGCCCGGCCCGGCCCAGCCCGAATGCCATGAAGGAAAATAGGCCCGAGCCCGGCCCGCGGGCCGTGTACGGGCTTCGGGCCTTGGCCCGGCCCGTGCAGATCTCTAACTGGAAGTACGAAAGAATGCGTGTCAATAAAGTTAAAGACTAAATGAAAAACTAGTCGTTGAGGCCACTATAATACTTACCCATCTTGGATATGCAAAACATGTGTAAACTACTTATAAAATGCATTGCAATTCGAATAAAATCGTGGCTTGATGACGTCATAAACTTTAAAGGCTCTGTTAATGAATTGCGTAAAAGAAATATCCTTATAACTCCAAAAATGATAATGCTATTAACTAAGAGTTTACGGCGTCTTATTAAGCGTCTCCTTTCCAATTCAAATATATCTTTGAATTGAAATTTGGATGAAATACAGGGTCATGAAAAATCGAAGAGTGTGGGAAATAGGATTAGAAATATCTCGGCAACTCGTTATTCGATCAACTTCATTCTTTATGCAAAATTTATGTTTTTTTATTGCCTTTTATGTTCACTCCTTAAAATAAACAATTTCGAAATTTTTTATATGCCTTATATCAGAACGAATATTTCGAGAGTCCGAAAAAAATAGTTCCGGATAATTAAAGTTACTGAAATTCAATAAGCTTCTTCCCATTCTGACATACTAAGTACATACCAAATTTCAAGTCTCTATCTCATTTTTTTCGGGAGATAGAGCGTTTACAGACACACACACAGACAGACGGACGGCAATTTTACTTACCCATCATACGTAGTATAGGGTAAGTCTTATAATCGTTTTGAAAATCGATTTTTTTTTTTTTTTTTTTTTTTTTTTTTTACGGATTTACACGTTTCAGACACTGGAGATTCCGAAAAACATATTTTTAGAAAAAAAAAAAATTGCCGTCCGTCTGTGTGTCTGTGTGTGTGTCTGTAAACGCTCTATCTCCCGAAAAAATTGAGATAGAGACTTGCAATTTGGTATGTACTTAGTATGTAATAATGGGAAGAAGCCTATTTCATTTAAATAACCTCGATTAACCGGAACTATTTTTTTCGAACTCTCGAAATATTCGTTCTGATAAAAGGTATATAAAAATTTTCGAAATTGTTTATTTTAAGGAGTGAACATAAAAGACAATAAAAAAAACAAATTTTACATAAAGCATGAAGTCGATCGGATAATGAGTTGCCGAGATATTTGGAATTCTATTTTCCACACTCTTCGATTTTTCATGACCCTGTATTTCATCCAAATTTCACTTTAAAGATATATTTTAATTGGAAATTTGACGCTTAATCAGATGCAATAAACCGCTAGTTAATAGGATTATTATTTTTGGAGTTATAAGGAAAAACCTCTTTCAAGCAATTCAGTAATCGAGACTTTAAAGTTTATGACGTCATCAAGCCACGATTTTATTTGAATTGCAATGCATTTTATAAGTAGTTTACACATTTTTATTTTAATATTTTACATTATGCATATCCATGATGGGTAAGTATTACGGTGGCCCCCAACGACTAGTTTTTTTTTTCTTAAAATATATTTTTCGGAATCTCCAGTGTCTGAAAAGCGTAAATCCGTAATTTTTTTTTTCGATTTTTAAAACGATTACAAGATTTACCTTATACTACGTATGATGGGTAAGTAATATACTACCGTAATTTTCGGCCTATAATCCGCGGATCAGACAATCATGTTTCGACCCAGAAATTTCATTTAATAATTGATGTCAAATATTTACAGCGATCCAGTAAGTTGGATTTAATAAGTTAAAATTTCTAGGTCGAAACATGATTGTTTGATCCGCGGATTACAGTTTCTAGTTCAATAGTTTGAGCAAATACTTTTAAAAATAGAAAAGAAAGTTGAACGCAATTTTCGGTGAATTTAGCAGAGCTTCTTAGAAATTTTATAACATACATGTAGAGTTTTTTTATGCTGGAAATACAAAAAAAAAGTTGATGAAACAAAGTGACAGTTGTCTAAGTGTAGGAATAAAAAACTCAAATATCCTTCCTGAACATTAATACTTATTCTTTATTATACAATGAATGGTAATTATATACAGAATGTAAATTATTTAGGTAATAGTTTAAAAAGATTATTATAGTTAGCCGTCTGCGCAATTCTCTTAGATAAAATTGCAGGCATCATGAGTAATTAACGCAGCCATACTCAATCTGCGACCCGCGGGCCGCATGTAGCCCGGCCGCGACACATAATCATTAATCCCTATTTATAAAATTAATTGAGAAGTGCATAAAATTTTTTTAAAACCTTCACTGTTCTTTTATATATTTTCGTGGGAAGACACAATCTGCCCTGCTATTTATAATCACTAATTTAAAATTACCTTAAAAGATGTTAAAGGCCGTTTCGTTAATCAAAAGTTTGTTTTACATGTAGTTCTTATTTGTGATATAGTGGCGTATATACATATTTTTTAATCTTTAACATTGATAAACATTATTTCAAATTCATTAAATTTGCATTCTATATAACTAAAAAAGATTTTACATTGAGATACTGACTGTTTTGTTAAAGAAAATCACTTGATTTTTTTTCTTTTTTAGAAACTTAGAAATGCTGCATTGTTATATTATTACGTTTATACTTATCATATAGCTAATAATGCCTATTAGGGTTAAACGTTTGCCGCAGTAAAAAGTTTTATATCTCTAATTCCAAACAAAAACCTTCGCGGCATATTTCTACTTCATTATGAATAGAAATATACTACGAAGTAATATTGTTCGAAAATAGTGGTGCTAAATTTTTTGGTAACATTTCTTCCGCGACAAACCTTCAATCCTACTAATTATATTAGCTTTGTTATATAAGCTTTGTTATACTACCTTTGTTATCTTACTATTTTAATTACACTTTTTTACATTATTATGCAAGTGTGTTGCGGACTGCCTAACGTCGCAAACATATGTTTTAGTATATTGTTGATTTTTGTGAAAAGAAAGTTGAGTATGGCTGAATTAAGGTGTGGCTTGCTTGGCCCACGCTTCCAGAGCCTCAGTTTAAGAATTTGCATCGCTCTGCGGTTTAAAGTGTTGGAAACACTAATCTCATTCGCGAAATTAAAGATTAAAAAGTACATTTTCATTTTCTCATGAAATAAAGAAAAAAAAAATAAATTAATAATTTAAAAAAAAAATCCTGACGGCTCGGCCTACAGGCACAGGTAGATTTCGAAGACGCAGAACGTGGGGCACCGGTTTGTCGGGAATTGCGGAAGAAATGACCTTTTTGCGATGATGCTGCAGTTGGAACCGCCTACTTCGAAACCAAACTTGTTTGCAGTCGGAGCCAGCAAGGATTTTTTTTTTGCTATAAGAGTTGGTCCTATAAAAAACATGTCAATATAAAAGTTTTAGATAATATTAAGAGGATTTATAATAAATTTAAGCGGATTTGAAATCTTGGGAACTGACGAAGTTATGAATTTTTTTCTTCTAAAACCCCCCTTCCCCCCCCCTAAAGAAATTTTTAATGATATCAAAAATCTGTCATACATAAATTTTCGGCCTTTCTCCTAGAAGTAATAATAACTTCAAACGGATTCGATACGTATCATAATTAAGAAATTATGGGGTTTTTTCTGTTTTCACAAAAAGTCTCCCCATTCCCCCCCCCCCTCTTGGTTCGATTTTGCCCATTAACGAACTTGACCGAGATTTTATGCCCCTTGATTTTATGTATCAATTTCGAAAATATGCGGGAGTTGAAACCGCCTACTTCGAAAAATAACTTGTTTGCAGGCGGAGCCGGCAGGGATTTTTTTGTTTTTAATTTTTTTTTTTTTTTTTGCTATAACGGTTAGTCCTATAAAAAACTTGTCAATATTAAAGTTTTAGATAATATTAAGAAGATTTATAATAAATTCAAGCGGATTTGAAATCTTGGGAATTGACGAAGTTATGAATTTTTTTCTTCTAAAACCCCCCCTTCCCTCGCCCCCTCTTAAGGCATTTTTTTAATTATATCAAAAATCTGTCATACATAAGTTTTTGGCCCTGTTCCTAGAAGTAATAACAACTTTAAACGGATTCGATACGTATAATAATAAAGAAAGTATGAGGATTTTTCTGTTTTCACAAAAAGCCCCCCCCCCCCCCCCATTCCCCCCCCCCTGGTTCGATTTTGCCCATTAACGAACTTGACCGAGATTTTATGACCCTTGATTTTATGTATGAGTTTGGAAGAGATTTATGCAGAATTTTTCCAGTTATCGTGGTCAGAAAAAAGTGACATATATATATATATAAACTTTTGAAGTGGGGATGGTTTTGGGTTCTGGGAGTCATGATCGGCGTAGATCTGCAAAAATTTTTCAAAATTTCTAACTTAGGAGAGAATGTAATAGGTAGTATTTCTTACGAAATCTACCTAAACGGGAAAAACACAAATCACCAACTCATTTCTTCATCGCGCAGTGAGAAACCAATTATAGAGATTTATAGTCACTCAACGCCAGATAAATGAATAACCACTCTACATTGATAAACTGTTTTTCTGAATATGCTGAAGATTAGAACAATAATTACAACAAATAATAAAGAACTTAATTGACTGATTGCATTCTTAACCTTGCAATGTGTAATTCCACTGACGTAAGAGTGATGAAAGTAAAAAACTCTCAGTATTGAACCAATAACTTTATACTTCAGTCCCGTATAAAAAATGTAACCGAGAGCACACGTGAGCTTCAGGTTCAGATAAAATTTGTTATTATGGATTATACTTTAAATTTAATCTTAAAATGTAAATGTTAATCATTGTAATGCCTTAGTGTTTATAATCCAGAATATAATCAAGATAAAAAAGATGTCTAAAATTATTTAGTCTCCAACTAACATACCAATTAGTTCTTCAGAAAAAAAAAGTGAATTGTTCGCATCAACGAGATCATCAATGGATACTACTATATAAATAAATTGATCTTTACAACAAATAATAACAAATGGAATAACACTGGATTACCAGGTGAGAGCACCTTCAAAAAAGGTAAAATAATTTTCTTATCCTTATTCAACAGACTGAAGTTTATGCTAAACAGAAAAGTAACTTTAAACTTTTGAGACAACTTAATCGCACTGCCAGGAATAAAGTTCAGCGATAAGGTCAACTTTCGTTCCCACATACATACAAAATTGAGAGTTTTATGAGTATTCTAACGGTCCTTATTTTTAAGTACCAGTACTTCCTAAAAGTAATATTTTTCATCGCTTAACCTGAGAATTCGTATTAATTTTCTAAACTAATTGAGGCTAGCTAATATAACTTTTCGAAAAAGTGGTATTCAAAAGTAAAGATCATGGGAATGTTGTAAATATTTACAGTTTGTTATAAGCCAAGAAAATACTCAAATATGTGTATATTTTGCTTCTTTTTAAGTACTCAATTTTAACAGCATTCGATTGACACTATACTTCAAGCTAAAATTTATAAAAACAGAAAGAAAATTGTTTAATTTATATTCGAAATTTCCTTTATGCAAAATTAAAAACCGAATTCTGGGATTACCATTTGGGGGGGGGGGGGGGGGGGATTACTTTTACGTTCAAAAAATTAAAAGTGGCTATTAAAACCACACACGTTAAGAATTACTTAAATTTAATAAATAGGTCATTTACTAAAACCTTAAAGTATATATGAATTTTGCGTACTGTTTATATGACAATAGGCTAATGAAAAATTGAATCCTTTATTTTAAAAAGGGCCCCCGTCACTTTTTTTTTTTTTAATTGATTTTTTTATAAAAATAAATTCTATTGGGGTAGCCGAATTATGTTTTAAAAGGGCACAGACTCCATTGCCCTGTTCAAAATCACTTTTTGTTTCATTTTTTGGTGCGTTGGTAATTATATAAATACGTAGCACCTATACTCGTCGTCTGATCCGTCCGTCTGTCCGTATATGACAGCGCAAAAACTACCCAACCGAATGGTTTGAAATTTAATATATATAATCGTTGTAGAATTTTGTCGAGTCATTTCAAATTTTATGAAAATTGAATCAAAACTTTAAAAAAATATTAATAAAAGTTTTCTTCATTCTATTAAATCCTATCGTACGTAATCTAGATAATAAAAGCGCAAGTCATGTGACTGAGGAAAACAAATACGGACAAACCACTTCTTTTTAACACTTTCCAACCTAGTTGAAAGGTGTTTATGACTTCGGTTTGTCTGCCGTCTGTCCATGCTCTAACTCCCGTAAATAGGCTCGGATTGTCCTGCAATTTTTATATATTATTGTCGTTATCTATAGCATGTTCCCTATTTCAACTGAAGTGTGTAGCGCTTATAGTTTTTTTACTAGGACGCTCAAAAGAATTCCGTTACATTACGGTCTATGCGGAAAAATCATTTGCGGTTTATTTTAATGATGTTACACATTTTCAAATGCATTGTAATTGATATATATCACTAAGGCGCATTACAAGAAGCTTAATATGGAATAGGGTGTGCATAGCACTTATAGTTACTTTACAGGACTGTCAAAAGAATTCCGTTACATCACGTCTATGGAGAAAAATCGTTTGCGGTTTAATTAAATAATGTTTCACTATTTTAGACGCATTGAAATTTATATATATCACAAAGGTGCATTACAAGAGGCTTACTACAGAATAGTGTGTGTATAGCAGCATCGTTCATTGATAGGGACACACAAAAGAATTCCCTACTGTCCGTTAACAATAATTCCTGGAAGTGCGTTTTAAGTTGCTGAACGCGATTTTAAATTTAACTCACTTTTTGTCTATTACTGGGTGTGTATAAATTATGTATTTCATATACAGGGCAGCACAAAAGTTCGCGAACACATTTCCGTTTATTGACAGAAACTCTAGAAGGAGAATTTTAAACTGTGCTACGCAATTCCTAACTAAACTAAAATATATCGTCCTAATGTAGTATATATACAAACCTATAGATCCTATGCAGGGCTGAATAAAAGTATTCGGATATTTTTCCGAATATTTTATATGTTGGGAAAACCTGAAATTACGTTTCTTAAATATGTTATGCGTTTTCCAAATTATTTACTTAGATGTTATCTTTCAGCTTATGAAACGGTCATGATTTGTAAAATTATTTTGGAAGCGTTGGAAAGTGTTACATAATCTATGCTCGACGCATGATTTTTCTTTCTTGTTAGTAGTAGGGAAACGACAGTTCGAGGACAGCCGGAGGCACTGAGGCACCGACCCTCCGACCGCACCCTAGCGGGAAAAATGGAAATTGTGAAAAAAGGGTTAATGTTCTACTCTAACAGGAGGGGTAAAAATAAGAACTCTAAGAAGAGGTTAAATGGACAAGATTATCATACTATAAGATGAATATTGATTTTATATACTATTTTTGAATGACAAACATCTTAATGAGTATCACTAATTAAGCGAAACAATGAAAAAATATAAATTTTAACGAAAAAAGCCGATTTCTTAAGAATTTTTCAACTTAAGACGAGGATATCAGCTTATAAGAAGAAATTTAAACTTACATTTTAGTTTTTGAACAATCATTACATTAATGAGTATCACTAATTAAGCGAAATAAAATAACAATTTTATCGAAAAAACTGATTTCTTATGAATTTTTCAACTATAACATGAGAATATCAAACTATAAGATGGATTTTAAACTTATATTAAAGTTTCTGAATAATGGACACCTTAATGAGTATAATAATTAAGCAAAAGAAAATATTACTTTTAACGAAAAGAGCTGATTTTTTAAGACTTTTTCAACTATAAGATGAGGATATCAAATCATAAGCCGTAGATTAAACATATATATTAATTTTGAACGACGAACATCTTAATGAGTGTTACTAATTAGACGAAACAATAGAAAAATATCAATTTTAAGGTATAAAGCTGATTTTTTAAGAATTTTTCAAGTATAAGATGATAATATCAACTTAAATTAGGAAATTACACTTATATTTTTTAGTTTTTGAACCGTAATACATAGAAAATATTCAAAATTTGAATGATTTTTACCAAATTAATTGATTTTTTCATACAATAATAAGTGTTTTAGCAGCAATTACATAATTTTATTGTATATAACTGATAACTGTACATAATATCATCTTTTTATATCATTTAGACTTGAAATAAGAACCATGTGTAAGTAAAAAAACAGATGTTTCTTTATTCTCAATTACGCAAACTTTTTTTTTTCATTCCCCAACTGCAGCACTTATGAGTGTATGGCAATAATCCACCCCCCCCCCCCCCACATTCTAAGAAAAGGGGAGACATAACAATGACCACCGTCTAGGTCACAACTTTTACTTTGACGTAATATAAATATTATTCACTATCAATGTTTACAAAAAATCCATGTTGGGTGATAGATATGTGTTATATTTTTAAAGATTACCCTTTTCCATCTTCTTAACGATTGCTAATAATTATACAAAACAAAAGAAATATCGATTTTTAACGAAAAAAGGTGAATTTTACTGAATTTTACACACGTTTTCGGTATTATTATACACTAACACATAGGATTTTATTTCTTAGATGATTACAATACAGAGAAAAGTATATACCTTTAGATTACTTTACGTGAAAAATTTCATAGTAATTATATAAACTCCTGTTTACATCACTAATTTACATATGAAAATAAGGATTTATAGGATAAAATAAATAATCTTAACTTATACTTAGTAATTTTTACGCAATTCCAATGATTTTATACCATGTTTTACACGAGTTTTATATTAATTAACTTCCAATATTTTCCATGATAAGATTAAATATTTTCTATCACAGAAATAACACTATCTAAATTTTCACTTAAACTATTATTCTAAGTATTGATATCCACTTATAGCTTTACTTAAACTTTTTACCTGCAATCATGTGAACTTATAGAATAATTACCCTGCTTACGCATATCGAATTTAGTAAACAGCATTCTTTTCTACACGAATACACGAACCTTTTTTTAATTTTCCAGTTTTAACAGAATATGCCTAAATATAAACTTTTATTTCAAATAGCCTAGTTTATGAAAACAATACGTAGTACCAAATATTAGACAACATTTTAACCCGAACTTAGATACTTTTCACATACCTATTTTAATATAACTGAGATGATTTAATATTATTTTACCCATTTCTTTCAGAAATATACATATAAAATTATGGATTTACCGAGTAAATATCCAATTTTAGCTTTCACTTACCAATTTTTTACACCATTTCAGTGATTTCAAGCTATTTTCATGTCACAGAAACGAAAAAATAAACGTCAATAAAATAATATTTGTATTGTATTTTCCATTCAAAGATTTGAAACTCAAGTTAAAATTTATGTTATAAGTATTGATATCCACATTTAGTTATACTTTTACTTGAAACCATATGAACTTGTAGAACCTTGCTTACGCATATGGAGTTTAGTACACACTGTTATCTAAATGAATATGAATACCTTATTGTTTTAAATTTTCCAATTTTAACAGAATATGCACGAATATAAACTTTAAGTTTATCTAAACATTTTATTTCAAATTACCCTAGTTTATGAAAACGATACATATTACCAAATATTAGACATTTTAACATAAACTTAGATACTGATCACATACCTATTTTAGCATAAGTTATTAACATGCAATAGCATTTTATCCATTCCTTTCAGAAATATACATATAAATATATGGATTTAACGAGTAAATATCCAATTTTAGCTTGCATTTAGTGATTTTTTACACCATTCCAATGATTTCGAGCTATTTTATATTACAGAAACGGAAACATATTTGAACATAAACGCCTGTAAAATAATATTTGAACTGTGTTTCCTATTCAAAAATTCAAATCTCAAATTAAAATTTATGTTCTATCACTTATCAACTATTTATCCCACATAATTTTTACCATAGAAACATCGTAGAATTTAAATATACGTTAAATGAAAATAAAAAATTGTAAGTACCTAAAAATATCAAACATAAAATCTATTAATCAAAACTTAAAAAATTAAAAAAAAATTAAAAGTTTTTACGAAGTTAAAAAAAAAAATTTACAAATGAAAAAAAAATTTACAAATGAAAAAAAAAATTACAAATAAAAAAAAAATTTACAAATGAAAAAAAAAATTTACAAATGAAAAAAAAATTACAAATGAAAAAAAAATTACAAAATAAAAAAAAATGTTTCTACAAAAAAAGTTTAAAAAAAATATTTTACAAAAAAAAAGTTTTTTACATAAAAAAATTTACAAAGGTTTAATATATTACAAAAAGTACCCATTTTTTACAAAATTAAAAAAAAAATTACAAAATTTTTTAAAAATTAGAAGTTTAATTGCAATTAAAGCCACTATCACTTCTCAGAATTTAGCAGCCTAGACTTTTGTACACTATATATTTTTAATACTATAAAGAAAATTTCAACTGCAATTGTACCAACACTATTATTAAGTTCGCATAAACCAAATTTTATACTGTATTTAGCGAATTTCCAACTAACATCTTCCGTGTAGAGTAACTTTTTACTATAACATTTGAAATCGTGTATATCTGCTACTTTCATATTTATAATTAATATTTCAGAATTAAGACCATACTAACCATTTTAATATAAGACCATATTTAAGCAAGATTCCATGATAAAGCTTATTATACTGATTATTTTTATTTAGTACGCATGCGCAGTTTTGTCACATGATCACTTTAACTGATGATAATATAAAATTTTGAAAAGTGATGCAGAAGTTCTCATTTCCCAAGTCAAATTCTTGCAGATGACTGTACATGTATAGCTCCGGTAAATTTCCTGATTTTAACCCGGTTGGGGAAACAATTTCTCTGTTAACGAATAAAGTAAGTTGTACTATATCATTGTAAAGAGTAGTATAATGGTTTTGTAGGTATGTAAAGGTTGCGCTGTGGTTATTTATACGACGGCATAATTGACTATATACGATTTTATTACTTTAACAAAATATATAAAATTCAACATATTCAAATAAACATAATTAATTAATAAATAAATATAATGTTTAATAGCCGCTCCAGCAGCCGCTCTAAAATCACGATGCATCACTGGAGACTGCCGAAGAGCAAGTGTCAAAGATTCCGGTCGAATCCACCGTCAGTCTATACTTGGCAAAACTTTCCAACCGCCAAACTTTCGCCAAATGTGAGAACGCTCTTTTGCTCCGCTGGAGAAACTTAAATGGATTATGCTTCCTCTTCCATTTTCAAATAAGGCGAATTAGCACAATTAGCGTCGCCACATGACTCCCCCGCCAGTCTCACACAACCCGTGGGAGACGAAAACGAACTTTCCTTCCCGATCTCGTTATGTAAGTTGTAGGATCAGGCTCACCATCCTCATTCAACAGAAACGCAGGTTTTAAACGATCAATATTTATGATCTTTTCCTGGTTCCCGATAGAAACCACAAAATCTTTTAGCAGTCGTTTTACGACTTTGAATGGACCTTCGTAAGTCGGTTGTAAAGATCTCTTAAAAGGACCTCTCCGTACAAATACATGGGTGCAGTTCTTTAGTTCTTTCGGAACATAGATCTTTTGCTGCCCATGCCTTAAAGGTTGACAAGGTCTCAAGGAACACATAATTTTTTGTAGTTTTGAAATATAAGTCGGTGGGTCTGAGAAGGGGCTATCCTCGTACAACTGGCCTGGAAGCCGTAGAGTCGTTCCATATGTCAGCTCAGTTGTAGATGCACCTAGGTCCGCACGTACTGTTGTCCGTAGACCCAGCAAAACAAGGGGGAGAGCTTCCAACCAATCTACCTTATAGCACATTAAGGCCTGCTTTAAAGGTCGATGAAGTCGCTCCACCAAACCATTCGTTTGGGGCCTATACGAAGCAGTTCTAGCTATAACAGAGCCTAGCATTTTTGCCAGACTTTCAAAAAGTATGGACTCAAATTGTTTACCCCTATCACATGTTATCCTCTGAGGCGCACCAAAACGGGAAACCCACGTCTGAACAAAAGCATGAGCAACAGTTTCAGCAGTCATATCCACAATAGGTACTGCCTCTGGCCACCGGGTAAACCTATCAATCATAGTTAGGCAATATCTGAATCCACGTACTAGAGGTAAGGGACCAATGATATCTATGTGTATATGAGCAAATCTCTCGTCTGGAACCAAAAATGTCACCAAAGGAGACTTAGTATGCAGGTGTACCTTAGTCCTTTGACAGGGTATACACGCTCTACACCACACAGCAACATCTTTATTTAGCCCTGGCCAAACATATTTCGAACAGATTAGCTGCCTAGAAGCCCGTATTCCTGGATGCGACAGCCCATGCATTGACTCAAACACCTTATATCTCAAGGTCTGGGGGACATAAAACCTGTTCACCTCACCAGATGTTTCACAATACAATAATGTCTTAGCATCCGGCATTTGTACTTTAACTAAATTTCCACTAAACTCAGCCTTTCCGTCCAAAATAGCCTTTAGCTCCTCATCCTCTGTTTGCAACTTTTCCCACAACTCAAAATCTGCAAGTGACGCAAATTGAATCTCACAAACTCTAGATAAACTGTCAGCAACAAAATTTCCCTTGCCTGGCAAATAACGTATATCCGTAGTAAACTGAGATATAAAGTCTAATTGCCGAAGCCTTCTAGGGGAACATTTCTCTTGTTTCTGCTGAAATGCAAAAATTAGGGGTTTGTGATCTACATACAACGTAAATACCCGAGCCTCCAACATATGCCTAAAATATTGGATCGCAGAATATGCCGCCAACAATTCCCGGTCATATGTTGAATATTTGCACTGTGTAGGGGACAACTTACGAGAGAAAAATCCAAGTGGTTTCGGACCATCGGGCGTAACTTCTTGTAACACCCCACCCATAGCAAAATCACTGCAGTCAGTTATAAGTGCAAGCTTCGCATTTTGAGAAGGGTGATAAAGCAAAGTCGCATTAGCTATAGCTTGCTTAACTTGCTCAAAACTGCTTCCTGCATCCGCATCCCACTTAATTTCTCTTTTATCCCTCTTTTTTGCTCCACTTAAGAACACATTTAGTGGTCTTAATATTGCTGCAATATGGGGTACAAAACGATGATAGTAGTTCACCATTCCCAAAAATCTCCTGAGATCGCTAACAGTTTTTGGTTTTGGGAATTCAAGTATAGCTTTCACCTTATCTTTATGTGGAACACAGCCCTGGCTATCTATAGTATGACCCAGAAAATCTATAGTTTCTTTGCCAAACTCACATTTTGATTCATTAATTATAATCCCGTAATCTCTAAACCGCTTAAAAACTTCCTCTAAATGCTGCATATGCTGAGCGTGAGTTTCACTCGCTATTAAGATGTCATCGAGATACGGAAAGCAATAGTCCAAACCTCGTAATACCTCATTTATAAAGCGTTGAAACGTTTGCGCTGCAGAGCATAACCCAAAGTTTAAAAATGGAAATTCAAACAAACCAAAAGGAGTTATAATAGCAGTTTTATGGATATCGGGAGGATGAACCGGAATTTGATGATAAGCACGGACTAAATCCACTTTAGAAAATATTTTTTTACCTTTTAACATATAAGTAAAATCTTGAATGTGAGGAATGGGGTATCTGTCTTGTACAGTAATTCGGTTAAGTGCCCTGTAATCCCCAGTTGGTCTCCAATCCGAAACGCCTTTAGGGACCATATGTAATGGACTGGCCCAATTACTTTTAGATGGCCTACAGATACCTTTCTCAAGCATATAGTCAAATTCCTGCTTAGCTATCCGGAGCTGCGCTGGATGTAACCGCCGAGCTCTAGCTGTCACAGGTGAGCCAACAGTAGGGATAAAATGGATTGTATCATGTTTTACAGTTCGTTTATTCGTATTATTTAACTGGGTAATCTCTTTATACTTTTTTAGCAGTTCTATATATGCAGTGTTTCCGATGATAGTTTTAACCACCGGGACATCACACAGACTGGCGCGACCACGAGCAGAAAAGTTAGTTACAGGGTCTAATAAACGCCGCTTTTTTAAATCAACCAATAAACCAAAATGTTGTAGAAAGTCAGCACCTATAATTGGTTTAGATACTTCAGCTATGATAAATGGCCATTGTAATTTACGTTTCAGTCCCAAATCCAGTGTCAATAGTTTAGTACCGTAAGTACAGATTTTTGTACCATTAGCGGCATACAATGTGAAATCCCTCTTTCTAGTACTTTTAACTAAAAATGACTTCGGAAAACATGAGACATCACTGCCTGTATCTATCAAATAGCTGGATTGAGTAACCTTATCCGTAACATAAAGCCTGCGACTCAAGCTCATACGTGCAGTAGCCGTCGCTACTCCTGCGAGCGAAGGTCGTTTTTTGGTTTGTAAGCACACGGGGGTACACATTTTCGAGCCTTTTCCTTAAATCGAAAATGATACCAACATAGCCACCCCTCTCTGTGTGACCTATCCCCTGAGTTAAATGAGTTTCGCCGGTAAGATTTCCTAGGCGACTTGGGACAAGAACCCGCTTTAACCAGCTTTGAAAGTTCCTGAACCTGAAATTGTAGCTGCTCCAACTGTTTATTTTGTTGACTAAACTGAGTTTGTTCAGCCCCTCTCGATTCCAGAGCGTTAACACCAACCTGCGTACATTCACAAATCCTATCCGCCATCTCCGCTAATTTATTTAAACTCTCACAGCTGACAGACAAAATTGTTTGCACAGATACCGGTAACCTCCGAAGCCATATATTTTTCAAAAAGTCATCGTCAACATGGCCCTCACTTAACTCTCTCATCTTACGCAATAACATTGAGGGGGACCTATCACCCAGCTCTAAATCTTCCAGCAGAGTCTTAACCTTCCGATTCTGAGAAACTTCAAATTCCGATATTAACCTCACTTTAAGAGCACTGTACGGTTCTTCTGGGGGTTTACACACAATATCGGAAGCAAAAGATAAAGTTTCCGCATCCAAAGACGCCACCAAATGATCAAATTTAGTTTGTTCGACCGAGATTCCCGCTAACCTAAAACTAGCCTCTAGCTGTACAAAAAATAACTTTGCATTACTAGGCCAAAAATTTGGAATTTTTACCGACACTCTATTGCATCCTGTACTCCCCCCTTTCACCGTTTCACTAGGATTGTCGTCCGGCATCCCTTATACTATCAAAAAACAAACAGAAATCTCAAACTGCCGAACTAAACAACAATTTAATCCAGACTGAACGAAGGTTAAAACATCTTAACACTTAAAATAGCAATATCAACATCGAAACCATCCAACCATTGGAACCTAAAACAAGTTTAAATTATCTTAAAAGTCCTCAGAGGATACATGCAAAAGGAAATAAACAGTACGTAATCTCATACCTTAATCGTTGAAAGACATCCTAATAGACTGGACGAGAACTCATTATGAATTAATCTTTCTTTTAATCTTTTAAACCACAGCCAAAGGCGTGTATACGGGTCACCACTTGTAGGTATGTAAAGGTTGCGCTGTGGTTATTTATACGACGGCATAATTGACTATATACGATTTTATTACTTTAACAAAATATATAAAATTCAACATATTCAAATAAACATAATTAATTAATAAATAAATATAATGTTTAATAGCCGCTCCAGAAGCCGCTCTAAAATCACGATGCATCACTGGAGACTGCCGAAGAGCAAGTGTCAAAGATTCCGGTCGAATCCACCGTCAGTCTATACTTGGCAAAACTTTCCAACCGCCAAACTTTCGCCAAATGTGAGAACGCTCTTTTGCTCCGCTGGAGAAACTTAAATGGATTATGCTTCCTCTTCCATTTTCAAATAAGGCGAATTAGCACAATTAGCGTCGCCACAGTTTTTAAACATATATAATTAATTAATAAACAGACATACATACATACATTCAATACAATAATCCAACATGGAGTGAAAAATTAGCCAGAGCCAGGAATCGAACCTGGGTACACAGCGTTCCGGGCTGTTGCTCTAACCACTGAACTACTCCGGCCGACCCCTGAGTCTGCAATTTCCCACTAATAAACCATGTTGGAGAGAAGGTCACCAGCCATCTACCAGACAGCCAAGACGACCGGACAACGGTGAATAGATTTTACTATTCCACCGATCTACGAATATATATTAAATTACACACATATTTAACGTCTGCAGTCATCGTTATTGACATCGTTATTGGCCGGAGTAGTTCAGTGGTTAGAGCAACAGCCTGGAACGCTGTGTACCCAGGTTCGATTCCTGGCTCTGGCTAATTTTTCACTCCATGTTGGATTATTGTATTGAATGTATGTATGTATGTCTGTTT
Source organism: Maratus michaelseni (assembly GCA_963931845.1). Lineage (NCBI taxonomy): Eukaryota > Metazoa > Arthropoda > Arachnida > Araneae > Salticidae > Maratus > Maratus michaelseni. The sequence goes on from OZ007598.1 coordinate 12,301,689, forward strand.
ATTAATTAATTATATATGTTTAAAAATAACGATGACTGCAGACGTTAAATATGTGTGTAATTTAGTATAATGGTTGCCTAACCATTGTACATTTCTTTAAAATAAGAACTTTAAACAACCGAAATCGAGAAAAATGGGATGTTAGATTTAGGCCTGATCCTGCTGTTCAACATCGATCACGTGATCAACTTGGATATCTGAAACAGTAGAATGGGGTTTCATTTTCTTTCCTTGAAGGTAAATATTTTATTGGTTGTGTAATTTGAAATCAGTCGTTGTAGAATGTCGTGAATTTTTCAAGTCATAAGCAGATACACATGTTTAAGTTTTACTCCGATATGAATTCTCGGTTCATTTTCGACTCATCATATAATTTACTTGTATGCATATCTATCCGAAATCAGCAGTATTCATCACTTGAAGTGATAACATAAACTAAAAGTCCGCGATACCCATTATCTGTATGCTTCGCTGTTATATTAGTCACTTCTGAACCGATGGATATGTTTTCAGTTATCTCCACTTCAGTAGGTAAATCTAAAGGAAATTCTGAAGCTTTTTTATTTGATTAAGACTGATATAAATTGTTTCTTGTATCTGTCTGTAATGTCAACACCCTTAAAGCATCTCTATCTGTTAGTCTTTGGTTACTGTTACTGTCGGTGACTTCCAGATTAATAGATTGATATAACATCAGCAAAATGAGTCCCATCAGTTGCTGATACATTAATGGTTTTCTCATGCATATTTAATTTGTCGAAATCACAAATGATTCTTAATATACCATATATTGGATCCAAGATAGATTACCATTTGAAGGTATTATTTTGTATTTTCACAGCGCTAACACTATGATTTTAACAACTGAAGTCGAAAAAATGCTATGTTAGACATAGGTCTGGTTCTGACTTTTGAGTAAATTTTTGTTAATATGTAAATATTTTTAGAAAAACTTGAAATATTTATTTTTTTTTTGTTAAAATTTTTTTTTTTAGTTTTGTAAACTTTTTTTTATAACTTTTTTTTTTAGTTTGTAAAAACTTTTTTTTAACTTTGTAGAAACTTTTTTTTATATATGTAAAAACTTTTCTTTTAATTTGTAAAAACTTTTTTTGTAAAAACTTTTTTTTTAATTGTAAAAAAACTTTTTTTTTAAATTTGAAATTTTTTTTTATTTTTTATTTGTAAAAACATTTTTTTTAATGAATTTTATATATTTTTCATTAATTTGATGTATAGTATTATCAAGAGTTGATTTTCATATGTATGTGTGTAAACTGGATATTCAGTGGGGAAAATGTTGTTTCGTTGAACAAGTTATGATAAATCTCAAGTCTTACGTAAAGCAAAATTAGTTATTTACTGTCATGAAGAAATTCCATGTTAAAAATCATACAATGTATTTTAACAATGAAATATGTTTTATAAAAATAAACACAGATGTGTATAGATACATTTTTTATTATTATGGGTATTTAAACAATACATTGTGAATATTGTCTACATTTATATCAATTTCTCTTCAATACATTTTATCAATTATATCAATAAAATTCTTTACAACACTTTGGATTTTTCTTTACAAATTTCACTTTTTGGATATCATATATCAAATCAATAATGCTGCATGAGTAGTTTGGGTAAATGTTATGTTGGTTTATGTTCTATACAGTCAATTTTTCGAAGTATCCAATCTGATCTTTGACTGTTAAATTCTTCAAACTACTGGTTAATTTTTGAATATCTATCTTCAATATGATTTGGGATATTGTCTTCGACAAGTTCAACATAACAGTCATATGTCTATTCAGTTTATTACGAATAACGAATATTTTCTCACACTTTTCACACTGAAGCAATTTTTTAACAGGATGTGTTTTCATATGAACTGATGGTCTGTATTTTCTAGTAAAAGATAATTCACGCTTTCTTGTAGATGATTTTTGACGATGATTACAAGTATATGGTTTTTCACTAGTATGGATTTGTATATGTTCTTTTAAATTCCATTTACTTGAAAAGTATTTGTTACAAGTGGAACACATCTGCAAGAGAAATAAATGCATATATTTAGAATTCCTTCTAACACTATAGACGAAAAAACATCACATTTTATAGAACATCTGGTACAATATTTTATTGTAAATTCACTCTAATTATGTTTAATATATTTATTCTAATATATCACATATAAGTACTCGCATGTATATTATTCTTTAACTCTATATGTGTTGACGACGAATCATCCGGCGTATCCATTTCTGGTAAAGAGAGTTTCTGCTGTTTTGATTCATCTTGGTGTAACATTTATACAATAAAAGAAATATAATTATATACTTAGAAAAGATTTAATAGATAAATAATCATTTATTGATGTTTTACAATGATATAGTACAACTTACTTTATTCGTTAACAGAGAAATTGTTTCCCCAACCGGGTTAAAATCAGGAAATTTACCGGAGCTATACATGTACAATCATCTGAATAGTCATCTGCAAGAATTTGACTTGGGAAATGAGAACTTCTGCATCACTTTTCAAAATTTTATATTATCATCAGTTAAAGTGATCATGTGACAAAACTGCGCATGCGTACTAAATAAAAATAATCAGTATAATAAGCTTTATCATGGAATCTTGCTTAAATATGCTCTTATATTAAAATGGTTAGTATGGTCATAATTCTGAAATATTAATTATAAATATGAAAGTAGCAGATATACACGATTTCAAATGTTAGAGGAAAAAGTTACTCTACACGGAAGATGTTAATTGGAAATTCGCTAAATACAGTATAAAATTTGGTTTATGCGAACTTAATAATAGTGTTGGTACAAATGCAGTTGAAATTTTCTTTATAGTATTAAAAATATATAGTGTACAAAAGTCTAGGCTGCTAAATTCTGAGAAGTGATAGTGGCTTTAATTGCAATTAAACTTTTAATTTTTAAAAAATTTTGTAATTTTTTTTTTAATTTTGTAAAAAATGGGTACTTTTTGTAATATATTAAACCTTTGTAAAATTTTTTTATGTAAAAAACTTTTTTTTTTGTAAAATATTTTTTTAAAACTTTTTTTGTAAAAACTTTTTTTTTATTTTGTAATTTTTTTTTCATTTGTAAATTTTATTTTCATTTGTAATTTTTTTTTTTTTTGTAAATTTTTTTGTCATTTGTAAATTTTTTTTTCATTTGTAAATTTTTTTTTTAACTTCGTAAAAACTTTTAATTTTTTTTAAATTTTTTAAGTTTTGATTAATAGATTTTGTGTTTGATATTTTTAGGTACTTACAATTTTTTATTTTCATTTAACGTATATTTAAATTCTACGATGTTTCTATGGTAAAAATTATGTGGGATAAATAGTTGATAAGTGATAGAACATAAATTTTAATTTGAGATTTGAATTTTTGAATAGGAAACACAGTTCAAATATTATTTTACAGGCGTTTATGTTCAAATATGTTTCCGTTTCTGTAATATAAAATAGCTCGAAATCATTGGAATGGTGTAAAAAATCACTAAATG